>OW240912.1:62275478-62356693 GCA_933207985.1 Pelobates cultripes
GTTTAGAACAGCAAGCCCATGTTGCCACAACAGCAGTCACAGGCATAACATCAACATACAGTATCTGACATGGCAAGTGAGAGAACTGCACAGTTTTATAAGTTGAAGCAGAAAAGGTCCGCACATTCTTTGTTTTTTTAAAGTAACTGAATAACATATGAGCTTGATCTAGGTATGCTTGAATACAGTACTAACATGGTAACGTTAGAAGTAAACAGGTGATGGTCGCTAAACCGAACATAAACTTTGCCTAATCTGGGCAAGTAAGGAGTTAGGGTGTAGTGTCGCCCTGCTAGCCAGTGTGGTCTCCTAAGGCTATGTGCTTCAGCTCGCTGAGGTCAAGGACACAGCGACATGAGTGGTAGGGCTGTGAGTGATAGGGTTAATCTGGGTAAGTGTAGCGAGCTCTTGGAAGCATGCTTCCCATACCCCTAGCGTAGCTATAGTTATAGTTAAGTGGCTAGACTGCGTGGGCTAGTGTGGATAGTAGGTATGCAATTGTGTTGAATGTGGTGGAGGACCCTGGGTGTTGTTCCAACTGATAGTCCCCGTGATCCGTAGCCGGAGCGAGAGTTCACACCTTTGTGTAGGTGAAAAAAGAAGAAAAACGTCCCAGTGAGCAGTCCCTGGCTCAGAGTCTCTGTTCAAGTGGTGGCTGCCGCATAGGGTTCCGCTGGTCTTTGCCTTGGCACAAATTCCGGTGCTCTAGCCGAGTGTGTCCCGAGGCTGCAGCTTGTGGGGCCTCTCTGCGCTGAAGCAGCTTCTAGAGTTGACAGTGGGAGGTTTAGCTTCTCTAATGCCTCTGCGGCCTCTTGTAGGTTCCGTGTAAGCACAGGGCCACTTGCGCTCTCTATGCTCAGGGTCCGGCCGGGTCCCCAGCGGTATCGGATCTTTTGCTGCCGTAGGAGAGAGGTGACCTGCCGGAGGGACCTTCTCCAGGACAGTGTGCCACTCGATAAATCCGCATAGAAAGAGAGGGACATTTCTTCAAAGGTGTATGTTGGCCTGCCCTTGATGGCGTCGAGTACTGCCCTTTTGCTGTTTGAAAGCGGAGGATTATATCTCCGGTAGCCGTTGGTGGGGCTGTAATCGGCTTTGGGATGCGAAAAATCTCATCCAGCAGGATCGTTCTTGCCACCTTTGGAGTCAGGAGCGCAGTTAGCAGTCGCCTGGTAAGGTGAGGGAGCTCTGCTTCAGGAATGGAGTCCGCGACCCCCCTTAGCTTCAGGTTATTTTGGCGTCTCCTATCTTCTTGGGTGGCCAATTGTTGTGTATGGAGTGTCGCTTGTTTTGTCAGGTCGCTTACCGCTGCTTGCAGTTCCGCAATCTGGCTTGTGTGGTCTCTGGAGGTGTTTTCCACCGTTCCCAGCCGGGTGCACAGGCCTTGCAGGTCTTTCCGGATTGTTGCCACCTCCGTTGAAATTTTTTCATGGTGGGAGGCCATGAGTGCCGTGATAGCCTCCATGGTGACCGCCGTGTGGGTTGAGGCGGGTGGTCGAGATTTCTCAGGCAGCTGTGGTAAGCCAGTTGGTATGAGGCTCCCTTCTCCCTCATCGGATGTCTCATCCGAGAAGTCTGTACATCCTCCATGCAGGGACTCCATTGTTGTGCTCGCGGCCTCGTGGGCCTGTCTCCACATGTCCCCGATGTTCATACCCTGACGGGGCTTGTCGGGCTTGGGCTTCTTCGTTTTTCTGCCCATTGTCGTCGGGTGTGTTAGGGGCACCTTGGGGTCCGTGGGGCCGTGTTGGTCTTCAATATCAGCAGATTTGTATAATTTTAGTCGGGATCTCCTCGTCCATGCGACTATCCTTGTCCGTAGCTTAACTCCGCCGCAGTTTTAATTTTTTAATGTACGTTTTTGGGCAATATTTGAAATGTGAGTTTACTTTTTGGGTCAGTTCTTTTGCCCCCACCCATAGTCCATCAGACACATTCCACATTGGAATAAAAGCCTTTTATTCACACTTCTAATGTGGTATACAAGTATTGCTCTGAAGCTTATAATAACTCTAAAATTAGAATCCCGTGTCATTTCACATTGTCTCTTATCTCCTGACTGTTAATGTGGCCTCAGTTTATGGATATCTATTACTCATCTCTCCGTAAAAGTGCAGATACATACATTTAAGTAGTTGTGCATGTCTACTAGACTATTTATAACCTGGTTAGACGTTAGGGTTATTTTTATTTAAAGGGTCACTCTAATCACCATAACCACTTTGTCTTATTCACACAGTTATAGTTGAAATACTTCTTGCCAGGAGCCTTTCTTTTCAAAATGTTTCATTTCCAAGATAAATATTTTTTTTTGCCAACTTCCTGGGCTCTGAATCATTTAGCCGGATCACTTCTTTCTGGATGGATGGAAATATCTGTTTTGTGCAACTTTTGTATCTGGTGCAGTGGAGATAGGGGCAAGTGGGGCAGTGCTCAGGGGAGGGCTGGCAGCCTTAGGCCTGGGGGGCAAAACCAGTCAAGTGGCCCATTGCACCACCAAATCAGTACAATGGTGCCCACCTTTTCCTGGTTTTATAATGGATATTGATGTTATGCTAATCAGTAGCTCTTTGCCATACCCGCTCCTTCACGGCTCTGACTTTCAATGTTGTCAAAGCGCAGGCTGAGAATCTATGAGCCTGTGCTCTGACTCACTAACTGAGCTTCGGAACCACGAGGGAGAGGATATAATCTGACTGCACCTACTTCTGGTCCGCACCAGTGGACCACCAGCAAATCGTTTAAATTGAATAGGCTGGTGTCCCCAACTTGTGAGCTGTGTTGTCCGCCGGATGCCTCTATTGTGATGGCACCCTGCGTGACCGCACAGCGTGCACACCCCAACGGCTGGCCCTGCTGACACACACTGATGTTACTACTTAGAAATCCCTCAATATCAATACAGACATCAGAGTAAACACCAATAAACTGTGCAAACAGAGCTGATCCCCCCCCAAATTTATAAAGATTTGCTTAGTGGATTTGTTGTAAGAGTAAATCATGCCTCCTCCTCTCTCTCTCCCATGCGCTGCTCTGTAGGCTGGGAGGAAGTGAAGAGTAATCACAATCTCCCAGCACAGCGGCACCTGTGGCTGCATGGGGAACAGCTGTATTTGCCGCCCCCCATGTGACATCACAATGCCCCACCTATATGAGCTGCCATACAAACTAACGCCAGTGCTGCCCACAGTGTGTGTTTACATTAAAAAGCCTGCAGGGACCGGCTATAGACACCAGAACCACTTCATTAAGCTGCAGTCGTTCTGGGGACTATAGTGTCCCTTTAATGTGAGGTAAATTATAGATTAGTGTCACTAAAATTATACTAGATTGCCTACTTACAACAAGAGGAGTATGATGATGGGCTGCAGTTTGGCTCCACTGGTCTGGTGTAGAACAGGATCTCTGGAGGCTGTTTGCAACTGTGGTCACAAAATTCAATGTTCTGGGAGAATTGGAAGCAGCTCCATTTTTTGGGGGGCCCCTTACACAGATCAAGTTCTGGGCCCCAGAGCCTGACGGTGAGTATTCAAGGCCCACTCATAAGTCCACTTATATGTTCCACCCACCCATGAGTTCGCTCACAGGGAGTGGAGTGTGTAGGGGATGTGTTATTGTAGAGGATCTAATATGTGTGCTTATGGTATGTAGTGTATAGGGATACCAGTTTGTGCAGGTGATGCAGTGTGTTTGTGTGTAGTGGAAGCAGTGTGTATTTGTGTATAAGAGATGTATTGTGTGTTTCTGGTTGTGTGCAAGGGATGCATTGCGTGAATCTGTGTTTGTATGCATAAGGGATGCAAGGTGTGTGTCTGTAAGTGTGTGCATTGAGTGTGTGTTAGAGATGCATTGTGTTTCTGTGTGTATGTAAAAAAAGCAGTGTGTGTGTAAGGGTTTGCATTTAGTGTTTCTGTGTATGTGTGCAAAGGATGCATTGTCTTTGTGTGTAAGGGTTGCATTGTGTGTGTGTAATGGATGCATTGTGTGTTTCTCTGTGTGTAAGGGAAGCATGTTGTGTTTGTGTAGGGATGCATTGTGTGTTTCTGTGTATGTATAGGGATGCATTGTGTGTTTCTGTGTATGTATAGGGATGCATTGTGTGTGTGTGTGTTTGTGTGTGCTCGCGTAGTGTGAAAGAGCTCCCTGTCTTGCCCCCTGTCCTATAGAGCTGTTCCTTCTGTCCCTTAGAGCTCTCCCCTGCACCTTAGGGGAACTCTCCCCTGTCCCTGCCCACCCTCTCTGTGCTCTTCTCATCCACCCTCCCTGTGTTCTTCTTATCCGCTCTCCTCCCTGTGTTCTCCTCACCACCCACCCTCCCTGTGTTCTTCTCAGTCTCCCCATCTCCTCACCCTTACTCTCCCCGTCCTCACTGTGTTCTTATCACTCCCCCCCTTGTTCTTCTTACCCCCCGTTTTTCATATAATTTCTTCTTCTTGCATTCCCTCTTCTACTTCTACTTCTCTCCTTCTACTTACTTCTCCTCTCCTTTCACTTTCTATTTCTCCCTCCTTTCTACTTCTACTTCTCTCTCTCCTTTCATTTTGGCTTTTCCCTCTCTACTTACTTCATCCTCACTTACTTTTCCTATCCTCACTTACTCTCCCATCCTCACTTTACTTCCCGCTTCCTTTCTACTTACTCTCCCTCTCACTTACTTCACCATCCTCACTTTACTTCTTCTCTTACTTCCTTCTTACTTCTCTTCTTCTACTTCTCTCTTTTCGCTTCCTCTCTTTCGCTTCTCTTTCTCGCTTCTCCTCTTCTCGCTTCTCTTCCCCTTCTCGCTTTCTCTCTCTTTTCGCTTCTTCTCTCCCTCTTCGCTTCTTCCTCTCAGCTCTCTTCCTCCCTCTCTCTTCTTTCTTCTCCCTCTCTCTTCGCTTTCTTTCCTTCCCTTCTTTCGCCTCCCCTCTCTCTTCTCGCCTCTCCTCCTCCCCCTTCACCTCTCCTCCCCTCACCTCCCCTCCCCTCCCCTGTAGCGTGGCCGAGCTGATCCGCGGTGCCCGTCCAGACTGATAAGAAGGCGCACGCTGAGTGTGCACTTCCTGTCAGTCCAGCCGGTTACAGGAAACAGAAACTCAGCGCGGAACAGGAGTTTCTGTTTCCTGTAACCGGCCGGACTGACAGGAAGTGAACACTCAGTGTGCGCCTTCCTATCAGTCCGGCCTGGGCACCGCGGATCAGCGAGCAGCTCGGCCACCCTACAGGAGAGGGGAGGAGCAGCTGCAGCCGTCTGAGGCTCTTAACAGAGCGTTCAGGCGGCTGCAGCATTTAAAGGGCCGGCCCTGCAGCGGCCGGTCCTAACAGAATTTAGGGCGGTCTGGGGGGCAATTGCCTCCCTGCCCCCCGGCCCAGCCCGCCCCTGGCAGTGCTCCCAATGGTTTTATTGACGAAGAAAAATCTAATCTATTGGCATAGTAAGGACTAATGATAAGTATGTACTAGAAGTCTGTTGCAGTAGGGCTGAGCAACTCATGTAAAGGTTTTGAGTATTTTCTGGAATAAAATCACGTTCTCTAGTTACAAACCCCCAGCAGACATGTTTATCTGCTAATGAGAAGCTTTGGACTGCATATTTGGTCTCAGTGCTCCTTTGGGAAGCATTTGATTGTAAGTAAGTGGTGGGCAAGAAGGGGTGATGGTCATTGGTTGCAGAGGCAAGTTCTGCAGCTAATGAATGCTATGTTTTATATAATATCTATCTAGATTTTTTTTTTAATTATTTTTTTTTTTACTGATTTCATTGTATGCATTAAAAGAATGTGTTGGTTGTTTAAAATTAGGAATTTGAAAATTGACATGTCTTGGAATTTAACCATTGTGTGAAATAGCAGAATGCATTTTCAGAATACCGACTGATCAGTTACAGATTGTTTGTTTTTTGATAAAGGTTTCATTATTTCAGCCTGAGATGCTTTAGAACCATAGACCTTGAATTGAAGCCTCTGATATAGACTGTTTCCTATGCACAGATTTAGTAGATGATTTGCAGAATAATTTTTTTTATATTTTCAGTTTGTAACATATTTGATGAATGGATCACTGAGCTTGCTTTACAATTGAATATTACTCATCACGCTAATGTAATGTGCATAATGTGGCTGCCTTTCAAACAAAGGTTGCAAACCATTGCTTTAGACCATAAATTCTTTTGTCCAGTGCTCTTGTAGCCTCTTGTTCTTTTCCCCCTGAATTTGCCACCATTTACTTATGTTTAATTTATTCCATTGTAGAGTATTGCGCTTTACAAATAACAGTAACTTCTGTTTTGTCATGTTGTTGTTAGTTTTCATCGAAGCCAACGAAAATTTACATAAGTCATAGGGAGCACCAGCCTGAAAAACCATTTGGGGCATAATTAGAAATAATTATTTCAAGTCCTTTTTTCTGAAACCTAATATAATTACATGTGTTATTAAGTGAGTAACATATTGCAGTTCTGCATTATATCCACGCACCAAGCACTAATGTGCTATGCATGGCACTAATGTATGTACTATGTAAATGGGGAATAATTTCGTCTGCCTTTGCAAACATGTATTTCTCCTAATGTTTCTTTTTACTGTATATGCATTTTTCCTAAACTTTACCATTACTATCTGTTTGTTTGTTGTTTTTTTGTTGTTGTTTTTATTTTATTTTATTTTTTTTTTACTATTTTCTTTTTCGATGTTTCACCTTTGAACAATTTTTCTCTTTTAAATATTAATATTAATATTCGTTACTAGTGATTTACTATTTTCTACGTCAGGAGAACAATGTACTATAAGAGACAACTAATCATGTCAAGTGTTTTGGACATTTTTAAAAGAACTCATCAGGCTCTAACCTGATTTCTGATGTCACTCATTGACTTTAGATTTCGCTGTCAGATTTTGCATAACCTAAAGGACAGGCATGAGAGGGCTGTCAGTGGGTAACAACATTATAGGGTAGAGCCGCACCTTATTAAAATGGCTACTGTTTTACAAATACATGTATTTGTAAGCCTATGGTGTTGAACGGGACATGTTGTTGTCTCATTAGGTTAGGAGTGAAGGGGACACTTTTAGCTTAATGAAGCAGCTTTGGTGTTTAGATCATGCCACTGCAGTCTCACTGCTAAATATGCTGCCATTTAGAACAACGGTTCCCAAAGTGTGCCGCGGCGCCCAGACAGGCACACAGGGGATCTGCAAGATATGTTCCCGGTGCTATGACCATCGCACCGGGAACCTTGCCTCCCTCTCCCCTGCTGGCTCTGCAGGACCGGAGGGGAGATCAGAAGTCTCCCTCTCTGACCCGCTCACAGTGTATTGCTGGCAGACTGCAGTTGAGAGAGGGACAGAGGACCTGGGGGAGCTCTAGCCAGCAGCTTTGCCGGGTTCTCCTCTCACAAGCTCGAAGCGTTGCCGCAGTTACAAAGGCAACGCTCCGAATCTCACGTGAGTGAACTCTAGCAGCTCCTGAGGCTGCTAGAGTTCACTCACCACCTGTACCACCAGGGTTCTGTATAGGACCACCAGGGATTAGTACTGTCCCCCCTCCCAGGCAAAGGTAAGCAGGGAGGGGGATATTAAAAATTTTTTTTTTTTTTTAATTAAACTTAAATTTAAAAACCTTTTAATTAAAATTAGAAAAATAAAAGTATATATTAATCTTCCCTCCTACCCCCACAGACCCACACTTGCCTGCATCCATACACCCACACTGCCCCTCCATACACACATACTGCCCCTCCATACACACAAACAGTACCTCTCACACAACCTGCCCCCCACACACACACACACTCTACCCCTCACACAACATGCCTCCCCACACACTGTACCCCCTCACACAGCCTGCACCCCTCATGCACACACACACATATATATATAGTACCCCTCAGACACACTAGTTCCCCTATCCCCTACTACAGCCCCTATCCCGGCAGATCCCAGGTAAGTTGTCCAACTGTTCTTAAACAGTTTGACTTGACTACTTACTCTGGGAGGGCACTACTGGTACCATAACCATTACAAAGTGCTGTAGTGGTAATTATGCCTGGATTGTTTCTATAAATAATCTATCAGTGACCCTCCCAAGATTAGTTTCTGGATCTGCTCTTGAATAGCAAGCATTTCTGCCAAACATCGGCCCAGTATATACTTCTGCGCTGTACATATATACAATCTCAGAAAATATTTGTTAGGGCGCCTTTGAAAAATATAAAAATATTAAGGACGCCTTGAACCTAAAAAGTTTGGGAACCACTGATTTAGACGTTAAATCACTTATGTTTCTGTTTATGTTGCCCTTTCCACTCCTCCCCTGTCTGGGATTCACACAGCCTCCATAAAAATTTTTTTCATTTTCAATCCAAAACAACACACGTATGTTTACATTAGACATTCTTCTCTCCTGGTGTCTTAATTGAGCTGTTAATCACACACAGAGAGCTGTTGCAGGCCCTAGAATGCTATTCACAGAGCAGGAGATAGGAAATTCTTAAACACACTGTGTGATAATCAAAGCTAAAATAATTTTAAGTACATGATGTTTAAATGGACATAGTTAAATGTTGGAGGTAGAGACTAATGCTACACTTTATCTCAAAACATCACCAGCTGCTATTGGTGGTAGGTGAATTCTGACAATATAGGAAAAAAAGATTTAAAGTTTGCAAAAATATGTATTTTTTTTATGTATCAGTAAATGGCATCCATTCTTTATCACCAGTTATTACTTAGATCATTGATGATCAATATACTTGTGAGAGCGCTTGGGCTCTCCTGAATTTTTCTGATAATCTTTTCTATAAAAGAACTCTGGGTACCATAACCACTTTAGCTCAATCAATAGATACAATGCTTGGCAGGGCCGGTGCAAGGATTTTTGGCACCACAGGCAAAGATGCCTTTTGCTCTGTCCCTTAATCAACCTCTTGAATTTCTTTATCCCTTTTTGTTTTTCTTCTCCTGTCTTGTCCCCTTTAGTGTATCTCTTGTCTTGCATTCCCGTTTAGTATATCTTATCCCCACATTTCTTACTTTTGTGTGTCACAACCCCCTCCCCCATTGTCACCTACTTCCCTCCAGCCCCTTTGTTTGTCTCGTTCTACCCCAGCCCCTTTGTGTCTTTCTCCCCTTCCTCAGCCTTTCTTTGTCTCTTCCCCTCGTACAGCCCCTATGTGTCTTTCTCCCCATCCCCTTTGTGTACCTCTTCCCCCAGCCCCTTTTGTGTATCTTTCTCCCCAGCCCCTCTGTGTGTCTCCTTCTCCAGCACCTTGTCCCTTTCTCCCCTCTTTGTCATACCTCCTAGGCCCTCTAGATGTCTTCCCAGCCCTAGTCTGTCTCTTTTGCCCCATCATTTGCCCTTCTCTGTCTTTATGTACCCCCATTCCCGATGGGGGTCTCTCCCTCTGAGCCCCTGTCTGTCTCTTTTGCCCCTTCCCAGCCTCTCTGTGTGTTTCTCCCTCCTACTTCTGTCTCTTTCTCTCCAAAGCCGCTTTTGTTTGTCTCTTCTCCCCAGCACCTTGTCTCTTTTACCCCAGCCTTTCTATGTGTCTCGTTCTCCCCCAGACCCCCATGTGTCTTACCCCATTCACATCCCTCTTCCATGTTTCAGCATGGACGAGCCACAGAGCACGGTACAGAAACTTCAGTTCTCTTTAACAGGTTTGACAGAAGGCAGTTTGGCGCTCTGTGAGCACTTCCTGTCAGACCAAGGAGAGGAAACTGGAGATCCTCTCTCGCGGTCCATGGCTCGGCAATGCTACAAGCAGTCACTGGCAGGAGGGAAGCGCTTTCCTATGTGCACTCCTTCTATGCTGCCTTAAGGTAGCTCAGAGCATAATGCCTGAATCCCCCTGGCACCTTTTCAACTTCCACTACTAATCCATCACTCATCTAGGAGAAGTGACTATTCTGGGAAAGCATCTTTTTTACTCAAGCACTTTTTGAAGTTGTGGGGAGGTGGGGGGGGGGTGCTTTGGTTTATCTCTTCTGGTTTTTTAGTCCTATTATCATACGTTTCTATATCATACGTTTCTTTCCCATACATTCTGTATATTTTCTTTGCTTGAGTATTAAATTCCAATCTTTAAGCTACCTTTTGAAAGTATATTTTATAACCCCTAACAGCTATATTATAAAGATTTTTGTAATCTGGACCGTAAATATTCAGTTATTTATGATAGGTGCTTAAAACTAGAAAGAATGTGTTTTCATTTCTTTTGTACTGTGTAAAGGGTTTTTTTTATTGCAGCACATTTGTTTTTTTTTTAAGTGTTTAGCAATTGTGACTTTATATTTAACTGCAGTGATTTATGTGAAAGCAATCAGCAAGTATTATGTTTTCTACGCTGCTGTATACGCCGCTGTTCCATTACCAGAATTCCCATGTTCAATTGTGCAGTGCATTGTGGCTTTATATACAAGGTTTGGTAAGTTTGAGACCCTTGTAATCTTTAGAAATACCATGTGCTTGGCTTACTAAAAGCTGCCGCTTATTGGAAATATTATAGGTGTTAATTAAATAGCTCAGCAGACTTTCTTTTTAACCCCTGTGGTGGAGGGATTTGGAGTAGGCAATTTCCTGTTTGTTGTTTGGCACTTAAAGGGTCTCTACAAAAGCCGATGATTGGAATTCGTCCAAAGGAATTCTTTAATAATCAGGAACCCAAATTACCAATCAGCCTACTAGCATTTCGAAAAACTTAATTAACTTCAAGATTTTTCCAAGTTGGTGTTATACTCCAGCCCCATGAGCTGCAATCCAGCTGGTTTTGGTCTTTTCTATAATGTACTCCAGCAAATAGCATCGTGCTACAAAGACCTATCTCGTAAAACTTTTTTTTTTTAGCATTTACAGTCCCATTATGTTATCTTCAAATGTCTCACAAATAGCTATTCTCGTGTCACAGCTATTCTGCTGTGTCAAAATGAAAAGGCTGTTTGTGTGTTTGTGCGCATGAGTAAGTTATGTATAGCAAAATCTATAAACCCACTACATGTCTCTTCTCCTGCTGCAGAAGTCTCTTGTCTTCTGTTACTTATTAACTGGCTTTCATTCCTTGGTTATATCTATTTATTTATTTATTTTTTCTACGTCTTCTTTTTCTGGATATTTATAGAGCACCTACTGCTGAATTTGCTGCTCTGCTGTCTTGTAATCGGCTAAATTTGAATTATGTGAGTGCTGCGTAGTTACATAGGCAGAAAAAAATGACTTGCGTCCATCAAGTTCAGCCTTTCTCATATCCGTTTCCCCTGTAAATTCAAAAGAAGGTAATCCAACCCAGTTTTTAGCACATTCCTAGTTTTGCAACAAACTAGGGGAAAAATCCTTCTTGACCCGAATGGCATTCTGATCTCAGCTTTGATCTAGAAGATGTTACCCCACATCTTAAGGGGTTTTGTCCCTGAATATTCAGTTTTTGCAAGCATTCTTCCAGTTTCTATTAAGACTGATAAAAAAACAAAACACTTTTTCGGGTCGAAAATTACATGTCTTATAGTTCTTACTGTAAAGAACCATTTCCATTGCCTTCGAATTGTACATTTAGACTGAAAGAAATGAGATTTAGTCTATTTATGGATAGATTTCCAGGCAATATTTTGTATTTACCCTGAATATATTTGCATAATGCAATCGTACCCCCGCACTGTTTAAACTAAACAGATTTAAATGTGTTAGCCTTTCTTCATAACTATAAAATCTTCCATACCCCTTATTAATTTTGTAGCACGTATCTGCTTTTTTTTTCTAGTGTCATAAACTTTCTCGTGAAGTTTTCCATAACTTACTAAAAGAAGAGTTTATTTCACTAATGTACACCCGATCGGATTAACATTGATGGAATAAATTCTCCATTAACGTCAGACTGCTGTTGTGTGCTTATCACATTATTCCTAATTCTACATGTAGACGACACTCCAGTTAGGTTAATATAAATGCTAAAATATATTTATTGTATTTTTTTTTTTTTAATTAAGCCATTTTAAAAATATTTTTATGATCTTGTTTATTTAGTGACAATAGAGATTCTATCTCTAGTGTAATACATTATAGCGTAATACTCTGCTGTTTTTGAGTACTGTGCACTAGGCAACACTGAAGAAAAGCAGATTTTTGTAGTTTTGTTGAGTTGTGGGATCTCCATTAGGGAAGTAATGGAACATGAAACCAACATCATTAAATTGTCATTTGCTTCTTAAGTGCGTAAAATAATTTGTTCAGTTGTTAATCTATTGTAACCTATTTCACTGCGCTTAGACAGGTAATGTTTGCCCTCACTTTGCATTGGATGATCATCCAGCGAGCTACATTGTGCTTTCCAAAGACTGTCTATTGCTCTGCATTTGCCTACACCTGGTCAGTAAACAATACATGGAACAGCTGTGCAAATAAGTTAATTTAAATGAATCACAATCTATGTATACCTCAGAGTCTCATCCTTAGTAGATCCCTGATCAGTTCTTCAGAGTCAGTTCCTCTTTAAGCCAGGGTTCTAAAACGGTCACTAGTGAGATTTTTGCTGAAGCTGATGGCTAACTAAAAGCTTTTAAAATGTTTACTGGAGGGGTGGGGGCATTAGAAACTGACAAACCTGTGAGTTTATAGAGGTGTAAACACATCATGGCCACAAATGATATATCATTCTGGAAGTGAAATGGTTAAAGGGATACTATAGTCACCAGAATAGCTGCAGCTTAATGTAGTTGTTCTGGTGAGTTTAGTATGCAGGCATTTTCATGTAACCATTGCCTTTTCAGAGAAATTGCTGCCTACAAACACCTCCAATGGCAGTCGGACGGCCACTAGAGGTGCTTCCTGGGTCATCGTGCTCGGCATTGAGATGCTGAACATTTAGGAGATGCTGATTGGCCAGCAATGCCTTTGGATCCGCTCCCTGGCCTGCTTCCTTGGCTGAGATTGTCAGAATTAACAATCTCAGCCAATTCAATGCTCTCCTATGGCTGAGCCAAGGATGCAGATCGGGAGCGGGGCCAGCACCAGCGGACCTGTTCGGTGCTGGAAAAAAGGTAAGATTTACCCCTATTGAAGTGTGGCAAGGGGAGACGGTGGTAACCTAATGTTTTTGACACTATATGGTCAGGAATACACGTTTGTATTCCTGAACCTCAAGTGCCCTTTAATATAGTATTTTATTGCGTTCTGTATCTCAAAACCTGATAACCTGTGCCACCCGAGGTAGTAGTTTGAGTTAGTGTTGGTTAAAAGAATCAGTGTTACATATTTTAATACCCAACATCTTTCAAAGTGTTCCAGTGTTTTAATAGTGAGATATTTAATGAAAAATAAATAGTACAATATTCTATTGGTTTTGTGATGTGGTTTGGGGGGGGGGGGGAATAGCACATGAAATCACGATTTTTGTTTGCTTTGCATAAGCTATGGATAAATGTAGACGATATGCATAAAACATGCTGCAGCTGCTAAAATGCTGAAACACTGGCACGTGTACTTTTCTGTATAAACAAACTGTTTTAGTGGTCCCACTCATAATCTTTATCTTGGGCTTGGTTTTCTTTTATCCCTTCACACATTTTCCCTTCTCTGTCTGACCCTCTTACTTTTTTACCTTAATACATGGTCGATATGTTATTGATGAACAACTCCATGAGCTACAATACTGGAGATCTACCATTAGAAAAGCATGCATTAAATATAATAGTTTAGTAATGTTCTGAACTATGTGATATGTTTGCTTATGAACTCCTCAACATTATATGGCATTGGTGCTATATTTGATGTAATGTGGATACATGTTATGCTTAGCACTTGCATCACTGTGATAAGCATTATTTTTTTAATTGTCATGAATGTGTAGTGATCCCAACATGTAAAACTAAGCCAAAGTAGCAAAGAGGTATATTAGTGGTCTTTTGGATTGGCGTATTGCTAATAGTAAAAAAAATAAGTAGAAACCAATAGTTAAAAAAATTGTAGAAAAGTAGAAACAAATGCCTAAAGAAGTGCGGTCAAAGGACAATAGAAAAGTAACAACATGAGTAAGCAAGTCAAAGTAAGGGTTACAAAAGACCACTATCAAGGAATAAGTCATGAGTCGATAACCAGAAAAGCCGTAAAACAGACATTCTTTCGGCTACAATAGATCTTGATAGGGCACTGCTTAGATAGAGGACTAAGCTGATATAGGGCATGCAAGGATTTTATAGGTCAGCGTCTTTAGAATGACATCTATAAGTATGTTACTGCTGTTGCAGAAATGATGCAGGGCCTGTTATATATGGCATCAGAAATGTATAAAGATAGAGCGGAAAGACGCACAAAATCACAATGGGTGTCTGGCAATTAACATGATAGTAATGTGGAAATTGACAAGGGTGTCCATGTAATGAGTAAGGCAACTACTGTTGAACCACATTACACTTACCCAGTTTCTTTCCTGCTTTATTCACTGTTGACATTGGTGCTTTTCTTTTTAAACTACTATGTTATGATTAGATCTAGTTCTTTATATAATGTCTTTTCTTCTGCAACTTTCTCTAAAATTTTACAGTGGACAAGTATTGCAGAGCACTTCTCAAACAAGCATACCTTACGCTATAGCGGGGGTAGGCAACCTATGGCACGTGTGCCATGAACGGCACTCAAGGCTGCTAGGATCAGGAGTCCCAGTGAAACTTCAGATAACTGCTAATATGAAAAGTTGATGAAGGACAATCCTCAATTTATGCATTTCAGCACATAGAGGAAGTGATCTCTGATCACTACATTCCAGCACTTGTGAATGGGAGTCCACACTGTAGTAGAGCAGCTGGCAGCTGCTATTGCAGCTTCTGTCCTTGACCTGTACCTGGCCAGCATGGTCCACGCTGGAACACAGGGAAGCCACCCACACTGCTAGATATGCACAGAGCTGCAGAATAGCCCTCCTCCCCTCATACAAATAATACGAACAGCCCACACACAAACGTACACATAATCCGCACAAACGCAACACCACTAACAATCCACATACATGCACACAACTCCACATGCAGGCTCTCGCAGACAATACCCCAAACAGTCCCACACATACACACACCACCAAACACACTGTGACATTTCCATCCACACACAATTCCACAAGCAGCCCCCATACACAGCCCACATTCGTAGGTATCATACACGATTCCACAAACTACTCTTGAACATATACAAAATAATTCCTCAAATACGCACAAATGCAACTATACAAAGCAACCACGTTATAAATAACACTAGCAGAATTCAGCAACATACACACCTTAATTAAAATTAAAAAAATAGGACCGGCACGCTCTGGGACATCACAATCTTATTTCGGCACAGTGCTCCTAAAAGGTTGCCTACCCCTGCGCTATAGTGTTCCTCAGCCATAAGGCTATTTAATCAATGCTTTTTTTATAGGGGTTTTGAAGACGCTGGACGTCCTCATACAAAGCGTGAGAGCGTCCAGCATTGTTTAACAGAGTTAACCCTACAATATAAACATTGCAGTTTCTCTGAAACTGCAATGTTTTACATTACATTGTAGAGCTATGGGGACAGGGACACTGCACTAAGACCACTTAAATGAGTTGAAGTGGTCTGGGTACCTATAGCGTACCTTTAATTCACTGAACTAATAACTTTATACATGAGGTCGCTTCTTGACTACCAGTTAGGCTATCACACATTTGATTTTATCATTTGATATTATCAGTCTATGATTTAAAAGAAGTAATGTATTCCTGTCTCTTGTGATACAGCTCTAAACATATAATTCACACTGATTAAAATTACTTATAAATGGTGTTAACCCACATAAAATACAAACATTTTTCAATAACTGTAGACAAACTAATACTAAAATAAAGGCACAGAAATAGTTGTTTAGTAGGGATTTGGGCACATCCTAAAGCACTTTTACAATAACATTCATGACTATGAAATATTCATCCATTTTAGTTTTTCAATCACCCAACAAATGAAGTCAAGTGGCCTCTATTAAAGCTGAATTGAATACTGCATAAAATGTAATTGCAGCTTAAATGCAATACAAACTGTTCTAGCAATAGCATCTGGCTTTATAGTCCTATCTTATCATGAAGTGAAAGTCGGTTTAAAAGCTAAAAGTCTGTTGATATGTTTTGTCTTTCAGTTACTGCCAACTAACCTTTTATTAATGTGCATTTGAAGTCACATTAATACTTTTGTGCGGAATGTAACAGTCAATTATCTGCTGAGCTACAAAATGTATGCATTTATCCTTGAATGTAATTTATAGTCCTAATTATATCGATCTGGTGATCATACAGTATATCCAATAAACCTTAATTGGCTGCCATTTACCCACAGAGGGATATTTTGAGCAAAGTAACTAGTTACATTTGTATATTTTGATGCAGTGAGCTCCCGGTCTCTAGTCTCCTTACAGCTACATCATACACACTAATGCATGCTCACAAAACGTCCAGAGTTTGGGTTTATCTCCCAGATTATTCCCTGATGTCCGGCATCCAGGTACACCATGGAAGTGACCTTCCTAGTGCATGCTTGGTCTGTGTTTAGGATCCTAGGGCCATGCAAAGACAATTCTGCTGCTCTCTGGTTTCCCTAGAGTGAGGCCCCTTTTCTGAGTGCCTTTGCCCCCCATTCCACTGTAGTGTGTGTATTTGGGATGGTGCCTACAGTGTCCCTTTAAAATGTTTTTTAAAAAGCCATGGCTGGGATAGTCTCCTCACTGCAACTTGTTTTTCTTTTGAGTCCTGATGACTTGTGTGTAATTTATCCTTCACATAGAAAAGTATTGAGATCTCGTGGTGCTCGTGCGACTTTTGCCGCAATCCAGCAACTATGAATCCACTGCTTCTTTTAGAGAAGTGCTGGAGACACACTTGCTGTGCCACATCGGCATAGTATGCTTTTTTCCAAAAGGAATATATTTTAGTCTGAAGACCCCCAGTGACCCCCATCTGAATGACCACTACTAGAGGTGTGGAAATTGAAAAGTGATGAAGATGAAGTGATTTTTTTAAAAAAATACTTTAGCGTTGGGAATACAAATGTATGTTCCTAACTCTTTAGTGCCCTGGTGGCAGTGTTGGTAATTAACTCCCACCTGCAGAGAGAAAAAAAGGTGTTGAGCCAGTCTCAGTGGCTGGATAGACCTGTTTGGCTGAGAGCATTATAATGATAATGATATCAGCCAATCCATACTTTCACATAGGATTGGGAGGCTAGTGCAGCTGTGCAGCAAAATTCCACGCTGCACCAGTCAGATGGTCTCCAAAAGACCATTTGATTGAGATAGCAGATGTATTCACAGTTTGATTGGAAGAATCTCTGGTGGCTACTGAGTGACGGTCACTAGAGGCGTTTAAACCTTGCAATGTAAATGTTGTTTTGCATAATGGCAATGTTTTCGTTTGCAGGGTTAAAATTAGTGGAACATGGCACCCAGACCACTTCATTGAGATGAAATGGTCTGGTTGCCTACAGTGTCCATTTAATGCTTAGACTATCATTTTAATCCAATGTTATATGTAATCGTTATGTTTCCTGTGTGGTCAGGATTATAATATTCAGTGCTATATCATTACTTTGGACAACACACTCTATGCTAGATATCCTCAGTATCTGAATTCTGAGATGTTATTTTAACTGGTGGAGATCTATGTCCTACATGGTGTCAGACTGTACCCACCCGCTTGTAGTTGAACTTGGAACATTCTGAAGCCCATGCCTTGTATTATGAAAGCTGGAATCCATTTATCCTGCCCATGGTCATTTCTAATTCATGAATATCAAACTCTTAAACACTAGAAATGTACAACTCCTGCTCTGGCATAACTTGATCAAGAGGCGTTCTCAAGCGTCTTATAAACATTAACACAGCATGTGATAAGCCTGTGGTGTGTTAAATAAATAAGATAGTTAAATAAAATTTAGAAAGTACATTTGGATTATACTTGCTTTAAAACCCTTAAACTTGTCTTTTTAGAAGCTGGAAAATATTAATACTGGGTATTCATTGAAGTGATAAATCTCATATTCCTGTAATGTGAAGTGTAGGCAATTGCTTGATGTTAAAACCAGTGTTTTAGGCAGTCCAAATCTTGCAAACAAACTGGAAAGTACAACAATGGTTTGGTTTGCTGTAGTATTTGACATTTGAACCACTGCTGTACACTTAGGTTGAGCATACACAGCTACTAAATACATATGTCGATCCACTGGTTCTACAAAATCAATTCTTGTCCAAGGTTCGGAGGAATCCTGGTCGGATTCTGCAGAGTCTTTGTACATGTATTGCAAGCAGCTGCATAAGAGAAAATATCTGTATCCAGTGTAAGCCACCTAATGTATTCCAGTGATCTTTCCTTCATTCTACACCCTGATGTGAGCTGTGCAGTAAAGTATGAATTACTTTTGAACCACAGAAAAGACGGTATGAGTCGCCATTCCTCCATGTAAAATATGGCTAGCGGTCAAGGTGAACTACTTTTGGCCATCATGTTGAACAAAAGATTTCATCTCCTGTAACCTAAAATCAGAGCATGTAGAAATAGCAATCACTTTGGAATTTAGATTCAAAGGCTGAGGAGGTGTCTCTTATTTGAGTAGATGCTGCCACCTTTGGAAACAGATCCACAATAGTATTATCACTGTGCCATCTACGTTTGAGCAGTCTGGCTGTTCCTTCTCTCCATGGATACAGAAAAGGCCTATGTTTACGTAAGATGATGCTTCTTTTTTTCATTCATTAAAGTTTTGAGCCTTAAAGTTAACATGGACAGTTAGACTTAATGACTGGTACCTGTAGTGCAGTTAATCCAAATATGATACTTTTCGGTTAAGATATGCATGCTTTTTACTGGACATCACCTGTTGCTTTATATTGCACAAAAATAGTATGCATTAAATGCAGGCAACTAATGGCATCAAAGCCGTTCTTAATTTTTGTCAACTTGAATGCAAGCGTTAAAGCCACTTGGGCACCATCTGTTTGAGAGATTGTCACATTTAGAGGAAATGGGAACATCAAACACATTCTGCAGTCGCTCCTGTTTTGATGCTCTTGTTAAATTACTCAGAGACAATCAAATCACATCTTTTCAAGTTAATAGCACCTCTGAGTCCCTTTCAAGTGAGCTCTAGTTAATGCGCAACAGACCTGGTGTAGAGCAGGTGTCATTTAGGTTCATATTTAGTTGCTTAGGTTGGCCTGGCAACACTCAAAAGGCATATGGGTAGGTATTATGCAAGAGCATGTTTTGGAAGGGTACTATGAATGGCACTTTCTTTTATTGTAAAGAGCACAATATTGTATTTGGATTTCCAGTCACCATTAGAAAATTTAAAGACAAAACCGAATCCCTGTTGAATTCAGTAAATTCATGATAAAAAAAAAAAATTGTTTTACAGACTGTCAGCTGGGCAGAAAAGTGTTGTGCTGGATATTATTCATGGCACCTGCGTGTTCTTTTAAAATGGATCAGAATTAATTGTGTCTGTACATTTTCTGAATTTGGTTTTCGGATGTGAATTTGTAATTTCGATCTGGGAAATTTTGTTCCTTTTAAAGGGACACTATAGTTACCAGAAAAACTACAGCTTATTGAATTTGTTCTGGTGAGTAGAATCATTACCTTCAGGCTTTTTGCTGTAAACACTGTCTCTTCAGAGAAAATGCAGTGTTTACATTACAGCCTAGTGATAACTTCACTGGTCACTCCTCAGATGGGTGTTAGAGAAAGTTCACAGGCAGAGGCAACAGCTTCAGACTTGAATACAAGTAAGATTTTACTATCTTTAGGGAGGCAAAGGTGGCCACGGAGGCTAGATAATGGTTTTAACACTAAAGGGTGTTTGTGTTCCTGACCCTATAGTGCTCCTTTAATCATTTAGACTAAAGAGCTTGCTATAGTGTTCATATTCCAAGTTTCACATTCTTTATTTCCTAAGTCCTAAATATTTCTGAAACTTTTAGATATTTTGTATCAATATTTTAATATCTTTAATTAACATTTCTCTCTTTTATATTAAACTTATTTGAATAAGACAAATATTTGTTTTTACTCTATAACTACCAATTGCTAGAAATATTTCCCATTTGCTTTTCTTCCATTTTTTGTAAATATGCGCTCTGTTTAAAGCAGCAGATTGTAATTTATTTGTAAGGGAAATTTTAAAAAATTTAAAAAAAAATTTATTTTCTGAAATTGTTTAAACAGGGGACGATCTAATAAATTGTAAAAATGTAATCAATCTTTTCCTAGCATTTCTTTTGAGGGCTATTAACACGCTTGCATGTAAACATTATTTCAATAGTTATAGATGGTTTTTAGCGCATTCTCTCTAATTCAATGTACGTGTTTCTTTGGAAGACCTTTAGTGACCTTCAATATCCTGTATTCTCCTTGACTCACATCAGATATGTTGTCACAGAATTAATGCAGAGTGACCTCCATAAGATCATCGTCTCTCCTCAGCCTCTCAGTTCAGACCATGTTAAAGTTTTTTTGTATCAGATTTTAAGAGGTAAGTTTTGCTCTAATTTTTATTTACTATAGCTTTCTTTGTTTAAAGGACAACTACAGCTCACTGTAGTGGTTATAGTACCAGGAGTGTCTAGGTAACCACCTTGCTCCCAATATAATGACTTCTTACATGATATCTTCTGTGTGCTGCTTCCACTACCTCTGATGCAGAACTGGAAGAGTGGAAGCAGGACTAAGCTGTTGGTTCTCCTGAGCAGCCTTGCAGGGCAGGGTTAGCACAATGGCTCTTTCTAAGAAATGCAGAAGTGAAGGCAGGGAGATGTGCCTGCATTCATTTAAACCTATATGGATTCTAGAACCAGACCACATGTAATACAGTTTGGGTTTCTTTAGAACACATTTTCTTAGTAGATAACAATACAAATATATCAATATGTTCATTTTTGTGACTTGAGTTTTTGTTTTTTCTCTGTGTTCAAAACCGAAGCTCAATAAATATATAAATTAAGGAAATTTTTGTCACTTTGTCATAACAAAACAAGTATTGCTTACAGATTATGGTTTTAAAGGAACACTATAACATTTGGAATACAAACATATATTCTTAATGCTATGGTGTCCTGCTTACTTGTCATCCTTCTTATACTTGCTTTCTCTGCTGCCAGACCCATCTCCTCGGCTGTGATCATCAATCTAATCCAATGCATTTCCATAGAAAGCTTTGGGAAGTTATTGTGCATGCGCTGTAAAATTCTATTCTGCACCAATTAAATGGTATCTATAAAACCATCTGAATACATATTGGGGAAGAAGCGCCTCTAGTGTAAAATATATTTATAATTTCTCAACTTTGCTATTTTGACTTGTAGATTTGAAAGTTCCTTGTAATCTTTTCTTCCAATTTTCCTAATGCACTGTATTGTGACTACACATACTAAATGTATTGTGCCTCCAAATTTTTTTTTTCTATTTTTATGTTTCAATTTCTTTCATTGATCTTAAGGTCTGAAGTATTTGCATTCAGCTGGCATCTTACATCGAGACATTAAACCAGGGAACCTACTTGTGAACAGCAACTGTGTTCTTAAGGTAACTTTCTAATCATTTAAAAAAAAAAAAAAAAACTTAGAAATTACTAATCTGAAGGTAGGAGACCTTGTATAGGCAAAGTACATGTGTCTGAAAATGTATGCTAAATATAAATGTAATACTTTAAGAACAGTTGTTTTTGTGAAGCTTGGGTGGGCCCTAGTTTATATGCTGTGGTTCTTCCTTACGTAAAACCATGATTTAATATGAAGTGTAGAGTTCAAAGTATGCCAGAAAAGCTTTGTAGCCTCCCAGGCACATAATCAATTAGTTGGAATGGAATATTTAGTTTTTGTCTTCTTTGTATTTCTGTGGATACAATGAATTTAATATTTAATAAGTTTACATATGATTTACATAGATTTATATAATCCGATATTTATAGGTGTTTTGTTCTTAAAAAGTGGTCCGAATTACTACAAGGGGGATGGTCACCGTGGAAACCAGTGGTTTCAGCAGGTGCATTCCATTGGGGACTCCATCCATTTTACATTTTAGTACCACTTTTTAGAGTAGAACACTTTCAGGGTTATTCTCTAAGGTTAAAATAGTCGGCTATGCTTTACATGTGAAGAATCTTAACCCCAATGCCAATACATATTTCAAAGAATGTTGTTTCTACTCATCCAGTGACACCTCTGACTCCATGATGATTCTGTAAATTTATACCTGGTTACCGGGAAGTGGGTATAAATTACTTTTTCCTTTTGTTTTGGTACCAATAATTTATTAAACTATGTATGTTTTTCTTCTCCCAGGAAACCCCTGCTCTAATTTGCATAGCTTAAAAAGAGCGTATCATGCATATATTTCATTCTAAAGTGTATCCTCGTTGTATATTGTCATTGACTTAGAAGTGACGCTGTTGCTGTTTCCTCTGAGGGATGGTGTTAAGTTTATTTTATTTTTGATTATGCTCTAATAATCAACCCCTCTGTTCCTGTGTGTCCAACTTCTCTGGTTACAATTACATGTTTGTTAGTCCACCCATTGTAAAGAGCTACGGAAATTGTTGGCGCTATATAAATATAATAATGTAAAAATATATATATTTTACAGACACATACTTACTATGCAGTGTTTTTTTTTCCACCTGTCAAACATCTTGTCACCACTGAATGTTTGTTTTTTGTTTTTTTTCCCAAGTCAATTTTAATTTGCTTACTATTCAGTTACTGTACAAAGCCACTTCAGTCATCAGATCACATCGGGAAAAAAATGTGTGTATGTATACAGACACAAAAACATGTGCCCACACACAATCTTCAGCAAATGTAATTTTTTTTATGTTTAAACATCTTACCATTAGCTAGAAGTTCGTGACCATAGATCAGAAATGTCCCAGAGCAATAAAACTGGCTGCTTCTAGCTTTGAGTCCTCTAATGCCTAATCCACATGTGTAGTTATAGAAACACAAATTTACAATGTAGTGCTTGCGCGGTTCAGTAGCTAACCATAGGCAAAACACAGGAGACCGAAATGAAATGACCTCATTGTGCTTTGTAAAGTGTACTTTATCAGATCAGATTAGAGGTGGCACAATCATGTAAAAGTCTTCAATAATTAGGTCATAAAGAGCCTGCCTTAAAAGGGTATGTTAAATAGTATGAGATTATTGCGTAGTAGGATATTAGGATTTTTATTGACTGAATGCAAGAGAATAAAAACTGTGAGGTGAGGGATTTAGAAAATGCACATCAGCCATCACTTCTCATATCCCTTGTGGTCGGATTTCTGTTGTGTCATCGGCTGGATGCAATGTGAAAATAGTATCTGAAGTGACAGGAAGCATGGCCAGTACAACAAAGCGGGTGCTGTCCTCCTTTTAGGAAGTTTAGGCTTCAGCCATTAGTACCAAACTTAATTTTAGACTGTATTGTACTGATGAGTGCAGCCTTGTACGCTCATCTGATGTCGAAATTAGAAAGACTCTAAATCATTGGATGTCTCTAATAAATAACGGTATTTGTGGCCTTGCCTGTATTTTGCCCTGAAAATAAATAAATGTTTTTTAAATAAAAAGTATTGAGCGCTTTGTGCATGGCATTTTCACTTCTCGACGCAGCCATTTAAAGAGTAACAGCATAGACTTTGCTAAAAGGAGAGCAAACCATAAAGGACTGAACATAAAATGAATTTTACCTTTTTAATGTCTTTTCATAGTCATTGGATATGGGTTGTAATATGAGGTCTTTAGTCAGGAGCTATTAAATAATAACTTATCTGTATTAAATATACTTTTGGTTCTGTTCACACTAGGCCTGAAACTGAAGCCACCAGGCTGTCTCTGTTCAGCTGCATTGGAGTGAATTGCAACTATTAACCACTTCCCTCCTTACGATATGAATACAAATATCTATTTTCATTTTACATATATTACAAAGTAATGCAAACGGGACTTTAGCCCATGAAGCCCTAATTGCCTTTTGCTCCAGTTCGGTCTTTCACCCTATAAAGAAACAAATTTCTATGCCAGATTTTTCTCCCTGTAGAAAGGGAACCAAAGGGAACCATAACACAGTTTGTGTGTGTTTGCATTTTAGTAGTGGTGAAGATGCCTGCAGCATGCAAAATCCCATACAGTACATTTCAGTGGTAGTCAAACGTAGCTAGATTTTTACATTCTGGAACCGCACCCAGCCTGAATAGTTTTATCAGCTTTTGGGATGACAAAGCATTCTAAAAGTCTTAGTTCTACAACAGTGTAAAAAAACAAAACTAACACAAAAAAAACCCTACCTGTCCTGTGGCTGCCGTGCCTATATGGTCATTGTACTATGTATGGCCAATTCCAGAAGGCTGCTTTCCCAGAAATCTGTGTTCTGTATTAATCGGCATAAATCTAATATTTACAGAGGAAAATGGATTTACATGTCTCTGCACATTTGAAGCAGACCATCAGATCAGTCAGTTATGTTTTTAGATAAACCTCATTTAAAATGCCACATAGAGGGAGCAGGGCCGCCATCAGAATGTTTGGGGCCCCTGACAAAGCGCAAGGTCTGGGGCCCCTCCCGGGCCCGCCCACGCCCTACCTAGTCCGCCGACAATGATGCAGGACTGAATGTGGTGTGTATAGTGGAAGTGAATTAGAATGTGTGTAATGGATGTAGTGTTTGTGTGTATTAGATACTGTTTGTGCAGTAAATGCAGAGTGTGTGTGTCACGTGCGTGGGCTATAGGCCCAGCCGAGACAGTGGGGAGAGTGTGGAAGTGACAGGGTTAATGACACCAGACCCCTGGTTACCTGTTGCTAGTCCCAGCAACCACTCAATTAACCCCTGCAATCCCTTCTACACTAACCCCCTTAATACACTTTACTCTACTGCCACCACCAAGACTTTTAAACCCGGGCGTCTTAGGTTACCCCACACACAGGAGAATTATAGTATCACCGTTCTACTTTTACTGATAAAACATATATAGTAAACCCTTTTTGGTAACGTGTTTACCTGAGCTTTCCTCTGGAGAGTGAAGCTCATAGAGAACAGAGACACAAGCTGATTAAGTAAACATTTAATCTGACAAAAAGGATTCACAGTGCTGAGTACAAAATACAGAAATAAATGACATACAGATAACAAATTGCAAAACAGTACATAAAATAAAATAGGAGAAAACACAAGAAATTCCTTACATATATTTACCCCATATAGAATTCTTGTGGGAGTCTTAGATGGTATAGATCTCCTAGAAGTTACTGACAAAAGAAAAATGAATAACTGACTTCCCTGGATAGTCCAACACCCTCATATATCTAAACTAGTTGTTTCTCAGTGGGCAGACCCCTGGGGGGGGATCAGAGGGGGCTGGTCTGGCAGTCTATTGCCCACTCTATGAAATTCCTTGTGTCTAGCTCTGGTGATGGCTATCTAGATGTTTTATGGTCTAGGCCTGGTGCAAGATCAAAGACCACAATAAATGTCATCCCAAGGTTTACAAAAAAAAAACAACTCGGGGGCGTGGCCTAACTCCGCATGGCAGCAGTCGCATAATTTGGAAGCTCCGCCATTACGTGGGCTTACACAGCGTGGAAACCAGCGATACTCACCCACCACATCTCCCACAAGCCGGCGAGGGAACAGGGAAGGACATGACCACTAAATCCTCCAAAAAACTAAAACAGAAGACGCTGCACTCCCACCTCACGATGGGGAACAATGGCGTCCAAGATGGCGCCGACGGAGCGCACTATTCCGCCTCGGATCACGAGAGTGGAGAAAGCCTGGACCCCCCTAGCATCACCAACAACCACCTAGCCACAGATGCCTCGGTGAGCAGCATGCTACAGTCGCTCCAGACTAACCTGAGGTCGGATTTTTCCAAGATGGCGGCGGACGTAAGGGCAGACATTCAGGCCCTGGGAGACAGAACAGCACACTTGGAGGAGGCAACGGAGGGGTTAAGAGAGGCCCATAATGAGCTGGCAGAAGCACACACAACATTGCAGCGAAAGGTACAATTCCTAGAGAGCAAAATCGCTGACAACGAGGACAGGGACAGGAGAAACAACATACGGCTACGAGGTGTCCCTGAAACAGTAGGCCCTCAAGATCTGGCCACATTCGTTAAAGAGCTGTTCAAGGCGCTCATTCCGGCATTGGAAACCTCAGACCTGCGCTTAGATCGCACTCACAGATTACCGAAACCGAAGCAATTACCTCCAACTACACCGAGAGATGTAATCACCAGAATCCATTACTTTGAGGTCAAAGATCGCTTAATGCAAGCATCCAGATCTAACCCATCATTGCCAAAGCCGTTTGCTGATATCAAACTGTTTATTGACCTGTCAGCGGCAACCATGACCAAGAGACGAGCGTTTGCACCTGTAACCGCAGCGCCTAGGAATGCTGCTATCCCGTACAAATGGGGATATCCCACGAAGATACTACTGAAACGAAATGGAGTGGATTTGGTAATCTTTACCCCAAGAGATGGCGCAAAATTGCTCAAAGAATGGAACATCCCAATGGCTCGACTTGACGTAGCCAGTTCTCCAGCACCCTCATCACCCAGAGAACAACCCCGAGACTACCGACCTGTCCCATGGCACGCGGCAGCACCACAGAAGACGCCACACCATCAAGCGAGGCCCAAGGATGTAGAACACCACTGATGGAGTACAGATATGTATCCCACACAAGAACTATACAACTAGTTCCCCCCCGGTGCACCCTCGCAGCTGTGCTCACTTGCAAGGTGTCTCACAGCCGAGAGCCCACCCAGGCGGAGAACCGCTTTACTGTTTACGTTACTTAATCGGCACTGTTATTCTTTTTTCCTAAACTTAATTGTACTGTTAAGAAATATTACCTATACGGTATATCAATAGAGGGACGCACACGTATAGCGTTGCGCCCGGTAACTCAGGGCACTATAATCAAAAAAAAAACAAAAAACAAAAAACAAAAACAAATTATTCTAGGTAACATAGGAAAACCGTAACAGGTAATACCTACCAGCACCCACAGAGCCCCACTCGGCTTACTTAGTAAGCCATTTCCTTACCCGTCGGCAGATTTCTGCACTAAGCCACCCGGCTAACGGGTTTTGTATATAGTTCAAGTTGTATTGTTATATGTTGAACCCTACCGCACCCCTCCAACCCCCACCCACGCACTTGACGAAATAAGGTGACACTAGGGGCTGAGTAGCACGGCATAGCCTTTACCTCCCTGCCCACCTGATTATAGCGGTGAGGATGTCAATCACTGTACTTTCTCTCAATGCCAAAGGGCTGAACACGCCCCATAAGCGAAGACTGGCACTTTTAGAAGCCAAAAAATGTAAGGCGCAGGTAGCCTTCTTTCAAGAAACCCATTTTAAATGGGGTTCACAGCCTAAATTTAACTCCCCCTGGTTTCCAATAGATCACCACTCCTGCTGCTCCACAAAAAAAAGAGGAGTCTCTATTTTAATAAGCAAGAACGTTACCTTTGAGCTGGTCCGTAAGATTAGCGATAAGACAGGTAGATATCTCATCATTCAGTGTCACCTTAACAACAACCCCTTCACATTAATGAATGTATATGGACCCAACGCTAACCAAGAAATGTTTTTGCACCGAATATTTGCCTTGTTGAATATGTACAGCTTTGGGGAGGTAATACTTGGAGGCGATACCAACTTTCTTCTAGATAGTTTTAAAGATTCCTCTGCCTCACATACTATAACACCCAACACCTCTAAGAAACGGCTCACACAATCGCATAACATATGCGATATCCTAGCTACACATGATTACGTAGACCCTTGGAGAATTACACATCCCAACGAAACTGATTACACATGTCATACAGCGGTACACAATAGCTACTCCAGAATTGATAGGTTCTTGGTCAGAACCACCTCCCTTCTCAAGATACTAGACACTACCATAGGGGACATCACGTGGTCCGACCACGCACCAATCACGTTAACGATCAAGGACCAGTTCTCTCAGACTGGCCAGAGAACTTGGAGGTTAAACAACACCTTGTTAACAAACACACACATAGTCCAGGAAGTCACACAGGACCTACAAAACTACTTCGAGGACAATGATAAGCACAACACTGATCCGGATTATGTCTGGCTAGCACACAAGGCGGTCATTAGAGGCAGCTTCATAAAACATGCCAGCCATGCCTACAAGACACAAAGAGCACAATACTTAGCCCTTATCAGTGAGATCAAACACACCACACACAACAACAAACATGCACCCACCCCTGAGACACAACGAAAACTCTTGAGCCTGCAAACACAATTACGAGATATAGAGTTAACCAAAACAACCTACCTCCTACGAAAATCAAAACACAAATTCTTCGCGGCAGGGAATAAAGCAGGCGCTAAGCTAGCGGCGCAATTAAAACAAAAAATGATCGCCTCCAGGATTGCCTACCTCACCGATGGAAAAGGTCACAAAACTATTGACCCACGAGATATTGTTAATATGTTTGCAAATTACTATCGTCAGCTATACAATTTAAGTGAAGAGGGTACCACTAAGGTCCCAACTGTAGCGGACATAGACGTATTCCTACAAGACCTCTGCTTGCCCGCCCTGACACCGACCGCAATACAATCACTACGACAGCCTATCTCCTTAGAAGAGATCACTTCGGTGATCAAAGACTTACCCGTTGACAAATCACCTGGACCAGACGGTCTCACCAATGCCTATTACAAACTATTTGCGAATACCCTCTCCCCGTACTTGTTGAAACTATACAGACAGAGTAATGACAGAGGAGCCCTACCGGCTGAAGTACTTCTAGCACACATATCCACCCTCCCCAAACCAGGAAAACCACCGACACACTGTAAAAATTTCAGACCCATCTCCTTACTAAATGGGGATGCTAAAATCTACGCCAAGATCCTTAGCAACAGAATAGCACCACTCCTCAGAAACTTAGTGCATAACGACCAGTCAGGGTTTGTCAGAGGACGGCAGGGCTCAGACAACACCAGACGAATCCTCAACATACTGACACATATGGAAAAAAACAACACAGGGGGCCTTCTCTTGGCACTAGATGCGGAGAAGGCATTCGACCGCCTCAATTGGAAGTACATGTCTGAAGTCCTGGGGAGGTACAGATTTCCGCCCGAAATGATTAGAGGGATAGCGGCGCTGTATAGCGCACCAGCGGCGAGGGTCTCCAACGGAGGCTTTACGTCTGACAAATTCTCTATTACTAATGGGACGCGCCAAGGTTGCCCCTTGTCCCCCCTCCTCTACATTCTCTCGCTGGAACCTCTGGCGCTAAAGATCCGTATGAATCCTGACATAAGAGGAGTAACAGTGACAGGCCAGGAACACAAACTGGCACTGTTTGCCGATGACGTCTTGGTGTCATTAACAGACCCAGAGAAGTCATTGCCACACCTTATGAACACACTTACCGACTTCGGCTTAGTTTCCCACTATAAACTTAACCAAGATAAAACTCAGGCACTGACGGTTAACCTACCATTAGAACGCACGCAGACACTACAACGACAACACCAATTTGACTGGAGACTCTCATCCCTCACATACCTAGGGGTCAAAATCGCAACTTCCATAGCAAAAATCGTAAAATTAAATTACCTACCCTTACCACACATGTGCAAGGCGGACACCCTAAAATGGAAACATGTACACCTATCCTGGCTAGGAAGGATTAACGCCTTCAAAATGTCTATATTACCCAAAATTCTTTATGTTTTCCGTATGCTACCTCTCACGGTACCACAACCTCTGCTTAAGAGCATACAACATACGTGCAACACCTTTATATGGGACAATAAAAAGCCCAGGATCCCTCACAGACTTTTGTACACTCAGGTCAAACAAGGAGGAGTGGGTCTACCAAACATTAACCAATACTATAAAGCCGCGGCGCTAACAGCCGGCATAACGTTACACTCTCCTAAAGGGGACATCAGCTGGGTAGACATGGAAAACGCCCAACTAAAAACACTAAATATAGTTGATGTCCTATGGACGCCTAAACACCTACGGATCCCCAAACTAGACCTATTTCACTCAACGTCTCTGACACTTCGTACATGGGACACGTTTATGGCCACAATGGGGTGCAAACTTTCCTTCCATCCCCGGGCACCACTGACTGCCCTAAGAACCGCATCCCCCGATCTCCCTCTAACAAGGTGGACTAAGGCAGGAATCACCAACATCCAGCACCTAGTAGACAATAAAGGCGTAATAGCATTCGCGGATATACAGGCCAAATGGCACCTACCGATGAGGGAGGTATTTACCTACCTAAGACTCAAAGGGACCATACTGACTCATGTGAACCTACACAACAACACTCGGGAGCAATCACTGGTGGCGGACGGGATTTTAGACAGATGCTGGGCCGCACCAAATAAACCAAAAGCCATCTCCCTCTGTTACAAAATGTGGGAGACCACACTACCACAACACACCCCCCTCTGTAAGACTAAATGGGAGGAGGACTGCTCCCTTCAACTCTCAGAGGACGACTGGGTCAGAGCAATAAATAGCCTCTCAAAACTCACTAGATGTTACACACACATAGAAGCGCATAGGAAGCTACTGTATAGGTGGTATATGACGCCAAGTCGGTTACATAAAATATACCCCAGTGTCACACCGACATGCTGGAGGTGTTCAAGGGACACCGGTACATTCCTCCACATATGGTGGACATGTCCAGCGATACAACCCCTCTGGACAGAGGTTAGGAGATTGCTGTATAAATTGGGCGTGACAAACCTATTGCCAAGCCCGCAAACATACCTCATGCTTATGCTCCCCAGTGACCTAGCTAGAGAACACAGACAGGTGTGCGCCATCACGATACTGGCGGCCAGGAACCTTCTAGCGACGAACTGGAAGTCGCACCTATGTCCATCTAAAACACAACTATGGGACAAGATTCAACAATACCATGTCTATGAACGAATGACGATGACCCATAGTATAGAATCACAACAGTTCCATTCAACATGGAAACAGTGGACATGCTTATACGACCAAGCCACAAATCACCGAAATCCACCTTGAGACCGTTAAATATGGCCTGACAGACTGTACCAGCACGCAACACCGTGCTTACAGAACCAACCTTTATCCTCCCGCACCAGACTGCTTTGCCCACAAACACCCAACAACGGGTAAACAATACGTGAGTGTAAAACTATACTAAGCAACCTTAAGTATGTGTATATCACATATATATATTGTTATTGCGGACACAGCCGCCTGCAAACCCTAAATGTCACTGTCGAAAAACTTGATAACAAACCTTGTAACAGTCCATATTGTCTGCTTTCCCCCATTGTTATCCTTATAACTCCCTTCTCTTTTCTGTACCCCATATACTTGAAAATCAATAAAAATTTGCATTAAAAAAAAAAAACAACTCTTAACATATATAAACACACATCAAACACCAACTCATGCTTTTGGCATGACAGTGTGTTTGTGTAGCAGATGCAGAGTGTGTGTCAGCATGGTGAATGCAGAGTGTGTGTCAGCGCGGTGAATGCAGAGTGTGTGTGTCAGCGCGGTGAATGCAGAGTGTGTGTTTCAGCGCGGTGAATGCAGAGTGTGTGTTTCAGCGCGGTGAATGCAGAGTGTGTGTGTCAGCGCGGTGAATGCAGAGTGTGTGTGTCGGCGCGGTGAATGCAGAGTGTGTGTGTCGGCGCGGTGAATGCAGAGTGTGTATGTTGCGTTGCAGTGTGCAGTGTGTGTGTGTGTGTAAATGTGCAAACTAGGGGGACAGGGGGGGCATTTTCCCATTAATTTTTTTAATTTTATATTACATTAAATTTTATGTTTCTTTCCCCTCCCTGCTTACCTGCGTCCAGGGATGAGGGAGATTCCACACTGCTTTCAGATTCCACACTGCTTCTACTCTTCTCTTCTCCTCTCTACCAATAACTCTCGCGAGACCCGCGGAGCATTGTGACTAAGTGGCTACTAAAAAAGACTAAACATACCCCACGTTCAATACCTTGGGTTGTCTACTTTTTCAAATGGTCTGCCATTATGGGGGTAATTCTCATTCCTGGGCTACCACACCGTCTCAAAGGTAACATTACTAATCTGGCAAATTTCAATGTGAAAATGGAACGTTCTATATTTGACCCTGTAACTTTCCAAAACACCATAAAACCTGGTAATGGGGGGTACTGTTGTACTCGTGAGACATCGCTGATTACAAATATGTGCATTTTTTTGCAGTAAAACCTAACAGTATTATGACATTTACAGCTAAAATGTGAGGCGGAACTACAAATTTTTAAAAAAATTTAAAATTTCTCACAGTTTTTTAAATTTTATTCATAATAAATTATGTTTCATATATAAATATTTGATATGAAATGAAAGCCCTGTTTCCCCTGAACAAAATGATATATAATAAGTGTGGGTGCATTTACTATGAAAGAGTTGAATTACAGTTGGACAGACATGTAGCGCAAATGCCAGGTTTTGTTTACATTTTGTTTTGTTCACAACGTGTACATTTGGCTCCGTCCTTAAGGGGTTAATGAGAGGGAAATAAAGTGATCAAGAAATAGATTTAAAATACTTTCCTGATTAAATATTATTTTTAATGTTATTTTTAGCATATTTTGTAAAGAAATTGAAGAAAAGGAATTAAGCATTTCCCAAAATCCTCTCATTCACGATACTTGCCAAACCTTTTCTTAATGACGCATGTGACCCTGAACTTCCCAGGAAATAGAAAAACAGCCTGACAAGTTTGTATTGGATTGATTCCCTGTCGGAACCTGGCTTTCATATCTTGTGCTCGTTCCGAATGTCATTAAACATGTAGATGACCCTCTATAATTAAAACAGTCCTGTCACAAAAAATACATTTTAAATTACCTTCTTGCTCCCTGTGTCTGAAACTTTTTTTGTTTTCCAGAGAACTCTAGTTCACATACAAAACATAAGAAAAATATAGGGACTACTTTTCCTCCTGTGCAATAGTAAAATTGGCAAAACTTAACAATGGTCTGCGCTTAAAGAGACACTCCAGACCCCTAAAACACTTTAGCTTGCTGAAAAGCTTTGTGTGAAGAGTGTCCTCCCCATCCACCCCATTTTGCAGAAAGTGCAGATTTTAATAGAAATGTACACTTTTGTGAATTTAACCTGGTTATAACCCCTGGCTGTCAATCAACTTCCTTGTTTAGCTCAGTGGAGCTAAACTCAAAAGGTTGCATTTTCCCAGGACACCTGCCTTGCAAAGACTTCTCATTGAGCTACATTCGGAAGTCTGTGATTGGCTAGTCACAGAAAGTCTAGGCGGGGCTAGAAGGGAAGGACTTGCAAAGGCACCAGACAAGAGAAATGCATGTTTTGCAAACTGTTTTAAATATAACACCAATGATAAATAATTAAATGCATGTTTGTGTTCATTGGGCAATATCTACTATACACTGATTTTTATTAATTTTGTATTTCGGTAGAGGTGTGTCCCTTTAACCCCTTAAGGACCAAACTTCTGGAATAAAATGGAATCATGACATGTCACACATGTCACACATGTCACACATGTCATGTGTCCTTAAGGGGTTAAGCAAGGTCAACCTGGGGAGAGCTTTTTTGCATATTTGTGAAGGCTTTGTTTTCTTCCGCAGTATCTGGTTTAATAAGCACTGAAATAATTAGAACTGTAAGCAATGTTTTGTGACATCTACAACAAAAGTGTTATGGAAAACACATATGACCTCTGTTGGCAGTAAAATTATAAAATAGCAATGTTTTTGTGACTAATAAATGTTTGTTTAATTTGGCTTTTATTTATTTTGTTTTCAGATTTGTGATTTTGGATTGGCAAGGGTTGAAGAACCTGATGAATCTCGTCATATGACTCAGGAAGTTGTCACTCAGTATTATCGGGCACCAGAAATCCTAATGGGGAGCCGTCACTACAGCAATGCCATTGACATCTGGTCTGTAGGATGCATCTTTGCAGAGCTGCTTGGAAGAAGAATATTGTTTCAGGCACAAAGTCCAATACAACAGGTAATGGTGATGGTTGTAATCACAGAAGTGGTAATCCTACAACTTTCCAATGCTAGTACTGTTTTTAAGAGCTGTAATATTCTCAGAACATGAGGTACTATCTTCTCACTGTATTTCAACTGGTTGTACAAATACTATAAATGAGTCCATCAACATCTCTTCTTACAGAAGGGCTTACAGTGTGGGGAGGGGGCAGGGAGAGAAAGGGTTACAGTGTGGGGAGAGGGGCAGGGGAAAATGGGGATATGGTGTGGGGGGAGGGGGGACAGTGTCCTACCTTTGGTCCAGTGTGTCTCCCTGGTGGTCAGGTGGGTTACACCTCCGGTCTGCAGCTCCACCAGGTGCAGAGCTGCAGACCATGTGATAGAAATCTCGCGAGCTCTGAGTGTTGCCCTGGGTGCTCGCGAGATCTCTATCACACGGTCTGCAGCTCTGCACTCGGCGGAGCTGCAGACCAGAGGTGCTGGGGTCTTTCTGGGCAGACTGATGTGAGGGTGCCAGCGGCATACATTGCAAGCCGCCGGGCTCCCTCTTGGTTTCCGGCCCGCGGTCAATGACAGAGGGCCTGATTAAATCAGTCTCGCCGACTCCTAGGTCCCGGCGACCTTGGAGGTGTGGGAATCACCCGGCGACCCACTAGTGGGTCACGACTCACACTTTGGGAATCCCTGCTCTAGGGAATTAGAACTGCGAAATTTAAACGCCCCAAAAGATATGTGTACACAGCACGTCACATATCTCCCAACACGTTTTGTGCTAAAATGAGAACTTATTTATAGGACTAATTAGAACTGAGTGTTCACTGGATGTTAAAGTATGAGTGTTCTCCCTTCACAGTAAGTATGGGAACTGTTCGCTTTACAAATAAAGCAAGGGAACTCCATTCCCATGAGTGCCGTCTGCACTAGAGCCTTTTGTTTTTTAAATTCAAAACCATACTGCAGTGATGACCTCATCAGTAAAATATTTCCTGTAATCAAAAGAAATTACGCACAAATAATAATTGGCTCTGTATATATATATATACAGTATAAATTTGTATAACTTGTGCGTGTGTATGTAAATGTTGGCTGATGTGGATCAGATTCTGTTACACTATATACAGCACATCTTATCAAAAAATTGTATGTCAAACGTTGACTGTTCAAAGATTAATTATATTTGCATAACTTGCTCGTTAGTGTTGGACCAATTGCACACTTTCCTTCACCTAAAATATCAAAGTACTTAAGCATTTGTTCCGGCTGTGATTTCTCATGCACTTGTTTGGAGGTATAGAATAGGAGACTTTGAAATTAGATCAAAGAGTCCAGATTGCATTTGTACAATTGCTGAGTACTTTTGATCTGTCACTTATTAGGCTTCTTAGAAACATTCTAAAAATGGAGAAAGGTACTGGCTAATGAACTCATTGGTAGAGGGATTCAACTATGCTTTCTCTGACTAAGTGTTTGCACATGAAATAGAGCATTGACTGTTGTCTGACTTAGAGATATTTGCTAAGTAGAAATAGTTGCTTGAAAGTTAAACTCTTTTCTGATGCATAAGTCTTTCTTGTCTTGGATGTTCATCTTAACCTTTTAATCAAAGTAATTATTTGTTGTGCTGCCAGATGTAAAGATGAAATTAAGTTGTTAACCCGTAGGAGATTAGTTTTGCACATATGAGACTTTTTGACGGTGCCCTGACTCCTTTTTTGTGCTTTATGTACACAGACGTTAACATTTACATTCTAAATTAGATCATTTACGAGAATGTAGCAAGACCAATTACCTGATTTCTGTTACAATGTGTGAAGATTCCCAAAGCAGTGAAACAATTCTACTACTGCTGTTATTTTGTGACTCTCCTATGACACCCATGCCCTTTTCAATAAGATCTTAATTGCCGGGTATTCAGAGGCATTCTCTGGGAATGCAGGCTGACCATTTTTGGACTTGAAAAAGGAGAATCGTCCATGGGGCAATATATGCCAGGAAACACAGGCTAATGCCAAGCACCCAAGGCAGTGCAGGCAGGGAGTCATACTTTGGCCACAGCTAGTAATATAAAGCATGTATGGGCTAAACATTTACAAATAAAGTCTTTAGTTTCTGTCTGATTTTTGCAAAAAATAACAACCATTTCGGTTACCCTTTGTGTGTGCAACGTGGTGAAGCTGAGGGGTATAATAATGGGTATAATTTCTGTAGGTGATTGCATATTGGCAAAAGTAAGAATTCATATATTTTCAGTAATTACATGTGCATCCTTGATTAGGGATTGCCTAGCCTTAATGTTGTTTTTACAGATGTTGATATACAGCTCTGAAGTTAAAAGGGCACTAAAGCATTTTTTGATTGAAGGGATCTCTGATTTTCTGTGGGCAAAGAAATGGGATAGTTACATCATGCAAATCTGCAAAATATATACTTAGTTTAAACAGACAAAGGTGGGGCCTCAAAGGAATCCGTGTACATGGGGAGCATTGTATATGCACAAGGGGACTGGAAAAGCAGAGCTCACCTTTACAATTACTTAAAACCAATAAATGTATAGTGATGTAACTACACAGGAAACTGGACAAACCATTTATAAAGCTACAGAAGAGAAAGGGATTGGAAAATGCCAATGTGAATTGTTCTATCCAGTAGCTATAACACCTTGCGTAATAAACAATACATTATAAGGGAAAGGCATGTTTGAGTATTATAACACTGCACAACCAACAAGATAGATCATAACTGTACACATTAATATTACTAGTGTGCACATTCATGGAACATTCTTCCTCATACATAATCTGAATGACATGAGGTATTAACATAATTATTTTCAGCTGACACATCCTGGCCAATCTCCAGCAGACCCTCCCACCTCCTGGACAGCATGCATGTTGAAGCTGAAGCGAACGGTTGGCGACATCACTACCCCCTAATAAAGATTTAAAAAAAAAAAAAAAATCAAATATCCTTAAAGGTACACTGGTCTACAGAACTACTACAGCTTAATGTAGTGGTTCTGTATCATGTCCCTGCAGAATTTTCAATGTAAACGCTAAGACAGTGTTTACATTGCTGCCTAGGAACACCTCTAGTAGCAGTCGCTCAGACGGCCACTAGAGGTACTTCCTGCACAGTGTGCAGCACTGACATTCAATGTCTCCACCCTCTGCATGAAGGCACTGAACGTTCCCCCACAGAGATTCATTGATTCAATGCATATCTATGAAGAGATGCTGATTGGCGCGGCGCAGCGTTATGCCGCGCATGTGCAAAAGCCTTCCAATGCTTTCCTATGGGAAGGCATTATATTGGCTGAGATCATCAAAACGTTGAGTAAAATCACCTTTTCGACACGGATGGGAGCAGTGCTTGTAACCTATAATGTGACATCAGGACTATAGTGTCAGGAATACAAACATAACACAACTATAGTGTTCCTTTAAGGCGCAAAATATTTCTAGTTCTTTACTAATGGTTAATTAAAATAAATAATCAAATAAAAAAATCTCTGCAACAGCTTAAAGTGGAGTTGATTTTGTTTTTTTATTATTGTGATGAGTGTGTAGGTAAAGATTAAGGCACATCATTGTCACTGCATCGTTCGGCTTTAAAACCTGCTTCACAATTGTTAGAGAAAATCCTTTCATCCTCGGATATGCTTTCCTCTATGACTACAAGCTGCTGTTGCAGAATGTTCTTGTGACCCTCTTTAATTGACATTTCAAGCCCTGTCGTTGAAAAGCTTATTTATAATTTTAATAAACCTACTGTAATTACCAGCATTGGCGATAGGAACCTGCCTGTAAATTTGAAAACACTCTTGATTATCTAAGCAGGAAACTGCTACACTGGATTTCCTGGAAAGTGCGACAATTTACCATTACAAGCGTTATTAATTTTCTTTTTTACTACTTCAAAAGAACACGATACCCAGGTGAATTATTATTTTTCTGAGCATGTCACACTGAGCAGTTTTCCAGCAATTACTGCTCTCAGGGGAGAATTTGTTCCGATTAGTACTTCAGCTGCAGCATTCACAGCAATCCCTTGGCAAGCTTCGAGGACCAGGTGCACAAAACCCCTACTGATATGTGTTGAATTATACCCTTTGCTCTGCTAGACAGGTAGGGAAGTTTGCTTGTTGATGACCTTAATTCTTTAGAACCTTCATGGTTAACCATTGGCTGTGGACTAAGTTTCCCATGATGCTAAGCCCGAGAAACGGCTTACTTTTAGCCTTGGGAAATACTGTCCCCATTTTTCGGCATCACTGCTTTAGTATTTCCTGTGGATTAGTTTCCACACCTGCTTGGCATGGACATACTATCCCAATCCTAAATCTTTCAGTTTAGTTTCTGCAATTGGCATTCTCTTAGAATACAAATCAAGCCACAGTTACACTTATGAATAATGAAATGTGGTTGGTCGGTGTCCGTGGATGGAATTATCAGCTGTACAAATATTTAATATAATTTGACATAAGGACAGATATAGATGATCTTTCTGGTTTGCCCATTCATTGTGAAGGTATGCCTGATCTTCCCAGTTCTTCTTGAACACTATATTCTACTGTGCTCTCTTTTTGCTGAGTCACACTTTTCCTAAACTGTACCACAACTGTACAATTGACAACCTTGTTCTAGTACAAGGATTGTATCTAGCTTGTGTATTCTTAGTCCACGCAGACTGATTATTCACTTAAAGGAACACTATAGTGTCAAGAAAATAACCATGTATTCCTGACACTGATACCTGTGCCTCTGTTTAGGTTCCATGGCCCCTCTCAGATCGCTCTGAAAAGGTGATTTGACTTAAAAATTTTTCCCCCACACTGCTACTGACTAAACCTGGTCCCGCCTCTATGACTGAGATCATCAATTTTGATGATGTTAGCCAATCCCAAAAGCATTGGGAGGCCATTGCACATTTGTGGCCAATCATCATCTTCTCATAGAGATGCATTGAATCAATGAGGAACTTCAGCACCTCCATGGAGACAGTGAAGACACTGAATGCCAGTGCTAGAAGGGGATCGAGAGCGGGGACACAGAGGCTTCCCTTGCAGGCACGCCGCTTGTAACGGAGAAGATCATTACTTCTTTCGTAAGCGTGCAGTCCGTTCTAATTGCAAATGTAATTGTTGCACAGAATTGGTATAGGGCAGCCCAGAACAGAGTTCCTGGCTGCCGAAGTCATATGTACCAAGACGTGCTACTAGCCCCTGGCAATATAGTGCAAATATCTCTGTATATGCAGCAGTTCTGCTTGAAGCTCTGCATATACAGATTCCTGCCACCATGACCACTTCTAAAAGCAGACCTGGTCATGGTGGTTGAAGTAACACTCCCAGTCCTGAATATGTCTGTATTCATTTAGATTAATTTCCTCTTATATGTGTATACTTTTATATCCAAATATTCCAGTCCGTGCATTGTACTAGCAGGTAGAACTTGAAATGGTAAACTGTACTTCTATGATGTTTCTGTAAACTGTTCAACATTTTTTGTACGGGACTCAAATCAATGGAAAATAGAATTACTTGGGGGGGAAAAAACATTCGCTTTTGTTAAGGGAGCACCAGGTTTCTTTTGAAACAATTATTTACAGTAACAGCATAGTTAAGTTCATTTGATGATTGATGAGTGAGTTTAATAATGTTTTTTTATTCCTGCAGTTGGACTTAATCACAGACTTGTTGGGAACACCGTCACTTGAAGCAATGAGGACGGCTTGTGAAGGCGCTAAGGCACATATACTCAGGGGTCCTCATAAACAGGTAATATTTTTTAATTATTACTACTATTATGGGTATGTGAGTCAATTCTATAACTTTTTAAGCATAATACACATCAATTTAAGTATTCTTCAATATAAATAAAATCAAAACACCGAGAACACCAGAATCCTATCTCAGTTCTCAAACTAGTTTTAGCTCACTTGTATCATGACGGACAGAATTTATAACATTTACATATCAGACAGCAGTGTTTTGTGGAAAGCCACACTGAAGACTGCTTCCAGATAGACTTTATAGATAGCTCATCCTAAGTGGTTCTGTCAAGCCCAACCAAAAAAAAATCGTATTTCCTAAAGTTAAGATCTTTATGAAATACTCACATTTACTGTGTTTTGAATTTCAGAGAAATTCCAACGCAGTTAAATTTTTAAAAAAAAAAAATCATTTACAAAGTGTGGAGCTACTCGCGTCAAGATTTACCAATTTACCCAGCAATCATAGTTACATAGGCTGAAATGAGACATGTGTCCATCAAGTTCAGCCTTTCTCACGTCTGTTTTTCCTGTTGATCCAAAAGAAGGTAAAGAAAAACTATTTTGAAGGTCTGTTAAAAAAATAAATAAAAAAAAAACTATTTCATACAAGGAAAAAAATCCTCCATGACCTCAGAATGGCAGTCAGATTTCTCCTTGGATTAAAGGCGGTTACCCCACAAATTAAAAATTATATCCCTGAATATTACGTTTTTGCAAGTATTCACCCAGGTGCTGTCTAAACAACTGTATAGATTCTAATAAAACCACATCTTCATGTATAGTATTCCACATCCTTATCGCTCTTACTGTAAAAACCCTTTCCTTTGCCTTAGACTAATTTTCCTTTCTTCCTGTTTAAATCCACAAGCTTATTTCCTATATATAGTCTTGTTTATGAATAGATTTCCAAACAATGGTTTGTATTGGCCCTCAATTTATTTGTATAATGCTGTCATATCTCCTCTGATGTGCTGTTTTTCTTAACTAAACAGATTTGTTGAGCATTCTTCATAACTTGAATGTTCCATTCCTTTTTTTAATTCTTTTAGCTTGCCTCTGCACCTTTTCTAGAGCCACAACATCCTTCTTTAGAATAGGTGCCTAAAACTACGCAGCATATTCAAAGTGTGGTCTTACTATTGATTTCTAAATAGGCAAAGTTATATTTTCATTCCTAGGATAATGCCCCTTTTTTATGACAATACCTTACTGGGTTTAGCAACTGCTGTTGACATTGCACATTCTTGCCTAGTTTGTTGTCTATAACAATACCCAAATCCTTCTCGCGTGTTGTTATCCCTAATTCACTACCAGTTGCTTGTGCATTCTTTACCCTTATTACATAGCTTTGCATTTATCTACATTAAATTTCATATGCCATTTAAATGCCCAGTCCCCCAACCAATCTAAATCTCTCTGCAGCAAAGTAATATCCTGCTTACATTGTATTACTTTGCAGAAGTTTGTGTCATCTGTAATTACTGAAACATGGCTTTCAATGCCTATTTCAAGATCATTTTTAAAGAGGCTGAATAGAAGCAGTCCCAGAACAGAACCCTCAAGGTCACCACATACCACTTTTGTCCAACTTGAAAATGTACCATTAATGACAACTCTCTGGTACTCTATCTATATTTACGCCAATGGTCTACCCAAGAACAAGAATTTTCATCTAGATTAATTTATTTCAATTTGAAGACTATCCTATTGTGTGGACCATATCAAATGTGTTGACAATATCCAAGTAGATAACATCCACTGCAACACCCTGGTCTATACTACTACAACTTACTGTAATCATGTTAGTTTGACATTACCTGTGTTTTTTTTAAAACAATGCTGATTATTGCAAATAACAATGTTCTTTCCAATGAATTCCTGAAAAATATCTATACACTTTAATTTTTGATTTTTGTTTTTAGAATTCACGTACTTTTAAAAAAAATGTTGGGGTTTGGTTTTGCTCACTTTCTAGTTTAGCCCCTCTAATTGGACTTGTGACTCCAGTTGCATAATTGAAAACACCTCCTGACGGTTTGCTTAATTGTCCCGATTCCATACCTCCCAGTGCAGGGAGGTACGATACAAGACTAAACTTTAATCTGTATTTAGTGCCGTTTTGGCTGTCCGTGTATATTTACAATGATATGCTCTTTGAAAAATACCATGTCATAATTTCATGGCAGATGTCCACAAATGTGCAAATGCTTATAAGCATTCAAGTGCTTCCCCCAGTGTGCCCGTTATTAGTTTGAATAGTGGGATATACTTCCATAGCTATATAGCAGTACTATGCATGTAGTGGAACATTTTAACTGGCACTGGTTGAAAAAAAAAACCTTTGCAACAAAATCTCCAGTCTGAACTGGTCCTAGACTGTGTGGAATGAGTCAGTTGATATACCAGATATAAAGCTTGCTACACGTGTGTCTTTGAATTCAAAACTTTCTCCTTATTATTCTTGCCTGAGGAGTCTGAAAGGAGTCTGTCCTTCCAATTTAATCAGGGGCTGGCTTCCATAAGCCTTTATAGCTTGAGGCCTTGGCACACGCAAATGTTTTTTTCTCTAATAAATGGCCCTCATCTTGTTCCCATCACGTTAGTCAAAGGGACAGTAAAGCCTCCTAACAATTCAAGGTTATATTCAATGCTGTGTTGATGCTTTATCGCTAACAACATTTTATAGCTTTTGGCCTAAATAATAAACTGTATTATTTCTTGCACAATTTAGTATAGTTTTTGCCAAAAGAAACCAAATGTAAAATATTTACCCATATTCTCCATCTTAACCCTACTCTTTAGTCTCACATCTTAATTCTATAATGCTTTTGTTTTTTTGTTTTGTAATCACATACCCAGGTACAACACCATAAGTCCTCCCTTTTTTTCTCCAAAAACACAGATATATGCAGTGGCATACATACCGGGGTCGCAGGCGTCGGTGCTGCGACCGGGCCTGGCCCACCAGGGGGCCCGGACAACCTGCGACCCGGTATGCACACCAATGTGGTCAGCCTCTTCTTTTGGGGGGCCCAGGAGCTGGCCACCTCAGGGCCCTCCGAGGCTGGCCCTGGTGTTACCGTTGCGCACCGCGTACTGATACCGGAGCCGGAATATAACGCCATTCCGGCTCCGGCATCAGTACGCGGCGCGCGATGGAGCTGGGCAGAGAGCACTCAGGGGAAGAGTGCTCCGTCGCGCGCGCGCCAGCCAGCCCAGTGACCGGCCGCCCAGCAGCACCACTGGACCCCAGGGAATCCCTTCAGCTCTCCCAAAGGTAAGGAGGCTGGGGGATTAAATTTTATTTATTTTTTTAAGTGTTTGTGTATGTATGTGTGTGTTAGTGTCAGTTTGTGTCTGTTATTGAGTTTGTCTGCTAGTGAGTGTGTTACTGTGTGTAACTGTGTGTGTCTGTTACTGAGTGTGTTTGTGTGTGTCTGTTACTGAGTGTGTTTGTGTGTGTCTGTTAGGGAGTGTGAGTGTGTTTGTCCGTGAGTATGTATGTATGTCGCTGAGTGTGTCTGTTAGCTAGTGTGTATTCGTCTGTTTGTGAGAGTTTTTGTGTGTGTGTTTAAAAAAACCTTCAGCTCTTTCCTTTCCTCAGCGCCGGACTCCCTTGGCGCTGGGGATCCCTCCACCCCGTTCCACCTCTCAGCTCCGAATGCGCATGCGTGGCAAGAGCCGCGCGTGCATTCAAACCGCCCACAGGAAAGCATTACTCAATGCTTTCCTATGGACGTCCAGCGTCTTCTCACTGTGATTTTCACAGTGAGAATTGCGGAAGCGCCACTAGAGGCTGGATTAACCCTCCGTGAAACATAGCAGTTAAAACTAGAGGGACCTGGCACCCAGACCACTTCATTGTGCTGATGTGATCTGGGTGTCTGTAGTGGTCCTTTAAGTGTGTGTGCATCTGCATGCACTGGCGTACATACCGCGGTTGCAGCCCTACGACCCCTGCGACCAGGTGCCCGCCGCCATGTGTTGCGGCCCCGGCCCACGCAGAGTAAGCGCGAGGGGGGGCACTTATCAGTTTTCGCACCGGGGCCCCATGGGTCGTGTGTACGCCACTGGATATATGTAATTAGAAAGCACAGAAAGTTTTCTGGCACATTATTCTTTCTCATTATATTTTCATATAATTCTAGTTATATGGATTCTGCATTTAAAAATGTGTGTTCACTTCCAGCCTCTAGCCCCCCCTCCTTTTTATTTGTCGCAGCTTGAATAACTGTGCTATAACTTATCTTATTGTGCATACTGGTAAATGTAAAAATGCAGACACACTTGGTTATTCAGATGGATGTATAGATAGTTACATAGGTGTGTTATGTGTGGCCTAAACGGCTAGCTTGAAGTTGTCTGTATGTGTCTATGTGGGTATAGAGGCAAAGAAAGTGCATAATTGAATACAAAAAGATGTTCACAAATAATTACAATGGTTAGGACAATTTGTGGGTATTAATGTGGCTTCTGTTAGCATAGGAATAAATCCTGCTCCAAAAATGTTTAGAAAAGAGGGAGCAAAAGCACATCACGTTCACTGCAAGACAGGCACAAGGAAGAGGTTTTAGGAATCACTAGGCAGTCATCGGTTTGTAAATGGACACTTACTCTGCCTGCCATCAGCCCTAATTTTGTTGGTTTTTCAAAGTGGCTATTTTTGTTTCAAATTGGCACACTAAGTGGGGTTGGAATAAGCTTCCACTGAAGAAGTAAACCTTCAATTTTACATTATGGCTGGGACAGATTTTCCAATAAGACACAGCAAGTATAAATAGATCTAGAATTTAATTTCCTGTTTGGAAAAAAAAATGCATCTCTTAGTATACTTTAACTTCATTTTAACAATTTTTGGATATGCGTTGTTTGTGTGTGTGTGTGTGTATGTGTGTGTGTGTGTGTGTGTGTGTGTATGTATATATTATATATGGCACAGCACAATAAGAGATGAACTCTGAGGTCTTCAATGACTAAATTGATTTTTGATCAACCATAAGTAGCCTGGTGAAAGAATGAGTCCAACCTTTAATTATGGCAAGAGTTAATAAGATTTTCAAAAGAAAACCAAAATAAAAACTCTTGCCTTTGTTCCCCCGGTTGGTGGAATCTATGTGAAAAATATTGATCATAATGGCAACAGTTCTGCTCAGTGTGATTAGTACACATAATACCCAGATATCCTCATATTATATCACACTCAATGAAACTTATCCAAAAAAAAAAAATCTCATATATAATTTGGATGATTAGATTTTTTTATATTTATACAAAAATATTAAATACTTTAGAAGATTTATCCAAAAATATTAAATTGAGGCTGCTGTTGGAAAAGTAGAGTTTATTCAGCTAAAATATTGACCTGGCAAAAATATTTCCAGGTCTTGACAGACTTTGCAAGTTCTTTAGTTTGGACTGCTTCAACATTATTTTGGACTGAGAATGCCATAGTTTATTATCTGGTAGATTCTAAAACTTGCAATATTTAAAAACTGTCACTTTCAAGGGTATATTTTGCAAAGACCCTGAAAGTGACTTGCCCACTTATTGAGCGGTGACCCTATGGTGTCCCTGAAGGTAAGTACACTTACCTTGAGCTTTTTCTCGGTGGGTGCCTCAATCTTTTCCAACTTCTGGTGTAGTATCCACCAGGTGGGAGTCTCCCCTGAAAGGCTTTTTAGCACGGCGCTTAAGTGATAAATATATGTAGTACAAGCAGCTCAACACACGTGCAGGTATTCCAGCCCTACACAAGCAAATACTGGAAAACAAGGGTGAACTTGGTGGATAGAACCGCCACAGAAAGGTCACTCAGTGGAGCGCTAGAATCAATATCTTACCCCTAATGACAATTGGGGAAATCAAATAACACTTGTAAATCTGACAGTAGGTCTAGAATGAAAAGACTCAGAATGGTGCAGTATGCCAATGTAGCATAGAATAAATGTAGGGAGGAGTATATGTCCAATTAACATGGTGAAGAGCCTGGAGATAGGCTCAGATCACAACAGCTTAGGTATATATGGTCATACCAAACCTCCTCCGGATATACAGCTCTCAGATGTACGGATATATGAAGGAAAGAAAACACAAGATATCCTAGTGCAGATATGTATACACAGGGGAGCAATCAAAAAGCAGCAGTGTGTGAAAAGTGCTCACCTGGATTAGAACCTGTTGTACTAGGCTCTATGTATAAACGCCTATGTGCCTTTAAGGGAGGCACTACCCTTCTTGTATCAGGTTGCAGGAAGCAGTGGAGGATCCACACATATGGTATATTAAAAATAATTTATTGTATAATACAGAAAAAGAAACAAAAAAACCCAATAGTAAAATTATTGTGAAAGTCCTCCTGGGTGCTCCGAGACGCGTTTCGCCAGTAGTGCTTTCTCGATCGAAAGCCCTACTGGCGAAACGCGTCTCGGATCAGCCAGGAGGACTTTCACACTGAAATGCAGCAAGTTTTAGAGTCTCCCAATTACAACGAATACCTTTTTATACGATTGTGCAATCAGTGATTTCTGTGCATGCTATGTACGCTTCCCTACAATGCAGGTACAACCAGGCAGAATATAATTTTCTAATTCTAATACATTGAAGCATCTTTCAATAAATACATGGATTTAGTGCAGTAGGTCAGAAGTATGTGGAAAAATTTAAGTCGATCCTAGCACTACCATTACTTTCTTTAGGAGAGCGGATTCATCCAGACTCCTACCCAGTGAGGATCAGCTTCCGGCCTTGCTTTTTTAGATGTGACCAAAACACTGGCTTCTTCATATAAGGCTAGAACCTGTGGGTGCATTTTTTCCATGCACCTGTATGTCCAAGATTAAGCCTAGTTTTTCCTTGTGACATACTTTGGTTAAGGGGACTGGCTTATCGTGCACGGTTATTTTTAAACTGCCCCTGTTAGACCCTTTTCATGGAGACAATGACACGGTGGTGTTGAACAATAACATAGGATCGTATGTTAACATCCGTAGACTTTACCTGAGATTCTGTGTTTTCTGAAACATTCTATTGCTACGGCTGTGTTTCTAATAAGTGCAGTTTGAATTACCCCAAGGCTAAAATCTGGAATGGCAGATATATTATTATTAATTCTATTACTAATTAGAATACTATTAGTAATTATAATTACTCGTTAATAATTATTAGTAGTAATTATAATTTGGTGCTGCAATAGGGCAAGAGCTGCACTGCTCTACTCCAGTGTGCATTCCGTTCACAAGTCCTGGGAGGAAGTGATCTAAAATTATGTGCCATGGGTTGCTGACTCCTGCACTAGGGGTACTTCTAATAAGGATGCTGGTTTGTAAAAGGTTAAGAGTGGCAAAACTCATGAATATGCAGGGCAAGTGCACTTAAAGGTACAATAACATTTAAAAGTAGTCATGTAGTTTTAATGTTAAATTGTACCTTATTAGATTTAGGAGGTCTATTACAAATAAACATATATATATATATATATATTGGAAGGCCATTTGGCCTGAATTTGTGGGAGGAGTTATGACTCTATTTAAACCCCTACTTACCAGCACTTCCGGTCCGTGGTTCCCGCCAGAATCCGACACGTCCATGTAAGCACAGCATGGGAAATAGCATTCAGCTATTTCCCACGTTCTGGCCTAAAAATGCGGGGATAGGGTCCCTTTATTACTATTATTATACTTACTCATTTGTGCATTTTCTCAGTTCGTGTACTTCTGCATTCGTGCGGCCTAACAGCCGACCCCAGAGTACACTCTCCTTCGTTTGTCATTCGTTTAAATTATCTACCGACCGCACTATACTCCCTTACGTTTGTTTGTCCTTTCGTACGCATATACAGCCGAACACACTTAAATGGCTTTTCGTTCAGTCTTTCGCATGCTTCACTTAACCGACCGCAGGTGGTCTGTTCCATTTGCATTCTCCTTGTTCGTTCATTTAGCCAAACGCAGGAGGTTTCAGAGCTAAAAATTCACAAACCTGTCATAAATTGTACCTTGTTTTGCCATTCACCTATAACAAAGCAATCACCCTTTCTCATTTATTTTCTTATGTCAATTTTATCTGTAGTATCTGGCTCTCCAGTCACCACTAGCAATAATATAAATGTCTATGTGGCACTACTTTCCGTCCATGGTCACATTAAATTATGGGACATGATCTATTCAGGGGAACCTTCTTAAAGACACTGTTCAGACTCAAATCACTCTACATATACCGGTATGCTAAACACACCATCATGCACCACTATTTAACCCCGCTGTAACTTAGTCTATTATAGTACTATTTAGTTTCCAAGTATTCATACTAAGTCATCTACATTACTAAGGTCGCCCCGCCCACTACATCTTTTCTTAGTTTTATCATGTCACAAATTAAGCTCTCACGTCCTTTTTCACTAGACTCATTACAGACCATTAGCACAACTAGCAAATCTCTGTTTCCAAACCTTATACTCTGGTTCCTTATACTAAGATTGCATATGTTTTTAGGTTCTACTACTTTTTATTCAAACCAATCTCCAGGAAGTGGTATCCAGTATCCCACATTACGGTTTCAGGTAAGAAGGTTTACCATTTTAAGTTTTTCCCTTGAGGCCTCATTCAGCCTCCACTGCCTCATACAGCCCCCCACCTCCCAAAGTGGGTTCTAAACTTCAAAACGTACCAGGTCTAAGATTCCACACTAAGATGTCAACAACAATCTCATAATACCTACTCCACCATATTACTTCTATATTAACGGTACATTTATCTATCATTTCTACATATCATTACTTAGACCTGCGTCATTACCGCAGTCCGCCAAGTCCTACGCCATCAACAGGCTACCTGGTTCCCAGCATATCAGTATCAGGTATTGTTAATCTTACTCACTACGATTACGTTTCTCCTTAAGGCCTCACTTCGCCTTTGTATCTTTCAAAAAATTCACATTTGTGGGAACCCAGGGGCTTGTCTTTAATTTCGGACCAACGTTCAGGTCCCTCAGCTTACACAGGTTCTTACGTTACAGTATCTCTGATACACACCTACCCTTACGTTCAACATTTTCACACTTGGCATACCAGTGGCACGCCTCAGGCCCACTAGCATCTTTCTTACCCTTAGGTTTCCTGGACCGGGCCCGTTCCCTGCAGAAGCAAGTATATAGATACATATATATTTAAGTCTTCCTGCGCTTTGTCCAAACAAACAGGACTAATCCTCAAGGTTAGTATTTACATACGTTCAAATACATCATTCCAAGACACAAGCCCCATCAGTTTAGAGAACTGGCATTTAGGGTTAGGCGCTGGCCTTAGCTATCAGAGTTAAATACACCGGTCCCGCAAGGTCTACACCCCACCTCATACACGGAGGTTCGGCCCCTCGACCAAATCATAGTTAGCCACCTCGCTCGCCCTCCTTTTGGGCTACAGCTAGGGCTTCCCAAGTCATGGCCACACGTTTTTTAATCTCTTTACGGTCACCGAGAGGCCAACATCCTGCCACCACGTTCAAGTGGCCACAAAATCCCCTCGGCCCAAATCATAGGTAGAGCTTCTCTCCACCACTTGGCACTAGCAGGGCCTCACCTGTCACTTGGTTCTAGGTAAACTCTTCGCTTCGGCACTAGCTAGCAGGCCAGTTCTCCGGAGGTCTTATCCAAATCATTATTTCCTTTTTCAGAATGTCTTGTGAACCAATCATCGATCTGCCATTGGACGATATACCCAGCACGCCAGTCAGGCCTGGGTCTCCGGAGGAATCCCTCACTCCTTCTACCCCCGATCCCTGAGATACTGGACTATTCCTAAAATATCTGCTGAGCTCAGGCTCAGGGGTATCCCCTTATTGGCCCCCGCTAGGAAGGCTGAACTATACAAACTCCTGATGGCTCAGGCCAACGACTTTAGGCCCGGCACTATTTCGCAAGGGCCTCCAGCTAGCTACTCTGATTCCACACAGGAGACTCTGGCTGCTATTCTGGTCAATCTCCAAACCATAAACAGCAGATTGCTGAAAGTGGAATCGGCCATAGCCACACCAGGTGATTCAATAGCCTCAGCAGGCCCTACTCCGGTAATCTCGGTCACTCAGACTGACATACCCCTCATTCCCCCACCAGCCACCACCACTCCCACTACCCTATACGTCTCACCAGCCCATTCTGTCCCAGCTTCCATCAAGAAGGATGTTAATCTTATGTCTGTCCTCATAGCCTCCCAAGATATCCTAGAAAACAGAGCGTTTAACTACAGGGACATTTCAGTAGTCTTAAGAGCCAGAGACCCATGACTAAACAAAAAATGTACCATTCCCCAGTTTGTCATCGCATTTGGCATTTATCGTGATGTTATCTGCACGGTGTACCCACATATGAGAGAAAAGCTTGATTTATACATGCACAATGTGGTTGATTTGGGTCCTCATTTTACGACTACCACAAATCCGTTTCGGCCAAGGCAGGTACTCATCTGGCACAGTTCAACATTAGAATCGACTGGTGCCAGATGGATACTGAACTTTTTTGCCGTCATTTTTCTGGTTTGAGGCCCCGTCCTGTGTCTCATATAATTCTACTTCTCACTCCACCGACCTGTGCCCTTGCGACGCAGACCCTTCCACTTCCACGTCCCACAACTCCTTTACCCCACACACCAGACAGGAAGGCGGACAAAGAGACAAGCTGGGCAGACCTATCACATCCCTGGGCAAGGCGCAGGTGTACAATAACTTTAATATGGGGGCATGCAGCTACAGCGCATGCAGATTGTTGCACATCTGCTCCATTTGCTTCAGAGCCCACACCAACACTATGTGCCCGGCCCAACTGTCACCTAATAAATGAGTTGGTTTCTACCTGCACCCACTCCCAGCTAGGCGACTGGGATTTATCTGGTGAAGGGTCCTCTCTCTAAGGTTCTCATTTGGGACTCACCACCTTCCCCTCATGTACATCCACATGACCAAAACCCCTGGTGTTATCCTCATTTGCTGCATTACGTATAGCGAACCACCTTCTGTCCACAGCATTACGCTGGCATCATGTTCAGCTGTTACTAATCGTAATATGCCAAATTGGCTGCCACACAATCTACCATTTCAGCGGGATGAAGACTTGGTTAAGCACTCTGTCACCAAGCAAACACTTGTTCCTATGCCAAGCTCGTTTTCTTACCATAGCCTTACGAACTAACTTTGCAAACCAGCCTACCTCAGTAAAGCTGACTCATTAGTGGGGATAGGGTAGTCCAGTTCCTCTGGGGTGGTACGTGTGGAGCAGAGGGGCCCCGGTCCTCACTGGGTTTCGCTTTAAGTATTACCCCGCGGGGATGCGTCTGTTTGTCTCTAAGCTACTTTGTTCGCTTCACGAAAAGGGCAGGTCTACTCACGTATAGTAGATGCCTCACCATAGAGTACAGGGTTTATTTGGTACATTCCACCAAGTTCAGAGCTCTCAACACAATTTACATATACACAGCAGGACGCACAGGGTTCGAAACCTTTTTTCGCAACTGCTGGTTAGGGCCCATCGGCCACTGAGTCGGATGCCTGTCCAGTCTTTAGAGACATCCGATGTTTCACATCCCTGGTGCTCATAACTCAACTGCCTACGCTCTTTCACGCTCTCAATTTCAGGTCTCCGGCCAGGCACTCCCGCCGGCCCACCTCCAACCATCCAGGACACAACCGCTCCTCCGGCTAATCCTGGATTAAGCGGACTATTACTCCACGCACAAGCACTCACGCACAACGCATGGTCACCCAACGCCACGATCACTTACGCTAGGGCACTATTTTTAACAAATTCACCGCTGAGTTTTACTTACGAGGTGACTTTTCCATTAAAACTATGGTGGCTTTTGCCTCCTTCTGTCATCTACACCTTAAACTTTAACACAATACTATCAAACTCTACCTTACTGGGGTAAACACCACATCCTCACTACCTGCCCTAACCATGCACCTTTTCTAACTTCCTACCCTATCAAGAAAATCCTTAAAGGTATTTATAAGGTCACAGTTCCTCCTGGCATTACTAGATTGCCTATAGATGGTCCAATAGTCAGGCTCCTTAGCGATCTATTGGGCAAATCCCTGTTTGACCGTAATACAAATCTGGTAATTAAAGCCGCCATCTTTTTGGCTTTCTACGGTTTCCTCAGACCTAGAGAGTTCACTGTCATACATCAAGGAGATACCGCCCTATGTCTAAAACTTTCTCACTTAAAGAAAGTAGATGACCACTACATACTCTCCTTACCTTCTACTAAAACCAATCACACTGCCTATCCTATTATCATTCCCCTCTTCCCTACTGAGAATCTGTGGTGCCCAGTAAATATTCTGGATTTGCTCCTGTTATCTCACGACGCGCATTCACCAGACACTCCACTACTATTACTCCAAGGGCACCCACTCACCACAGCTAAACTCATTTTGCATATCAGAACCCTACTATCAAGGTTGGGCTACAACCCAGCTTCCTTCTCTGGTCACTCATTTTGTCGCAGCATCACCGGCTTCAAACACAAACACCCGGTACACATCATTAAGAGACTGGGACGCTGGAAATCCTCAATATACAACACCCACATTCCTCAACCAGAAAGGGAGCTCAGACAAGCCTTCAGGAATCTCGCTGTTCAAACTTGCAATAAAGTGTGTTTACTTCGAATTCCTTTTTGCCCTCTTTTTTACAGGCCCACTCGTATGTTGGTTTCGGCACACCTCAACCAACTCTGCTTCTCCTCTACATTCCATTTACGTGTGTGTGTGTGTGTGTGTGTGTGTATATGTGTGTGTGTATATATATATATATATATATATATATATATATATATATATATATAATATAATGGATATTAGGTCACACATACGCTGCCTGGCCCCCAAAAAAGTTATAGTTACATAGCTGAAAAGAGACTTGCGTCCATCAAGTTCAGCCTTCGTCACACACTTGAATATTTTGTTGGACCGCCTTTAGCTTTGATTACGGCACGCATTCGCTGTGACATTGTTTCGATAAGCTTCTGCAAGGTCACAAGATTTATTTCCGTCCAGTGTTGCATTAATTTTTCACCAAGATCTTGTATTGATGATGGGAGAATCAGACCACTGCGCAAAGCCTTCTCCAGCACATCCCAAAGATTTTCAATGGGGTTAAGGTCTGGACTCTGTGGTGGCCAATCCATGTGTGAAAATTGTCTCATGCTCCCTGAACCACTCTTTCACAATTTGAGCCCGATGAATCCTGGCATTGTCATCTGGGAATATGCCCGTGCCATCAGGGAAGAAACAATTAATTGATGGAATAACCTGGTCATTCAGTATATTCAGGTAGTCAGATGACCTAATTCTTTGGGCACATAATGTTGCTGCACCTAGACCTGACCAACTGCAGCAACCCCAGATCATAGCACTGCCTCCACAGGCTTGTACAGTAGGCAATAGGCATGATGGGTGCATCACTTCATCTGCCTGTATTCATACCCTGATGCGCCCATCACTCTGGAACAGGGTAATCTGGACTTATCAGACCACATGACCTTCTTCCATTGCTCCAGAGTCCAATCTTTATGCTCCCTGGCAAATTGAAGCCTTTTTTTTTTTCCGTTTAGCGGTTTTCTTAAGGCTACACAGCTGTTCAATCCCAATCCCTTGAGTTCCCTTTGCATTGTGCGTGTGGAAATGCTCTTACTTTCACTATTAAACATGGCCTTGAGTTCTACTGTTGTTTTTCTACGATTTGATTTCACCAAACATTTAAGTGATCGGCGATCACGATCAATCAGAATTGTTTTTCCAACCACATTTCTTCCTTTAAAGGACCACTATAGTGCCAGGAAAACATACTCATTTTCCTGGCACTATAGTGCCCTGAGGGTGCCCCCACCCTCAGGGACCCCCTCCCGCCCGGCTCTGGAAGGGGAAAGGGGTAAAAACTTACCTTTTTCCAGCGCTGGGCGGAGAGCTCTCCTCCTTCTCTCCTCCTCCATTCCTCCTCCTGGGCTGAATGCGCACGCGCGGCAAGAGCTGCGCGCGCATTCAGCCCGTCGCATAGGAAAGCATTTACAATGCTTTCCTATGGACGCTTGCGTGCTCTCACTGTGAAAATCACAGTGAGAAGCACGCAAGCGCCTCTAGTGGCTGTCAATGAGCAGCCACTAGAGGATTAGGGGGAAGGCTTAACCCATTCATAATTATAGCAGTTTCTCTGAAACTGCTATAATTATGAAAAAATGGGTTAACCCTAGAAGGACCTGGCACCCAGACCACTTCATTAAGCTGAAGTGGTCTGGGTGCCTAGAGTGGTCCTTTAAGACGATGGTTCCCCACACTCCTTCCAGTTTTTAATAATGCGTTGGACAGTTCTTAACCAAATTTTAGTTGTTTCTGCAATCTCCTTAGATGTTTTCTCTGCTTAATGCATGCCAATGATTTGACCCTTCTCAAACAGACTAACATCTTTTCCACGACCACAAGATGTGTCTTTCAACATTGTTGTTTAAGAAATGAAAAGCTACTCATTGCATCAGTTGGGGTTAAATAACTTGTTGCCAGCTGAAAGATAATCGCCCATGCAGTAACTATCCAATAGGAGGCTTTTACCTATTTGCTCAGTTAAATCCAGGTGGCGAAAAAATTTTTGGCCAGGCAGTGTATCTACATACTTAGAACACTAACTAGGGGTTATTTGCAAATTTCATGGAATCTGATTTTTCACTCCATAAGCTGAAGTTTTATCGTAATAACGTGTATACACATCTGTTCGTAATATACAATGTATAAATATACAGATCATTTTTTATTTGTGCAGAAAACATATGTTACTCACATTTCCGTTGGGGGGGGGAGAGGATATAAATGGTATATACAGCAGCATATTGCAAGCCTCATAAAATGAACAGAATATGTTTGATCCAGCGTCAACTGAAGCAAAACTAACTTTTTTTTGTTCCAACTATTTATTTTGAAAAACTGCATTTTTCTAAAAAGAACTTTCTGGTTGCTAAATTTTAGTCATTTGACACTTGATCATTATTAACAGTTGCTGATCATTATCCTTAATTGTCGTTGTACCGGCTCCACTTAGGAGTTATTGTTTTCCAAGGTATATTTGGGGAGGGAGTGTAATCTTTAAAGCAGATGTTCCTTGATTTATTTTCACGCAAGTCATGTGGGATCAAATTGTGCTGTTCTAATGTACCAAAATCAGTACATGCTGCAGAGCTTAAAACCCAGAGGTCCCTAACACCCAGACCCAATGCTATTGTGAGCAGGTCCCCACTGATTGCAAAAGGTGCATCATATTAATTTTCATCAGGCAACATAGAGCAACACATTGATGTAGTTCTTCCACGTTCCGTATTGCAATGGAGACTCATTTGACACTGGAAAAGGTCTGTTTAAAGAGGTTTTTAGAATTAATTTTAGTGTAAGTTATTTTAAAAGTACAGTATTATACTAATTTCCCAGTTAGAGAAAGGGCCACAAAGCTAATGCTGTGCACATGAGCCTGTCATACAAATGTGAACTACTGATGTAATACACACATACATATATACAACTGAATCTGTCTAGTGATGTAGATGTAAAATAACAGACAAAAAGGTATTACAATATAACAATTGTATATATCCCACCGTATCTGATTAGAATGCTCTCCCCGGCCGTTCCCACCTCCTATTATCTCAGATCCAGTACCAGCACTTTATTTACTATACCGCATTACGAAAAGAAAGTAGTACAATCCTCATTGTACTATAGAGCACCACAAGCGGAACAACCTCCCGGAAACAATTAAATCTTCCTCTACATTAAAATCCAGAGATCCCTGTCAACTTATCTCCGTACAAAAAGCAGCTCTAATCATGGTTGATTATACTTCCTACCTATGCTGTGTTAAATGTATATGTATATTTAAATATTACTTTTTATTTTTAATATTATACTGTGTTTTTCTAATATTACTTTGTATTTTTTTTATTTTATGCTGTACCCTATTGTAAAAATGCAGTGTTTGCGGTCTCAGGACATACTTGAAAACAAAAGAAATCTCAGTGTATCCTTCCTGGTAAAATGTTTTATGAATAAATATAACATAATATAATCTACACCCCACTGCAACATGACATTAAAGGACCACTATAGGCACCCAGACCACTTCAGCTCTATGAAGTGGTATGGGTGCCAGGTCCCCCAGGTTTTAACCCTGCAGCTGTAAACATAGCAGTTTCAGAGAAACTGCTATGTTTACACTGCAGGATTAATCCAGCCTCTAGTGGCTGTCTCACTGACAGCCACTAGAGGCTGCTTCTGCGATTCTCACTGTAAAAATCACAGTGAGAAGACACTGACGTCCATAGGAAAGCATTGAGTAATGCTTTCCTATGAGCGCTTTTAATGCACGCGTGGCTCTTGCCGCGCATGCGCATTCAGCTCCACACGGGAGCCAGTGTCGGGGGGGAGGAGAGGTCACTAGCGCTTAGGGAGCCCGGCGCTGGATAAAGGTAAGTGGCTGAAGGGATTTTAACACCTTCAGCCCAGAGGGAGGGGTCCATGAGGGTGGGGGGGGACCTAATGACCCTATAGTGCCAGAAAAACGAGTTTGTTTTCCTGGCACTATAGTAGTCCTTTAAAGGAACATTATAGAGTTAGGAATACAAAACTGTATTCCTAACGCTATAGTGTCCCTCTGCACCCATGGTCCCTTCCCCTACCTTTGACATCCAGTGTTGTTTCACGGAGTAAAACTCAGTGAAACACAAGGAATCATCTCTAATAGCTGTCTGGTCGACAACCGTAAATTCCCCAATTTACGGATAGTGCTGCTTACTGCTAGTTAGGGGTTAATGGTAAAAAAAAGCTTATAAAAATGTTAAATCTGTATTAAAAAAAAAAAAAGTACGGTAAAACAAATACATTTTAAAATGCTCATTACCACTATACCTGTAACAAACTAGAGGAAAAAATGATCCCATGCTAAGGTTCAAAATACGCCTTTTGATTTACCCCAGGGTGTATTCTTTAATAAATAGTATGTGTTTGTGGGAAAATATGGTGACAAGTTAAGGCACCACATACACCATATAAGATACCCTGGGGTGTCTGCTTTATCAAATGAAAGCCCTTTGTGGGGTTAGTTGAAAAGTCACACTGCTATAATACCCTAAAATGAGACATAGGCCCGTCAAATCCATCTATGAAAATTCTAACTATAGAAACTGAAATAGCCTTGTCTCTTATATGGCACTGTGGCTTTACCGAAAAGTGCCAAAGGTATACAATGGGGGTATCTTTATACTCAGCAGATGTAGCTGAACACGATATGGAGCTCTGTGCAGGGATAGCACACATCAGCTTTACGAAATATACATTACAAAACCTTGTTATATGTGTATATTCCAAAATAGAGAAAAAACACAATTTTACTCCAATATTTAGCAAAGATTAGCGATGAAATGGCTTCGTAAAAAGTGTCAAACTAACCTTAGGGAAATAGCCTGTGATGTCTATTTTATATAAATATATACTTTTGTTTGACAATTTTGTTTTCTGTGATGGCTACAAAACCTACAAGACAAACATACCAAATTCTAAAATTGTTGCAAATTGAATTTTATTTTAGTCCTTGTATTTTGTGACCTGCAACTTTCAAAATAAGCTGAAATCCTATACATATGATGTACTCTATAAATCAAGACACATAAATTAATTTATTTTGAATTACTGTTTCTAAGCTGGACATATTGTGCACACGCTATTATTGCCAAAACTGTGAAAAAAAAATGTTTTTGTTTTTCAATTCTTTTTGGCATTTTTATATAATTAATGAGAATGTATTTATGTTTACGTGACATCAAATTAAAGCCCTGTTTGCCCTCTAAAAAACGATGTATAATATGTGTTGGTGCAATAAATGAGAGATGCAAATTGCGTTTGAATACAAACCGCAAAAAAATGCAAAAATAGCTTGTCTTTAAGTGCAAGACAAGCTTCTGAAGCGGTGTCCTTAAGGGGTTAAGCGATATCAGAAACCTTTGTAGTTCCTTGAGTGAGGAGAGATTGCTGCATTATGAGAGGGGTTAATCCTCCTTTTCCAGTTTTAGGTAAAACATGTGACTTAATGGCAAAGTGCTTCTACTCACATTTGGGAAGAGTTCACCTCAGGGGAACTTGGTGAACTGAAGTTTATCTCCTGAGCTTGTTGAACTCAAGGTGAACTCATGATCTGTTTAGATACTTTAGCATGAATGGAATAAACAGATTGCCATAGAGAACATGTGCCCTAAGCAGTAGACCGGGAACATGAGAAAGAAATACAGTGGTGCCTCGGTTAACATACTTTTCGGTTTACAAATGAAAATCCAGAAAAAATAATGCCTCAGTTTACAAAAAATTTTCGCAATACAAATCATATTTCCCCGGATGCATTGTGCCTGGGAGGTTTATAGCGCCTCCCCTGTGCATGCTGGAGTCTGTGCATAGCATGTGGTGTCAAGTGTGGAGGTGTTGGGGCGGTTTTTGCATCGAGTTTTGGAGCAATTCTGGAAATTATTTGCAGCGATTTTGGAACTTTTTGGGTGAATTTCTCAAGCGGTGGAAAGGTAGGGAGTTGAGCTTCGTCGTTTGCATGCCTTTTATTGTGTGTTCTGCATTGTGGGTTGGTTTCCATGCCAGCTCATTTTGACTTTTTACTGACCTCCGGAACATATTAATTGGTTTTCACTGCATTCCTATGGGAAACCACGTTTCGGTTTACAAATTTTTCACAATAAGAAACGTCCCAGAGAACGCATTAAATTCGTAAACCGAGGTCCCACTGTATATCCTATTCAAGATAGGGAATCTTTGTTTTCTCCTACTAGACAAGAGTTTGTGAGTGTTACAAATGGCACTTAAAATGTTTAAATGTGGCGCCCTTAGCACTTGGTCAAGCTGTTCACAATTTATTTGTGCGTTTTTCTTTCAATTCTGTTCTATTTGTGTGTGTGTGTGTATGTATGTATATGTATGTATGTATATATATATATATATATATATATATATATATATATATACACACAAAGTAAAGAAGGTGCACTCGCAGGTCATGTTCAAAGTGTAGATTTATTCAATGTTATTCAAAGTGGTGTCCCAATCGACGTTTTGACCCCTCAGGATCTTTCTCAAGATCTGTGTGCTGAGGATTATTTATGTATATTTATTTATATATATATATATATATATAATGTGTGTATACTGTATTTTTTAAATATTATATTGTACCCTATTGTAACAATGTTTGTAGGGCCAAGACATATATGAAAATGAAAAATCTCAATGTATCCTTCCTGGTAAAATATTTTATAAATAAATGGTTTTACCTTTTTACAGATAACTCAACCTAATTTGTAATGTATTCATTCTTGTTCCAAACAGAAAAGGCTTTCAGAATTGTACTGTTGACTACATTTAATGCAACATTGTAGGCTATTTGTATACATTTTCAAAGACCTGTTGTGAAATAGTTTGACATGATCTGTTAGTCGTGTTGATTTTGATTGGTTACCCTCTTATGTTAATTCTGCTGTACAGTTCTGGCCAAGCTTAGAGAAAATCTCACTGCTCAAGAGAGGTGTACTTTAAAATTAAACAAAGGCTTAGTTTAGTAATTGCTGGAACACAAAGTACCCAGTTTGTGTATGCCATCTGGCACAGGTACTTTTTTAAGTTTATCTAATTATCATTGGCCTTCATCCTTTTTTATCCTAGGTCATGCTAATGGCGTGGCTGTCACTGTTTATTTGCTAGCTCCTAGCCATCTGTTCTTTCAGCTTTATTTATCTTGCAACCTTCTCTTCCTAGAAGACATTCTAATTAATTGTAGCCATAAAAGTGGTACCCACGCTTTTTGTTAGAAAACTACATTCAAACCATCTTATACCATGGCTTTAATAGGAGGTGGGGGGTGTCTGTGCTAAATGGCTTTAAATTTATTTCTAGATCTTTTCACATCTAATATTAGGATATTGTTTTTTTCTAAAAAAAAAACATGGTAAACCTGAATATAGTCTACAGAACTGTTGCACATTTTATTAAAACGTTCCTGTCTTCTGCCCCAGTTATGGAGACTGTTCCTCACTAAACCCTGGTGTTTCTATTTGTGCTTTCTACAGTGTCAATTTTCATGTAGAGAAATGGAATGTGAGGCTTGTTCTTTATAAGTGTTTTTTGATTACTGGAACACACTAAGCATCATAAACGGCTAATTTGAAAATCAGGGACACAACCCAAGTGCACCATATCTGCTATAGACTGAAAAAGTGGTATGATAAACATGGAAGGCAAAAATAGGCTGGGATTAGGAGGGGGCTTTCCCTTTTACTGCCAACCACAGGTGGAAGGGTTTGGACATGTAATGCAAATTTTGGGTGCTGGGAGAGTCCTGGTTTTTGTCAAACCACTTCAACATTTTGACTTGAAAATGAGGGGCAACACCAAAAAACTAATCGCACCTTAACCAGTGTTTATGGTGCTTCGTGTCCCTTTAGCTAGTGAACTATCTTATCATGCCCATTTTTGCCGCCAGCTGTTTCAATAACGAATATGCACCAACTCCTGGACCTGTGTCTCAGCAAGACCTCTTCAATTCCTACAGAATAAAACCAGTCACAATGCTTCCGCCATATAACGCTTATTAAATATTTATTAAACCTCGGAAATGCATTTTCAAGGATTCCACTTGCAGCACATTTAACCTTAGAGTCTGATCTGTATTTAGCCATTCTCTTTAAGATGATCTCCTGGTCATTGTTTTAAATAGAAGCCTGTAGCAAATTATGTGACGATATTCTATAAAAATCTCTTTATGGTCCAGGAAAGGTAAATGTTATTTAGGCAGTTTTTGATTTATAATAGTGCTTTTTAGCAGCATATTTCTTTTTTAAAGTCCAGAAAATGTAAAAGTTTTAAAACCACATATCTACTAAGTGCGAGTGCATGTAGTTGAAAATAAATTGCATTTCTTCCACCATGACGTGACGGTGGTTTTAGTTATCGATTTCCTATGACTGTTAAATGCTGTTGTTACTGTACTATATATTTTTTTTCTCTGACCCAATTGCTCTGCTGTGCAGTATCTAGTGGCCTGTCACTTTCATTTATAATAATCTGATTCCATTAATACTCAGGACAGATAAAGCACTGCATCCTTTTGGCACCTTGCCCAAACGACAATATCCCTTGCTACATACCCAGAAGCCTTGTCATAACCCAAGCATAGTTCACAAAAAACCATAGTCCCAGAAAATAAAGTGAAATCCCTTTCCCAGCAGACAAATGAAATCTCAGTATTCTAACCCTTAAGCCAAAGCTCCCATCTGTTGGGCAGCAAAGCTCAGTTACTGAACAAGCTTTTTACAAACAAATGGGTTCATAGAAGCCATTAGAGCAATAAACTTGGAGTCTAGGAGAACCATTCCTACAATTTAATCAGAAACATCAAATTCAATAAGCCACCTACTTTCACTGCAACTCAGAAATGGTCTGTTGGTTTAGCAGATTACAGAAGCCACCAGGCAGGGCTCGGTTTATTATACTTTAAAATTAAACTGGCATGATGTGTTTATATGAAGCTATTACAAGGACATAAAACCCCCAAACAACCATTCTTAAAACTCATTTAAAGACTACTAGAATTTTAAGAGATGGTGCTTCGTTTACTTCAAGTTTACACTGTACTGAATTCAAATGGATAATGTAGTTCTTGAGCTAAAAGATTTGGCCCAGCAGTTTATTGTGGGATTAATGAGTTTTAAATGGAAGCATTTCTAATAAAGAAGACTTCTAGGGGGGAGGGGGGACTAATACTATGAGAACATAGGTTCTTTAGGACAAATATTATCAGACAAAAAGTATACTGCGTATTTTGCATTCCTGTGCTTTAATATCCGTTAACAGCTAGACCATCCAGAATTACATTTTCTCATCCACCCTCCCCCTTACAAAATTATATGGGGAGAATATGAACCCCCAATCCAGTACCCCTGATATTAATAGTATTACTTTGAGGGGTTTTTCTATGCCGTCTTCGAGATTTAAAATTATACAAAAGTGAATATATATTTGAAATTGTGTGATAGATGACACACAGGGTTATACACTAAACAATTTGTTGGAGTTTAAAATCCGAAGGGCAAGGTGACAATATTTCCACATCATCTATTTTTGCTTAAGTTTTGCCATTCCAGTTTTAATTTGCCACAGTTTCAAACTTTTATTGTTGTGAAAACATTTTGGGACAGATATCCAGTAGAAGTAAATGCAGCAAGGGATTGGATTATTGCAGAGCTATATACTTTTTGGGTGGAGTTTGCCCCTCTGTATTTGACAAAGCTGGTTTGTTTTGGTAAAGAATCTGTGCTTATAACAAACCTAGTTTCTTCAGTCATAGTTCATATATAAAGTGTCACAGTCTAGGGCAGGGGTAGGCAACCTTTTAGAAGCACTGTGCCCATATAGGATTGTGATGTCCCGTAGCGTGCCGATCCTATTTTTTTAAATTGAGGTGTGTATGCTGCCGTATTCTGCTTGTGTTATTTTTACTGCAGTTGCTTTGTTTCATTGTATTTGTGCGTGTATGAGCTATTATATTGTATATGTTCATTAGTAGTTTATGGTATTGTGTATGATAAATATGACTGTGGGCTGTGTATGGGGGCTGCTTGTGGAATTGTGTGTGGATGGATATGTCACATTGTGTGTTTGGTAATGTGTGTGGGGGCTGTTTGGGGTATTGCATGTGAGAGCCTGCATGTGGGGTTGTGTGCATGTGTTATTGATTGTCAGTGGTGTTGAGTTTGTGCAGACTGTGTGTTGTGTTTGTGTGTGGGCTGTTTGTATTATTTGTATGAGAGGAGGGTTATTCTGCAGCTCTGTGTATATCTAGCAGTGTGGGTGGCTTCCCTGGGTTCCAGTGGGGACCAGGCTGGCCAGGTACAGGTCAAGGACAGGAGCTGCAATATCAGCTGCAGGCTGGTCTACTATGGTGTGGATTCCCATTCACAAGTGCGGGGAGGAAGTGATCTGAGATACTTCCTCTATGTGCTGCAATGCTTAACTTGAGGATTGTCCTTTACCACCTCTTCGTATTAGCAGATATCTGAAGTTTTATTGGGATTCCTGATAGGCAAGAGCGTGTTTGGCTCTAGCAGCCTTGAGTGCCGTGCAAAGACACCTTGAGTGCCGTGCATGGCACTAGTGCCGTAGGTTGCCTACCCCTGGTCTAGGGACTTTGCAGAATTTGCAAAGACGTGGATGGTGACTTCACCGCTTGGGCGTCCAGTAGCTGGGAAAGGTGAGCTCTCTTTCCTGAAACTCTCTCGTGGGTGCGGCCATCTCTTTCCAGTGGTTCCTCTTCAGCTCTTGGAGCTACAGCGCCAGGAGCCGAAGTCACTGCAAGAGTACAGCATTAAGCTCTGTGGAGGACAGAGCCAATTCTCTGCAGCTGTTACTGCTGACACTGCGTGGTAGCTCTGCCCACTGTCTAGAAGTGACAGGCGTAGGAAATATACTGAAGACAAAGTAGTTCCTATCTTGACTTACGTTTTTAGTTAGAAATAGATGAAGAAAGAAATACAGAGTAGGAAGAGAAGAGGAAACAATTGGTAAAAGGGGAGTACGGTGTGAGAGGGCCTGCTTTAAAGGCAAATAATCATCCTGCATAGATTTAAAAATGTTTTGCCATAGCTGATAAAGTGTCTGTTACACTGATAATTGGGAGTCAGCCTTATAAGATGCTGTCAGAAATCAGCGGCAGGTGGAGAACATGACTAATCAGTTAAATCAATAAAATGTTAATTCATTTTGGGACATGCTGCATGCAAATATTGTTACAAATACCGGTACATAAAATGCACATAATGTTACGTTTGTGCATCATAATAACAAAAGTGAATTGTGGCATTGCATATGTGTCAATCCATATTTTTCCCTACTTAATGCTTGAAATGGAAACTGTAGCTTTCCAGAATTTTTAATGTAACTTAATTCATAATTCTATGTAGCAATGAAATTAAAGGTAGAAATCCGCACCAATGTGTTTAAATCTATTCTGGAATGGAGTCCCTTCATCTTGGCTGCCAGAAAATCATTGGTATAAACTCATATTATCTGTCATCGAATATAGTCTGAAGAAATAGATTTCTGGGGGAGATTTGTCAAAGTGTTCAGTTCTGTAATGTAAATACTAAAAATGGGGCGATCCCCGTGGAAACCATTGGAACCAGCAAGCACATTGTATTTGTCACTTGCCCCCTTTTACAATTTTGCACCACTTCTTTAGAACAGAACTCTCTGAAAAATCTCCACCCATGTGTGCTGTGCCTGGACTTTACCAATGTTGATGTCAACTGCTAAATCTTTAATATACATTCATGAAAATTGAGTATATAATGCAAAATTTTTATATATATATATATATTTTTTTTAATTTTTTTTTTAATTGAACTTCCAATATGCTCAGCCATGCATGGCGATAGAGCTACGTTGTGTTCTAGACAGGATTTAGATGCCATTGATTCCTCACTGTGTACTTACTGTTTTTGCTATTTATGCATAATTCGTTAGAACTATTCCTCTTGATGAAAATGCCAGGCTAAGGTAAATACATGCCATTATCCTGGGAACACTGCTGTATGCATTTATTCAGTAATTCACCCCTAGCAGCAAAGAAATCTGCATAAACCGTGTGACTGGCAGAGAGCTGAGGTTGCACTGCTGCTGTCACCCTCCTGACACTTAACCCTCGAAGTGCTAGATGCATGAAGATAGAATCCGGCTATTTTGTGTTAGCAGTGATAAACTAGCTGGCAGTTCAAGGTACTCATTTGCATCCTGTGGGAAAGTAAAGAATATGTGTCTGCTGCTGATTCTGCATCCACATCTTGATGAATTTTAAAAGTAACTCAAGACATAAAGGATAACAATAAAATTGATTTGCCTCTATTCTGGGAGCGCAAAGTGGCCAGATGTTTCTTCAATGCCACTCCATGACCACTACCACAACGACTTTACTGCATTCCGTTTTGTTGATTATTAAATTTCAGATTGTCACAGCAAAAATATTATGGCCTAAATTTTGCAATTACATTTTCAACTCTCTACAGTTTAGGGGGGGTTTTGTGTGTGTAAATAAACCCCATCATAATGCATCGTTAACCTACATTAAATATGTATTAAAATTAGATTTGTAAATGTTGTGTGTGGGGCTGTGATATTAGCTTCATAATAGCCCACATTAAACCATTTTGTAGGAAAGAAATATTACAGCGATGGACCCATCTGTTAATCGTAATCAGTATTACTAGAAATATAATTTGTTTTATGTCCAAGATATATGTTTATATGTTGTTCTATATTTGCGTGAGGATGATGTTTTACATTATTTACCAGTAGTTGTGGTTATTCAGTTAACTAACAATTGTGGTATTATGGCGCATGCAGCACTGCTGGTTAAAAAAATGTAAACCTGCTTGCAGAATTAGACGCCCTAGCTCGCAGATATAGGCATGATGGGGTAACAGTATCCCCAATGTTTAAGTGCAGTGGAGGTAAGTAGGTTTTCACTTACCTCCTCTGGGTTATTCAGTCTGATAAACTCTGTAATGTCAGTTAACAGGGTAAAGGAACATGGAACGCATTGAAGTCTTCTGAAGTGACAGTTCCTCTTTATGGAGCTGGCTGGCTGTCTTACAGTGAGTTCTTGGACACATGTAACACTATTGTTTCTCAGAATCCACAATGGTTTTATATATTGTTCAAGAAAAGGGATCGATGTACCAAACAGCAACATTAAATTGTAGCAGTTTTGTTGCTTAAGAGTGTTTCTTTAACTATTAATCCCACAAGAATATATATATGTTTTAAAATAATCACCTTTACTCTGTTAAAAATTAGATTGTATAGTTTGAAAAGAAACCCTTCCAAGCTTTGCTGATTTGAAGGATCTTGTATTCAGTATGGGAGCACAGTTCTCAATCCATAATTGGTTTCAGGACACCAGGAATGGCTAAAAGGTAGATCATCGGCTAAAATACCCCAAATCTCTGCATGACTTACGGCTGTCAAACCTTCTGTTAGGAGTTCCACAAAAGCTGATTACCTTTTTGCCACCACTGCAGGACACTTGGCCTGTCAAGCAATCGGTACAGGACACTATACCCATCTTATCCTCCAATGTTCTCATCTCCGTTAATGTCGTTGACCATTCACAGATGATGCGGTTTTGATGACACTTTTTACTTTAGTACCTTAAACTTGGTTAACTTTAACACGTTAATGGATCACAACTCTACCGAACGATTTTAGAAATCCCTGGTTATTATATAAAGCCTTTTTCACAGTTTTATTTGTTACAACTGAGGACAATGATGCATGTAAAATCGTTAATTAAAATATACGAAGTTGCTAATTGAAATGCTGTTTCCAGTTCCCTTTCCCATTTGTACTGACAATTGGTCAGATAACTGCGGCTATCATACTAAATTGAAAATAAGAGCTGCTGCATTTACTGATGTAATCCATCTATCAGCCACACTGATATTATCAGGAGCTCTTCATCATGTTAGCTTTTATCTATGATAAAATTAAAAAAAGAATAACAAATCTTTCTTTGAAAAAAGGGGGTCCCAAGTCAAAAGACTATGGGTAACGATTCTCAAAAAAAAGGTTAGATTACCCACATATAACATGTATAACCCACTATAATTAGTAAGAAACAAAAAATAAAAATATATGCTTTTAGTATTTAAAGGGCATATCTACATAATAGTGAAAAAGAAAAAAAAGGACAAAGTGAAAAACTCAAAAGTGACTTGTGAAAATGTGATATTAAAAAGGAGAAACCTAGGGGGAATCGTTACCCATAGTCTTTTGACTTGGGACGCCCTTTTTTTCAAAGAAAGATTTGTTATTCTTTTTTCAATTTTGGCTTTTCTGGGTTAAGCCCATATTACCCATTTAGTCAACTCTTGACTCTGGGGTCAGGTTTTTCCTGCCCCTCTAGTCGTGTAATTTTTTCTCTTATCTATGATAGCACAAGAATATTCATGACTTCTGTTCTTACAGCCATCTCTTCCGGTCTTGTATACACTGTCCAGCCAGGCCACGCATGAAGCTGTTCACCTGCTCTGCCGGATGTTGGTCTTTGATCCAGTAAGTAAGCCTTCATGTGTTTTGGGTTTGGCTTTGTGATTTTTTTTTTTTTTTTTAGTATATTTTATTGTTAAGGGGTTACTCCAACCACCATGACCACTTCCACTTTTTGAAGTGGGTATGGTGGTAGGAGCTTGGATGTGCAGGGTTTCTCTTTGAAACACTGCATATCTAAAGATATTGGCAATTGTGCACCGGGGGCTAGGTGCACCCCAGCACACGTGATGTAGGAAGCCTGTAACTGGTCCAGGCTTCCTAATGTCAGTTGTGTACGTAATTGACGTCTGTCGTCAACGCGAACTGCATACTGCCAACAGACTTAACTGCTTTTCCATTGCAGGCAAATAAATCTCTCTTGTCTTCTCTCACACACTGATTTCACCCCTACCTTCCTCCTTATTCCAATTGCTAAGTTTTAGTTCCCTGCTCCACCCCCCCTACTCCTCTGTCCCCTTGCTGGCTCAGAGCGCATGCTCCAATGAAAGGCTTCTCTTTGAGAAACTTTTGACTGGACTGCTGTGCGGCTCCTGTCAAGTCAGACAGGGAAGAGCCAAGCAACTTAGAGGAGCTTCACCTGGCACTGTATTAAGGTAGGTAAAGACTAATTAAAGGAACACTATAGTCACTAAAATAACTTTAGCTTAATGGAGCAGTTTTTGTGTATAGCTCATGCCCCTGCAGTCTCATTGCTCAGTTATCTGTCCTTTAGGAGTTAAATCACTTTATGAACCCTAGTTACACCTCCATGCATGTAACTTACACAGCCCTCCTAAACACTTCCTGTAAAGATTCATCTAATATTTGCACTTTCTTTATTGCAAATTCTGTTTAATTTAGAATTTCTTCTCTCCTGCTCTGTAAACAGCTTGCTAGACCCTACAGGAACCTCCTGTATGTAATAAAAGATAAATTTACAGAGCAGGAGAGAAAACGTTTAAAGTAAGTAACATCTGATTGAAAAGGAAACCATTTTGTTTTCATTCAAGCTGTGTCAGTCACAGCCAGGGGAGGTGTGGCTAGGGCTGCATAAACGGAAACAAAGTGATTTAACTCCTAAATGACAGTGAATTGAGCAGTGAAACTTGAAAAGCATGATCTTTACATAAAAACTAATTCATTAAGCTAAAGTTGCTTTGGAGACTATAGTGTCCCTTTAAAAAATGCTCTTTGATTTTTTTTGATTTTTTTTTTTAATCTTGAAGAGTCTGGGGTCTGATAGCATAATGCCAATAGAGCATTATTCTATGAAAAACGGAAGAAAAAACCCTGTTGATCATAAAATATAAATATTCACCAAGAAACAAATAAAAACTTTAGGCTTTACAGGTGTTACCACCTTCTAAGCCTTCAGTTTTTAAGAGTGCAGCGCTATATTTAATGTGAGGTAAGTGAATTTTCCCAAGTGTTCAAAAACACTTACCCTCTATGTATCTCTGATATAATATACATATGGAAAAAACAGAGAAAAAATATATACAAATAATTGTGCAGTATATTAGGTAATGTGGCAAGAAGTTTAGTGAGTTGCACATGTGTATAAACTCACATTTTTTTGAGCCTTTTCTAGTTTTTAGGCTCTAAACTTCCAAACAGGTCTGTTGTATTTTCTATGATTCACTTTTTTATTTTAAGCACTTTAAAATACATTTCCCTATTCATGTCTGCCTGGAGAATATCGTGGCAGCAAGATTAACTCATGAACCTATATAGGGGATAGGGGCTCAGAGCAGCACAGCTTTCAGTGTCCCCTATGTGTTAGATAAATTATTAACTATTGGAACAGGAATTTCTATCCTTGCATATTTAGTTACATAGTTACAGGGACTGAAAAGAGACTTGCGTCCATCAAGTTCAGCCTTCCTCACATGTTTTTTGCTGTTGATCCAAAAGAAGGCAAAGGGCCAGTTTGAAGCACTTCCAATTTTGCAACAAACTGGCAGTCTTAAAATGTTTTTATTGCACACAACCGACAAGAATGTAATATGTAAGAATGTAATTTGACTTATACTTGTTGCATTATTTATGCAAACACAGTGAATGAATAAAGGTTCAGCTAACTAGTTATTCAGTTTATTGATTTAACATACATCTAGTGCCATCTAGTGGCCATTGTTGTGTAATAATCGTGTAAAGTTAGCCTACTCATTGCAGTGATATGCTTTCTTGTTTTTCTTTTTTCTTAAAAAAATTGCAAGAACAAATTCATTGACATTTATTGCACAAAATAAAGGGAATTAAAATTAAATTGTTGTTGAAAAATTGTCTGTTCGTTGCATCTGAGTGACAAATTCGAATGAACTGAATACTATGATTGTGATGGAAGAAAAACTAATTGCACAATGAATGACTCTGTTCATTCAATTTATCAGTCAGACCCTTCCCTGACTGTCACGTAAATGCATGATTGCTTCCATTGGGAGTATATCTACTAAACAGTAATATGTTTCCAATGGAGTGTTCTTTTAAGTGGCTGTTAAGGTACTAGTACTCTGAAGACTAGGTGATGCTGCCCACTCAGGGGCGGACTGAGAACCCTCAGGGCCCCTGGGCAAAATAAATCAAGGGCCCCCTTACAGGCCCCACCCATACTCTGCAGCAAGCGCCACCCTTGTCCCGCCTCCATGCACCGCCTCCAGCCACACCCTACACAATCTTTAGACACAAGGAACAAAAGTGCAATAAGCCCTTCGAGGCCCCAGTAAACTACAATTGGGGCCTGGAGGCGACTGTTTCCAGCAGGGTCTTTCTAGCAGAGGCTATCTCAGTGTCCTTTAGAGAGTGTGTTGGAAAGAATCCCCTCCAAGCCCCGTTAGAGACTACAATGGAGTCTAATAGGCTTGGAAGGGGGTCTTTCTAACAGAGGCCATCTCAGCGTCCATTAGATAGCCCCTGCTGGAAACAGTCGCCTCCAGGCCCCAGTAGAGACTACAGTTGAGGGCTAATGGGCCATGGAGGGGATTTCTAGCAGAGGCTATCTCAGTGTCCTTTAGAGAGTGTGTTATAAAGAATCTCCTCCAGGCCTTATTAGAGACTACAATGGAGTCTAATGGAGCCTGGAGGGTGGTCTCTCCAACACTCTGGTTCCTATTCACAATATAGCAACACAACATAGCGCGCTGATACCTAGGCCAAGTTGGCTCCTCTTACCTTAATTACTGTTGCTGGCTGGCAGTTTGTGGGCTTGCTGGCTGTGGGCTTGCTGACTGCGGCTGGCAGGCTGTGGGCTTGCTGACTGCGGCTGGCAGGCTGCGGCTTGCTGACTGCGGCTGGCAGGCTGCGGCTTGCTGACTGCGGCTGGCAGGCTGCGGCTTGCTGCCTGCGGCTGGCAGGCTGCGGCTTGCTGCCTGCGGCTGGCAGGCTGCGGCTTGCTGCCTGCGGCTGGCAGGCTGCGGCTTGCTGCCTGCGGCTGGCAGGCTGCGGCTTGCTGCCTGCGGCTGGCAGGCTGCGGCTTGCTGCCTGCGGCTTGCTGCCTGCGGCTGGCAGGCTGCGGCTTGCTGCCTGCGGCTGGCAGGCTGCGGCTTGCTGGCTGCGGCTGGCAGGCTGTGGGCTTGCTGGCTGTAAGCCTGTGGCTTGCTGTAGACCTGTGGGCTGGCTAACTGGCTGGCTACTGGCCAGCCTGTGGGTTGGCTGGCTGGCCGGCCTGTGGGCTGGCTGGCTACTGGGGCACTTGTAGATTATTTAAAGAAATAATCCATGCACAATAACCACTACTGCTCCAGAGTAAGTAGTCAAACCGTTTAAGAACAGTTTGACAATTTACCTGGGGTCTGCTGGGATATGGGGCTGTAGTAGGGAATAGGAGCAGTGGTGCAATGTGTGTGAAAGGTTCAGGTGTGTGAATGTGTAGGGTGTGTGGGGCAATGTGTGTATGAGGGGGCTGTGTATGTGTGGGGCAATGTGTGTATGAGGGGGCTGTGTATGGGGGTCTGTGTGTATATGGGTGGGCAGTGTATGTGTGTGTGTGAGGCAATGTGTGTAAATGTGTATGGTGTATGTGGGGGCAGTGTGTGTGTATGGGGGGCAGTGTGTGAATGTGTATGGTGTGTGTGGGGGGGCAGTGTGTTTATTGGGCTAGAGTTCACTCTCACCACTGCGACCACCAGGAATCCCTGGGGGTCACAGTGTTGAGAGTGAACTCTAGCCCGTAGCTCCAGGGCTAGAGTTGACTCTTGCAAGAGCGGTAACGTTGCCATGGTAACCGCGGCAACGCTCTGTGCTCGCGCAAGAAGGACCCAGAGGAGCTGCAGGGTGAGCTCCCAGGTCCTCTCTTCCTCCCTCCCCTGCCCGCACGGTGCCTGCGGACAGGGTAGGGGGGGGGGAATTGCCCCGTTGCCCCCCTGGATCCACCAGTGATATATACAGCCCTTCTGTGTGCCTTTTTGTCTCCCCCCGTCCCTCTGTATGTTTCTTTCTCCCCCCTCCTTCCCAGTCTCTCTTACCCCTCTGCCTCTTTCTCCCTCTCTTCCACTGTTTTTCTCCCCCCTTTCCCTGTCTCTCTCTCCCCCACATCTCTCTTCCTCTTTGTCTCTTTCTCCCCCTCCCCATCTCTTTCTCCCCCTGTGTCTCATTCTTCCCTCTCTTTCTCCCCCCTCCCCCAACTCTCTATTCCCCCTCTTTCTCCCCGTGTCTCATTCTTCCCTCTCTGTCTCTTTCTCCCCCTCCCCATCTCTCTATTCCCCCTCTTTCTCCCCGTGTCTCATTCTTCCCTCTCTGTCTCCCCATCTCTCTATTCCCCCCTCTTTCTCCCCCCTCCCCATCTCTCTATTCCCCCTCTTTCTCCCCTCCCATCTCTGTTCCCCCCCTCTCTTTCTCCCCCCTCCCCCATCTCTCTGTTCCCCCTCTGCTCCCCCCTCCCCATCTCTCTGTGCCCCCCCTCTTTCTCCCCCTCCCATCTCTCTATGCCCCTCACCCCCCACTCCCTCTCTCCCCCTCACCCCCTCCCCCACTTCTCTCCTCCTCCTTCCCCCCTCTTTCTCCCATCTCTGTTCCCCCCTCTCCCCCCCTCCCATCTCTCTATGCCCCCTAACACCTCCCCCTCCCCTGTCTCTCCTGTTCCCCCTCTTTCTCCCCCCCTCCCCATCCTCCTGTGCCTCTTTCTCCCCCTTCCCATCTCTCTCTGTTCCCCTCTTTCTCCCTCTCCCCCCATCCTCTCCTGTTGCCCCTCTTTCTCCCCCTCCCCATCTCTATTCCCCCTCTTTCCTAAGGTCAGGGGCTGACAGTTTCGTAGACGCTGGACCCGGTCAGCCTCGCCCGGGCGTTTATCTCACTAGCTGGGAAGGAGGAGGGCATTGTCTCTATTAATGTCCTCGGTTCCCCAGTTAGCTGGGATGTGGGGAGACGCGAGGAACTGTGACAGAGACAGGCTCCTTCAGCGTTGATCGACCTTTTGATCGGCTCCGGCAGCGCCGGCTTATACCCGGGACCGGCCGCCGGTGGCACCTTCCGTGAAGTCCCAAATGCAGCCCGTCCAGCTGGCGGGCCTGGGCAGTTTGGGCCCCCCCTCCGGCGGACCTCGGTTGTAGAGTGCCCGTTGGTCAGTCCGCCCCTGTGCCCACTCGTCCCACTGACCAGGGCAAATAGTACAGCTCGCCCATAGATGGGGGAAGAGTTTAACGATGTGAGGATTTGTGCAGCTGCACCAATATCAACATATAAGAAATCCATTCTAATTTGGCACTCTACCCATACACCACTCCAGTTTTAATGTAATATTATTATTTGAATCTAATTCTAATTTGCAAAGTATATAATCATCTAGCACACTTCTATCGGCATAGCATTAAAATATAATGAATATTTTTGTTGATCCTAGAACAAAAATGTAATCACCTGAACCTGAAAAAATATGTAGATTGGCACAGAAAATATATATTACTGCATAATAATTCTTAATTCATCTATTCTGTTTCAGTCCAAACGAATATCTGCTAAAGATGCCCTAGCACATCCATATCTGGATGAAGGCCGCCTGCGGTATCACACCTGCATGTGCAAATGCTGCTTCTCTACATCTACTGGCAGGGTCTATACCAGTGACTTTGAACCTATCACAAATCCGAAATTTGACGACACATTTGAAAAGAACCTCAGTTCTGTACGGCAGGTGAAAGGCAAGTACAATATCTTGTTGTTCAGAATAGAGTAATTCTAGCACATTGGTCTCTGTGAAAGCGACGTAACTTTAAAGGGGGGCTGATTTCTCAGGTTTTAAATTGTCTAAAGCTGTGATTGTCATTTGGGGACAGGGTGACTGTGCGTGCTGCTACTCTGCTCATTCCCAGTAATTGAATCCCAGAAGGTTTGCGATAACTTTTAGTCCTGGCTATTGGCACTATATATTGAACTTTGAGTCCTGACATGTAGACTGTGATCCTTAGCTTATGTGCTAGTTGTACTTTTTGTCTCGCATCAATAAAAGCACAATTCTGCCAAATATTAAATTAAGTGCCAGCCTGCTAAATTGTAGCATTGCCTTGATTCCAAGAGAGTGAGAGGGAAAATGGGAAAGGAACATTATCATTTATACTATGCCTACTTCTCTACTTTTCAAAAAGCAAAATCATGGTTGTGACAGGTTAAAGTGTTCCAAGCAGTTTTATGTTTTATTTGATAACTCACATTCAGTGTGTTTAAATTGTCACACCAATCCACTTTATCTTTGAAGAACACTATAGGGTCAGGAACACAAATATGTATTCCTGGTCCTGTAGTGTTAAAATTGCCATTTAGGTGACTTGTGCCCCCTCAACCCTTAACCTATTTAAAAGGTATTAAAACGTACCTTATTTCCAGCGCAACGTAGCTCCGCCGGCATTGGCCCCACCCTCGATCCGCCTCCCTGCTGACAAAAAATTATCAGCAAGGAGGCGGGATGAGGACAGGGCCAAACACCAGCTTGAATCAATGCATCTCTATGAGGAAAGTTCAGCGTCTCCACACTGTGCAGCACTAACCCAGGAAGCATCTCCAGTGGCCATCTGAGGAGTGCCCACTGGAGGTGTCCCTAGGGGGCAATGTAAACACTGCCTTTCTGTCTGCTAACTCTGCTGCTATTTAGGAGTTAAACCACTATAATTGTTTTGCAGTGTTCATCCTCCACTGGCAGATGTTAATACAGGTGCAATACACACTTCCTGAACAAAACTGTTCATTTGGAAAATATCTAAAGTGTCTTTTCTTTAGAAGTTCTTATCTCCTGCTCTGTTTAATGCCTGCTAGTGCAAAGCAAAATTTGGGGTCAGATTAGAGAAGGTTAGATAAAACCGAAACCAACACTTCATAGGAACGAGTAAGAATTTAATTTGGCACCTGTTTCAGCATGTGGGAATTTTAGTGACATTATCATAATATGTGAACTATCTAGTATTTAAATATTTTAATATATATATATATATATATATGTGAGAGATTGTTTTTTCTGCCATCGATTTTCAAATATGTTCTTATATCTTCCAAACGTGTGGACATTGCTTCTATATGCGAGGCATTTGGTTAAACACGGCCAAACATGAACTAGGAAGTTAGTACTAGGCAAAGGGGGGGTGGGGGGGAGGGGGGGCTGGGAGAGTCAAATTAGCGGCAGAACTTGTTAAAGCGGTAGGACTTTAGGAAAATAATTTTAAAAAGAGAATAATACCTATAAATACATATTTTTCATTTTAACTACCTGGTTCAAATGTGTATTAAAATGCACTTGAACCAAGACTTTCCTTTTCAGCATAGCTACTGTTCCACATTAAGGAGACACTATAGGCACCTAGACCACTTTATCTCAATGAGAGGGGTCTGTCCCATTAACCCTGCAATGCAGTTTTTTGGGGGGTTTTTTGTTTACATTGCAGGGTTAAGCCTGACTCTCTAGTGGCTGTCTCTCAATTCATGAGGAGATTAACTCCATAAATGACACTGGACGTCCTCACAATTTGCACTGTCCTGTCCAGCATCTTGAAAATCCTTATAGGAAAGCATGGACTCAATGCTTTCCTATGGGGTAGGCCTAATGCGTATGGTGCTCATAGTGCGTGGGCATTAGATTCCCCCCAAAACTGTGATGTCGTGGGAGAAGGAGACAAATCCAACTCTGAGGGAATTTGGTGCTGGAATCAGGTAAGTGAGAGAAAGGCAGAGGAAAACTATAGTATCAGGAATACCAAACAATTGTATTTCTAACACACTATGGTGTTCCTTTTAGTAGCTTCACAACAAAATATTTTGATACTGGTTATTTAGATTTAGAATTTTATTTTTATGTGTGTCTTCCAGAAATCATCCATCAGTTTATTTTGGAGCAACAGAAAGGAAACAGGGTACCTCTGTGCATCAATCCCCAGTCTGCTGCTTTTAAAAGCTTTATCAGGTTTGTGCTAAATTGTTTAGCAGATTTTTATGCTGCTGGGATTTTTCTTCCCCTCTAACCTGATTTATGTCTCTCTGTCTAATGTATCTCTGTATGTGTAATGTCTCTCTGTCCTAAACATGCTCACATTATTAGGATGCTGCTGAGTCCAATTGATACATAGAGAATCCAGTGCAATCACTTTAAATCACGTTTTTTATTTAATCCCGACAAAATTAAGGGGGGTTTAGTTACAGTATATGATTATACTTTGCAAAAAGCCGGTCACAATGCCAATGTACTTCATTTTTGACAGGTCCTATCCTAACATAATGTCTGCTTTTACTTGGGAAATCCTTTCTTGCGGGGTGCAAGGTTAAATAGGGCATTGAGGTCCTATATATTTTATATTAAAGGACAACCTTCACCTCAAACTACTTTTTTTTTATAATCCTTTCATCAAGGTTTGAAAGGAAACCAATTTTTATTTGTATATTTTGTTTTTAATTTTCTTTTAAAGGAAGTATATGTAAAAAAACTAAAAGAATCGCCGAAACCGGGCATAACCCGGATATGCTGGTTCCACTTTACCACCTATCCCCCAGCTCCTATCCCACCATTTAACAATTTGTTTGACATGGAGCTGTCTATACACCACATTAGGTACCATGTCAGTACCCTCTGTTTATTTTTGTTGCCTAAAGTACCATTTGTTAGTCCCTACCTCCCTTTATTGCCTCATGGGCCCCTACATGGCCTATAACTGTTGTTTCCTTGTATCTGTACATCAAAGCTGTATCGGCCTTATCCCTTAGGGGGCATGATTCTCACTAGATATCACTATACGTGATATGCAAACGCACATCATGCCTCCATCTGAACGCTCATTCCAGTTCTAATGCACTTATTCCAATGCTAATCTTACGGTCGGTGTGGAAATTACTCTCTTCATACTTTAACACTTGTTTTAGTCTGCAATCTACTTTTAACATTTGAATATTGTGCTATTATTATTATTATTATTCATATAGCGCCAACAAATTCCGTAGCGCTGTACAATGGGTGGACTAACAGACACATAATTGAGATCAGACCACTGACGTACAGGAACAGAGGGGGTTGAGGACCCTGCTCGATGAGCTTACATGCTAGAGGGAGTGGGGTATAGTGACACAAAGGGTTAAAGTAGGGGAATTAAATAGTTTGTTACAGAAGGGTTTATTGAGTGCTTGGTAGGTCATTTTTGACAGGTGCAATCACCATATATGCCATGCTGATATTATACTCTGTTATCATTTGGCTTGTTATAGCTATCGTGGCTACCCAAGCATGTTGTTAATGCTTGCACAACAAAAATAAAGAATAATAAAAAATTTTTAAAAACTATCTTTAGTATTTAATGGGATCCTTCAGCCATATACATGCACCTTGAGTCAGACTGTGTGTGTGAAAACTGACAGTCTCTTTAATCTTCCCTGCTTCACTCCATGAAGAGGAACTGTAATGAACAGACCACTTCTGTGCATTTCAGGGCCCTGAATCACAGGCAGAACCAGTACAAGTGTGTCCCAATTCTGTCTTTATAGTAATTTCCCCCCTTTAACCACTGCACTACCACTAAACATTAACTCCTACAATACCTTAACACTAACCCCTAAGAAATATATATATATATGTGTGTGTGTGTACAAAAGTACGCATATATTAATTATTTTCACTTTGAGATGAGAAATGAAAAAAAATCCTCTTTAATTTCCCTATTAATGATGCTAAATATTTAAAGATTGTGTGTGAATAGCAGAACACAGCATTTTCTTCTGAACTGCTAACAAATCTCTCTTGTCCTTTCAGTTCCACAGTTGCTCAACCATCTGAGATGCCACCATCTCCACTGGTTTGGGAATAAATGTGGTGGACATACTACTGAAGATGTTGTCATGTAGCTTTTCACTGGAGTCTGGGAATTGCAATTCTGAAGATTGATCGTGCTTGTACTGTAATTTTACTAATTAAGGTTTAACTTTTCAACCACTACATGTACTATGTATATCATATTTAAAACAAAATGGTGTACCAGTTACTTTTTCCCATAAACTCAGTGGTTGTATTTTGAGATCCCTTAATCCATATTTGTATTTTATTTTATGAATTTTAAGCAGTTTCAAGGCTAAGAACAAATTGAAGATGGCACCAAATTTGCAGAATGAGTGAGGTTTGATTTTTGTGGTTAGGGCTTATGTCTAGAGGTTAATTATGTTTTTAAGTATTGTTTTATTTATTTTAATTTCTTTTTAATAAATGGATGTGTGAAATTTTTTTTCCCAAAGTATAAATATACTGAGCCATTCTTAAAGCCTATTTTTTATGTTAATACAAGCAAATTAGTAAGAATACAGAGATCATCTGAATACCAACCATGAAGATATTCTCAAGAAGAGGAAGGAACAGACCACAGGACATTGAAGTCATATAATTTATAAGGATACGCACCTCAATGACTTCGTACTAGCACTGGACTAGAGACTTATTTCTATTCAATTACTATTTAAAACCGAAGGTTTGTGGTTGGAAAGAGTGCATCTGTGACGAAAGGGATTGAAGCTTTTGTTTCTTTCCCAGTATAAATATATAAAATTATATATATTTAATCTATTTTTCTTAGAATTTGTTTTCTTTCTTACCTTGTAACTCTTGGGCATGCCGCATTCATCTGTGTAAATAATCCCATCAACGAGCTCATTTCAGAAGGACCCTTTCATTTGCCGCTGTACAAAATTGAGCTAGCTTGCCCATTTTCTTTAGTTGTTTTTTTTTTTTGTTTTTTTGTTTCATTTTTGGGGCTTTTCTTCCATTGTCGACAGTGAAGACAAAAATGTGAAAGCAGAACATATTTTACTAAAATGTAACTGTGTTCCTAGGAAAGAAGACAAACCATGGAAGTCTTATAATGTCACAGCAGCAGCATTTTTAAATTCGTTTCTTTCTTCTTTCTTTCTTTTCTTTTTTTTTTTTTTTTTTTTTTTTTTTCCTTTCAATTAAATGAACACTGAATATTCTGTGTATATGTATATATGAACACAAACTGAAGGTCTCTACCTCCTGGAGTATGCAGCTCAGCTTGTTTCACTCCAAATTCTTATTTTTAGGTTCAGTGTGCAGACTTGAAACTTGAATGTTCCTTCCAACTTTTATATGTAAACATTACAATACAATAAAGAAAACCCACTGACTATTGCTTTTCACCAATATCAAGGAATTTTAATGGCTTAACTTTGTGTGAATTAAAAGAAATGGCGTGAAGGGGGAAGGACTGGTATTTATAAAATGGACAATTGTCCAGTTTATTTATTGCAGAGGAATATTTTTATCCTGAATGATCTGGATTGTACTAGGAGGACATTAAGTGAATCAATAGTTTGATGCCCCCTCCCTTTATATTATATTTTAATATATTGGTTTCAAGTTTTATTTTTGGGAAGTTTTACTTCAATGAAGTAATTTTGTGGAAGGCAAAAAAAAACACCTTTTTAGTACCCAAATATCCGCAATCTTATTGTATCTTTTAGTATGTTTGTTTTCTTTTGTGAAGCAAATTTTGAGACATCGGAATGAAATACCTTGAACTGAAGCAATGTGACCTTGTTTGAAAACCACAATTGTCAAGAATTAATAAAATGAAAAAAGAAATGAGCCATATGTGAGGCTGAGAGGCTATACCTTTTTAAGGTGGGTCAAACGAGACATTTGCTGGTCACTTTGTAAATGTAGATTTGAAGTATAGTGGTGAAAACATTAAATGTGAACATTAAAAAATTATATATATGTTTTTTCTTTTTGGTACATTTCTTTAGAAAATACAGCTTTTTCACCTAAATATGTCTATTTTTTTAAGGTAGTTTACCAAACACCTCCCATACACAAAATTTAGTTTGTACTCCATTTATAACTAGGCTATATTTATATATGAATAATTTCAACCTGGAGATGTTTTGTTTTATCTGTAATTAACGGCATGTAAGTGCACCTGAATTAATTATTAAAGGGACGCTATAGTTACCAGAACAACTACAGCTTATTGAATTTATTCTGGTGAGTAGAATCATTACCTTCAGGCTTTTTGCTGTAAACACCGTCTTTTCAGAGAAAATGCAGTGTTTACATTACAGCCAAGTGATAACTTCACTGGCCACTCCTCAGATGGCTGTTAGAGATCCTTCCTGGGTCATGGCTGCCTAAAATGCATCCAAACATTCAGTATCTCCTCCCTCTGCATCTAGACACTGAACTTTCCTCATAGTGATTCATTGATTCAATTCATCTCTATGAGGAGATGCTGATTGGCCAGGGCTGTGTTTGAATCATGCTGGCTCTGCCTCCTTGTCCGGATCAGCCAATCCTATGGGGAAGTACTGTGATTGAATCAGGTTACCACTTCTGATGTCAACAGACAGCTTGTTTTTCTGAGGCAAAGAGCATGCAGAGCTACAGCTTCAGGCTTGAATACAGTAAGATTTTGTCTATATTTATGGAGTCATGAAGGGCCCAGGGGGACTAGATGGTGGTATTAACACTATAGGGTCAGGAATAAATGTTTGTGTTCCTGACCCTATAGTGATCCTTTAATCTTACCCTATCTGCTTACATTTATTTCTGGAACACTTCAGGAAGGCTATTTGCTCCATCAGTTCAGGGGACATTTGTGAACATTGTGCATTCAGAATGCTCTTTGTAACAGAAAACACTTGCTCACTTTGGACAGTAACCCATAGACCTTACAATAGCTGCTGGACAACCAGACAGAGCAGGCCTCACATTCTTCTTGACAATTCAGTAAATCTTGTTACTTAGGTAAGCTCTAATTTCAGAGGCAGTACTCTCCTTTCAGTTGCTTGGTGCTTCACTTATTCCCACCAAAATGCCCCCAAAAACCTCTGCCCAAAATGCAGTTGCTCAACTCAATGTTGGGATTGTGCTGCTGCTTGGAGTAGCAGAAATATCCAGTTCAATCTGCAAATGTCTGTTAACCAGCATGTCTCTATTTCACAGCAAATCACCATTCATGGTCCATATAGGTTACAATGACAAAGTCAGAGGAAGATGGAAAGTCCTAAAGAATGGGTGCAGGTAATTAAGAAGCAAACTTAAGTACAGAACCTCCAAGGTAGAATTACCTTTGCCACATGCTAGAGTAGAACGACATTGGGGAGATTAGGGAAGTCAATGTGTGGCTGAAGACTTGGGGTAGTAAAGAGGGTTTGGAGTTTTTTAGAGCACTGGACCGATGTTGCATTTTCTTTACAGCCATGATGGATTGTACCTGATGGGTCTGCTGTGCTGGGGCAGAGGATGGCTAGAAGGTTCACGGAGGCTTTGAACTAGAAGTAGTGGGGAGGAACACAGAAGAATAAAAGTGATAGTATAAAAAGGAGGCGGAACTCCTCTGAAACCCAGAAGGCTGGAGATGGTAATTTTAGCAGACAAAGTAATATGGTTGATATACATGTGTTTCCAAGTAACATACAATTTACACATGGTAACTTTAAATGTCTGCTCGCTATTGAGAGAAGCTTTGTAAGAAAATGGAAGAGCTTGATCTATAAACATAGCATACAAGGAACTGTATGATGTACTGGTGGGATAAAACACTTGTAAAGCAGTTAATTTTAAGTAGAAAAGATAGACAAAATAGAAATGGGTGGTTTTTAAAGTTTTAGGTAATTATGTTTATATATCAAACCTTAATGGATGTAAAGTGTTAAATGGTATGAGGTGAGGATAGGGCAGGCTTCATAGGTAAATATTTGCATAGGATGAAACAGGTGTTAATAGTATGATAAAAACCTCCAAACATTAAAGGAACACTATAGGGTCAGGAACACAAACATGCATAGTGT
>OW240912.1:62356793-62429494 GCA_933207985.1 Pelobates cultripes
CACAAATCAGACAAGGGGTTCAAAAGTTAGTAAAAAGTCCTTTGTGACTAAATGAAGCATGGCTTTCTGGCCCAAACCAGTTTCAGAGTCTTCTATCCTGGAGATAAGTAATTCAATTGTCTCCCAGGACAGACACAAGACTCCATTAAGCACATGGTTGCAAAAAGACACAAAACACTTTAAAATACATAAAGTCACATTTACACATAACACACAGACATTTCACATATCCCCAGATAGCTGGGATCTGAGTGCACATTATTAGATGAATGGCACTCAGATCACACAAATAAACCTTTCTGCAGGGGAAATAAACAGTTTAACCTGCAGGGCCATAGTCCAAAGGGAGCAGGCGAGCAACCAGGCTTCTCCAGTTCACAGTAGCGAGGTTGGTTTCGCCACACTTCTCCCCTTTACCAACTAGACTAACAGGGTATCTGACCTCCTGCCGGTCAGTGCCCTGGTTAGTCCAGCAACCCACCCACAAAACAGAAACAGCAGTACAGCCCACCCACAATAACTGGTTACTACACCTGGGTAGAGAACTTTGTCCATGTGTCAGATTGCCTCACCCGCGACTGTGTGGCAAAGACGGCTGTTAGGCTGCCTTGGTGGGTTGCTGGTGGGCAGAGACCAGCCCGGTACTCTGCCCTGATGCCGAATGCTACCGCGGGTAGCCTGGTGGGAGCTGGTTGTGGGAGGGAGGGCCTGTCTCCCCTCTGGATACACAGCTCTACAGCTGTGGCTGGGGAACAGGACCGACTGTCCCTACCCCTTGTGCTGTAAGTGCAGAGACTACGGTTCCATCTGCACTGTTGGGGGTGTAACATCTCCCCTTGCTGGGTTAGGCTGCCGCTGGAGAGAGGGTGTAACAAGCTCCTCTCTCTGAACTGTAAACTGCCGCTGGGGAGAAGGGGTATCAGGCTCCTCTCCCTGACACTCTCTCTGCTGGTGGGGAGGGGGACCAGCTGTCTCCCCTTTCATTATTTTGTCCTGTGGTTGGGGTGCGAGACTGACGGTCTCTGCTCCCTGCAGGACACTCTGCTGCTGGGGAGGAAGGACGGCACCTTCAGCTCCCTGGGGTACACACTGCCGCTGGGGAGGAAGGACTGCACCTTCAGCTCCCTGGGGTACACACTGCCGCCGGGGAGGAAGGACTGCACCTTCAGCTCCCTGGGGTACACACTGCCGCTGGGGAGGAAGGACTGCACCTTCAGCTCCCTGGGGTGCACACTGCCGCTGGAGATCTGGGCCGACCGCCCAGCATCCCTGTAGGGCCGGTTGAGAGACCGCCGTCCCATCTCCACCTGCCATCTGTGGGTCTTCCCAGGACCAGTCTGTGAGGTCCCTCAACATTTGCGAGTAAGGACCACCTGCTTCCGCACCTGGCAACTCCGGCTGCTGCTGGGGATCTGGGCCGGTCCCATCTCCACCTGCCTGTTGTGGTTCCTCACAGGACCAGCCTATGAGGACCCCTACTTCGGGTTCCTGCGGCCGCCTCAGGGGGAGACGGCTAGCCTCCTCGGATGCAGCCTCTACTCGGCTGCTGTAACACTCCTTCTGCTGAGCATACTCTCTCTCTTTCGCCAGCCGGAATTCTCGGGCCAGCCTTGTGTTTCGCTCGGCCGTGACCTGGTTCCAGATCACCCGGCGTACCTCCATGGGTAAATCATCCCCATACTGGCCCACTCGCTGCCTCACCTCGGCCATCCAATCATCGCCAGAGCCTTCCATACTTGTCTGCTCCAAGTCGCTGGATACCTCTGCTCCCAGGGTCGCTGCACGTGTGCTAGCGTTGCCCTCAATTTGTAACTCCACGAACGGTGTCTCTGAGCTGCTTTACCTCGCACTAGGACGCCATCCCACCGCTTGCCACCAATGTAACGGATCGCCTGGCACCCCGACTGGGTACCTCCGTTAAAGGATGCTCCTAGCACTTCCTGAGGACTTCAAGCACTGCAGCAGACACCACAACCACTGAACCAGAGAAGCATATGAATCCTCTCAAGCATATGAATGCTGTAAACAGTTGAATAGGAACCATACGAATAGGTTTACTCTCCTAGCAGTCAAACTGGAACAGCATACAATAAATCCTTCCCGCAATAATGAGACGACACTTCACTTTGAGGGTTAAAACAGGAACTCTCTGTACTGTCACATACAGTCTCTTTTATTCCCAAATCACAAACATAGTACAGCCCACAGGGCGTTACAAAACAACCAATCACATATCAGTTACATCCCACATATTCCCTCCCCTTATCCTGAGAGGAAACTCAATTATACATAAAGTTAAAACATACTTTCTACCCAACTTTCATAACTCCAAAACCATACATCACATTCACATAAAATTACATATTCACAATCAATCCATTCAGGGGAACAACATATTCAAAAATGGCACAAATCAGACAAGGGGTTCAAAAGTTAGTAAAAAGTCCTTTGTGACTAAATGAAGCATGGCTTTCTGGCCCAAACTAGTTTCAGAGTCTTCTATCCTGGAGATAAGTAATTCAATTATCTCCCAGGACAGACACAAGACTCCATTAAGCACATGGTTGCAAAAAGACACAAAACACTTTAAAATACATAAAGTCACCTTACACATAACACACAGACATTTCACATATCCCCAGATAGCTGGGATCTGAGTGCACATTATTAGATGAATGGCACTCAGATCACACAAATAAGCCTTTCTGCAGGGGAAATAAACAGTTTAACCTGCAGGGCCATAGTCCAAAGGGAGCAGGCGAGCAACCAGGCTTCTCCAGTTCACAGTGGCGAGGTTGGTTTCGCCACACATAAATTCTAAAAAACAAACAAAATGAAAGTGTAGGTACACTAAAAACTGAAACGGGGGTGTTAGTTAATGAAGACCAGGAAAAGGCAGGAATTTTAAATAACTATTTCTCCTCCGTCTATATTAAGGAAGAACCCATGGCAATAGATGTGCAAATGATTGCTACTAAAAACTTGCAGAATAATTGTAATTGGTTAACTCAAGACAAGGTGCTGCAGCAACTAAAGAAAGTTAATATAAACAAAGCTCCAGGGCCTGACGGTACCAATCCACGTGTACTTAAGGAACTAAGTGTAGAAATAAGTGAACCTCTGTTTTTAATCTTTCAAGATTCTTTTCTTTCAGGAAGTGTTCCGGAGGATTGGAGGAAGGCAGATGTGGTTCCTATATTCAAAAAGGGTTCAAAATCCTTGCCTGGAAATTATAGACCTGTGAGCTTAACTTCTGTGGCTTGGTAAAATATTTGAAAGGTTATTAAGGGATAATATTCAAGAATTCCTTGAGAAGAACATGGTTATCAGCAAAAATCAGCATGGTTTTATGGAAGCACAGGTCATGTCAAACTAACTTGATTGCGTTCTACGAAGAAGTAAGTAGAAGTATAGATCAGGGTGTTGCCGTGGATGTGATCTATTTGGATTTTGCCAAGGCATTTGATACAGTTCCACACAATAGATTAGTGTTCAAACTCAAGGAAATCGGTCTAGATGAAAATGCTTGTTCTTGGGTAGAACATTGGCTTAAAAACAGAGTACAAAGAGTTGTCATTAATGGTAAATTTTCAAGCTGGACAGAGGTGGCAAGTGGTGTCCCTCAGGGGTCTGTTCTGGGACCCCTTCTATTTAACATGTTTATAAATGATCTTGAAGACTGCATTGAAAGTCATGTTTCAGTGTTTGCAGATGACACAAAACTTTGTAAAACAATACAATGTGAGCAAGATATTACTTTGCTGCAGAGGGATTTAGATAGACTGGGGGACTGGGCACTCAAATGGCAGATGAAATTTAATGTTGAAAAATGCAAAGTTATGCACTTCGGCGTAAAGAATACACATGCAACGTATACCCTTAATGGAAGCGAATTAGGTATAACAACACACGAAAAGGACTTGGGAATTGTTATAGACAACAAACTATGCAACAATGTGCAATGTCAATCAGCAGTGGCCAAGGCCAGTAAGGTATTGTCATGCATGAAAAAGGGCATTCATTCTCGGGACAAGAATATCATTTTGCCTCTTTATAAATCACTGGTAAGACCCCATATTGAATATGCTGTGCAATTTTGGGCACCTGTTCTAAAGAAGGATATTATGGCACTAGAAAAAGTGCAGAGGCGGGCTACAAAATTAATAAAAGGAATGGAACATATCGGCTATGAAGAAAGGTTAACAAATTTAAACCTATTTAGTTTAGAAAAACGTCGCCTGAGAGGGGATATGATAACATTATACAAATATATTCGGGGCCAATACAAACCATTGTGTGGAAATCTATTCACAAACCGGACTTTACATAGGACACGAGGCCATGCGTTTAGACTGGAAGAAAGAAGATTTCGTCTAAGGCAAAGGAAAGGTTTTTTTACTGTAAGAACAATCAGGATGTGGAATTCTCTGCCTGAAGAAGTGGTTTTATCAGAGTCCATACAGATGTTCAAACGGCTACTAGATGCATACTTGCAAGAACAGAATATTCAAGGATATAATCTTTCAATGTAGGGTAATAACTGCTTGATCCAACGATAAATCTGACTGCCATTCTGGGGTCAAGAAGGAATTTTTTTCCTAGCATGTTGTGATTGTGCTTCAAACTGGTTTTTTTTGCCTTCTTTTGGATCAACAGCAAAAAACAAATGTGAGGTAGGCTGAACTTGATGGACGCAAGTCTCTTTTCAGCTATGTAACTATGTAACTATGTAACATTTTCCTGGTGGAAAAGAAAGGCGGTCAATTGAGACCCGTCATAAATCTGCGCCCCCTCAATGCCATAGCCAGGTACCGCCATTTCAAGATGGAAGGTATTCACCTACTAAGAGATCTTCTCCTCCACGGAGATTGGCTAGCGAAGCTAGATCTCAAAGACGCATACCTGACGGTACCGATCTCAGTGGCATCTCGAGACCTCCTACGCTTTCAATGGCGGCACGAGACTTGGCTGTTTACCTGCCTACCCTTCAGCCTCTCCTCAGCACCGTGGTGCTTCACGAAGCTACTATGGCCTGTGATGGCCTGGTTACGCAGTCGGGAGTCCGGCTAATCGTCTACCTAGACGACATTCTCCTCATGGCTCAGGAGCGTTCTACCCTCCTTACACATCTACGGCTGGCCATAAGCCTCCTTTCCCGCTTAGGTTTCATTATCAACTGGGAAAAGTCGTGCCTAACCCCTGCCACTCACATGGAATTCCTAGGATTCCTCGTGGATTCGGGGGAGGCGACGCTGAGCCTCCCGATATCCAAGATTCGTTCCATCCGCAAGGAGTTACGCAGGGCCCTCATCCGGCCCCAGCTCACCTTGCGCCAGCTTGCACGACTAATCGGCCTACTGGCCTCCTCCATACAGGCAGTGTTTCCGGGCCCGCTCCACTACCGAGCGCTACAACGCCTGAAGATCGTTCACCTGAGAGCCGGTGCATCTTACGCGGACCTGGTGTCACTGGACAGTGAGACGAAGGATGAATTGCTATGGTGGATTCTCAACCAGTCCGCGTGGAACGGCAAAGCCATCTTCGGCTCAATGCCAGAATTCACGATCGACTCAGATGCGAGTCTCCATGGCTGGGGGGCCCACTGCAAGGGAGTTTCAACAGGAGGCCGTTGGTCGGAATCCGAATCCCGGCTGCACATCAACGCGCTGGAACTCCTGGCAGGCTCCTTCGCCATCCACAGTTTTGCCAGGGACCGAACCCTAACATGCATTCGGCTCCGCATGGAAAACGTCTCGGAGGTGAGATATGTCAACCACCTGGGCGGTACACAGTCGTCAGCCTTGGCCAGATTGGCGAAAGACTTTTGGGAATTTTGCCTGGAACAGAACCTGATGGTCTATGCGGAATACTTACCTGGCCTGCACAACGATCAGGCGGACTGGGGATCACGGTATCTTTCAGACACCAGCGACTGGAGATTGGCCAAGGAGGTGTTCTCCAGTATATCATCTCTTTGGGGACCATTTGCCATCAACCTTTTCGCTTCCTGGCTCAACGCCCAACTGTCACGCTTCTTCATCTGGAGGCCAGATCCGATGGCGGAGGCAGTGGACGCCTTCCTGCAAGACTGGAGCGGAGGCGTCCTATATGCTTTTCCCCCGTTCTCCATGATCCCGCGCTCACTCCTGCAGACCCGCAGACACCGGGCAGAGGTGGTCATGGTGACCCCCTTTTGGGAAACACAGTCGTGGTTCCCCCAAATGCTCGAGATGACGATGGACTATCCCCAACTACTGCCAGAGTGCCACAACTTGCTGTGGGACCCGATAGGACGATGTCACCCCCGCCGGTTGGAAGGCTCCCTCCCACTCCTGGCATGGCGGATCTCCGGGGACCCCGGGAGATCCAAGGAATTTCGGACACGACTCGACGACTGTTGGCACGCCTGTTGGTGGAGGCATGGGCTCCCGGCACTAGACGGGCATATGGGTCAGCTTGGTGAGCTTGGACTGGCTGGTGAATGGCTAGGCAAGGGCTCCCGGCACTAGACGGGCATATGGGTCAGCTTGGTGAGCTTGGACTGGCTGGTGCATGGCTAGGAACGCGGATCCCATTTCGGCCTCTGTAACCATGGTCCTGCAATTTCTGACGTCCCTCTTCGAGGCTGGAAAGGCTTACAGGACTATCAACCTTTACCGGTCTGCCATCCCGGCGATTCACCAAGGTTTCGACGGATGTCCCATTTGACAGCATCCCTTAGTGTGCCGACTCCTCAAGGGCTCTCGATACTCCCGACCACCCAGGCCTCGCTACTCCACGACCTGGGACGTCTCCGTTGTGTTGGCCTTCCTCTCATCCTGGCCCACTAATTCAGGGCTCTCCTTAAAACAACTATCTGCCAAGTTGGTTTGCCTGCTCTGCCTTGTCTCATGCAAGAGGGTCTCGGATGTCAGAGCTCTGGATTTTGACGCCAGGTCATATACCCCGAACGGGGTAACATTCAACATCAGCCGGCGGACTAAGACTTCTATCAAATCGGTATCCTACCCTAGTTTCCCTACTTCTGCGGCATTATGTCCAGTGGCCTGCCTACGCGAATACGAAACTCGCACCAACCATCACCGCTCCGCTACCTCTCCACGGCTATTTTTATCCTTTCGTCCTCCTTTCCACCCGGTTTCTAGCACAACATTGTCACGCTGGGTGAAGTGGCTATTGTCCCAGGCAGGCATTGATACCACGGTCATTGGCGCCCATTCGGTCCGGGGGGCCTCAGCCTCTTCGATGATGACTGCAGGCGCACGTCTGGAGGACATTATGAGGACGGCCTATTGGTCAAGGGAGTCTACGTTCTGGTAATTTTACTTTTGCCCGGCCCCACATACATTCGCTGCGGTAGTGGACCAGCTTTAAACTTGCAATATGAGCCTCCGTGTCTTGTTATAAAATTACATGATTTTGCTATTACATGATGAAAAGTCATGATTTTATTAAAGACACGGAGGCGAGTATTGTCCCACCCATCTTATTCTTCTACGGTAATAATACTTTTCCCACCCAGGTTTAATGCACGCTACAACAAACCACATCGAATGGTTTTGTACGGTAAGTGGGGCCATGCTGCGAGAATGATGGTTATGTAACTTAATGGTAAATCACTCTTATATTGTGGGACTGTATATATGTGGGGTTTTACTCACCCGTTTAACCTTGAAATTAGTGGCAAGTATCGACTTTAATCTGTCTGCTCCTGTTCCTTTATGTTTTCACAGCCTAACTCGACAAGATGGCAAGCAGTCATCCGACTTATGAGGACTCCCCCCGCTGTTATCCGGTGGTCCTATGAATCCTCTGGTCAAGCTTCCCGGTTGTTGATCTTTTACCCTCTTCAGTTATAAGTTATTACCTTGGGACTTTCTCACAATTCTTGGTCTGGACATTTTTACCATGGTCGCATCTTCAGAAAGAGGGAAATGGAAGGGAAGTGCTGCCTATTATACTGGGACCTGAGCGGGGAGGGGCCTATGTTACTGTATGTTCATTATTTTTTCATTCTGTTTGTATTCTTTGCTGCTATTGGTGGACAGTAAAGAAAGGGATATGCAATACTCGCCTCTGTGTCTTTAATAAAATCATGACTTTTCGTCATGTAATAGCAAAATCATGTAATTAACATGTATTACACAGCTAAAAGGCCATATTTTCTCTCAGCCAAAAATGAGTGTATCCGGTGCACACAAACATTTCTGATGAAGTGGCCTGCTGCAGATAGAACTTGGACACCCCTGGCTAAAATTAAACTTGCCATTTGAAGGCTAGCTATATACAACCATCTTGCATGAAAATTTTAAACGCATGTGTAAGAAAATGGACTAAAATGTTCATAACAATTCTTATAGGTAAGCAATGATCAAACAATAGATTCTCTACAGCCATACCCAAGACTGTATAGAATTACAAATCAAGTATGAATGGATCAAGGCTCAGGTGCATCTAGATCTACAAAGAAAATAATAAATGATTACTTCTCAATGTCAGCAGCATAGCAACAAAAACAATATTTGTCTAACCTGGCTTTTCACAGTAATTGGTTTTATAAATTATGCATAGCTTGGAAAGTCCACAATGCTTGTCTTGTGAATGGATTATGGTCTTGACTACAATCAGTCTATAATTATTGGAATGTTATCAGCTGCTAATGAGCCAGAAATGATGCCAATGCAATCATGAACATGACCATTATTGATAGTATTGGTTTAATAAAAAGATGCCCAACACCAGGGCCGGACTGGGAAAAAGCGGCCCATTGAGAAGGGGGTGGGGCCAGAGAGGGGGTATTTTGTCATCACCAATGACAAGCACGCCCCTTCTCAAAGTGAGCATGTTGGTTCAATGTTCTTGAAGGGTGCAATGTGTGTGTGAGGGTTGCAGTGTGTGTGTGTGTGAAGGCTGCAGTGTGTGTGTGAAAGGTGCAGTGTGTATGAATGGTGCAGTGTGTGTATGTGTCTGTGTGAAGGGTGCAGTGTGTGAGTGCAGTGTGTGTGGATGAAGGGTGCAGTGTGTGAAGGGTGTAGTTAGTTTGTGTGTGTGTTTGGTGTGCAGTGAGAAGGAGTGCAGCGTGTGTGTGAAGGGTGCAGTGTGAGGCTGTGTGTGAGAGGTGCATGTGTGTGGGTGAGGGGTGCTATGTGTGTGTGAAAGGTGCAGTGAGTATGAAAGGTGCTGTGTGTATGAAGGGTACAGTGTATACGAAAGGTGCTGTATGTATGTGTGTGTCTGAAAGGTGCTGTGTGTATGTGTGAAGGGTGCAGTGTGTATGAAAGGTGCTATGTGTATGTGTGTGTGTGAAGGGTGCAGTGTATATGAAAGGTGCTGCGCGTGTGTGTCTGTGTGAAGGGTGTAGTGTGTCAGGAGTGAAGTGTGTGAAGGGTGTAGTTAGTGTGTGTGTGTGTGTTTGGTGTGCAGTGAGGGGAAGGTGAAAGTAATACATAAATATGTTTGTTTTTTATTTTAAAAAAATTCCTTCATATCTCCCCTCAGTTCTTACCTTTGCCTGGGAGGGGGGTCATAGAGGTGAATCCCTGGTGGTCGTAGTGGAGGTGAATCCCTGGTGGTCGTAGTGGTGAGTTCACTGTCGCAAGATCAGAGTGTTGCCAATGTAGCTGCTTGCTAGAGCTCCCCTGGGTCCTCCTCTCCTTTCCCTCCCCAGCCGGCAGCCGTTTGTTAGTGCTAGTGAGCTGGTGAGGGAGATCTTTGATTACCCTACTGGCCCATAAAGGCACACAGCAGGGCCTGCGCTCGGATAATGCCGACTCTGCATGGGGCGACAGGGGAGATCCTGTGATCTCCTCAGCCGGCCTCGGCGGCCCACCAGGCATTTGCCCGGTTTGCCCGATGGCCAATACCTTAAATTAAACAGTGAAGCTGAAGCTATTCAAATGAAGCCGAAAAAGAGTTATTGACACATTAACAAGCTAGCAATATGGGTACAAGTAGCAGATAGGAGAAGGTCACCAGAAGAGCTGAGAAGGGGCGTATCTATGAATTAGTGAATAAATGTAGCAGGAGATAGAGTTGATGAGAACTTTGTAGGTAAAAGTTAATATTTTGAACTGAATCCTAAAGCATACAATCCAATGTAATGATTGACAGAGGGGTTATGTGTAAGATGAGCAACGGAAAAGAAAAATCAGCCCGGCAGCAGTATGCATTACAGACTGGAGAGAGGCTGTATAGTTTATGGATAGACAATTTAGGAGAGAATTACAGCAGAATGCAAGAAATTATAAGAGCATGAACAAGCTCCCTAGTAGCATCTTGTGTAAGAAACGGGTGGATGCAGCAATGTTTTTTTTTTAGGTGAAAATGGTAAGATTTGGTGACAGTCAGGATATTTGTGTGTAATGGTGAGGCCAGAACCAAAAGATAACACGAAGACAACAAGCTTGCAAGGATGGGCTGATGTGTGAACCATGAACTTGTAGGGAGAGCGACAATATAGGATTAGTATTATAAGGAGGGAAGGCAAGAAACTCAGTTTTAGAAAGGTTGAGTTTTAAAAAGCAAGAGGATATCCAATCAGAGATAGAAGACAAGCAACTAGTGACACGTTCTAGGACAGCGGAAGAGAGATATGGGGAGGTGAGGTATATCTAGGTGTCATTAAAAGGGGACCAAAGGCAGAGCCCTGAGGGACTCCAACTGAGAAAGGATGAGGAGAGGAGGCATGAGATCGTGGAGGCATGGAATGGCACCCCAGCTGACCCCGTGTAAGAAGTCCATGATTACAATATGGAATCCCCAGAACCAAAGATAACGCCAGGTCAGTGAGAACAACTCTCCTGCATGTTGATGGTACATGCATCAGCTCATCCTTGCAAGCACATTGCCTTGTTGTTATCTTTGTTTCGGCCTCACAATTGTAGTTTGACTGAAACAGAGGTGGGAGGCACCAGGGCACTGTGACAAAACCCCTGTTTAATGAATGCCAAGACTTTTGCATTTAGTCTGCTGTTCGTGTAGTTAGCCCTATTTTGTTATTTTTATAAAAAATGAACAAACTACCGAATAGCCAGACCACCCGCACTGGGAGTGTGCAGCTTATTAAGGGCCCAAAAGCTGCGGTTAACCACAGCTATTTGACGAACGGCTGGGTGGCCGCCGTTTGTTTGAACGAACACGTGGCGGCGGCCATTTTAAACTGACGAATGCCCAGCGGTGTTTGGTCGTCGACCTCGTGGAACTATTTTCGGCAACAATTTTACACGAACACCGCTGGAACCAGGGGTGTACCTAGGGTATTTGGCACCCGGGGCGGATCCTGTGCTTGGCACCCCTCCCAATCTGTAAAATTTTTTAAAGGTTTTCTTTCTTTTTTTTTTACAATTTTAAACTTTGCAAAACCGCTGTCAGCCCCTCCTACAAACCCTTGTCCTGCCCCACCACTCCTACAAAACCTCTGTCCTGCCCCTTCTACAAATCCTGTACTGCCCCGTCTACAAAACCCCCGCAAACCCCTTCCACAAATCCCCTGCTTATGCCACTTATGAAGACTCCTGTCCCAATACAAAACACCCACCCCCTTCTACAAAATAGCTGCAGCCCCACACACACACATTTACAGGCAGACAGTCACACACTCAGTTACAGGCAGACTGTCACACACTCAGTTACAGGCAGACAGTCACACACAGTTACAGGCAGACAGTCACACGCACACACACAGTTACAGGCAGACAGTTACACACAGACAGTCTCACACACACACACAGACACACACTCTTACTTACAGACAGTGGGATGGAGGAGGACTGGATTCCCTGAAGTCCTTCTCTGAAGCCTGTGGAGAAGCAGAGATTCCATCTTGCTGCACCTCCTAACAGCAGTGGGTAAGGGCCATATTAAGCCCCGCCTCCAGTGCCGGTTTTGCTCCGCCCCAATTTTGCTTAGCTCTGCCCCACTTTTCCTCCGTGCGGCCAGTTTATCAGCTGTTTGCTTGTGTGAGCTGTACTGGCCGCACGGCACCCTAACTACCATGGGGAACTGTGCGGCCACAGCTCACACAGCCCCCTCCAGCCAGGGCCGGTGCAAGGATTTTTGCCGCCCTAGTCAAAAGTAAAGTTTGCCGCCCCCCCATGTGACATCACAATGCCCCACCCATATGATTTGCCATGTTAACTAACGCCAGTGCTGCAGTGCCGCCGCAGGGACAGGCTACAGACACCAGAACCACTACATTAAGCTGCAGTGGTTCTGGGGACTATAGTGTTTCTTTAATGTGAGGTAAATTAGAGCTTAGTGCCACGAATAATATACTAGATTGCCTACTTACAACCAGATGAGGATGATGATGGGCTCTAGCTGCAGTCTGGCTCCACTGGTCTGGTGTAGAACAGGCTCTCTGGAGGCTGTTTGTAACTGTGGTCACAAAAATCAATGTTCTGGGAGAACGGGAAGCAGCTCCATTTTTTGGGGGGCCCTTTACACAGCTCAAGGTCTGGGTCCCAGGGTCCACCTTCATGTTCCACCAATGAGTTTGTTCACAGGGGGTGGAGTGTGTAGGGGATGTGCTGATATGTGTGTAAGGAATGCAGTGTGTGAAATTGTGTTTGTATGTGTAAGGGCTGCAAGGTGTGTTTCTGTGTAAGTACGGGATGCATTGAATGTGTGTAAGGGGTGCATTGAGTGTGTGTAATGAATGCATTGTGTGTTTCTCTGTGTGTAAGGGATGCATTGTGTGTAACAGTTGCATTGCTTGTGTATGTGTGTCTGTGTGTGTAATGCATTGTGTGTTTTTCTGTGTGCAAGGGGTGCATTGTGTGTATGTGTGTGTGATGAATGTCAATCTCCCCCCCTCCCAATCTTTCTTTCTCCCCCCTCCTCCCAATCTTTCTTTCTCCCCCCCTCCTCCCAATCTTTCTTTCTCCTCCCCCCAATCTTTATTTCTCCCCCCTCCTTACAATCTTTCTTTCTCCCCCTCTCCAATCTTTCTTTCTCCCCCTCCTCCCACCTTTTCTTCCCCAATCTTTCTTTCTCCCCCTCCTCCCACCTTTCTTTTCCCCCTCCCAATCTTTTCTCCCCTCCTAATCTTTCTTCCCCTCCCCTCCCAATCTTTCTTCTCCTCCCGATCTTTCTTCCCGAGATCTTTCTTTCTCCCCTGCTCCTCCAAATCTTTCTTTCTCCCTCCCCTCCCAATCTTTTCTTTCTCCCCCTCCTCCCAATCTTTCTTTCTCCCTCCCTCCCAATCTTTCTTTCTCCCTCCTCCCACCTTTCCCTCCCATCTTTCTTTTCTTTCTTTTCCCCCTCTCCCCCTTTTCTTTTCCCCCCTCCTCCCAATCTTTCTTTCTCCCCCCCTCCCCTCTTTCTCCCCCCTCCTCCCAATCTTTCTTTCTTCCCCTCCTCCCACCTTTTTCTTTCTTTCTTCCCCTCTCCTAATCTTTTTTTCTTTTCCCTCCTCCCAATCTTTCTTTCTCACCCACCTTTCTTTCTTTTCCCCTCCCACCTCCCCTCCTCCTAATTTCTTTCTCCCCTACCCCCCTACCACTGTTGTAGCGTGGCCGAGCGCTCTATGGTCCGCGGGTACAGGGAGCTTTTGTTTCCTGTACCCAGCCGGACTAACAGGAAGTGCACACTGAGTGCACACTTCCTGTTAGTCCGGCCGTGTACAGGAGACAGATGCTCCCTGTACCCGCGGACCAATAGAGGGATCGGCCACGCTACAACAGAGGGAGAGACAGGAGGGAGCACCGAGCGCTTCCCTCCTGTCAGCCCCTCTCCTCATGCTGCGCCCAGGCGGTGCGCCCTCGTGGACAGAGCACTCGGGTGGCTGCAGCATGGGGCGGCTGGCGCCCCCTCCCAAGGCACCTCCCATCCTGCTGGCATTCGGGGCAGACCGCCCCCTCCGCCCCCCCCTTAGTACGCCACTGGCTGGAACTATCTAACTTACACCTCGTTCGTTTCTATTTACACAAACGCCGTGACGTTCGGTACATTTAAACCACGAATGAGACCGACCCCAGGTAGCTGAAGGCATGGAGCTAATTTTGGACATATTTCAAGCGAACAGTCGCTGAACAGAATCTTTAGCTCTATGGCGATTTGACTGTGTTCGTGGGATCTGAGCGCTGTTCGGCTATATTGAGCGCTCAGACCCAAGCTATCTGGGGATATGTCAAATGTGGGGGTTACCTTAGGGAAAAGCAAAGTTATATATTTTAATGTATTTTGGTTACTTTTGTAAAATAGAAATATTCTCTCTACCTGTAGATAATTAAGTTTGCTCTTTACCCAATTATCTCCAGGATAGAGAGGAGGGATTTCACTGTTCATGTGGGAGTGTTATATTTTATTGTAAAATGATTGGTTATTGTATTCTGTGTTCCGGTCCTCCACAAGGTCCCTGTGGAAGTAACCCTTGCTGGAGGATCTGCATAAAAGACCGAGCTGTGGCCATCAATAAACCAGATCGTTTTACCCCTTCATGAAGTCTTGGCTCATGTTTGGGGGATTGGGAGCTATAATTCACAACACCTTCTGCTTTATTTGGATTTCAGGAGACGCTGCATGGATTTACTTAGCTGGAGTGTAAGAAATCCGTAACAGGCACCATAACCAATAAAGTTGCAGTGGTTATGGTGCTTGGAATGTTCCTTTAATATTAACTTGGAACACAGCAGATTAATAACACATATGTCACAAAGTGTCTTTGACACTTTTTTTTTTAATTTCTAGCAAACTTGTGGACGAATTTATTAAACCAAAACTTTTTGGACGAGTTAAAGCGGCTCTGTAGCATCTCAGTATTTCATAAAGATATATTGATGAAATACTGATGCTGACTGCGTTGGAATTTCTAATGTAATACACAAATATCATAAGACAAAGTAAGGACTAAATTGTGATCTGATAAATCCTAAAGTTGAGAAAAGGGAGAAATCATCTTTTGTCCAATCCCAGTAGCCATCACATGGGATTCAGGCGTGTTCTCTCTCATCACGAAACATAATCAGTGGAGGCTCCCACAGCATCCTCGATACACGTCAGTGTTTTACTCTTGTGCATTTGCAAGAGTACAGCACTGACATGGCTCTTGGCAAATGATGCATCAGGAGCTGAAAAAGACCTCCAGGAAGACAGTAGCAGCATCTGCGAGGGACATCTTTAGGTAAGTAAACCTACCTTCCATGAAACCCCAAACATTCCACACCTTACAAATTACTTTGCGGGACATTGCAAAATATGCAAAGACCGCCATAAGTTACAAATCTGCATTAAATGTATATGATTAAAACAATGATGACATTTGAATGCCACGTTTCAGACCATTTCGATAAATATCTACAAATTTTCTGCATGGGAGTGGAATGTCTAGCCGGAACTTTCAGTTCCTCAATGAAGCTTTATGCTTTGTCCCTGCTACATGTAACCAATTAATATCATGATAAACACAGCTAATTAGTAAGGCTTGCTCACTGGTGTTTTTTTTAAGTACTTACACCCGGACAAAAATATACAGGTTCCATTCAGACGTCTGCATTTGAGAGAGGGTTGGTGAATAGTTGAACAACTTTTTTGTTTTTTTTCCATATATAGTTTTTTATTAAAGTAAACAGGATAGCATCATGCAATACATCCAGCTGATAATTTTAGCTACATACATAGTTGCTTAATAATACACAGTAACAACAACTTTTTTTAAATTAAATCCAACCCCTATGCCAACTAGCAATAAATATGAGTAAATTGGTACATTTTGTTCACAAACAATACATTTTAGAGAAGAACATGGTTCAGTCCTCCAGCACAGAAGAGGTTAAACAAACATCTGAACTGAAATCTATTTAAGCTTTAATCACTGACAACAGAAAATACCACTGCCTCTGTGGAAAGACAGATATGTGATTAAACTCCCTATCTTTTTTTTATAATTACAGATTACTCTAAAACAGAAAATACAAGAATCACTGTTAAATTTAGTAGCTTGACAGAGGTTGCATGTCCATAATTTTGTGAAATTAATCCAAATAAAAGCTTCCATCCATACCCAGCAATTGTCAGCTTACACTCTTCCCTCCTGTCATTAGAAGTGAAGAAGAGACAGACTCCCGGAGTAAAGGAAATAGCCTGTAATATACACATTCCATTTCATGTCAGTGACTTCAGCTTATTAAGCCTGAAATTAAATTGTGAAGGGCAGAGTCATTAAAAAGAGAATTAAACCAAAACAAAACACAAAAATAAAAAGCTTTTTATTTTTAGATAAATATATGGAAGCAACTGTGCCTGAATAATCGTAAAGATGCTAAAACAATGTGGTTTTGTTTTAATTTTAGTTAATTGGAAACTGAAAAAATGCTGTACATCAAATATACATTCTAGGAATCATCGTGGTAAGCTCTAGTTTAAAATGGCCTATAGAGAGATAATAAGACCAAAGAACTCTCTCCAACACAAAAGCACGTCCTTTTTTTTTTTGCTTTCTCTAAAATGTACCATGATAGTCCCTAAGGGGAAATGTTAGTGTACTTTCTTGTTTGCCTTCCATATCTGCTGTCCATAACATACATGTATGGCATGCAAATGATGGTCAAAAGCAGACCATGTACCTGAGCCATACCTATATCTTAGAAGCTCGGCAGTTGCTTAGCACACGCCTATTCACAAAAATATAAAACAGTTGCTTGCAGTGGTGTGGCCGTTTATTAGAACTATGGCTGAGAGCTGAATACATATTTGATAAATCTCTGTTGTACTTGGGTTTATGAAAGAAGATCAGACCCCCATAGATCTGGAACCACTTCCTGGTCTGGGATTTGCTCTTTGAAGCTGCTGCTTGTATGTACACTAACAGCAGGGGGACATTGAACTCTCTTCCAGCCTTGAGAGTCCCTTTAAAGCAGGGTTCTCCAAACTCTGGTCCTCCAGATGTTGCTGAACTACAACTACCATGATTGTTTGAATGAATTAGATAGCCATAGAATCTTGAGAGTTGTAGTTCAGCAACATCTGGAGGGCCAGAATTTGGAGAACCCTACTTTAAAGCAATAGCAAAATGTTCCTTTGTCAAACAAACAGGTTAGTCTTACATGGTATTAATCGGGTGGAAATTATCTAGGGTAAAACATGCAATTCACATATGATTTTACTGGTCAAAGGTACCTCTGAGACAAGCAGGAGGAAAACACACAATTAGGTGGAGCACCCAGGTAATCAATGGAAGATGCAGGGTTAGTCTAAGACAGGGTGTGCAAAAAGTAGATACCCAGAACTAATACTCCTACGAAGCTTTGCAGATACTCAGTGTATCTGTATTGGCCTTTTCCTGCAGTAATACTGGGGAACTGAACTACAACATGTGGGTAGGGAGCACAACACTAATATGATGATGGTCAATAACATGAAAACAAAGAGATTGTTCAGGAATCAGTTTAGTAATACTCAGCACTACTGACTTGTTTTTATGGAGAGAAGTTATAAATGAAAAGGTAGCAACAAATGCAGTAACTCCTAGACATATGCAATTTGTTTTGTTCTGAATGAAAATTCGGACAAATTTCGGCAATTCGGACATTCGGACGCTTCTGAATGGCCTAATTTCGGAAGTGTCAAACCGAACCGAATTGCCAAAGTGCCAAATTTCCAACCAAACCCGAATTGCCAAATTTCGGAAGTGCTTTGGATTTCTGAAAAGTGGCAAAACAGGAGAGGGAGGGAAAATTACGGGAATGATGACAGGAATCAAACCCTAACCCTACCCCTAAGCCCTAACCCTACCACTAACCCAAGATGTATAAGTGGTTGTGGTGGTTAGGGGTTAGGAATTGCCAAAGTCCTGAATTTCGGAAGTGCTGAGTCCCGAATTGCTTCCCCATGCACATCCCTAGTAAGTGCCGAACCGAAGTCGCGAATTGCCAAAGTCGCGAATTTCAGAAGTGCCAAACTGAACCGAATTTTTTCCCCATGCACATCCCTAGTAACTCCATTGTGTCAATGTATCTTCCCACAACATAAATGTAGCTCCACCAAAGCTGCCATTTCTGTGTCTACACATGCATCCACATTATTTGCAATAGTAGCTTGATTTTCTAGAGCCTTACCAAATCCTTATTTTGGCATCACATCAAACGTAAGCCCAAATTGCTGTTTAGTAACTTGTGTAACGTTACAGCAATGCCAATAAGTCAAGGTATCCCTTAGGATTTACATCTGAAACCCTTTCATTAGCAGAAATACAACCGCATGGTTTCAAATTCAAATAATAATCAAAGGGCAAAAAGACTAAAAAATAGGCAAAACTGAAACAATTTTATTAATTAAACTGAACATTGTCAGACATTGACCAGAATTCTAAAAAATTAAAATTCTCGGTAAATATAGATTATTTGGAAATTCACGATTTCCTGGCTTCATTCCAAAAATGAATGAATTATGAAAAACAGAAAGTAAATAGATTGTAAATAAATAAAAATAGCTAAATTATGTAACATATGCAGATTTTTCTCCACAATATAAATGATGCCCCTTTAAAAGAAGCTACAGGAAAGCATCAATTTGAGGAGAGTCTCTGGAAGCAGCTTAAAAGGACAATCTAAGCATCAGAACCATTACACCATATGAAAGGCTGCAGGCTGACATTTGTAAACACTGCCTTTTCCTGAAAAAACATAGTGTTTACATTTGATCTAAGGCCACGTTCAGTAAGAATGCTGCACATATACAGACATATTTGGGCTACCTGCCAGAGGTGTGACTCTAATTCAGGCAGTGTCATTAGTCAGTCAGAATGAAAGCTCTGGGCTGACTGATGCCAATAATGCGCCTATTTCTGTGGACAGATAATCATTCACTGGCTGAGAGTGCTCAGCTGACACTCTCAGCCAATAAATGAAATGCAGGATCGGCATCCGACCTTTGCCACTCTACAAAAGCTGGATGTCATTTAGCTGTCATTGGAGTAGGCTCTGTTGCCCGATGGTTTGACCCATTACTCGGGATGAATTGCCTAATTACAATCATACCTCCCATGAATCTTATATTTGGTAGAGGTGGTGCCAGAGGGAAACTCATGGGTTGCAATTATGAGACTAAACATACCCTATATTAATCTCTCACTGTCATCAACTAAATCCATACCCCCCAATATCGCCGACCTTTGAAGAAGAACGTTGGTGGGTGGGGTAAAAGGAGTTTGGCCCGTGATGTGAATCATTTCACTGGCACTACGCAAAGGGTTGGACTCACCTGGAAAGGTTGTGAGTCTGCCCAAGAAATTGGAATGTCAGCTTAGCATGAATACATGCCAGGCTGCCTGCCAATCATAAACTAAAGATGGTGTGAACAAAAAAAAAAATAATGTTCCGTTCATGGATATTGCCACAACACCAAATAATCTCAAAAATGTTAATTTAAAAAAAATTGTACTTGTGAGTCATTCCATCGTTAAGTTAACGGGATTCATGCCACGATGCTGGACTTTTCCCAGTTATGGATAATATTTCACAATAGATACATGTAGGTCAGCACACATAGATAATCACAAGTAATCCACAGAAAAATTATGCATATGAAAAAAGTGTGACCCAATGTTGATTACTCCCTCACTACAGTGGGATGTCGTGGTTATGGTGCTAAGTAGTTCATTAAGGGATCTGTTAACATTTTCAGTAGTAATATTTATTAAAAGTGAAACGCATTGGCGTACGGCCCAAGTAGTAAGTGAGTTATAAACATTCTCGTTCCCAGGAATTTGGGATTCTACTGATACAAGGATACAATATATAAGATATTTCTTGGAAAAACCAAAGACAAGCTAATTTTTGTTAAACAGTAATCTATGTATCATTTTTCAAGACTGCTCTGCACTGCAGTTGTCTAACAAAATAAGCACCTGTGTGTTACACATTAATCAACTTCATCTAATTTGTATGCGAATGATGTTACAATATGAAATCATTGCTCCTACTGCTGTTTTATTCAGTAGAAAGTGATGTTGAAGTTATGATTGATAACTCTGGTTTGCAACATGTGACGTTCTATTATTGATCGTTGGATTAATCTCAGGATATGGCATTAAGTTTACCTACGATGTATGCCAGATTAAAGCATTTAACCTTTACATTAATTCTGATATGAATGTGTGCGTGTTAGTCAGCAATGTGACTTTTACTCTACTGATAATTAAACAGTTATCAATTTAACACCCCACAGTTTTGAGTGCACAACACTTGTTCTGTTATACTTTGCATAAAGTAAAGTGCTTTATTTTTGTGAAATGCTAAACTGACATTGCTTGTCTTTTATAAATTATGTTAGCAGAGTTTTTGCTGAAATAGACCCAGACAACTTGTGTTCATTTGAAAGTATATAGTGCTGAAATCCTACTTTTTCTACGTTCTGCTCAATTCTGTCTCTTTTCAATGTCATGCTGAAAAATGTATTGCAGTGTTCAGCCTTGTTAGCCCGGCCTCTTTACCCACGACCAATATTTCCTCTAATTTTTGCACAGACTTTTTCTCCTGATCCAAAATTCTGTGCGCACTGAATGTTTGTGCAAATGTAAGCCAGAAATTGTTTCTTGGCAATTTTTATACAGCCTCTCTCTCATGGTTTATAACCCTAACAGTATTACTACATGATAATGTAGTATTAGTAGTTACACAACAGTATTACTGTAATGTCAGCCATTCAGATAGACAAGTCTCTCTGCTAATGCCCATTTTGGTCTTTAAGATAGTTCACAGAAAGTAGTAGAGGGCAACTGCGCCGACAAGGGTACACACAATTAAGTTTTTTCAAGAAACATTTTTCAGCTTGTCGCCTATATGCTTGCCACGAAGCTTCAGCCCCACCGTCACCACAGTAAAAAGCATATTAATCGATAAAAAAATTACTTTTCATTGAGCCAAAAGATATTTGTTGCTTGTTGACTGTATTTGGGCAAGCATGGTAAATCCTCAGCTTGGGCAGAAACATTGAATGCAGTCCAATAAATGGTGAAATATACATAATAAATGCTTCTTTCTCGTAAATCAAATTCAGCTGGCATATTAACATTATGGATTTAGCACTTTAAACGTGATTATGTATCTTGAAAAAGATTTTGTAAAAGTGATAGACACTTTTCTCTCATTTACACCATTTTTATTGTAATTTTTACATTACCATTGTTTTGTTTTACTCTTTTTTATGAATACTCAATCTCTAGTCCGTTTTGTTTTTGCAGATGTAAACACTGGTATTATTGCTTTGCAATTATTGTAATGTATATTGATTTAATGTCCATCCCTTGTTTGTATATACTGTCTGTATATATTAATCACCTGATTCAGAGGCGTTTTGTCCTTGTTGAAAGGCGTTGTTCGGTGTCCAAGGTGGCCATGAGTGAGACTGCCAGATGTGAAGTGATCTTGAGAAAGGATTATCTGTAATAATATTGTGTCTCCGTGTTATTCATTTTTTTTTTAATTATTCCTCGTTTTCTGTCAAATGCACTGTGATTATTAATTGCCAAGCCCTGATCAGACTTGTTCCAATTTGATTCTTTGCGTTTTTCCAATTCTGCCGCTCAAGAGTGTGACGTCATTATGCTTTGCGTGTGATGTCGGACACCCTGACTCCACTCTCATAGTAAGACACACTGTCCGGCCTGCCCTCCCAATCTGGTAAGTCTAATGACTGATTTTTAAACTGTGTAGTGGATGGCACTGGGCTGTCCTGGGAATCATATTGGTTTTGACTGCATTCGTGTAAATGGCAAAGTTATATGTGTTAAATGTATTGTGTTCGTCTGATTGTTCGGTAGTTTCATTCCCTTAGTTTGTTCAAATGAAACTACTGAACAGTCAGACCTCCCCTGTGTGAAGTGTGCCTTCAATTACCTGTTGCAACATTGTTGCGAACGGGTAATTGACAAGCTGAGTAGCAGTCCTTTGTTCTCGGGGGTGGCCGCCATTCGGGAAACAAACACATGGCGGCGGCCATTTTAAAACTCCCGAACAGCGGTGTTTTGCCGTCGAGTGTCTGGAACTCAAATCGGACACTCGACTAGGCGAACACCGCTGAGACCTCCACAAGCCCGGTCCGTTCGTTTCCAAACTACCGAACGGCCCCTCGTTCGGTAGATAGAAACAACCAGGCGAACCCTCCCCAATCTCTGTAACTAGAGGCTTTCGTGTGATTTATTCCCTTGTTCCAGGACCGACCGCAGGGCCCCATCGCATGGAGCCCAATTCGGCTATTCCTTCCAGCGCGGTCGGTCATTTTATTCCCTCCATGAATTTCCCGAACCCCTGGTCTGATCTGGGTGATTTTTGGATATGTCGTTCACCCAGATCAGGGCTACCAGGGGATGTATAATTTAAAGTGGTACCCCTAGGTTTAGGGGTACATCCAGAAACGGGGGGAATGGGTGTCCTGGATAAGGGGATTATGATGCAGGCTGAGGGGAGGGGATGTGTGGGAGGTTACCAGAACAGGATTAGCTACTGTACTAATGACTGTAAATCCCTCCCTTGCATGGGAGCATGCTTTATAAGGCCACTGTCTGAATAAATCTTTAGTTCTGCTCCTGATGCTGTGTGTCGTCCAGTTATTGGGATTGCTGTTGGGATACTGCTGGATTATTTTACCTGCTGGAAATCTTGCTTTATGGATTTATAATTACTTGTTCCTGAGCCTTACTGGGATCTTAAGCGGAGATAACCTGTGGAATACTGAATCTCCGCTACAAACTGTTATTGATATTCCTATATATTGGGGCCCTTAACTTGACAAAGGCTTATGTAAGAGCCAAAACATTGTCACTATATTTTGTTCCAAAATAAAGACTATCTCAAAAAACATTGGGCATTCCTGGATGTTTGTGTACAGGTACTGTGGATTGATAATGACGATCACTTCAGGGGGAAGATCGGCTCATTCTCACACCAGGATTGTTGACTAGGCCTCAACGTCCAGCAGCTGAAATACTCAATGGGCCCAAAGAAATTGGGGCCTCCTTGACTTCCTGAATAGGCTGTCACCAGTACAGGTCGAAATCAGTAGGTATTTTAGCATTAAACCCTAATATATGTCAAACAGTTGCTAAGCTACTACCATCTGTGTCTGTTCGTCATAGCTGCCAGGCCCAGTCCCTTGCTTTTAAACATTTTTACAAACTTAAAGAGTCTGTCAGGTTTCAAAACTGACATGTAAGACTTTTTCGTTTATTACTGGCCCTTTAAGTGAACTTCATGATTTTCTCCTCTAGTGGCCTCCCTAGCCACTAATCTATTCACTCACCTTAATAACCTCACCTGGATTAACTAATTAGGAGGCTTGATAAGTCTGCTCCCAGCACACAACAGTGCCTTGACATTGAAGTCTATGCTCTGATAAAGAATCTCTGTTCCTGGTAATATCCTGTATTTTATCTACATTATTTCATTCTGTAGAGAACTTACCTGCAGTGCCTCATCCTGTACTCATCTGCATTTCCTTATACTGAAAGGCACTAACCTGCATTACTTCATCCTGAACTTGCCTGAATTACATCTTACCGAAAGACTTTCCTTATCAGCTTCCAAGAATCCTGATTTGTGGCTTTTAGCCTTCATTGAATAATCTTAACTGCTTCAATTGCTGCATCACTACATGATCTCGTAAGCAACCTGCATTATATTATTTTGGAATATACCTACCTGTTTCAACCTCTACAACTCTGCATGATCCTATATTGCTTTATCCTTAAAGATATTTACCTATAACTAGCTGCATTGCAAAGTATCCTGGAAATCCTTAACTACTTGCTATAACTTAATGCCTGTTTGTATACAAAAGACTTTATTCATTTACTTTTCTAAAGATCTTGTTTGTGGCATATCGCCTAAATCCTGTTTTTCTCAAACTATCCTGTTTGTGGCAGACTGCCCTTTTATTCTTTATTTTCAGTAAAGGAGCATTACAGAGTCAGTCTTAGTACCAGCAGCACTTTACATCACAGTAAAATACATGCTTCTTAGAACACCCTGAGCCCACATTTATGTTTGAGAATAGGCTATCAAAGAAGGTATTTTAAACATTTACATGAGGTCTGCCAATCAGGCCGCACAGAATGCTTAGTTCCACACTGCCACTGTCAAATTTATCCCAAATGTGCTCCTGAGCATGCCACAAACATAACCGAGAATGTTCTTTATATATGACTTGGGAGAGAACTAAGCCCTGGACTGCACAAGCATGGATAACCAGAGCTGTGCACATATCGACAAGACAGTCTGGCCGTCGTACAGAACTATATCTGTTCATGGAGATCCTCTGACGGCATGCCTAAGCAGAAGTGTTGGTGTGAACCCCTAGATGTGGGGCTGCTGAACCAGAAAGAATTTTAGGAATTGTAAATCATGAACATATGGGAGGATAGAGTTTGAGATCAACTATATCTGTCAAGATTCTCTGGCCATCTATTTAATTTAAATAATCTGGGTACTGTATGCCATCAATAACTGGGGAAACTAGAGTTTTAGGTATCTGGAGTAAAGGAAGGACATTTACTTTTTTGCTTTAATTAAATGGCAGTCTGCAGCTCTGCCATTTGGTCGCTTAACTGAAGATGCTTCTTTAAGAGTTGGTTACACAGCTGCATTGTGTGATTTGTTGCCCCCTATCTGTCACACTTATTGGGATTTTCACAGATAATCAGTTGTATCCATCAGATCTGACGTAGAGTTCTAGTTGTGAGATCCTATCTGTCAAATAAAAGTGTTTATTTAAAAGTTTTTTTGTTTTCTTTTAATAAGGCCTTGCTATGTATAATATTACTGATTCTTCTGGTTTATCCATGGTGCAAGGTGAAAAGAAATGCAAAAACATAACAAAGCTATGGCTCCACCTTGAGGTAGCTAGCTTTATAATAAAAAGTTGCTATTTCACTAAAATAAACATACAATGGGTAGATTTGAGGCTCCAGAAAAGGCACAAGGTAAGGTAGAGTACTGAATATCTGATATTAGCACAGCCCAAAAAATGAAATCCTATGAGCAGATTGGATTCCAACATCAGAAATCCTTGATGTCCTGGATTTTGGAGCCTTAAAAATTGCTTGTGGCTTCTTGACTACTTGTACATTCATTTTAGCACACCTTTGCCAATACCGTTTTGAGCATGTGGGAACAAGCATTGATCCAGGGACTTTCTCCCTTGTTTACCTATAAGAGGTACCGCTCACACCATCCTATAGGAACAACTAAAGAGGTTTTATTTTTCAATTCCTTTTTGAGCGCAGTAGATAGTCACTACTGATTCTATATTAACTAACATTAATAACTATATCAATAACTACACAATATGCCTGCACTCACTCAAATCCTTGGTGCTGGTATCTGGGTCACCCTTTCAAGGACCACAACAATGAATATACAAAAATAACCAAATGATACCACACTCAATACATAGGTTACGAACTTTCACTCTTAGGGTACATTGTTATATATGTTTGATTATTCGCATCAGGAAGGGAGCCAGCACCCCTGGGGATGCCTATCTTTGGATACTTTTTTGTGTTGTTATTGACTGGTTGGGCTTGTATTTATCTCATTCAAACACTGAAAGTCACACAAACTGACATTACTTAAAGGGACAATAAAGCCATTCAGACCACTGTCATTTTAACCATGCAATGTAAAACTGTAATGTTTACAGTTAAATGCACCTCTGGTGGTCTTCCTGACAGCCACTAAAGGTACTTCCACGGCACTGACTGAGTAAAACTTGGTCATGTGATGGGGAAGCCCATAGGGAAGCATTTAATATACAGAACTAGGGGCAGGGACACTATAGAGATAGAAATACAGGTTTGTAACTATAGCGGTCTTTTACAAGCACTGAAATGCACTGAAATCACATATACCGTATTTACTCGAATCTAATGCGCACCTTGATTTTTGAAACCTGGAAGCTAAACAATGTTTTTGCTGGCGAATGTAATGCATATTTATACAAGTAGTTACTACTATACACCATGGTGCTACAAAGAAAATGTTTGCCATATACCATAGTAACACTGCTCATATTTCAATTCTAGTGTTACATGTTAAGTCTGTTCTTCCTTAAGCTCTCTTTCTGGAACTAAATTTGCCTGATTGAGAATGATATTCACCTGTTTGAATTTGCCTATGTGAATTCACCTGTTTTTGATTGACTAGTTTTAATTCGCCTGTGTGAATTCGCAGGAATAAAATTCGACTGTGTGAATTCACCTGTTTTAATTCACCAGTTTTAGTTCACCTGTGTGAATTTGCCAGAGTGCAATTAGTTGGAAAATTACCCCGAATGTAATGCGCCATCGAATGTAATGCACCTTTAAATTTTGTAATGTTTATTTTCCAAAAACGGAGCGCATTAGATTTGAGTAAATACTGTGATTACGTTACATTATATTATTATATCACATTATTATGATGTCACATAAGCACTGACATGAGCTCACAGTGACATAACTCACAAGTAGTTACAATTACATTTCACACAAAACCTGACATGCACGCACTTTAAATTACACGCAAGCACTACCATTAACTCACACTGACATTACACACAAACACTGATATGATTACCATAAATTTTAAGTAAGTAGGAGGTCTATGCATGATTTCATGGGAACACAGTGAATCTAATACAATGCATGTGGTAGTTAAAAGGACTGTCCAATGCCAGGAAAACAATCCGTTTTCCTGGCACTGCAGGTCCCCTCTCCCTCCCACCTCCCATCCCCGGTTGCTGAAGGGGTGAAAACCCTTTCAGTCACTTACCAGAGGCAGCGACATGTCCCACGTCGCTGCTTCTTCCTCTGCCGCTGCTCCTCCCCTTCATTACGTCAGCCGGCTGGGGAGACTGATCCCGCCCGCCGGCTGGGGAGACCTAATGCGCATGCGTGGCAATGCAGTGCATGCGCATTAGACATCTCCATAGGAAAGCATTGAAAATGCTTTTCAATGCTTTTCTATGGGGATTTTAGCGACGCTGGAGGTCCTCACATAGTGTGAGGACGTCCAGCGACGCTACAGCAAAACCTGTGCTATGGACCAGGAAGTGCCCTCTAGTGGCTGTCTAGTAGACAACCACTAGGGGAGGACTTAACCCTGCAAGGTAATTATTGCAGTTCATGAAAACTGCAATAAATACAGTTGCAGGGTTAAGGGTAGTGAGAGTTGGCACCCAGACCACTCCAATGGGCAGAAGTGGTCTGGGTGCCTGGAGTGTCCCTTTTAATACATATGTCTAGGCATTGTATTAGGTCGCTCTTGATGTGTAAAAATTATAATCAAAAATATAAAAGTTTTAATATTATATTCATGGTTAATGTTGTGCGATGTACACAAATAGAATATTAAAAGAAAGCCCATTCTGTTCAATAAAAAGCTCCATATATAATATGTATGGGGGCACCTAAAGGGGAAAAAACCTCACCAATAGCACTCAATGAAAAGGTCTGGGTGCAGCGCCCCTGTCCTTTTTAACCGTGTGATGTAGAAACGGCAATGTTTTCAATGCAGGGTTAACACAACTCTAATGGTTGTCTTCCTGACATCCACTAGAGGCACTTCTACTGTGTTAACTGAGTCAGACTCTGCTATTCAATCAAATGCTTCTCATAAAGAGCATCTGACTGTCGCAGCATAGCGATTTGCCACGCATGTGCACTAGCCTCCAAATGATTCCCTTTCAAAATTGATGATCTCCACCAAGGCAGCAGAGCAGCTGCAGTGAGACCACCACACCTCAGTATATAAGGTACGTAAAACTTACCAGTTAAGCTCTCACCTAATAGGTAGGGTAACACTATAAAGTTTGGAATGCATGTTTGTATTCCTAGGGCTATAGACCTCCTTTAAAATACAATTGAACAAATAAAATACAGTTAAACAAATACATAGTACAATTGTTTTTGGTTAACCCCTTAAGGACGTTCTATGCCGTCTGTGACACACTCCTTCCCATGTATGTTTGACACAGACTTTTGGAGGAGTGTAGAAGCCAGCCTCCTGCCCAACGACTATGGTCCAGGCCTGGGACATCATTTGGGAGTTACTCTGCCCAGCCGCCATTAACTGCTTTCCCTGGGTGCTCCTGGTTCAGCACTTTCCCTTCATGCGAATGGAATTGAACACTGGCTGGCCGCTCGCATGAACCAAACCCACAAATAGTCCCAGCGGTACTTAGCCGCGACCGCTATGGAACTAAATTCGGCATGAGGACTTCGTGGGTTCTCGGTCAGCTCAGTGGGACTTAGCCGCGAATGTTATGGAACTGTTTTTTCGGCATGAGGTGACCGTGCGGTTCCCGGACAACTTGGTTCATGGTTTTGAACCACTCTGAAATATATGCCAGGAGAGCACTTTTTGGAGGGAAGGAATCTGAGATGAGTGGGAACAAACGCTACCTAGGAGCCAGGCGGAGCTCCCCGTATTGCAGCAGTAGCTCACGAAAGGTGACCGGCAAAATGGAACAATTTTAAGCATCGGACCACGTGTGCGTCCGGTCAGAACTTTAACACGGTGGTGTTTCCCCTACACTGCATGGATCTGAGCGCTATTTGGATAACTTGGGCGCTCAGATCAGGGCTATTTAACAATGTATTGTTTGTGAGATTATTTTATGTTATGTTTTGGGGTATTTTTATGTTTGTTTGCCTCTCTGTTCCTGGGAGATAATTAGCTTACCTGTCTTTAACGCAATTATTTCACAGGCCCAGAGATTCCTGGGAGGGGCTTGTGGTGAAGACAATGGAGACCCCCTGCTGGGATCTGTGTATAAAAAGGCTGTGTTTGGATGCATTCAACCACTTGTCATCCCATGACTATGTGTCGCCTAGTTACTGGGAGAGAAAAGGCAATAATCAATGCAACTTGTTCCAGCTCGTGGGGGATTCGGCGGGGAAAGTCCTTGTAAGGACTAGATCTCCCAGGACTGTGTGTCATCCAGTCCCTGGGAGAGCATAGAGCTAGTACCCTATCCTGTTCCCAGACAGAGAGGCTCCAGAAGGACCCCAGTATAGCCACGGCGACTGGGGCAGAAGCGCTGAGGTTTTCCCCTGTTCCAGCTAAGAGGCGGTCCTTGGCAGAGGTACCCAGTCGGGGTACAGGGAACTTCGCCACACCGTCCTTAATGAGCCGAGCCTAAATGCCGGCGGCCGGCGGCCGGCATAGAACGTCCCCGTCGTCCTATTCACTCACCTGATCAGAGTTGTTCTCGGTCTAGGGGGACTGCCTGAGAGCCCAGACAGTCCCCCCTCTACAAATTAGGTCCCCCGAGGGTCATTTGATTTCTCTGAAAGAGCTGTCAGATGGCCGCAATAGGTGACTGTATCTGCCTGCAGTGGTACTGCCTGGGCTGTCAGGCAGTCTCCTGGCTGCTGTAAAATAAAAAAAATATATATTTGTAAATAAAATAAAAAGTGTATGTATGTGTGTGTGTATGTATGTGTGTGTGTATGTATGTATGTATGTATGTATGTATGTATGTATATATATATATATATATATTTTTTTTTTTTTTTTTTTAATAAAAAATATAAATAAGTAATACAAAAATTTTATATGTATAATTTTATTCTAACTGTATTTTGATATTAATAAATATATATATATCTCCATATGCATAATTACATAAATATACACTGTGATAAAGTGAAGGCAGATAGGCCTTTTAACCCCAGGGGAAGTATGTGTAGTTTGTGTGTTGCACAACACAAAGCATTGTTTAGTTATGGGCCCCTGGGGTGGAGCATTTGGAGAGAAGGGTGGGCCAATGCTCCACTCCACAGCTTAGTGGTTTTCTGGGGAGACATGGATCCAGGCCAGGGTTTTTTGGATCGTCTCCAACCCACTGCTCAGCTGCAGTTAATGAGCTGTTGCAGTGGGAATAAACTCCTCCCTGCTAGGCAGGTAAAGGAGAGGGATTGCTGGCTTCTTCCCAGGAAGCAGGTAGGAGAGAGAGGCTGTTCTCTCCAGATAGTCAAGGAGACTAGGCACTGGGAGTGCAGAAAGGAAGCAGTCAGGGCAAGGCTGGCTTGGAGCACTGGGAGTGCAGAAAGGAAAGCAGTCAAGTCAAGGCTGGCTTGGAGCACTGGGAGTGCGGAAAGGAAAGCAACAGGCTAGCCAGCAGAGTGTTGCTAACTAATAAGGTTGGTGCCATATGTTTTGTTAGTTTAACCCTGATAGAGAGGGATGTTCAAAGTGAGTTAGTGCTCAGACCGAGCTAGGTTTTTGTTTATAGGGTTTTGTGTTACATTTATGTTTTAATTTACTGCTGTATCCTGTGTGGATTTAACAATAAAGTGACTGGATTATATGCAAAGCAAAGGACTGTGCATGTTTTTGCCCTAGAGGACCGTGCTACCTGCTGACAAGGATCACAACACATAGACTTTAAATATATAAATATGTATATAGATTTAAATTCTACGTGCAGACTTATGTAATATTTTTACATAATTAAGTAATTTTATTGATTGCAATTTGAGGGACCTGTCTAGTGTTTGTGACCAAGTGGCTACTAAAAAAGACTGGACATACCCCATTTGCAATGCCTTGGGTTGTCTACTATTGCAAATAGTATGCCATCATGGGAGTAATTCTAATTCCTGGGCTACCATACAGTCTCAAAGGCAACGTAACCAATCTGGCGAATTTCAATATGAAAAAAATAAAGTGTAACATGCTATATTTGACCCTGTAAATTCCCAAAACACCATAAAACCTGTACATAGGGGGTACTGTTTTACACGTGAGACATCGCTGAATACAAATGTGTATTTTATTGCAGTAAAAGCAAACAGTATTTTGACATTCACAGTTAAAATGTCACTTAGAACAAAGAAAATTTTTAAAAAATCTTATTTTCTCCAATTTTAAAATATTTTATTCATATTAAATTATGATCCATACCTAAATATTTGATGTTAAATGAAAGCCCTGTTTCCCCTGAATAAAATGACATATAATAAGTGTGGGTGCATTTAATATGAAAGAGGTGAATTACGGTTGGACAGACATATAGCGCAAATGCCAGGTTTTGTTTACGTTTTGTTTTGATCACAACTTGTACATTTGGCTGCGGTCTTAATGGGTTAAAATACAGTTTTGCAGTACAAGTAACAAAGAATACTGAACAATAAAAGTGATAAACAAGGATTACATGGGTTAATGGTAGTCATACATTGGGTAATTACATTTATACAAACTGCTGAATCATTTTAAACATTGTTATTATATTTCAACATTACAAATGCTTGATTTTTAAACGTTATTAGGCGGCAGATCTATTTTAAATATTTCTTATTTGTAGGGAGAAAGGAAAAGCGAAAGAAGACTGTCTGAATACATACCACCTTAGAAATTCATAGTATAAATTGACTGAATTGATAAAATTCTGATTCAAATTAGCTTTATGCTAAAAACCAAAAATTGCCCTTTAAAAACTATAAAGGAGTTGTAGCAAATTTAAATCATGTAATAAAGAAAAGAAGACAAGTGAATAATCTAGCAATAGGAACTATTATTACACTCTACCAAAAGAATTTGATGTCAGAGCTTTCCTGATTCTCTGCTAGCTCACTAGGTTTCCTGATTGTGCTACATTTAGACTCAGCTGAGTGGGAGAAATCAGTAAGTCTTTTGATAGATATTTTTAAACCTTTGTTCATTAACCTTAAATACAGAGTGGTAAAGTGCAGGCCCTGATCTGTGAACCCAAGATTTGTATGGTGAAATATGTGGACAGTTTCAGCTTTAGCAAATAAATAAATAAAAAAGGAACAATATTTATGCTAGTTTTAGATGTTAGCACAGTAGGAATTATGCTTACGCGTCAGCAGCAGTCATTAGTCCTAAAAAACAGGCAGACTAGATGGGCCGAATGGTTCTTATTTGCCGTCACATTCTATGTTTCTATTTAATAGCTAAGCGCTGTGCCATGAGAGACTCAGCGTTAGGCTGGGTAGATAGGAACTTAAGGTTCCAAGGTTTGGACACCAGGGAGAGAACCAGTAGTGATACCTGTGCAATCCCCAATCAAAGTCTCAAGTCAAACTAAGGCCCAGATCCAGAAGGGCACAAGTTCATCTGAGGTACACAAGGGCAATACAGAGGCAGGTTAGGAATTTCTAATGGTGGACTGACTTATTTGTCTTTGTATGTGAGATAGATAATACATAATGATCATTTATCTTTAGACATTCTCTGGTATTCTAAAGGTTTTTCAACCGTAAGTTCTTTTGGTCTCGGAAACCCATAAAATGCCATATAAGATGCAGCTTTAATGATGATATTAGTTTGTTTATCAAAAAGATTTTTGTCCAGAAGGTCCGAAATATTTCTAAATATGTCACTGTTAATATTGAGTCTTTTAGGAGGTTTTTGAACCTTGAGTTTTTTTTAATTCCTCTCGCTTTTTACTGGGTACGAGCTAAGAAAAGGATTCTTATTAGGGAATAATGTAAGCATATAATGTTGAATGCCTGCTAAATAAAGTTTGATGGTATTATATGAGAGATTTAGGTTAATATGGCAACAATTTGTGAAGGCCACTGTGGTTTCGAGAGAAAACACATTTATTACATTGAAATCGGATCCAAATTTCATGAATACACCGTAAGTTCTATTGTAAGATTTCTTTGTATTTGCTGACAATCCTGCTTATGCTAACTTGACACTCTTAGTTAACCGCAATTTTAAAGCATCAGTAGGTCCTTGAATGCCATGGGAATTTTGGGATGCTTGTTCGCTGAGCGGTGGAGAAGAGAAAAATTCCTGAAATTTAGAAAGTAATAACACATCAGCTGCAGAATCATGGGATCCTGGTATATGTATGCAGTGTAAGTAGAATTGCTGTGTAGCTGCTAACCAAGTCAGCTTTCTAATTCATGATGGTTAGGGAATGTGAACATCCTTTGTTAATTATGTTACAAGCTGCTAGGTTGTCTGAGAAACACCTGACTGGTTTTCCTTTCCATTCATGACCCCAGACATGAGCTGCTAAAATAGGAAAAAAATTCAAAAAGGGCAGATGTTTCCTTGAAATTTTCTAGAGATAAAGTTTCAGGGAGCCATTCCGCCTGTTACCAAAAGTTGCTACAGGTGGCTGCATATCCTATTGACCCTGTTGCGTCTGTCCAGACTACCGGTGAATCGTTGGTAATGGGCAGTATGAATAAGGATATGCCATTCCAAGAAGATAAAAAGAGTCGCCACATATCTAGGGACCATTATCATGAAACCATTATCGATTTCCTTTTGTAGGAGATTCTGGGTATTTTATAGGCCTGTGACTGCTGATTGTAGGTTAGGACACTCTAAGGTACCTGTGGGGAGTTAAATAAAACATGTATGAAAGCCGTCAGAAAAGCCTGAGATTAGATATTCAGTGAGATGAGAGGAAGGATGATGTTAATGTGTGTGTGTGTGTGTTTTAAGTATGTGGGATTTAGTTGTTGTGCACTTTTTTAATGTATATTTGATTTTATGGTACAGTGGTGTTTTTTTGCAAATGTTCAATTGTTGAAAAAGTTCACATTTTATGCACAGTATATGCAACAGCAGTATTTGCACTGTAAACCTTTTTTATTTATATTAAGTGTGGGTGAACATAAACTGTATGGCTATGCTGTGGTTCGTGTAGGATTTGCGTGCATGTGGGGGGGGGGGCTCCATGTCCATTTTGCTTGGGGCCCCCAAATTCCTTCAAACTGCCCTGCTTGCGGGACAGCTCAACTAAGGCATAGAGACCTACGAACATTTTTTACCTAATTGGCGAGACATTAATAGGGAAGTTAATTCATACCTATGTGTAGGGAGCGTAAAGAACGATGACGTACCTTTCAAGTAAAAAGAATGATTTTTTTTTTAATGCCTTTTTTTTTTTATTTGAGCTTTTAAACCTAAAAAGAAATTAGACTTTAAAAAAAAGTTGTTTTTTTTTATAAATCGAATGATTTATTAAAGGATTTGAAGAACCCTGTCCTATTTAATTAAACCAGTATTTACCTATTATTGGAATAAATCAGATCTTCTGAATATGGTAAAGATGAAGGACTTGGTTTACACGACTTGTAGCCTATGTATGATATACAAGTTGTCAGCATGTAGGGTAGGATTGGTTTCTGGTAATAATAATATCATATATTATTGTTTGCGTACCTAGAGTATTTTATAACCACCTTAGGATTTGCAGATGTTTCAAAGACTTGTAGAAAACTAAAAAAAAACATTAGAACAGGACAATACGGCAAGGTATAGAAAAAATGAAACTTCAATATTACTAACCAGTAATTGATCAAAGAAAATTTCTGAGCTATCGAAAGGTTAATATGAGATTCCATCCCCAGGGGGCATGCTGATACCTAAACGATTTGGAGGGAAAAGAATAAGGAAAGGGAGAAATAGAGAGGGGAAAATAACACCGGGGAGGAGAAATAGAGAGAGAGAGGAGAAAAATATATATCTTAACTGTAGTATTAAAACTTGTATTTATGCGTTATTTGAGAATTAATTCATTCATTGTTTGAACTTGTGTGAATATTGATTTTTAATGAGATTGTTCAGTAATCGCCGAACTGTTAAATTATTTAGTAAAGAGTAAATCCACCCGAGAAAGTGTCCCACAGCATTTTAAAAGTACGAATAAGATTTATCTGAAATATACACAACAGCCAAACAGTATTACATGAAAACCATTGAATAGGCAACGAATTAGTTCAGAAACAGACGAATTTCATTCCCTAGTAAAACACACGAACGGAAAACATTTTAAAATCAAACAAATTTGCATTTGGAAAATTGACGCGAACAGCATTGAACCTGATAAATTACCCGAATTAACTTTACAGTGATTAAGTATAAATGGCACAAAATAAATATTGTACACAAATGTCGTTCATATAATTTTAAAACGTAGAATGAAGTATTTGTAGAACAAATTGCCAAACAAAGCAGATTAAATATATGAATTCATTTATTTATACGAACAATGGATGCGAATGAATGAATGGTAGGTCGTAAAATGAGGATAAACTAACAGTATTATGACAGTCACAGTTAAAATGCCATGCAGAGCTTGGAAAATAAGAACATTTCTTAATTTCTCAAACTTTTTATTTTATTCATATTAAATTATGTTTCACATATAAATATTTGATGTAAAATTAAAGCCCTTATTTCTCCTGAACAAAATGATATATAAGTGTCCCTACTATGAGAGAAGTAGTGATTGATATAGCGCAAGTTCTAGGGTTTCTTACATTGTTTTAATCAGAATGTGCAAAATTGGCTCCATCCTTAAAGGGACACTCCAGGTACCCCGACCACTTCTACGCATTGGAGTGGTCTGGGTGCCACCTCCCATCACCCTTAACCCTGCAAGTGTAATTATTGCAGTTTTTATAAACAGCAATAATTAGCTTGCAGGGTTAAGTCCTCCTCTAGTGGCTGTCTAGTAAGCGCCAAGGGACATCGGCGCTGGATTCAGGTAAGTGAAGGGGTTTTAACCCCTTCAGCAACATGGGATGGGGAGGAGGGGCACTGCAGGAACCCGCCGTGCCTGGAAACTGTTTGTTTTCCTGGCATTGGAGCGTCCCTTTAACAGGTTGAAGTGCCTACACAGTGTCCCTTTAAGTGTCTGTCATTTTGCTATTCTGTGAGTGTTTGATAATGAGTTTGAGGTTATGTATGGCTAATATGGCAGTGAGGAGCTAGCTCTATGGCAGCTGAGCTAATATCACAATGAACCAATTCTTTCTCTGATTCTAATGCCCCTGTGGCCAGTCATGCTCAGGCTACTACTAGCCATCCAGCAGGGCCAGCCTTACTCTCCTCCCTCTGCACTGCCTTTAAACCTGCCGCTCCTTATTAGCCCCTCCTCCTTCTGCGCGAGCGAGCGTGACGTCATGGATCCAAACCCAAAACAGACCGCCCCCGGAGACAGAGCGCGGGCTGCACTGCCGGGACTACTTCAACCGCGCCGTACACGTCACCTGAGGCAAGGTTTGTGCTCACACGGAGTTATCACTCCGCCAACAGTAAAATAACAAGCAACCGGTCAAGGTCATAGTGGAATGGGCGGAGCCTGCACGTGAGAGAGAGGCATCTATTGGACGCAGAACGCGGTCTTTGACCTGGTGTACGGCCGCCTCTGACGTCACGACGCGAGTCCGTTTTGTGACCTATTAAAAGTGACTCGGTCTCTAGTGAGCCAGTTATAGTGTCATGGGAGCCAGAATAGGGGATAATGTGGGAGGTGACCCCAGAGTTACACTCTCAGACACATTGTTATTTTTTCTGGTATTATATAAGCACCGTAGGCACTTCACTTTTTTTTATAAGCACGTTACCTTGTTTTATTAGTTTGATTTCATTTTTGGTGGTGTGTGTGTGTGTTTGTAGAGAAGATAACACATTGCAGTGTGATCAGGGGCTAAAGCGTAGAAAAATAACACTGCATATGCATTTCAGTTTCTAGATTTTATTATATAGCACTAGTACTTTGTATTACTTTATAATGTATTAATAACACACAAAAGTATCAACTAGTATGTAAAAAAAAAAATAATAATAATAAATAAGGCCCTAATTTCATCCATTGCTTTTGGAAATATCCCTAATGATCAGTGGTTCCCAACCCAGTGCTTAAAGGGACACTATAGGCAGTGGCACCCAGACCGCTTCTTCTCATTGAAGTGGTCTGGGTGCAGAGTTCCTGTTCCCTTAAAGCAGCACTGTCATCTTCTGGGGACTTTGCTGAATTTGCAAAGACCCACGACTGTGACAGCGGCATTGGGGGTCCAGTGGCCTGGGACGGGCAAGTAAAGGTGAGATTTACTTACTTGAACCTGTTTTCTCGATCAAGTGGCCATCTTCCTCGGTCTGCTGCGATGTCACTGCTGTACTCTCATATGGCAGTAAAATATATACGTGATATTTTTTTAAATTAAAGGGACACTGTAGTTACCAGAACAACCATAGCTTATTGTAGTTGTTTTGGTAAAGGTATAATCACTATCTGCAGAAATTTTCATGCAAAGTCTCGTAAAAGGCAGTGTTTACATTGCCCCCTAGGGACACCTCCAGTGGTTACTCCTGAGATGGCCACTGGAGGTGCTTCCTGGGGCAGTGCTGCACAGTAGGTAGCATGGAGATGCTGAATTTTCCTCATAGAAATGCATTGATTCAATGCATCTCTATGAGGAGGTGCTGATTGGCCTAAATCAGGGGTTCTCAACGTTAGTCCTCAGGACCCCCTACCAGTCCAGGGTTTAGGGATTACCTGGGTGTGTCTAAGGTGTTTAGAAAAAGAGAAAAAAAAACACCTTAGAGTCTAAGGTGTTTTTCCCCCCTTTTTCTAAACACCTGAGACACACCCAGGTAATCCCCAAATCCTGCACTGGTAGGGGGTCCTGAGGACTGGGTTGAGAACCCCTGGCCTAAATGGTGTTTGGCCTAGACCCCAATCCCGCATCCTTGCCGATCTTCGCCAATACAATGCTTTCAGCAATTTTGATGACGTCACCAAGGAGGCAGTTTGGGGTCGGGGCCAGCGCCAGCAGACCCGAGCCACCTAAATGGAGGGTTTAACACCATAGGGTCAGGAATACATGTTTGTGTTCCTGACCCTATAGGGTTTCTTTAATGACAATTCTTTCTTTTTACCATATGTTATTTTTTCATCGCTTCTTATAACAGACTATGTCTTCCAAAGCTTAATATCCTGCATATGTAGTAGTAATTCTTATTTTTTTTGGTTTTTCTGTTCATTACAGAAAAACATAATCAAATGGTTCCATTACTTGGTGCAGAGATGGTGCACACACCTTTGCAACTTTATCGCTATCTTCTTCGATGCTGCAAGCAACTTCCTAATGAAAATGTCCAAAATTATTACAAACATGCCATAAAACAGGTAATTTTATTCCACATCCAGCCAAACAGGGCTAATGGTATTGTGTATTAAATGTTGTGCCAGATGTCACAATGATAGCGTGTTCCCAGGTTGTTTGCAGTCTCAGATCTTTAGCTGTTCCTGGACTACATAGTATATGTTCTTTGGGCAGCTTTTAATGTCAGAATGGAAATATAAAGTACCACCTTTTTATAGCTCTGAGTAATGTGACGTGAGGTCAATGGTTATCTAACATGCTTTGAATGGACACACTAAGCAACAAAACAACTAGATCTTAAAGGAACACTATAGGGTCAGAAACACAAACATGTATTCCTGACCCTATAGTGTTTTACCCACCATTTAGGTGGATTGTCCTCCCCTTAATCCCCCTAGAAAAGTTTAAAACTCACCTTCTTTCCAGTGCCCCGCAGGTCCGCCGGCGATGGTTTTGCCTCCTTTGTGACGTTATGAAAATGGACAGTTTTTAGCCAATCTATAGGGAAAGCATTGGATTTGCTAAAATCGCCATGGGGCGGAACCAAATGCCGTTTTGGCCAATTAGGACCTCCTCATAGAGATGCATTAAATCAATGCATCTCTATGAGGAAAATTCAGCATCTCCATGCAGAGCATGGGGATGCTGAACGTCAGGGCTGCTTTTTTGGCAGCATTGACCCAGGAAGCACCTCCAGTGGATATCTAAGGAGTGGCCACTTGGAGGTGTCCCTAGAGGCAATGTAAACACTGCCTTTTCTCTGAAAAGGCAGTGTTTGCGTGAGAAAAGCCTTAAGGGAACTACTATACTCACCATAACAACTACATTAATTAAATTGCTTTAGTGTATAGTTCCTGTAGTTTTTTTTTGGCAATGTAAAGCATTGCCATTACTGAGAAATGGCAATTTTGGGCCCTCTAGGGGCTGTCGGAAAGCAAATAGAGGCATTTCCTCCACTACTATACTATTCTGTGATGGCCATGGGCCGAGGCTGTGAGGGAAGATCAGTTGATCTCTTCTGCCAGCCCACGCAGAGCCGGCCTTGCTGCGTGCCCTCTAGGGCTCACTCACAAGCTCTTTATTTCAGCAGAGTGAGGGGAGAAAAGGTGCTGGGAGGATCTATTCTTCTTATGAGCAGGCATTTCAGAGGATTGCTGCAGTTACAACGGCATCGGTTCAAGGTACTCACAAGAAGAGTGAACACTGCCTGCAGCTGGAGGAGCTGCAGGCTAGATTTACTCATCCCCATAAATAAACAAAATAACATTAACCCCTTAAGAACGGTGGGCGTTCTATGGCCAAACACTTGCCAAAATCTGTGTTTATAATTGTTTTTTGCATTTTTTTACACAAACAAATATAAATTCTAACGTTGGTCAGTGTTTGTGACTAAGTGGCTACTGAAAATGACTGGACATACTCCATATTTAATACCCTGGCTTGTCTACTTTTAAATGGTATGCCATCATGGGGGTAATTCTCATTCCTGGGCTACCAAACGGTCTCAAAGGCAAAATAACCAACCAGGCAAATTTCAATGTGAAAAAACTGAAAAACCGTGCTCTATTTGACCCTGTAACTTTCCAAACCACCATAAGACCTATACATGGGGGGTACTGTTGTACTCGTGAGACTTTTATTTCAGTAAGAGCTAACAGTATTATGACATTCACAGTTAAAATGCCACGCAGAACTAAACAATTGTAAAAAAAAAAAATCGTAATTTCTCACTTTTTTTTTTTTTTTTAGATTTTATTCATAGTTAATTATGTTTCATATATGAATAGTTCATGTGAAATGAAAGCCCTGTGTATTTAATATGAAAAAGGTGAATTACGGTTGAACAGTGCAAATTCCAGTTTTTATTTACGTTTTGTTTTGATCACAAGGTGTACAACTGGCTCAGTCCTTAAAGGGACACTCCAGGCACCCAGAACACTTCTTCCCATTGGAGTGATCTGGGTGCCAACTCCCACTACCCTTAGCCATGCAAGTGTAATTATTGCAGTTTTTATAAACTGCAATATTTACCTTGCAGGGTTAAGTCCTCCTCTAGTGGCTGTCTAGTAGGCAGCCACTAGAGAACACGTCCGTGTTCATAGAACACGAAAAGTGTGTTATACGACGCCGGACTTCCTCATGCTATGTGAGGACCTCCAGCGTCGTCGAAATCACCATTTGAAAGCATTATTCAATGCTTTCCTATGGGCAGGTCTAATGCCGCGCATGCGCAATAGGTCTCCCCTGCCACCAGCTGCGCATGCGCAATAGGTCTTCCCCGCCGGTAGGGGGGGGAGGCGTAGACGGAGCCTGACCTAGCGCCGAGGGACATCGGCCCTGGATACAGGTAAGTCACTGAAGGGATTTTAACCACTTCAGCAACTTGGGATGGTAGGTGGGAGGGAGAGGGGACCTGCAGTGCCAGGAAAACTATTTGTTTTCCTGGCACTGGAGAGTCCCTTTAAGGGGTTAATAAAAAAATGCATTTGCTCAGATCTCACCCAGCCTCTGCAACCCTTACACACACACACACACACACACTGCACCCCTCACACGCACAGCATCCCTCAAACACATCACCCCTCTACATCCCCTATACACACTCTAGATCCCCTACACACACTAAATCGATTTTAAACACACTGCACCACCTGCTCACACTACGGTCCTGACAAACACGCCACATCTCATATACACACTCTGGATATGCACACACTAGATCCCTGTATGCAAAAACACACACTAAATTCCCTAAATACACACTCTCTGCAGCCCATACACACAATGTCACCTATACACAGATACACTACAATGCCTATGCACACACTCGCTGCATCCCCTATACACACACTATGCCCCTATACACACACCATGGCCCCTATACACACACTCTCTACAGCCTCTAGCCACACATATTATACCACAAACAAAACTCAACTATAACCGAAACACAAAAACACCACACCACAATTCGCTCACTCTACACAAGAAATCCCACAAACAGCCTTCAAACACATGTACAGTATTCTTTCCTAGCCCTTTTGTCCTCTGGAATCCTACTTATAGAGACACCAGAGACAAGATGCAAGCGTGCAGGGCCTTTTTCTCATGCGAGAGCTCTGCATGGGTTGCCCTGAAAGAGCATTGAACCAACATGCTCACTCTGAGCATGCTCTCCATTGTTGATGACACAACCCCCCCCCTTCTAGTAATGCCCTCATGCCACTGGGTTGCTGTGATTAAAAAATCCCTGGGCCAAATTTTTTTTCCCAGTCTGGCCCTGTCCATAGGCTTACGTGTTTACTGATGAAATTAGTTACTTAAAAAGACATTGCAAAAAACAGGAGTAGAAAACATCTGGCGTCAGAGTATGAACAGCTGGTAGCTAGCTAGTAGTGAATAGCCAGTTAACTCAAACATCAACATCAAGGTATGATAGCTAAACATTCGAAAGTAAAACAGTCCTGTCTGATAGTTTTATATGTGCAGAATGCTGTTGAGATAAACACACTAACGTCCTGTCCAGAGGTGTAACAAGAAACCACGGGCCCCGGTGCAAAAATTGCTCTGGGGCCTCCCAATACACCTACCTTGTACCCCACATCCCCTCCCCCCCACACATGCAGACAAACAGATACACATGCATACAGACACACACACATACACACAGAGACCCATACATACAGAAATACTTACAGACACATGTAGAGACACACACACATACAATTGTATACACACACTCAGACATATACACACGTACACTCACAGACACACACACTCAGACATACACACACTCACTCACAGACACACTAAGACACACCTACACTTACAGACACACATACATACACTCAGACACACACACTCACAAACAAACACATACATACACATTCAGACACACACACTTACACACACACACACACATACAATTACACACACACACACAAATTATTATTAAATGTCCACCCAGCCTCCCTACCTGGAGAGCTGGAGTGGATCTGTCCCTTGGGTCCAGTGGGGCTTCAGTGTGGCGGGCGGCAGAGCTCCTGTCAGACGCGGCGAGGGAGCTGTGTTCTCTCTGCTCCCTCGCGGGCTGTCTAGTGATGTTATATTCCGGCTCCCGGCATCAGAAAACAGCGTGCGAGGGAGCAGAGCAGAGCGAACACAGCTCCCTCGCTGCGTCTGACAGGAACTCTGCCTCCAGCCGGGGGGGTGGGGTGGGAACATGGAGGGGCCGGCATTTAGGCGACCCACGGTCGCAGGGATCGTGGTCTGCGACCGTGGTAGGTACGCCACTGGTCCTGGCAAAATGTACAGTACCAGGCTAGTAAACAGAGTAGACATGTAAAAAAAAAAAACTGTGCAGCAGTTGAGCTGTGATTAGTGAGAAACTGGTAGACTCTTCCTCAAAGGCTCAGATTAAAGTTAAAAATAAGTATACCTTAACTACCTGTATAGAGAAACTTTTTGTTGCAATGCATTATGCTACAAACTGTTTTGTTTGAATCTGTTCACTCTGGTTGGAAACATTACCGTTGTAGAGGAACTTATCTTCATTGCTTTCCCTGTGAGTGTTTGATGTAGAGGAGAAGATTCGATTACTGGATGGGGAGGGAGTGCTCCTATCTAGGAAGACTGTGAGAGCTTCCTTCATTACTTTTAAGACCTGTTTAGTCTTTCTAAATCCCTTCATCTTGCTTTTCATCCCTATCTTCTATTTCATATGTTTCGTCATTTTGCAAAAATTAGAGCCATAGTTTTCAAGTGGCTGATTGCACTGTATTACCTTTTGGTTGGAAAAACAAACAAACCTGTAAACACTCTAATTGCAAAATCCGCAATCTGTGACTGCGCTTAGTTTATGAACTTTACACAAGAGTTATAGCTGGATGGCTTGTCATATTTATTTACATACATCTTTTGCCTTTATTTTCAGAGTTTTCGGGTACATGCAGATGACAATGATCCTGCGAGGGTACAACAGATCATTAAAAGGGCTATTGAAGATGCTGACTGGATAATGAATAAAGTATGTATTTACTTTTGTTAAATTTGCCTTCTATAAACACACACTTGTGGACATAAAGGAGCACTCCACACTACAAATAAAAAAAATTTTTAAATCACTATTTAGTAGATCTACCCCTCTGAAGCTTTCCTATCTGTGTGCGTGCACAGCACAGCATTCAGAATGAATGCTGGTCCAATCAAAAATCTTAGAAGAGGTATGCGGAGGGGATGCAGGCACCCTCGTGTAGAGTGACGTTTCCATTAGCTCGGGGGAACTAATAGAAGGCTGAAGCAAACCTCCCTGGTTGTTTGACAGCCAGGAAGGTATTTCAATATTTCATTTTAAAAGTGCAGATTTTGAATCAAAATCTGCACTTTCATAAAGTGTCTTTTAAACGGGATACTCCTTAAACATTCAGCACTTCAGCACAGTCATACTGAGACTTAATTTAAGACACTATCAAATGGTAATAGGCCCGGTATATTTCCATTTCATGTCTTTTATGGTTTATAATTAAAAGGACACACTAAGCAACTAAACAACTTTAGTTTAATTAAGTGGTTTATGTGTATAGATAATACCCCATCAGCCTCACTGCTCAGTTCTCTGCCATTTAGAGTTTAAAAAGCTTTGTTTATGCAACCCTAGCCACACCTCCCCTGGCTGGCACTCACAGACTATTTTCACACTTCCTGAAAAAGAAGTCTAAAGAGTTTAACTTCCCATGTTGCACAGAATTTCTTATCTTCTGCTCTTTTAACTGCCTGCTGAAGCTTCCTGTGTGAAAAAGTTCAGTTAGCAAGTAAAGACATTGTGTTGTGAGATTTAATTATAAATGTAAACCTTTTTTTTTTCCACTGACACTGTATGAGAAACTGCAGGGGCATGATCTCTACACCAATTAAGCTAAATTTGGGTGCTTATTGTGTCCCTTTAACATGTGCAGAAGACATTTTATATGTATTAATTTATATATTTGAAAAACACATGCTATTTATTTTTTCCCCCAGTATAAGACGCAAAGCTAAGAACACAAAGGAAAGTGGCAAAGCTGTGTGTATGGTGACAGGAAATGAACTGCTCTTCGTACTATTATGCTGCCAAAGAAGAAACAAGCAGTTATACATCTATATTATTCTTTGCCTAAATTTTCTTTGCAGTTTTGGTCATCTACAAGAGGTTTATGAAAATCGTAATCTGACTGAAAAAAGGAGCATTCATTGGGTTTAAGTGTATGTTAACATGCATTTTTAGTACAAATCAGGTTTTCTCTCTATTTCTTTCACGGAAGCTGTTGATACTATTCTTAATCCTTTCGAAAAGGTATTTGTTTGGAGATGGCTTTGTAAATTTAAATACAGTATATATGTAAATCTGTAATAAAATTATTGATATGCATTACTGCATGTGTGTTAATTTGAATGTGTGTGTTATTTTCACTAAACTATAGACTTTGGAGGTAGATTTCATGTTATTGTTTAGAAGACATAAGTAGAGTCTCAAAAAGTGCAGTCTAAAAAATAAATACCTGTATATAATAAAGAAATAAATACTTGTATATAAACACAGGTAAATACATGAGATTCAGTTTTTTAAATTGACTCTACAGTCACCAGAACCACTACAGCTTAATTAGTAGTTTGGATATCTATAGCATGTCCCTGCAGGCTTTTCAGTGTAAACAATGCCTTTTCAGAGAGAGGGGGTGGGGAGGGCGGCTAAATATTTACTTCATCACTATAGTGTTAGGAATACATGTTTGTATTACACTATAGTGTTCCATTACACTACCAGTGTTCAAACTGGCATTACTTGTAATGGGTTTTGTTTTTTTGCTCTGTCCTGACTCTAAATTGGCAACTGTGTGTAAAATCATCCTTTTTTCTTCCTTAGCACGTCTAGAGAACTTGTGAGATTTACACAAAAAAAAAATCCTCCCGAGCTTCATAAAATAGCTACACTGTAGTTAAGTATGCTATTGCGGCAGAAGACAGATTTACACAACACACATCCTTCCTTCCTTTGTAAATATACTACATTTTATTCCATTAAGCCCAAATCCTGGCATTTTTTCACACCAGATATTGCTACTTTGTATTACTTTAGTCCTGGTTAATTGCAGTCATTTTATTTAGTATTTTAATAAATGCATGTAATTAAAGGACATTATAGTAACCAGAACAACTACAGCTTTTCAGAGAAAAGGCAATGTTTGCATTACAGCTCAGGCATACCTCTAATGGCTACTCCTCAAACCTTCCACAATACTTTCTAATAAATCAAAGTGGGTAGTCACAAACTATTATAGATATTTTACTTGCTTCCCAGCATGTCATTGAATAGTACATATTGCCAGATACTCCAAATTACCTTTTTTGCTCTGTCGCACATCTTCAATGTAGAGTTGTAAAACCGGATCGTTGTACTTTTTGTTCAGTGTTATTTAATAATGCAGATATCAGATTTGTACACAGTGAAATAAATTCAGTTCAGCTAAACAATAAAAAAATTTGGTTCAGGAAATTCAGGTTTTTTCCATGTGGCGTTTCATACAAACTAAAATAATTTGAAATTTGACCAATCAACATACTGCAAAACATATACTTTCCAAGAATATTATGTTTTGTAATTAACCAGCAGGTGCTTTTTTGTGCAATTTGGTTCACAGATTAAGTAGAAGTAATCAGCAGAGGGGAAAAAACTGAAGGAAAAAAGTGGAGGTACAGGAAATAATCTGTTTTTACATTCATATATTTATTAAATGTGCAATATATCTTTTTTTTTTTTAATTCTCACCATTTTTCCCCATTTATTGGTAATTTATAGCTTCATCTGTGAATATAATCAACATTTAGAGGCTGTTCCATAACTAGCCATAATCTCTTTTCTTTTTTTGTGCCACAGACGGACCACAAAACAATTCAAACGATTCGTCCATTGTCTGTTTGTTTTGTAATTCTTCAACATAAAGTTTTAGAGTTCAGGATTTGAGAAATTTTGCTGATTACCCAAAATGTGGATACATCACAATTCATTTAAAAATGATTTCACAAGTCTAGCAGATATGGTTATTAAAAAGGTTAGTTTGGATTTTTCTCTTACAAGACACTGCCCTAACCAATCAGGGCTATTAACAAACTTAACATGACAGAGGCACAATTGCAATCCCATTGAACTATTGCCATAAACATATACAATGCCAGTTTGATAGCATTTCAGTCAGTTCTTAGCATACAATATCTGCTTTATTTCTATACTTAAAACAGCACAATGGAATGTATTACTTGTGTTTTTTTTTGTTTTGTTTTTTTTAACTTTTATTGAAGGTTTATGACAAATCTGATATTCACTCGGGTGGAATACTCCATGAATTATACAAAAAGAACAGTAAACAAAAGGCAGCGAAGAATAAAAAATTAAAACAAAAGTGGTGATTGAGCACAAGATGGTGATAGTTATGTGCATTAGTTACATTGTCCAGAGGGAATATAAGTAGTATTTATTTTAAAAGCAACATCATATTATCCTGTGCAGTTTTATATGTTTATAGAATTTGATTATTTTTAAGATTAAGAAAAATATACATAATATTCTTTAAAATATTTAGGGAATAAATTACAATCTGCGGTTCGATATTTTTGAGTCGATTTTAAAGTGATTGTAGTCTCACTATTCTGGTTCTGTTAGAGCACTTTTTTCACCATTATTGGTTCATTGAAAGAGGAGCCTTTCATTGACATGAAACAGCCATTCTTAAGCAATCATGTCCTTCCGAAGAAGATTTATTGACACATTAAGAGAAGCATTGGACACTGTGAAAACAAGCAGAAGCAAAGAGAACTTGAGAAAGCACAGAAAGTCATTTTCTCACAATACACCAGCACTCAGAAAGATTTCAAAGCGTTTGCCTGTAAGCAAAGCTCCCCTGAGTTGATAATGTGTTCAAGCAATAATTCTTTAATCAAAAAAAACAAATTAAGACTTTTAACAAAATGTCTCATATGAACAGGTTTATTGAAACATGCATGCATATCAATGTTATTTATAATAGGTCAATGACACACATATCACCACTGCGCAGTAAAAATGGACAGGTCAGATCTAAATGGACCCATTTGGTTTGTTTTTAACCTTGAAAAAAGAGTATTGATCTTAAGATCTTGTCGTAAACGGGCCTGACCGAAGTTAAGTCCATTTTAAGCCAATAAAGATTCAAAGCTTTGGCAGCATTAATGGCAGAAAAAGTTGTGATATTTTTGGGTTGTGATTGCATAGAAAAAACTCACTCAATACTAGATAAAAAGCAAGAAGGGGCCGATCAGATACTGGATGTTGGATTGCAATGTACCCATGTATAGGAATGCAGAATGTGTACTAGCAGCCTCTAAAAGGCGGCCAAACCTTTGGAGTTTTATAAGTAGATCTTTAAATATGAACCTTGAACTGGAAAGTCAAATATGGTCATTGCAGTCCCCAATGCAAGTTTGATTCTTCACCCTGTTCTGCTTTAACTCTAATCTAAAATTAATATTGTATGGATAGGTTGACAGGAAGAATTCTATGTCACTTTATGGCGTTATTGCTCTGTTGTTTTTTTACAGGAACTTAAAGCTGTCTCCAATGATAATGTTTCCATTGAGATACAATGCAATTTTAGTTTGAGATTAATTTGTCTTCATACAAGGCTTTACTGTATTTCCTAATAAATACATTGATTGCATTGCCTATTGTAACAACTAGATGGCAGCATTGCTACACTTTCTAAAGCAAATATCTCTCATTCATAGATTTGTTTAATTATTGTCACTAACTACGTTCAATATATGTGTATTTGCTACTGTCTGCTTCTGATTTCCATAACCAACTCATGTCTTCTGTGGATAAAGCCACCAAAATTGAAATGTAACATAGATGACAGCTTGTATGCTGTACAACATCATTATTTACTTAAAGTGCTTATTTAATTCTTATACCGTATATCTGTACTTTTGTTGATACACTTTTATCAATGCATTGCGCTGGTATTTTATTCTTGGCAAATATTATTAGCGGATTTACTTACTTTTTAACAAACAATAATAAGTATTAAAATAGTATAATAGTAACAGAGTATAAGGGAATCCATTCAGACATACATAGTTGTACATAGTGTATATATTTATACAAAAAAAATTATGTATTAAATAGTATTTTTGTGATATGGATTAAGGAGATATATTTGTTCTTAATTAGTCATTTATATTGTTGTTTCTTATCTAGATCAAATACATTAAAACATTCCTTTATTGTATCTATTATTAAATTCTGGTAAAATATGATCTGATAAGCTACATTTATCTTTTAAATTACTAAATGACATAGTGAATTTCCTAAAAAGAAATCATCTACGGTAAATATAAAATGGAAATGCCAACTATTTAGATTTAATGGGGGTATATGATAATTTACAATGGATAGTGACATATATCTTGATTGATTGAAGGACGGTCTAACAGTTTTAAAAATATCTCATGCCTTGAGTGTGATTTTGGTAGTAGGGAACATACTGTAAATCTCTGGTTGTTTATTTGGGGTAACTATAGTATTTCTTTTATGGAGTTATATTGTATTTTTTTCTGTTTCCATTTCTAAACAATGTGGTCTGTTAATATTCAAATTAAATGGAAAGGTGGTGGCAACGTTTATAGCATAATAATATTTCCAAAAATCAGGGACACTCAAGCCACCATTCAATTTGAGATGTTGTAAAGTTGTTAGTTTTACCCTACTTGGTTTATTTTTGTATATATATATATATATGTGTATATGTATATATATATATATATATATATATATATAAAAATAAAAATGGTAGGTAACAGCACTCTAAGGACTTCAAAAAGTAAATGGTGAAAAAAACTTAGCTTTTATTCAGCAACTGCCACACACAATCAACGTTTCAGTTCTTAATACAGAACTTTCATCAGGAAGCTAAGTTTTTTTCACCATTTACTTTTTGAAGTCCTTAGAGTGCTGTTACCTACCATTTTTATTTTTATGTTATTTGCTTTATTAGCACCAGGCATTAATCTATCTCTACAGGAGTGCAAGTATTTGAATATTTTATATATATATATATATATATATATATAAAAAATATCAACATCCCCTGCACTCACGCTTGAAATGTTCCAAATGCCGGGCGCACCACCAGAGCTCCAATAGGTACAACATCCAATAAGAAAAGGTGGTCATCATTTTTAAATTTTTTCAATAAAACTTTTGTTTTAAGTCCGGAGAGCAGCCTTTTCTTATTGGATGTTTATATATATATATAGTTATAGTTGGATGAATTTTGTTGAAGTTACTGGTTGTCAGGATTTGGGTAACCCCTACACACAAGGAGAAGGACATTATCAACGTATGCCTAAAAAGGCAAGAAATCTTAGTAATTTGTATTTTGATATTAGTTATCATAGCTGATAAAAAAAAAGCAGATTGGCGGATTTATTCACTTGATTTAGATTATACAACTCATTTTCAAGTGTTTTAAAAATTTTTGATTGAGTTCTATTAAGATGAGACACCCTTAGAACAAAATGGCCTCTTAATATTGCCTTCTTTAAACAACAGTGTTCTCTTGTGCACTGTATTCAGGCCTCTGACATTAAATGATAATAATTTCAACATCATTATAAAACATTAATTGGAATATCAACTAGATAAAAATAAAAGAGAACCCAACTTACGGGGCACAAGAGTATTCACATTAAGACCGAAATTAAATTTTTTAACCTGTGACAGTAAACCAAGTTATTGTTGTATGTTATTGTGACACATTATACATTAAACCCATACAATACAATATATTAACATTGTGTTTGTCATATGGTAAATGAACATATAATATAGAATATTTCTCATATTTAAAAATTAATGTATGGCTGGATAAAAATAAAAGCAAAAATGTAAAATTCCAAGAAGGGGCAAAATAAACTTGGCAATATATCCTATTGGGGATAAAAATAAAATAAAAATATATACAAAACATTTAGGCCGTGAAAGGAGAAATATAGATATTTTTCTCTTTCTTGAAAAAAAACATAAGCCTATTGAGTGGGGGAGAGTTGAGAACCTCTGTTCAAAGATTCAAGCTAATGCTTATATACATACATTAGTACAAATATAATTGAACACATGTATGTAATCTTTTTGTAAGCAAAAAAAAATAAGTAAAAATAATATATTTCTTAAATAAACTTTTGCAACATGTCATCATCAAAACTTTCTGATGGCAGATTAATGACATTCATTTTTTTAAGTATATGTTTAACTTGTACAGAACATAGGAAAAGTAGAAAAAAATATGTCAAAAGAAAAAAGAACCAAATAAATCTCTTCTTATAAATCACAGTTTATGGAGGTATAAATTAATTTATTATTTCACATATTCCTTTGTTCCTTTCTACAAGATTTTCTTATAGTTTTTTTGTGTAAGAGGTTCCTATGAATCCATAGAAGATTGAAAATCTTCTCCCTCTTCTGGTGTTATTATACTATAATTCACAGATTTTACTATTACCATGACGTAAAGTCATGATTTTATTAATGACACGGAGGCGAGTATTATGCACTCTTTCTTTATTTCCCTCAGCAGCAAAGAAAAAAACTTTATAAACATAACCAATAATAACATTAACAGTCTCAGGTGTAATCTTCCTAGTAACAGGAACAGCCAATCAGGATCCACTTCTCCAGCATAATAGGCTCTGTCAACCAATCCTGTTCCTCTTTGTTTGCAATCCCGAAGAAGTAAAATTATCCAATAAAACGTTGAACTGCATAGAACATGGTATTCCCGGAATAGATGGGCAGATTATGCTGTAAAAGAGGAAAAATATGGTAATATCTTAGCATAAAACTTAGTGTATGCATAGTTATAGGTGTTCAAGATAGTGTTTGGTCAGTGTTGTGTCCAAGAGAGTATTGTTGTGTAACCTATAAATGTGGGTGACCAGCTAGGTAAGCAGTGATCGTAACTAAACTTACCTTGATCGAAGTATAACTAGACTGTAACCATCTGGCGATTACAACTGTAACAACTAGACATGGTAAAATGACTTACCGTAGGTCAACTTACCCAACTTCCGTCTATCCTTCCCCCGTCGCCGGGTGGGAGGGAGGGATAATACTCGCCTCCGTGTCATTAATAAAATCATGACTTTACGTCATGGTAATAGTAAAATCTGTGAATTTTATTAAGACACGGAGGCTCCTATTATGCTGGTTGAAAGCTGAGAAACCACCGTTCCTGCAAAGTGGTGTATTGGTTTGAAGTAAAAGTCACGGAAGGTAGATTCTGAAGACCAGTCGGCTGCTTTCAGAATGTCTTCCAGGCGGCAACCCATCGAAGAGGCTTTTGAAGCCATTGCTCCTCGTATGGAATGTGGCGAAAATATGGAAGTGTCTATGCCTGCCGTAGCCATGATCCATTTGACCCCTCGAGCCAGGGTCGTGGTAGACACAGGTAGGTGTGGTCTCTGGAAGGAGATGAAGAGTTCATGCCTAGACGGGTCCCGCAACGCCTTGGTGCGAAGTTCATAGGTTCGCAGACATTGAACCGGACACAAGCGAGGTTTGTCAGGAAAGGCTGGATATGTCACCTTCTTCGTAGAGGTTTTTGTTCTCCGAGATATATCGAAAGCGACCCCTTCCGGAATGTAAGACCGTGCGGTGACGTCTAAGGCTCTAACGTCTGATACCTGTTTGCAGGATATGAGACATAGTAGCATAACCAGTTTCGCCGACAGGTGTTTCAGAGACAGTGTTGTGTTATCTGGCCAAGATTCGAGGAAGTTGAGGATGATGGAGACGTCCCACAGTACGGAATAGCGTGGTAGCGGAGGTCTTGTGAATCTGATGCCGCGCAAGAGTCGGCATATCAGTGGATGGCGTCCTATCGGTGCGCCCTCGATGCCTTGGTGTGAGTTTGAAATGGCCGATCTGTAGAGGTTCACCGTGCAATATGCTTTGCCGCTTTCAAACAAGGAGGTTAAGAATTGCAGGATCGAAGTCAGAGGAGCTGATATGGGATCCAAATTCCGTTCCATGCACCAATCGTGCCATTTGCGCCAAGCAGATTTATAAGCTTGTCTCGTGCCGGGTGCCCATGCGCTCTCGAGAAGTTGGAGAGTCGATTCCGAAACTCCTTCGATTGAGTAAGGTTCCCGGAAATCAGCCACACCATGAGGTGTAATAAGTCTTGCTGAACCAGGGGGTGGGGGGACCCGTCCGGGTCTCGAAGTAGGTAATCGAAGTGTGGGAGAGTACGGGGTACGTCTATCGCCATCTCCAACAGGGAAGGAAACCATGGTTGAGACGGCCATAATGGCGCCACGAGCACTGCCGTTCCCGTCTGTCGCCGTAGTTGTAGCAGGCAGCGGGGAATCAACGCAAAGGGAGGAAACGCGTAGTTCCTTTTGGAGGACCAGTCCTGAGTAAAGGCATCTGTTGCCAGCGCTGCCGGGTCCGGTCACCAGCTGAAAAATCTGGGGAGTTGGGTGTTCAAACGGGAAGCGAACAAGTCCTTGTCCAGAGGACCCCATAGGGACTGGATGTCTTGGAAGACCCTGGGTGCCAGGTGCCAGTCGCTGGAATCCCTGAGGTGCCTTGAGTACCAATCCGCTGTGGTATTGTTGAGGCCCGGAATGTACTCTGCTGTGACCGAAATGCCGTGTGCCAGGCAAAATTGCCAAAAGTCTCGTGCCAAATTCGCCAGGACCTTCGATTTCGTGCCGCCCAAGTGATTTATATAACGGACTGCCGATACATTGCCCATCCTCAAAAGGATGGCACATCGGGCTTTAGTTGGAGAAAAACTGCGGATTGCAAAAGAACCGGCCAGGAGTTCTAGGCAATTGATGTGAAGCGTCGACTCCACTTCCGACCACCTGCCACCGGTAGAAACAGTGCCACAGCGTGCGCCCCAGCCGTGCAAGCTCGCATCGGATTCTATGATCATATCCGGTTCGGTACCGAAAATGGCTCGGCCATTCCAGGCGTCCATATGGGATAGCCACCATCTGAGTTCTGTCTTTGCTTCTGTATCCAGAGCGATCATGTCCGTGTATGCGGTCCCGTCTCTCAAATGGGAGGCTTGTAGGCGCTGTAGCGCTCGATAGTGTAAAGGGCCCGGGAAAATGGCCTGTATGGAAGCCGCCAAGAGGCCGACCACTCTCGCCAATTGTTTTAGGGAGATCAGGGGGGTCGTCAGAGTACGCCTGATTTCCTTCTTCATGGTGGACAGTTTCGCTGCCGGCAGTTGTAGGGTCTGTAGAGTGGAGTCCACGATGAGGCCCAAAAACTCTATGTGTCGTGTAGGGGTGCGGATGGATTTTTTCCAATTGATAAGGAAACCCAAATTTTGCAAAAGAGTCTGAGTCCATGACAGATGGGTGTCGAGAATGTGGTTGGAACGACCCATGATAAGGATGTCGTCCAGGTAGATTATGAGACGAACCCCTCGACTTCGAAGCAGAGCCACCACGGGGCTTCATAAGTTTGGTGAAACACCATGGGGCTGAGGACAGACCGAAAGGGAGACAGGTGAATCTCCATTTCCTTCCTTGCCATATGAATTGGAGGAAGTCCTGGTGCTGACGTGCGATTGGTATCGTAAGATAGGTGTCCTGCAGGTCTAACTTGACCATCCAGTCCAACGGTTGGAGGAGATCTCGGAGGCAGTGTATGCCCTCCATTTTGAAGTGGTTGTAGGCCACAAAAGTGTTGAGCTGTTTCAAGTTGATAACTGGGCGGACGCCGCCGCCTTTTTTGGCAACTAAAAATAGGTTGCTTACGTACCCTGGGGTAGCCATGGGGATCTCTAAGATGGCCCGTTTGTGTGCCAATTCTGAGACCTCCTACAAGGGAGGCGTCTTGGTGAGAAAACAGCATTCCCCGTGGCGGGGAGAGTTGTATCGGGAGGGATATGAACTCTAAGGTGTACCCTCTGACCGTGTTCAGTACCCAAGCATCTGACGAGATGTGTGACCATACATGGGAAAAATGTCGGAGTCTGCCCCCCACTGCCCATAGGGAAGAAGGAAATAGGAGAGTACTTACCATAAGGTCGTCTGCCTGGGCGGGAGCCACGTGGTCCACGAGCCACCCATGGTCGCCCACGTTGTGGGAAGAAAACCGGGGTGTTGCGGTGCTCCGTGAAGGAGGCATGTCCAGTGTAGGAGCCACGGCTCTGTCGGAACGAGCCCCTATTGACACGACCGGACAAATCTTGCGCATGCTTGACTGCGCTTTGTCTAGGGCAGTGAAAGTGTGAACAAAGGAGCCAAGCTCCTTGACAAAGTTGTCTCCGAACAGGAGGCCACGGGCCTGGGCGCCCGGTTCGGTTTTAGCCATGTTCACCAGTTTTGGTTCAATCTTTAATAAAATCGCCTTGCGACGCTCTGTGGCCACCGCACAGTTGGCATTGCTGATCAGGCAAATCACTCTTTGTATCCAACCACTTATGGCGGAACGATCTAATTCTTGGTCACTTTCGACCATATCAAAAATTTTTGTTGCCGGGCCCAATATGTCTAAAATCTTGTCCTGGCAGTTGCGCAGGGAGAAATCAAGGCCCTTATTAGGCTTCCAGCCAGTCTTGCCCAAGAATTGAATGATTTTCGGGTCAACTGCAGGTGTTCTGCAGGCCTCGTCAGGGACAGTGGGGTGTGGGCATTCTGCCCGCAGTTTGCTTTGCGTCACCTTATTTAAAGGTTTGCGAGTCCGCGATGCCACGTATTTGGCCACATGGGCCGAAGGTGACCAGTCCACTGACCTTGGATGACGTAGGTCATCGGGGTCGAACAGAGGTTCCCCGTAGGGGTCAACTAATCTGGTGGCATCGTCTGGTACTTTAAGCTCCATGTCATACGACTCAGATGGAGGTGCAATCTGTGTACTCGGGTCATGGTCGTCGACCATACCCTCTGATTGGGGATCTGATGGATCCTCCGAATCCATATCAGTGACCTCTTCAATCTCGCTGAGATCAGACTCAGATTCTAGTTGGGCTTTTGCCCGCTTCCATAACCTAGCCGATTTTGCCCGGCTAGTGGCTCTTTTGCGCGGTGGTATATTAGGCGCGCCATCTGTGACAGGTGTGTAGCTGTCCATCTGTGAGATTGAAGAGTGTTTAGTTTTTGCAGTGGCCTTGCGGCCAATGTGAGGTTGGGAAGGGGTTACTGCAGGCAAAGCCTGGGTAGCGACCGGTTGGGTCGACTTTTGTGCCCCAAGTATAGCGTGAGTAATAGTCTGTGATAGAGATTCAGACATCAGTCCCATTGCTGATGTGAGGGTCTTAGTCACCACATGGGACATGGTGTTGTCAAACATAAGCTGCATATCAGCAGTAGAGTCAAAATCAGCGGGGGTAGTTGCACCAATTTCAGGTACCCCTGGCATGTTATGTATACCACTGGCCCTTTAAATAAATGAACTGAGCTGACCTAGATGGGTTGAGTAACCCAAAGATAGAAAGGGGAAATATACCTTTAAGAGAAAACGAGTACTCACAAAACAAGAAGCACAATTAAATGAGACAGGTGAGGAGAGGGGCAAGGAGCCGTCCGACCGCCACTGTAGCTGCAACCCAACTCCGAGGAACCGGGAGTTGGGGGTGGAGCTACGTGCCGCGCGCGGGAAAAAACAGAAAATGGCCGCCAGAGCAGTGCAGAGGAGGCAGAGAGTCCGGTAAGCCCTGCTCGCGGCGAAATGTGTAGTGCTCAGCACGCACAAGTACGCCGCGAGCAGGGAGCTGATAACTGAGCTCAGTGAGCTCTGTAGCCGGCGGTCGGGCACGGCAGGAGGGCGCAAAGCGCCGGGTGCGGCTCCAGCCGACGTCCCCGAGCCTCTGCAAATTAGGCTCTGAGGGGTGATCGGCTGGAGCGGGGGAAAACTTTAAAGGGGACTTAATACAATATAATATTAATACAATATAAAAGTAATTCAATATAAAGTAATTCAATATAAAACTAATCCCACAGTTAAGGAGCCTGAGGGATCAGATATACTTAACTGAGGGAGCAGCAAAGAAAGAGGAACAGGATTGGTTGACAGAGCCTATTATGCTGGAGAAGTGGATCCTGATTGGCTGTTCCTGTTACTAGGAAGATTACACCTGAGACTGTTAATGTTATTATTGGTTATGTTTATAAAGTTTTTTTCTTTGCTGCTGAGGGAAATAAAGAAAGAGTGCATAATAGGAGCCTCCGTGTCTTATTAAAATTTTGACCTATGTAACAATAAAATTCTAACGGGAAAACCCTACCTATGTTTTTATTTTGAAGACCTTTTGTAAATATCTGAAATTCTCTTCTTTTTATTTATGTTGACGAAGTCTTGAAAATATTTAAAATGTTTGTATTGATCCCAGTCTCATTTTAGACATAATTTTTAGTTTGATAATAGTGCATTCTCGGAAAAGCGTCTCTAGTAGCCTCGTTCAGGGACGAATTAAGCTAAGGGAATCTGCTACATCGATCTATGGATTTTATAATCTTTTTAATATTTATTTTACTTATTTAATAAATTGTTTCATTTGCTTCACTTACGTGTCCAGCCTGGTTCTGCTGTTTTTGTACCCATCCAATGGGGTTGTGTCAACCCAAAAGTGGACACCAAGCCTTCCAACCTCAGAGCCAGGATTTTAAGGCTCTATTCAAGGTGAGCTTAACTTTGAATTCACCATTTAGTAAATAAGCTCCCTACATGGCACACCATGCACCATACAAACATTATTTGTATTTATTTTCTTTCTGCATATATGCAGATCTATACTGCTATCTAAGGGAAGGTATATTGCTGCCAAAAGAGCTGAAATGTGTGATTTACTGAGCCAGTGTTATCAGTCTCAGAACTATGTGAATGTTCCTATTTCACATCCAGTTCCAATGTATAATTAATACCATCTATATACTCTCTTTTTACTTATCTTTTATATACTGCCTTGGTGTATAACCCCCTATACAATTTACAAGGGGTAAGCAAACTGCATGTTTTTATGAATTGTATTAAGTAATTTCTATAAGCACTCCACTATATATATAGGCCTAAAAAAACCTATATAGCACCTTTTGCATGGTTTTCAAGTATATTCACTTTCTCATCTATTTAATTGTGCGTTTCTTTGTGAATGGTTAACTCTTTGTTTACAGGGTCAGTGCGAATCTCCAGTTTACTTAGATTTTTGTTAACGGTTGTTGTTTCCACCAATTGATTGGAACTAAAAGCTGTACAAAAACGTTCAAACATTCCTCCAACATATTGTAAATCATGTTCTTGATTATAAAAAGTGTAATTGGGAGATCCTCATATCTTTTTTGTAGCTACGGTTTCTATTGAGGTCTCTCCTTATGCAGCCATCTTACCTGATAACTAAGCCTTGCCACGGGTATTTTATTATAGACATTTTACTATTTTACTATAGACATTCATTGTATAAATTCTTATATTTTCCCATTTCAGACTTTATTATCCGTATACTTTGTGGATGACTGATCTGCTTTAAAGCAACAAGGAGGTTGTTCTACATATTAGGACCAATGAACCAACCCTTATATAATACACCAAAATAAGTAAACAATAAACTGCAAGAAAAAACCCAAAAGTGAAATCGAAAGTGGTAGCAAAGATGAACAAACCAGTGCTTATGCAAGACTCCAACTAAAAGTCTTTGAAGGATTTACTGTACTTTTCCATATTTAATCCTGTTTGCCTTGTTTGTTTTGCCAGCTCCCTGGAGACAGCAATATAAGTTTTTAGATCTTCCAAACACATTTAAGTGATTTACAATGTGACAAAAAGTGGAAAAACCTGATGTTATTCTTTATGTAACCTCAATGACTTAACATAAGACTTAGCTTTCCATATATTGGGAACCTAGAAATTGCATCTTTTAGTTCTATGAAAATTTCCCAAAGCCAAGAACAAGGTGTCTGTGTCTGCACAGCAAGTTTCACCCAGACATTCTACTTTCCATTTTTTTCTGACTGTTGATACAGCTAACGTGGCTGACATTCCCATGCTTGTCAATGAAAAGCAACAATTTAGCATTTTTAATATCAACAGCAGGTAGATGCTGCGATACACCTAGGACAGACTGCTCCCACCACAATGCTACTGCCGTCTTCCATAATCTTGTTTTTTTTTAATTATTTTTTTTATTTATCTCATTCTCCTAGTTCATGCCTACACAATGTTTATTTTTTAATATGGCATGTTTTGACATTTTACACTATATTCTATAGGGATTAAATATTGATAGTGTTATTGAAAATGAGAGACATTACCAGCTTTTATATTATATTGGAAAATCTTCCTTAAAATAAAAAAAATATAAATAAAACCATATTTTTCTTCTTCCCTAATTCTTCTGTTAGCTTACTCTTTTGCTGTTTAATTACCTATCTTGACTGTGGAGCAGCAAAGAAATATGAAGTGATGGGGTGGTGCAGAGCCAATCCTGGGTGGGTGCAGATGACCCAGGTGCTCTGTAGATAGGTTGGGTGTTCAACTCCACCCCCTCAGGTAGATCCAGTTCCTCTCAATAAACCCTACCCCATCTGCTCGTTGGTGCTGCTTGCAAGGCGGCAGCTCAAACGAAACAGGTGGAACCTACATGAGGGTTGGAGTCTAGCGCTAAACACCATGCGTAATTACAGAGAAGAAGCCTGCTGCATAATTAGTATAATACAGGGGCCTGAATTGTACAGCGCTACGGAATTTGCTGGCGCTATATCAATAATAAAATAATAATAATAATTGGGCTTGGCTGGGTCATTCTGTATTGATTTCCTTATTCAACTTGTGTATTTTTTCATTGCTGCTACTGGTGGACAGTAAAGAAAGGGTTAAGCAATATGAGCCTTTGTGTCTTTTATAAAACCATGACGTTTCATCACGAAATAGCAAAATCATGAAAAAAATGCCTAGTCATACAAGATCTTAGCATTATTTAGGATGCATACTGGTAACAGAATTGGAAATACAGTTGAAACCAAAAGTAATTTACAATGCAGCTACGTGTCCAGCTCTGCTATTTTGATCTTGACCAACAATTTAGGATAATACATTTCTGAGTAGTCTAGATTTGAGTTAATAATTGAAATGGTCACTCAATTTATTCCACATGTTGTCTAATTCCTAAAATTTATACAGTGAGGGGGAAAAAGTATTTGATCCCCTGCTGATTTTGAATGTTTGCCCACTGACAAAGAAATGATCAGTCTATAATGTTAACTGTAGGTGCATTTTTACAGTGAGAGACAGAATAACAAAAAAAAAAAAAAAATCCAGAAAAACGCATGTCAAAAAAGTTATACATTGATTTGCATGTCAATTAATGAAATAGGTATTTGACCCCTCAACTTAGTACTTGGTGGCAAAACCCTTGTTGGCAATCACAGAGGTCAGATGTTTCTTGTAGTTGGCCACCAGGTTTGCACACATCTCAGGAGGGATTTTGGCCCACTCCTCTTTGCAGATCCTCTCCAAGTCTTTAAGGATCAGAGGCTGACGTATGGTAGCTCGAACCTCCAGCTCCCTCCACAGATTTTCTATGGGATTATGGTCTGGAGACTGGCTAGGCCACTCCAGGACCTTAATGTGCTTCTTCTTGAGCAACTCCTTTGTTGCCTTGGCTTCTATGTCTTTTGTGGCAACATTTAAAATCCCTTCACTATAACCTCAATCTTTAAAGTCTTGAATCAATTTTTGACTTTGTTGGATGAAAACACTTGTCTCAGTACAGTTTCTTTTTAACCTAATTAATTGGCTTTTCGGTACATTATACAGCCACGGACTGTAGTGGCAACTGTTAGTCTGGATGTAACTATTTATAATCGTGGCAATCATGGGGTTAATGTTCCTGTAGTGTGTCCCAGTGTTAGAGGCACACTACAGCAAGCAGTTTCACTGATTCAGCCCATGTGAACCTTCTGACCGGGACTCAGAGCGATCACACATGCTGCAGTGAAACCCGATCTGTCTCCCGTGTGAGTGCAGAGAGATGGATCAGTGCTGATCTGTATCTCCCTGTGGAAAAAAAAGTTAGTTGTAAAATCCCACCACCCCCTCACCTCTTCATAATAAAATTTAACCCCTTCCCTGCCCTTAGATCACTGTCTGCAGTGATCAAAATACAGATCACAGTATTTCACTGTGATGTAATTTTTTCCTTTAATCTCTGAGGGTTAACTTTTATTTTTTTTTTCAATCCTCATGGGTTACATTTATTTGGTGAGTTAGTTAAATATTTGTAATATATTTATTTATTTATTTATTTATTTAGGTAGGGTGGGTAGATGTTATTAGGGAAATTGAGGGATTTACTGTTAGGCTAGTTAGGGGTTGAAAGTAAAAAAAACTTTTCAAAGTAAAAAAAAACTTTTAAAAAGTTTAAAGAACCACTATAGTGCCAGAAAAACAAACTCGCTTTCCTGGCACTATAGGGCCATTAGGTCCCCCCCCACCCTCAGGGCCCCCTCCTGCTGGGCTGAAGGGGTTAAAACCCCTTAAAGGACCACTATAGTGCCAGGAAAACATACTCGTTTTCCTGGCACTATAGTGCCCTGAGGGTGCCCCCACCCTCAGGGACCCCCTCCCGCCCGGCTCTGGAAGGGGGAAAGGGGTAAAATCTTACCTTTTTCCAGCGCTGGGCGGGGAGCTCTCTGCCTCCTCTCCGCCTCCGTTACGCCCCGCCGGCTGAATGCGCACGCGCGGCAAGAGCTGCGCGCGCATTCAGCCGGTCTCATAGGAAAGCATTTGCAATGCTTTCCTATGGACGCTGGCGTGCTCTCACTGTGATTTTCACAGTGAGAAGCACGTAAGCGCCTCTAGTGGCTGTCAATGAGACAGCCACTAGAGGATTAGGGGGAAGGCTTAACCCATTCATAATTATAGCAGTTTCTCTGAAACTGCTATAATTATGAAAAAATGGGTTAACCCTAGAAGGACCTGGCACCCAGAAAACTTCATTAAGCTGAAGTGGTCTGGGTGCCTAGAGTGGTCCTTTAAGTCACTTACCTCTCTCCAGCTCTGAGCTGCCTCTGCGCTGGGGAACTCTCCACCCCCTGCCGACGTCAGCTCTGAATGCGCATTCAAACCGCCCATAGGAAAGCGGCCATTTTCACAGTGAGAATCACGAAAGCGCCTCTAGCGGCTATCAGTGAGACAGCCACTAGAGGCTGGATTAACCCTTAGTGAAACATAGCAGTTTCTCTGAAACTGCTATGTTTTCAGCTGCAGGGTTAAAACTAGAGGGACCTGGCACCCAGACCACTTCATTAAGTTGAAGTGGTCTGGGTGCCTATAGTAGTCCTTTAAACAAAGTTTTAAAATAGTAATAAAAGTTGTTAAAAGCTAAAAAAGGTTTTCAAAAGTAAAAAATAACTTTTAAAAAGTAATAAAAAATGTTTAAAAAAGGGAAAAAATGCATATTACCTCTACACTCGGTAGCAAAAAAATGATACGTTTGTGAAGTTATTGGAAAACACAACCTACTAAAAAAATTCCAAAGTGGGTCATGGACCCAGCGTAAAAATTCAAACTTAAATGACTGTGTCTCAAAGGTGCCCCTTCAACCTTGTCATATACATGGTAAAGGCACATACGGGGTTATTGCTGTATTCAGATGAGCAACATATGATGTATTGTACTGCAGTAGCACACATAAGATTTGCAAAATATATATTACAAACTCATTGTGTGTGTAAAAAATGCTTATTACCACTACACTTGGTACAAACTAGCGAAACAAAAAGAATATATTACTTATTAAGTTCAATTTTCACTATATACCTGATGGTCTAGAAAAAGGCAAGATAGCCATTTATCTATGTGAGTATATAATAGATTGTAATTATATACAAAACACCATAGACTATAGGAAGTCCATAGATATGGTAGATCACTAAAACAAATATACAACTATAACTACTATTTATATAGACAAAGTACACAGTTTAAGAAATACAACATTTCATTCTAAAACTTGTAATATTTGCATTTGCCCATAACACTTTATTCACGCCAGTATAATATTGGGATCCAAGTAGACTTTTTGATCACTCATTTTTACGATCATACTTCTACCCACCTTCGATATATAAGATACATGATAATTCGTAGTTCTTATTAGGTGTATTAAGGAACCCCACTAATAATATACAAGAATTTTTTTTGACATGATTTGGGCATAATGGATTTGTGTTGTGCTGCTGCTGGCCCTTTAAGAACCAACCCTTTAAGAATCTGGGGACATACTGTGGAGTAACTTGGTGGCCACCATTTAATGTATCAGAGGCACATGGTGAGAACAATGGATAAAGCACATGGTGAGAACAATGGATGGCGGCCATTTTCACTCACAGACACTGTTTGGACTTTTCTACACGGTGCCATCTCGCCGGTATTTGGTGCACAGAGACATCGTGCAGTAGTTTTAAACTATACAACAGGGGACACATTAAACAGTAATTATTTTTCATAGAGCCTGTATATGTTCTGCGGAATCTGCATTAAACTGTATCTTCCAAACTACTGAACGGATCTGGGTGGATATGTGGTTCACCCAGATATATATACTTTTTATGGGGTTATTGCATGTTTTGGGGTCCCTGTGATATGTTTTATAATACTGTATTTCTCTGCCTGTGATAATTATATTAACCATTGTGTTCAGTAATCATATCAAAGGCAGAGGGGAGGATTTTGTGTGGGAGTGTCTGTGTGTATTGTATGGATTGATTGGCTGTATTTCAAAACCCTGTGGGCAGTACTATGTTTGTGGATTGTAAATAAAAGAGGCTGTATGTGCCAGTACAGTCAGTTCTACTTCACCCTCAATTTGGAGTGTCGTCTCTTATTGGGGGAACCTGCTACAAAGGATTGCTATGCTCTGCATGCTCTCTTGCTATATTCACCCTTGTAAGAGCTTGTTCCTGTTCCTGTCCACGGTGGTTATGGTGTCTTCTGCAGTGCTTGGAGTCCTCAGGAAGTGCTAGGAGCATCCTTCAATGGAGGTACCCAGTTGGGGTGCCAGGTGATCCGTTACAATACCTTTCCAGCTAAACTTGGGAATCTTTAGGTGATATGAGTGAAGCTCCACAATATAAGCCCCGCCTACGGACGGTGACTTGTAATTGAGTGTAGTTTGCTGAGGTGGACGGGTATACTAACGTACCCACTCACCTACCTCCTACTGGAGAGACTGGCGGCTTTGAAGTACAGATGACTCCATCTGAGGTGCACCACGTGGGGCAGGACCACGGTGCCCCTCCCACCGAGCCTGGATGCCCAATGGCAAACAAGGCTCGATGAATGTTCACGTGTGCACACTGAAGGCTAATCGAAGTCAAGCGTTGGATACACTCCCTCCAAGATATTTAGACATCTCATTGGCTGATCACAGATGAACATCCTTGGGGAACTAGGTATATAATAGAGATTTGGTCAATATATTGGGTTACCCTGATGAAGGTGCATCTCATATAGCACCGAAATGACATCAGGCGTTTTTTCTCCTAGGTTATGGGCACTGGGCACGGCACTTTGATTATGGTTAAGCACCTTTTGATTAATATGTTATAATTTCTTTCTATCTATCTTCTGCTCCTATGTCTATCTAGTTAGTTTACCAGGGAGAGAGGCTATTTAATTTAATTATTGCCGGCTCTTTTTTGCTGTTTATAGATTCTTTACCTTTTGACTCTCTACCTACTAACACTTTGATAGCATTTGATCCTTTGGGTATCAACTAGGATACATGTTTATAAACTTTGATAACTTTTCCTAGCTACATATTAAAATCCATAAAGGTTATATCTGATTAGATACTGGTTTGATACCTTTAGAGAGTACCATTGATAAATTACTATATTTATGGAGCTACCAGTTTACCATTGAGATATATACTATACAGATATATAGGATGTATATGATTAGGAGATACCAGTGGTGTACATATCGGGGTCGCAGGGTTGGGGCTATGTACGCCAGTGTGGCCAGCCTCTTTTCCTGGGGTCCCAGGAGCTGGCCACCTCAGGGCCACCTCCTGTGACCAGGTGCCCTCCGCCATGTGTTGAGACCCCTGCGACCAGGTGCCCGCCGCCATTTGTTGCGACCCCTGCGACCAGGTGCCCGCCGCCATGTGTTCGGGCCCCGGTGCAAAAATTGATCCGTGGGAGGGGGGGAGGGGGCCCATGGATCAATTTTCGCACCGGGGCCCCATGGGTCGTGTGTACGCCACTGGGAGATACTTTACTATATAACACTAGATTTATAATCAGGGGATGTTCCCCTATAGCATATCTAAAGAAGCTCATCTTTTTATATATTTTGAACTCTACCTGTATCTAATGATTCTGAGATGTTATATATTCGTAACACAGGAGCATACCTTATTTGGTGACTATTAGGACTTATTTTACTGTTTTATTGTCCTTTTCTCTATTATTATTATATATATATTTCTTCTTCACCAGATCTAATTTATACCACACATTCCACTAGCTATAGGTATTTGGATTGTGTACAAGTTACTATTGCAACAACTACTTTTGTCTCTAGGTGATACAGTGAGTACCCAGCACTCTATGTGCTGGGGTTATTTGTATCTATTAGTTTTTTTTTTCTTTGTTTTAATAGTGCAGACTGCCTTAGAAAAGTAATGCTTTTAACATCGTATGTTGATATACCAAGATTCCCACAAATTTACCCAAATAGTTAGGTTAAGGAAATCAGGTTCAAGCCAAATAGGGAAAAAGCTCAGTTGTATTAAAAGAAAGTGCAAACAAATTTATTAGTTAAAAACTTAGTGGGGATAAAAGTTAAACACACTGTCTCTTACAAGAGAACGTGGTGAGTAGGGTCGGCATATACCGTTACTCACTGCCAAGCTTTGCCAAAATAACTCAGGTGGTAATGCTGGAGACGTAACAAAAAAAGAAAACACCCCACTAATAATACATATGCAAGCAAACCTACTAAAAAAGTGTGCCCTCTAAAACACCAATACAATAGTGAACAACAGAAAAGTAGGAATGCCAAAAGGGTGAAGTAATCACTTATAAGGTTAAAATGAAAATATACAACCTGATATAATAACAGCGTGATGAACAATATCTATAAATTGCACTTACAAAGGTCCAAGTAAAAACAGCATATAATCCCCTGCAGGGTGAAGATAAAAGTACAGCAAGTAAGTCCCCAATGTAGTAATCCAACGCGTTTCGTACACTGGACTTCCTCAGGGAGGGAGAAAGTGCAGTGGATGAAACGCGTTGGATTACTACATTGGGGACTTACTTGCTGTACTTTTATCTTCACCCTGCAGTGGATTATATGCTGTTTTTACTTGGACCTTTGTAAGTGCAATTTGTAATAAATTCTTTGAAGTTTTAATGCCATCTGCATTATCTTTTGGTTTTCTTTATTTTACAAGCACAAAAGAAGATTTTCTACATATTACTTTGAAGATTACTTCTGATTAAGGATGATGGGCCTGATATTCACTTATATTTTATGAGTTCAATATATACATCCTGCGTGTCCATATACTCACACTTTTGTTACTCTATGTGCGATTTATATATCTTTTTATAGATATTGTTCATCACGCTGTTATTATATCAGTTTGTATATTTTCATTTTAACCTTAGAAGTGATTACTTCACCCTTTTGGCATTCCTTTTGGCATTTTCTGTTTTTGGTAATGCTGGAGACACTGGCTCTAGATGGTTAAAGTGTCTGAGATGTAATAATCTGGTTTCAGTACAGCATGAACAGCATGAGAGTGATTTCCTCTGAGCTCTTGCAGTCTCCACCCCCACTAATGACGTCAACGCGTTTCTACGGTCTGCCCGGCTTCCTCAGGATTGTGATGCTGTCACCGCCATCTTCAAGCAGGGAATTTAAAGGTCTGGAGCAGTGTAATTCTTATTGCTGATAGGTGTAGCAGTCAGACACCATTTGCATACTTCCATGTGATCGTAATAGATCTTACACAGCAATACAGTCCTCATTTAAAAGCCTCTATATATTATACACTTATAATGCAGCCAATTGGTATTTAAAAAGAACATCATTATAAATTATGTAAATTTTAAAAAAAGTACTTCAGAATCAATATAAAATAAAACATATACATACATAGTAATATTTAATACCTATTATAGGAAAGAAGGAAAAAAATACACATTACAATACATCTTTAAAATGCACTAAGTTAGTTAAAAAAACTTTTTCATAAATCCAAATAAAATGAATAAATGCATATTCATAAATTTAATTTGTACTTTCATGGTCAGCAATAAAATAAGATAAATTGTCAGGAATAGAGGGAGTTTTGCATTCATAATGACATATATACATTTTCTCCATAAAGTAATGTTGGAAATTACAGAAAATAAGGTGGAAGGGGTGGACAGACAGAGTGGACAGATGTTTAAAAATTACATAGAAAACAATGAATATAAAATTCAAAAGGAATGGCTCATAATTTGCCATAAGAAATAGAAATTAAAGGTTAATTTCCCATGCCTGTGGCTTTCTAAATTGCAATTAGTGTCTGTGTATAAATAGTCAATTAGTTTATTAGTTCTTATGTGGATGCACTGAGCAGGCTAGATACTGAGCCATGGGGAGCAGAAAAGAACTGTCAAAAGACCGGCGTAACAAGGTAATAGAACTTTACAAAGATGGAAAAGGAGATAAAAAGATATCAAAGCATTGAAAATGCCAGTCAGTTCTGTTCAATCACTCATTAAGAAGTGAAAAATTAAGGCATCTCTTGATACCAAAGCTAGGGTGAGGTAGACCAAGAAAGATTTCAGCCACAAATGCCAGAAGAATTGCTCCAGATACAAAGAAAAACACACAGGTAACCTTAGGAGAAATACAGGCTGCTCTGGAAAAAGACTGTGTGGTTATTTCAATTCAAGGAGCACAATACGACGATACTTGAACAAAAATGAGCTGCATAGTCGAGTTGCCAGAAAGAAGCCTTTACTGTTCCAATGCCACGAAAAAGCCTTGTTACAATATGCCTGACAACACCTCGACACGTCTCACAGCTTCTGGCACACTGTAATTTGGAGTGATGAGACCAAAATAGAGCTTTATGGTCACAACCTTACGTGCTATGTTTTGAGAGGGGTCAACAAGGTCTATAGTGAAAAGAATACCATCCCCACTGTGAAGCATGGTGGTGGCTCACTGATGTTTTTGGGGAAAGGGTGTGAGCTCTAAAGGCACGGGGAATCTTGTGAAAATTTATGGCAAAATGAATGCAACATGTTATCAGAAAATACTGGCAGACAATTTGCATTCTTCTGCACGAAGGCTGTGTATGGGACGCTCTTGGACTTTCCAGCATGACAATGATCCTAAGCACAAGGCCAAGTTGACCCTCCAGTGGTTACAGCAGAAAAAGGTGAAGGTTCTGGAGTGACCATCGCAGTCTCCTGACCTTAATATCATCAAGCCACTCTGGGGAGATCTTACACGAGATACATGCAAGATGACTAAAGACTTTGACTTTGACTAAATGACCTGGAGACATTTTGCCAAGATGAATGGGCAGCTATACCACCTGCAAGAATTAGGGGCCTCATTGACAACTATTACAAAAAACTGCACACTGTCATTGATGCTAAAGAGGACAATACACAGTATTAAGAACTAAGGGTATGCAGAATTTTGAACAGGGGTAATTTCATTTTTTTCTTTGTTGCCATGTTTTGTTTTATGATTGTATCATTCTGTTATAACCTACAGTTAAAGAATTCCATAAGAAATAAAATAAATGTGTTTTGCCTGCTCACTTTTTTTTTCTCTTTAAAAATTGTACATATATTACCAATTCTCCAAGGATATGCAAACATTTGAGCACAACTGTATAGTTTAAATCTCCAATGGCAATTAAGTATTATCACAATGACATTTTTATTTTCTGTAGTGTTTACACATGTACTGCAACAAGGGATCACATATCTTGTTTTATTTAATTTTTGACTGAACTACAGGAAAGAGCAAAGACAAAACATAAACAAACACAAAACCTCCCCAACAAACCAGGACATTTGCTACTCAATCTTCAAATGTTTATGCATATGCAATAGAGAATTATACAATTTTATTCCCTATGTTGGTGTTTAATAAAGGGGAACTAAACACAATTATAAAACTGTCAAATTATTGTTTGCTTTACAAAAAATACAAAAATACACTGTCTATGTTTGACATGCATTTTATTACAATTTCCATGTTTTACATTATGGGGTTAACAAGGAGGTTAACAAAAACTATTTTATTTGTTCTATTGATAGAACAAAGTCTTTTGAAAAAGAACAATATATAATTTGTGGGGATGCTCAAGAAAACATTTTTTTTTTAGTTTTCATGAAGAAAGCAAAAATAGTTCTCAATTCTCTCTCTTTAGCACAGGACTAAGAAAGTAAAAAAATCACCAGTCTAAACAAAGGCTGTAGTGGCTAGTCAGTGAGCATCCTTGGCATGTACCCTCCTAGTACTCAGTGGGTAGGGGGCTCACAGTGCGAGGACTGCCACCACAACCACTTACACATCTATAGGGCTCCCACTGCCCAGACTGCCACCACAACCACTTACACATGTATAGGGCTCCCAGTGCCAGGATTGCCACCACAACCACTTACACAACTATAGGGCTCCCTGTTCCAGGACTGCCACCACAACCACTTACACATATGTAGGGCTAACAGTGCCAGGATTGCCACCGCAACCACTTACACATCTATAGGGCTCCCAGTGCCTGGATTGCCACCACAACTAGTTACACATCTTTATGGCTCCCAGTGCCAGGATTGCCACCTCAACCACTTACACATCTATAAGGCTCCCAGTGCCCGGACTGCCACCACAACCACTTACACATCTCTAGAGCTCCCAGTGCCAGGAATTAGCTTATTGGTCAAGATTCCTGTCATCATTCACATACTTTTCCCTCCCTCTCTCTTATTTTGCCACTTTTCAGAAATCCGAAGCACTTCGGCAATTCGGACCAATGTCATTTGGTTTGGTTTGGCACTCCAGACCTTCGTAAGTATCCGAATTGCACGAAATTTGTCCGATTGTACATTTGGAATGAAACAAATTGCAAATGTCTACCAGAAACCAAATCATTTTCAGGCCCCCTGCAGCTGGGAGACTTTGTCCCTCCGCAAGTGGACTGCCTTGTGTTTGGATCTGGAAAATGTTTCAGCTCTCCCCTTTGGCCAGGAGAACTTGTGCTCCAACTGGTTGGGACTTTGAAAATTTTTCAGGCCACCACTAGCTGGCAGAGCTTTGGCCGAGGGAAAACAGGGACTTAAGACAAATTGTCCGAACTGGCAGCAGGGAGTAATTGGTCTGAGTGAGGTGGGACTTTGGGAGGCCTTTTGCGTGTCCATGCCTTTCTTTCTATCCCTCCTACCTTGTTTATGCTGACCCTAGCATCAGCTCCCTCGCTGCCCGTAAAGTGCTGAATCTTTAACAGGAACTCTCCATCCCTCCCAGGTGCTGAGCTCTACCCCTCTGTTTCCTTGCTCTGTCAGAGTCTAGCCTGGATTGGCTTATCACCCTAGCAATCTGCTGGCTGGGAATAGGCTCACAAAGTGATATCACAGATCCTGACAGAACACTGAGGATGTCATTGAGCCACAGGAGCAACATCAGGTAGGCAGTGAGGGAGAGCTTTCCCCCTCCCTGTTACTGACGGAGCACTGAGGATGTCATAAACATGTCATAAAGGGAGGAGCCCTGTCTGCCTGTCTGCAGTGAGGGAGAACCTGTGCAATGGACACAGTGCAATCTCCCAGCTTGGAAACAGCAAACTCTTGAAACTACGCAGGCAGTGGGACCGAATTCACACAGTGAGCTTTTCTCCACCCTCCTTGCCTCTGGATAACCAGCATTAAGCCCCCTCTCCCCTGTTCACAGGAGGTGGGTAAGCCTAGCTCATGGGCCCCAGAAGCACAGCGTTGTTTGCTTCAATCCTGGCCGCTGTCTGCCAAGCCAAGTTTTCACATTGGAAGATGATGCCACGTGTGCTAGCTTTGCTAGCTATGGCCTTTCACCCAAGCGTAAGTTTGCGCTTTGTATCTAGGTTTAAGTCCCTTGAGAGTACCCTGTTTCCGGTGTCATCCTGTGAGCTCTTGCAGACTCTTGAAAATTCGGATGTGAGGGTCTAAATCTTTAACTGGGCCATACACATATCTGCACCAGGTCTCCAAAGTGAACAGCCTCTGGCATGTTAGAACAACGTAGGTAAGGGATGTTGGCAAGTCAGATCTGTAACTTTGGGATAATGATTGACTTTGAGGGCTGGGTCATGATGGGGTACGAAATAGGGATGGGGGCGCACCCTGACTGGATGAGGCACTGCCCCCGCCTCCCCATCACCACCCCCCCACCTTTTCCCGGTCTCGTCCATTGCATATTGATTTTACTTGGTGTATGATGGCAGCCTGGATCTTTATTCTTTATTTCTCTGTGTGTACAGGACTAAAACAAAGTTCTGAGAGGCTTAGTAGTGAAGGGGTTAAATTATTTTGACTTTTCATGATTTTAAAAATGGTGTCAATTACTACAATTCTATGGTGCAATTGTAACTTTAAGGTACTCATTTCCACCTTTGCCTGCCATTGACTTAGACCCCTTTGCATAATTTAGATATCATGTTGATTGATAGATGCAATAAATTCTCCTTTTGGATACATTGCATGCTTACCATTTGGGTAATTAGATCTCTTTTCCTTTAGGCTGTAAACTCATTTGAGAAGGGCCCTCATAATCTTTTGTTCCTGTACAGCAAGCATGTCAAACTCAAAGGCTAAGACGGGCCAAAGAAACAAGGTTTACATTTATGTGGGCCGCAAAAAACCCCAAAACATCAGTTTCCATAGAAACATAGGTTTATTTAGAAAAGTACAGCATAAAAAAAGTTTCCCAACTGACACTGGACATCCTCGCACTCGTAGGGCTTCAAAATAAACAAAAGAGCGTATTTATTATAAGAAATGCATTTGCATATAAACATTTCAGTCCAACTACCTTGACATATTAAGAAATATTTGGTAATGGGACTGAAATGGTGAATGTATGATGTTGCACAGCTGTAAAACACAAATTACATTATCTTGTTGATTTTGACATTCTATGTGTGTTCTTCACTTTGGCTGAGATCATCAAACTTGATGATCTCAGCTAATCCCATGCATAGGAAAGCATTGGGAGGCTATTGTGCATGTGTGGCAAAAAGCTGCGTGGCCAAACAACCTCTCCATGGGGAGCATTCAGCACCCCAATGCATACCCAATCTAACACACTGCCCCTTTTCCCACTCTAATACATTGTCCTCAAATTCAACACACTGCCCCTCCTCCCTCCACTCATCCACTCCACCATCCACTGCCCCCTTAATCTAATACACCGCCCCTCCTCCCTCTACTCTAATTGAATAGACTGCCCCCACTTCCACCACTCTACTTTAATACACAGCACTCCCTCTCCCCCTATTTCATCCTCTCCCCCAATTTAACACACTGCTCCCCACCACTCTAATACACTGTTCCCCTCCCTCCCTCAAATAAATACACTGCCCCCCCTCCCCAATTTAATACAATGGCCCCCTGACTTCCCCAAATTAATACACTGCACCCTCCCTCCCAGGGGAGGGCTGGCAGCCTTAGGCCTGGGGGGCAAAACCAGTCAAGTGGCCCATTGCACCACCAAATCAGTACAAGGGTGCCCACCTTTTCCTGGTTTTATAACGGATATTGATGTTATGCTAATCAGTAGCTCTTTGCCATACCCGCTCCTTCACGGCTCTGACTTTCAATGTTGTCAGAGCGCAGGCTGAGAATCTCTGAGCCTGTGCTCTCACTCACTAACTGAGCGCCAGAACCACGAGGGAGAGGCTATAATCTGACTGCACCTACTGCAGCTGTATTTGCCGCCCCCCATGTGACATCACAATGCCCCACCTATATGAGCTGCCATACGAACTAACGCCAGTGCTGCCCACAGTGTGTGTTTACATTAAAAAGCCTGCAGGGACCGGCTATAGACACCAGAACCACTTCATTAAGCTTCAGTCGTTCTGGGGACTATAGTGTCCCTTTAATGTAATGTAAATTATAGATTAGTGTAACTAATAATATACTAGATTGCCTACTTACAACCAAATGAGGATGATGATGGGCTGCAGTTTGGCTCCACTGGTCTGGTGTAGAACAGGATCTCTGGAGGCTGTTTGCAACTGTGGTCACAAAATTCAATGTTCTGGGAGAATTGGAAGCAGCTCCATTTTTTGGGGGACCCCTTACACAGCTCAAGGTCTGGGCCCCAGGGCCTGACGGTGAGTATGCCCACAAGGCCCACTCATAAGTCTACTTATATGTTCCACCCACCCATGAGTTTGCTCACAGGGAGTGGAGTGTGTAGGGGATGTGTTATGTGTTATTGTAGAGGATCTAATATGTGTGCTTATGGTATGTAGTGTATAGGGATACCAGTTTGTGCAGGTGATGCAGTGTGTTTGTGTGTAGTGGAAGCAGTGTGTATTTATGTATAAGGGATGTATTGTGTGTTTCTGGTTGTGTGTAAGGGGTGCATTGTGTGAATCTGTGTTTGTATGCATAAGGGATGCAAGGTGTGTGTCTGTAAGTGTGTGCATTGAGTGTGTGTTAGTGATGTGTTTCTGTGTGTATGTAAGAAAAGCAGTGTGTGTGTGTAAGTGTTTGCATTATGTGTTTCTGTGTATGTGTGCAAAGGATGCATTGT
>OW240912.1:62429594-62474775 GCA_933207985.1 Pelobates cultripes
AGCGTGGCCGAGCTGCTTGCTGGTCCGCGGTGCCCGGCTGGACTGATGGGAAGGCGCACGCTGAGTGTGCACTTCCTGTCAGTCCGGCCGGTTACAGGAAACAGAAACTCTGCGCGGAACTGGAATTTCTGTTTCCTGTAATCGGCCGGACTGACAGGAAGTGCACACTCAGCGTGCGCCTTCCCATCAGTCCGGCCGGGCACCGCGGACCAGCAAGCAGCTCGGCCATGCTACAGGGGAGGGCAAGGTAGGAGCAGCTGCAGCCGCCGCCGCCTGAGGCTCTTAACAGAACGCTCAGGCGGCTGCAGCATTTAAAGGGCCGGCCCTGCAGCGGCTGGTCACAACAGAATTTAGGGCGGCCTGGGGGGCAATTGCCTCCCTGCCCCCCGGCCCAGCCCGCCCCTGCTCCCTCCCATTAATAAACTGCCACCACTCCCTAATTTAATACACTGGCCCCCTCCCTCCCAAGGTTAATACACTGTCCCTTCCCTCTCTTACATTAATACACTGCCTCCCCACTCCACCACCACCACTCTGCACTGCCCTCCCCCCAATTTAACACACCAGCCCCCTCCCTCCCTCAAATTAATACACTGATCCCCTCCCTCCCCCAAATGAATAGTGCCCCCTCCCACCCTGAAATTATTACAGTGCCCCCTCCCTCCCCCAAATTAATACGGTGCCCCCTCCTTCCCCCAAATTAATACACTGGTCCCCTCCCTACCTCAAATTAATACAGTGGCCCCTCCCTCAAATTAATACACAGTCCCCCAAGCACCTTACAATTTGCTCTCCGTGTCCTCCAGTTCCAGCTCCAGCCCTGCTGAAGCAGGCCAGACGCTCCTCTGGCACTGCGAGCAGGAGGGATGGGGGAGTGGCTGCTCTGGTCTGCTCAGCAGACACACAGCCACTCTGCCCTCTTGTGGCCGGGAGAGCAAGAATCAGGAAATATTTTTCCTGTCTTGCTTGTTGCAGCCACAGCTGAAAGCGGCCACAGGGCCGGCGGGCCGCAAATATGTACACTGTGGGCCGCATGTTTGACATGCTTGCTGTACAGCAAACCTGCTTCATCATAGGTACGTGTATAGCCTGTTGTGCAGTGCTGTAAATTATTTTGCCCTTTTATAAAATAATAATGACAATGTAGTTAATGTTGCATATTGTACATTGTTATTCATTCAAGGTAATATACCTTCCTATCAGAGGCGTAACTAGAAACCACAGGGCCGGTGTGAAAATTGCCCCGGGGCCCCCCCATACGTCTACCCCCTGCAACCCCACCATACGTCTACCCTCCCCCTCCCATATGTTCCCCCTACACATGCAGACAAACAGATACAGATGCAGACACACACATATACAGAGACACACATATATACAGACACACACACATACATACAAACACACATATATATACAGACACACAGACAGACATACACACAGACAGACACACACACACAGACATACACACAGACACACACACACACATACAGACATACACACACATACATACAAACACACATACATATACACACACATACATACACGCTCAGTTGTACTGTGCTCCTGATTGTGTAAAGACCTTCAGAGACTCTCCAGTATCCTGATCCTGTTCCTAGTTTTGACTCTTGCCTGTATCATTCCTTCTGAACCCGTGCCACCTGTCCTGACCTTTGGCTTCCCCGACTATTCTCTTCATCTAATCCTTTGGTACTGTGAACTTGGTTCTTTGCCTTCAGCATCTATCTACATCTTGGGCTCTGTCCACTAAACTGTGTTCCCGACACTGTATGTATGTCTCTGTATGCCTATCTTTATGTCTCTGTATGCCTATATGTCTGTACACAGGTGTACATACTGCGGTCCCAGGGGTTGCAGCTGCGACAGAACCCGTTACTCCAGGGGGCCCGGCCACCCTGCCGCCATCTTTTGTGGCCCCGGCCAGCGCGGCAAACTGCCGGGGCCACCGTCCAAGGGGTCCATTGGGTGGCCCGAGGGATATGGATTGTCAGGGGGCCCAGTCAGCACTGGGTGCTTTAACAGCGCGACCGGGCCCCCTGTGATGACATCACAAGCTGGGAGGAAGTGACTGCACATCACTCCTCCCAGCTATCAGAGACCTGTGCAGGAAGAAGGAGGAGGGATCAGGCTGAGCCCCCACTGGACCCCAGGGAAAGTCACCCTCCTGCAAAAGGTAGGATACAGGAGGGTGACTTAAACATTTTGTATGTGTCTGTGTGTGTGTCTGTGTGTATGTCTGTATGAATGTGTCTGTATGTGTGTGTGTCTGTATGTATGTGTCTGTGTGTGTGTATGTATGTGTCTGTATCATGCAGACACATACATACAGAGACACACATACATACAGAGACACACACAGACACATACATACAGACACACTCACACATACATACAGACAGACACGCATACAGAGATGCACACACACATACATACAGACACACACAGACACATACATACAGACTGTGTGTGTGTGTGTTTGTATGGATGTATGTGTCTGTATTTATATGTATGTGTGTGTATGTATGTATGTGTCTGTGTGTATGCCTGTCGGGGGGGGTGTATGTGTGTGTCTGTCTGTTTGTGTCTGTCTGTGTATGTATGTGTCTGTCGGGGGGTGTATGTATGTGTGTGTCTGTCTGTGTGTATGTGTCTGTGTGTATGTGTGTGTGCCTCTATGTATGTCTGTATGTATGTGTTGGAGGGGGCGGGTCACGGATTGGGGGGGGTACGGATCAGTTTCGCACTGGGGCCCCATGTATTGTGTGTACGCCACTGTGTCTGTATCTATATGATTGTATGTATGGCTCTGTATGATTGTATGTCTGTATATGTATGGCTCTTTATAACTGTGTATGTATGTATCTGTATGTCTCTGTATGACTGTGTTGTATGTCTCTTTATGTCTTTGTCTGTCTCTGTATGACTGTGTCTGTATGTCTCTACATGATTGTATGTCTCTGTCTGTATGTCACTGCATAGCTATATAGCTATGTCTTTATGTCTCTGTATGACTGTGTCTATGTCTCTGTATGACTGTGTATGTATGTCCATATTTGTATCTGTATGTCTGTGTTTGTATGACAGTGTATCTGTATGTATAGATTGTATGACTGTGTGCCTGTATGTCTGTGCCTGTGTGACTGTATTTGTTGGATTGTACATAGTTACTGTTAAGACACCCCTGGTGTCTTTAAGAGAAACCACCGTTTAGTTAGCCTTCCCCTTGTCGCATTACCAATAACTCCATTCGCATAGACTGCAGTATACAAACCAATAACAGGGGAGGCGGCAATCTCCCGACCGGAATCTGTGAAAGGCTCCAAACTCCCGAACGGAAATCCACGAACTGCTGCTAGCCGCCGTACAACGATATCCACCAAGCGGCTTTTGGTCCCAATCAGCAGTCTCTAAGCGCAAAGAAGAAATCCCCCCAATAACGAGACAGAAGCTCCGCATTGAGGGTCAAACAGGATCTGGCTTTACTGTGGGCTACCTGCCTGTATTTATGCAGGTTTCCCACTTGGTGGACACTCCCCTAGGGGACCAAATGGGAGACTGGAATTACAGATGGACATGGGGACATTTCAGACGTACAGTCACAAGCTTTTCCCACAATGCAATATGGTTTCCTCCCCTCTGCCCTGGAGATAATTGAGAAGTAATTCAATTATCTCCAGGACAAAGACAAATCGCCATCTTAAATACAATACCAGAAAATACATAAAAATACATAACTTTAAAATAACCGAACATTTCCCATTCGCACCACATATCCCCAGATAGCCTGGATCTGAGTGCATATTATTGGCGAATATCCCACACACATAGTTCAATCGCCATGGAGTCAAAGTCCTTACAGTCTTTCGGTATGCGATTGACTCCATGGGAAGGAGTCCTTTCGTGTGTTTTAAAACTCCCGAACGGCCGGTGTTCGTACGCTTTCGTCGAGGCAGCCAGGCGACTCGTTGTTTCAGTGGTGTTTGGCAGAAAAAGTGTCAGTTTTTAGTTCCATGGAATCAGTGCCAAACACCGCTGGGCTTTCGTGCGTTTTAAAATGGCCGCTGCCTCGTGGTCGAATGACGGCCACCCTGAATTCGGTTTAATTGAGAAGTGTCTGCGGTTAACCACAACGTTCTAATTGGGATCAAGAGGTTAACCAGCAGCACACTTCTTATCCTGGGTGGCTATCCGTTCGGGGAATTTGTTCGGTGAAAACAGTCATTCGTATGGCTGGGCTATAGAAACAGCCATTTACACGAAAGGGGGCAGAAATAGACGAATCCACCACAATAGATAGACAGATGGTTCTGTCACAGTTACATAGGCTGAAAAGAGACTTGCATCCATCAAGTTCAGCCTTCCTCACATATGTTTTTGCTGTTGATCCAAAAGAAGGCAAAAAACCTAGTCTGAAGCGCTTCCAATTTTGCAACAAACTAGGAAAAAAATTCCTTCTTAACCCCAAAATGCAGTCAGATATCTCGTTGGATCAAGCAGCTATTACCCCACTAATTAGAAATGATATCCCCGAATGTATGTTTTTGGAAGTATTTATCAAATTGCTTTTTAACCCCTTAAGGACCAAACTTCTGGAATGAAAGGGAATCATGACATGTCACACATGCCATGTGTCTTTAAGGGGTTAAACATCTATATGGACTCTGATAAAACCACCATACGGTGGGTGGAGACAAAGTCCACGAGATTCGAAGCAAAGCTGCAGTGGAGATATACACGAGAGAACTCCATTACAACAAGGGAGCCTAATCATGCAAGTGTCTTGGATTACACTGACTGATTGGAGATCTGAGCCTTTGTGATTAGTGGTGTAATCCGCATATGCTCACCAGCGATCTCTTTTACTTTGTTCTGTACGTGCAATATAGTTCTATGTGCCATATATTTGCACACACATAATGCAATATAATTGTATGTGCAATATATGTCTATGTGCAATATACTAGTATCCTACTGCCTTTTATCTTATTTATGGAATACAATTTTGTCAAATTGTTTCAACCTCTTTGCACTTTATAGTAATATGTGAATGTACACAGGATATGACAGAATTACACTATCTATTTGTATCCCTTCTTTCTTTCTTTCACATGTCGATGGAATTATCTTGACCAACAATAAGAGTCATCTGTATAAGTACTTTTGAGCTCCACTTTTAATATATTTTCACTATGTATAGCACTGTTTTTGAATAGATTTCAAATAATGGTTTGTACTGGCACCCGAACATATTTGTATAGTGTTATCATTTCCCCTCTGAGGAGCTGTTTTCCAAACCAAAGAGATTTACATTTTTTAACCTTTCTTCATAACTAAAATGCTCCATTGCTTTTATCAATTTTGTAGCTCATTTCTGCACTTTTTCTAATGCCATGATATCCTTCTTTAGAACAGGTGCCCAAAATTGCACAGTATATTTAAGGTGTGTTCTTACCAGCGATTTATAAATAGGCAAAAGTATATTTTCATCCCAAGAATTTATGCCCCTATTTATAGATGACAAAACCTTACCGGCCTTAGCAACTGCGGATTGACATTGCATATTGATGCCTAATTTGTTGTCTACAACAGTTCCCAAATCCTTCTAGTGTGTTGTTATCCCTAATTCACTACCATTTAAGGTGTAAATTGCTTGTGCATTCTTGACCCCGAAGTGCATAAACTTTGCATTTCTCTACATTAAATTTCATCTGCCATTTTAGTGCTCAGTCCCCCAATCTATTTAAATCCCTCTGCAGCAAAGCAATATCCTGCTCACATTTTATTACTTTACAAAGGTTTGTGTCATCTGCAAACACTAAAACATGGCTTTCAATGCCTATTTCAAGATCATTTATAAATATATTATATAGAAGTGGTCCCAAAACTGAACCCTGAGGGACACCACTTACCACTTTTGTCCAGCTTGAAAATTTACCATTAATGTCAACTCGTTGTGCTCTGTCCTTAAGCCAATGTTCTACCCAAGAACAATAATATTCATCTAGACTCATTTCTTTTAGTTTGAAGACTAACTTTTTGTGAGGAACCGTATCAAATGTCTTGGCAAAATCCACCCTGATCTATACTTTTACATACTTGTTCATAGAAAGCAATTGGGTTAGTTTAACACGACCTATGTTTCATAAAACCATCCTGATTATTGCTAATAACAAAGTTCTTCCCAATGAATTCCTGAATATTATCCCTTAACATCCCTTTAAATATTTTCCCAGTCACAAAAGTTAAGCTCACAAGTCTGTAATTTTGGACCCTTTTTAAATATTAGACATGTGCAATTTGTTTTGGTCTGAATTTAAATTGCCTAATTGCCGAAGTGCCGCATTTCGGAAGTGCTGAACTGAACAGAATTGCTGAATTGCAGAAGTGCCGAATTTCAGAAGTGCAAACCAAACCGGAGTGCCGAATTGCCAAATTGTCGAAGTCCTGAATGTTGGAAGTGCCGAACCAAACCAAATTTTTTGCCCATTCACATCCCTATTAAATATAGGAACAACATCTGCCTTCCTCCAATCCTCCGGTGCAATACCTGAAACAAAAGAATCTTGAAAGATTAAATACAGAGGTTCACTTATTTCCCCACTTAGCTCCTTAAGTATTCGTGGGTAAATACCGTCAGGCCCTGGAGCTTTATTTTGTCTGTATATCTTTGTGACTGTGTGCCTGTATGTTTGTGTGTTTGTCTGTGTCTTTGTGCATGTATGACTGTGTTTTTTTGATTGTGTGCCTTTTATGCCTGTGTGTCTGTATATTGTGACAGAGTGTTGGGGATGGTGGTCAGGGGTGTATATCTGACACCCAGACTTTTGCACAGCCACTATCCTGACATGTGGGTGAGCACATGCAGCCCCAGGGAAAGTTAAGTTTAAATGTAGTTTTTTTCCCTCTTTTGTTATTTGGGTCCCTGGGGTGGAGTATTCGGAAGAGCAGGGTGGGCCAATTCTCCACCCACTGTCAGAGTGGTTGTGCATGAGTCCAGCCCAGGTTTTCAAAGGAGTTCTGGCTCACTGCCTAACGAGGTCATTAGCCTCACCTGTAGGGGCTGTGAGCAGCTATATAACTGCAGTTAAAGCAGGGTGGCGTGAGGGAAGTGTTTTGTGGAGAAAGAAAGTGTTTTGTGGAGAAAGAAGGTTTGCTGTTTGTTGTATCCTGTTACTTCTTAACAACAGAAAATAAACAGGCCAGAGGCCCTTTTGAAACTGGACTTTGTCTTGACCTGGTTTTCTTACCCTAGAGGGCTGTGCAGTTGCCAAAAGATCCTGGACAAACACACACAGGAAAGTTTGTCACAATATCTATATAACTGTGTGCCTGAATATGAATAACTGTCTGTATGCCTGTATGGTTGTGGGTCTGTTTGTGTCATTGTGCATGTATGTATTTTTGACTTTGTATCTATGTCTATATGGGAGAAAGCAATGCAATAAACTGCGTGGGAGTGATCACCGTGAGTGCCTGAGATTTTTTTCATTTATACAGATTGTTTGGGGTTTGCTGACCGATGCTCAGTGCACCCTGTGTTAAACCTTGTGATTGAGTGCAACCCTCCTTTTCTCACTATATGGGAGAAAGAGACACATAAAAGGGCCAGTGGAAGAAAGACACATAAAAGGGCCAGTGGAAGAAAGGTGCTAAAGGAGGGATAAAATACACTAAAGGGGGTGTAATGCACAAGAAATTAAATAGTGTGGTTATGAGACACACAGATGCATTTTTTTGGGGTGGGACGGCAACATGCATTGTTGCATGTGTAGCCAAAACTCCTTGCACCAGCCTTGGGCAAACAATTGCAAAAATAGTGGTAATAATGTTTGGAGTTCTGTTTACATAAAGATGGGGGAATAAAGAGATGCAGTTGAATTTAAAAATTGCAACCAATAAAACCAACTTTGTGTATTTTTTGTGTGTTTGAAAGTATAGTAACTGTATTCGATTTTCAACTCCTTGTACCAATGTCTGTAGGGCTGGGAGATAGGGTTTACTTCAATATCTAGAAATTACAACTTTTACTGCATTCAGCTACAGAATAACACAGATTGTGCATAAGCATGACAATGAATCTACTTTGGCAACTCCTCTCTTCAAGTCTTGTGAGCCTCCGGACATCAGAGCATTTTACCACAAAATATAGCACCTATCATACTCCACATATGTAAAAACACTACATCAACTACACAAACACACTCTTAATTCACTATACACACTGCATCCACTACGCAAGCACATTGTATTTACTACACACACGCAACTACACACACACACAAACTGCATCCATTACACAAACATACAATCTGCATTCACTATACAAACACACACTTTGCATCCACTATACGCACTGCATCCTCTACACACACACTATACAAACCAAACACACTACAACCACTACACACACCGCATCCACATTACATATGTCGAATGCACTACATGCACACACTGCATCCACCATACTCACCCTCCCCATACAATGCACACATACTCTTTATCCACTATAAACACATTGCATCCACTACACACACACTGAGCTTGAGCTGTGTAAGGGCCCCGAAATGTCTGATGGCAGCCCTGTTTACATCCCTCTAATCAAACAAAATATATATATGCTAAGTCAAAGACTCAAAATTGCAACTCTCAACTAGCCACTGGTGGGTAAAAACATATGCTGGTGAGTAGAAATTCAAGCAAGCAGACACTAGCCAATATTTAGCGAGAGCTAGCTCTGGCATGTAGAAATTCACTCCTATTGAGTGTGCCATGCAGGCTTGGAGCGGCAAGTAACTTTTAAAGCCTGGCCAGTAGCTTTGGGCTTGAAATTTTAAGCCCTGTACATGTATAGATGAGAAAAAAATCTGTAAATTTATATGTAAACCATACATTTACATCTGCATAGGGGAACTGAAACTGAAATATTTACGTTATTTAATTTGTTATATTTAAAGCTGCATTTATAATGTTTATCCTGTGCAGTCAACATTTTTGTATTTACAGTAAACTAACAGTAACAGAGTTACAGTTAACACTCACCAAAGGATGTAAAAGTCGTGTATATGGTAAGATGTTGCATTTGGACATATCTGATGTAGATTAAATCAGTAAGCACATGGCTAATAATTGCTAACATGATGCATTTTAAAGTGACACTGTCAATCATTATGTAATTAGAGGTATTATTTCTCAGTAGTAAAAGGGATTCGTGGCTAACCATAAAATGTATCCACATTTAGACTCGGGGCTTTCAGGACCTCACTCACCACTCCAGCCAGTGTAAAACCCCTTATAACAATGCCCCTGCTATTCTGTTATCTTCCATCAATGAATAGAATTGTTTATAAATAGCCACAGTTTGTCTTTTTGGTTTTTTTTATAATGTGTGTCAGGAAATGAGCATATTGTATATCATATGTTTTATTCTTACTTGCATGTCATAGAGGCATCCTTTTGACAAACTTTAATTTGTAATTTAGTTTTGATAGGATAAAGATACAATCTTATGTAATTTGTTGTTGATTTCCAAAGATCCGTGTGAAATTTTTTAATTTCACGCTTCTTTCTAAAAGTTACAGTCCAATTCCTACATTTCTTTTGTTGGGCTTTTGACTGTAACATGACTATAAATATAACATAACATTGAATGTAATAATTTCGTATTTATTTTTATAAATCATACCACTTTTTTGATTCAACGTTTATATAACACCTTTTAAGACATATCACTTGTTTTGTAGACATCTGCCAAGCCAGCATCATATTGCCTTCCTTTATGATATTTTATATTTATTAGTGGGCATTAAGATAATAAAACAATGATTATATGATATGTTGAAGTAACAAAATCCGATGGAAGTTTGCGTATCCACCCAAATTGCTGTTTCGTGGCATTCTCTTGTGTTTAAGCAAAGTCATCTGACACCATTATAAACCAAATGTCTTCAACAACTGGTTGAAATTTTAGACTAAAAAGAATAGCAACATATATTAAGGTTACCAGATCCACCACGCTATCAGGCACACATATAATTTTGTCATGATGTTCATCCCTATGTCCCCTGTTATTTCACTCCCTTCCTACTACTATTCTGAGTTTTTGCCCTTAAGCACTTACTTTTTAATGTATAAAAAGACAAACTGATAAAATAAAGGTCAGAGGCTTATTTTGATAACCAACACGAGTCTGGTGTCTAATTCACACTTCTCCAAGTGCACTTGATACAATTTGGGTTCACCTGAATATAACAAAGATCAAGTCGGATCTATATCAAGGTGGATGGTGGGTGCATGTGTGTCATTTACCTGGTGAACAGATAGCAGCAGGATGCACTATGGAAAGGAGGCAGTGTTATGCTCTGGGTAATGATATGCTGGGAAACCTTGGGTCCTGGCATTAATGTGGATGTTACTTTGATGTGTACCACCTACCTAGAGATTGTTGCAGACCACTTACACCCAGGGGTGTATTTACCTAGCGGCAAACAAGGCATTTGCCTTGGGTGGCACTTTCTGGGGGATGGCAAAAAAAGCCACCCCCAATCGCCCTGGCAAATGCCTTGCCAGCCTTTTGTCCTCAGGGCCCATTCGGCGGGCAGCGGCGGCACTTGGCGGGCGATGAAGGAGCACTAATCCTTCTGCTCAGCTCCCTCGCATGCACCACAGTGATGCCGAAATATGACGTCATTCTGGCTCCGGCATAACTACGCGGCGCGCGACTGCAGTCACCGCCCAGCAGCCCCACTGGACCCCAGGGAAAATTTTAATCCATCCCAGCATTTCCAAAGGTAGAAAGGCTGGGGGGATGTATGTATGTATGTGTGTGTGTGTGTGTGTGTGTGTTTGTGTGTGTAGGACCTACACAATAATAGGCAGGTGATCTTAATGTGGCTGATCACTGTTCAGCCTTTCATGGTCTCAGAGCTCTTAAGCACATTACTTTATCCTTCACGATTTTCTGTTATTTGACTCAGCTTAATAATTGATTTTACCAGTATTTCTCTGTTCGATTTTGATGTTCTCCTGTTCCTGTATACCTATTAGACCTGGCTTGTTTGTGACCTTAAGTTCCTGAAGAAGCTGCACAGAGTGAAGAGTTAGGCGACTGAGGAAGAGCTACAGTAAAGTACAACTACCATCCCCTGCACTGTGCAGCCACAGACCAACACCAGAGATGTCACTTTCTTTAATGTTAAAGATCACTGTTGAGATCACTCATTCCACTATCTTAGAGAAAATAAAAACTATCCAAATTCAATGTCCAAAGATCTGTTAAGATTCCATAAATGTTTCTGATGAAAAAAGATTAAATAGTTGTTCCTTTGTCTGCCTGTCTAATGTTTTTACCAATATATTCCTGTTTGCCACATGGGACAAAAGAAAATGAATGAATTGATGCAACAACACTTTTGGTGGTTTTAATTAGTAGTGATATCCATATGGATAGAAATATAAGTGAAATTGCAAACATACACTTACTTCATTAATTGCATGAACTGCATCAAGATCCCACTGACTGAACCTTACAGGCAAAATTCTAATTAATTAATGGCAAACATGTCAGAAAAACTATTTTATTTAAGCAGTAAATCAATAAAGAAAAGAAAGGGCGACCAATGGCAAAATTGGACTGCCTTTTATGCCAAATAAGAAATTTGGGAATAAGGTGCAGCAAGCACTACAGGGCATGATCGCAACAAGCACCAGAGGATGCATATGGCGGCCGACAAGGGCCAAATAGCGATCACAGTACAGCTGCAAAGGGAAAACCACCGCGGCAAAGCCGCATAAGGAAAGCACAAAGGGCAAACTTAAAAACAGCTTTTATATTGCGGCCAAGCTCAGCATGTCACATGGTGCAGTCACATGACGCTCAAACTTCATTGTGCGAGTGTGCCATAACGACAGACTGGCAAGAGTACAGCCTTAGGGTTTGTTGCAATGGTTATCCGTGCAAGTCAAGAAGATTTTTACAGATAATAAAACAATACGAAAAATAATGAAAACTAGATAAGAACAGTGAAAACATTGTATATAAGTGCACTACAAATAATAATAATACATTAATTTCACATAATGCATTTCTTTCTTATATGTTACTCCACATATGTCGATAATAAAAATATTAAGGTCTCACAGAAAAATGGAAGAAAAAAAACATTCTACATGAGCATGACTATAAACATGATAATAAGACTATACCCAGGCAGATCAAGTATCTAAAAGACAACCTGTTCCTAGCACACCAATTAAACTGACAAAAGTGAAAAACTTTAGTGCCAAAATATCATCTAATTTAAAGGTACTTTAAATTTAACAAATGTCTCCAACTTACAATTGAGATAATTAGATTTAACAGAGATAGACAATTTAAGGTAAAGCCTCTCTAACTTAAAGTCTTGCTAGGCAGACAGAGGAAAGAAGTAGAAATTAAAGTGTTTAAATAATAATAACCATGCTAAAAGTAGCTTGGTTTAACCCTTAAGGACACATGACATGTGTGACATGTCATGATTCCCTTTTATTCCAGAGGTTTGGTCCTTAAGGGTTTAAATCCCCATCGTGAACATCGTGAATATGTGCCCAGTAAAAAAATAAGTTGCCTGACGCGCAAAAGCATTTTTACATGAGCATGACTATAAACATAATAATAATACTATACCCAGGCAAATCAAGTATCTAATAGACATCCTTTTCCTAGCACTTCATTTAAAGTGAAAAATGTACTTGACTTTCTTTCATTTGGTTATATAATGGTTATTCCAATACTGTTCAATAATCCAGATAACACTTGCTCACAGGGCCGTTTGAAGGAATTTGGCCCCCCCCCCCAACACCTCCCACCCCCACCCGCATGCAAAGCTTACAGGAACCACAGCATAGCCATACAGTTTAAGTTCACCCACACTTTAAATAAATAAAAAAGGTTTAAAGTGCAAATACTGCTTAGAGCTCTTCCCTGCCCCTTGGTCTTTCCTCTCCCACAACCCTCCCCTACCAGTCTCTTCTCACCCCCTGGTATTCTCCTCACCCCCCATGTTCTCCTTATCTCTGCTTCTCCTCACCCCCCTCCGTGTGTTCTTTTTATCTCCGCTTCTCCTCACCTTTCCTTCCCTGTGTTTTCCTCATCTCCTCACCCCCCTCTCCCTGTGTTCTTCTTACTCCTCCCCCTATGTTCTTCTTACTACTCCCCCCAACCCCTCCCTATGTTCTTCTTACTCCCCTCCCACCTCCCTGGTGTCCTTCTTGCTCCCCTCCCCCCTCCCTGTGTCCTTCTTACTCCCCCCCACCCTCTGTGTCCTTCTCCTCCCCTCCCGTGTCTTCTTACTCCCCTCCCCGTGTACTTACTCCCTCACCCCTCCCTATGTTCTTTTTACTCCCTCCCTATGATTTTTTTTACTCCCCTCTCCCCCTACCTATGTTTTTTTACACCCCCTTTCCCCCTCCCCCCTCCCTCCATATGTTCTTCTCACCTCCCCTTTTCTGGCTGTAGCGTGGCCGAGCTCCTCTTCCTCCTGGCTGTCAGTCCGGCCGGGTACCGCGCGGTACAGGAGATTCTGTTTCCTGTTCCCGGCCGGACTGAAAGGAAGTGAGCACTCAGTGTGCACTTCCTGTCAGTCCGGCCGGGAACAGGAAACTGAATCTCTGTCCTGTATCGCGCGGTACCTGGCTGGACTGACAGCCAGGAGGAAGAGGAGCTCGGCCACGCTACAGGGAAGGGGAGGTGATGACGAGGAGTGCTGCAGCCACCTGAGGCTCTCTATAGAGCACTCAGGCAGCTGCAGCCTTATAGGAAACACCGGCTCTGCTTGGGGCCCGGGAGATCTCAGGGCCCCAATCAGTTGCTTGGTTTGCCTGCCTGCTAGCGACGGGCCTGCTTGCTCATGATGTTTTTTTGTGAGGGAGTGCTATAGTCTTTTACATTATTTAGGGGTAGTGATTTTACGGTAGTGATGGGGCCCTAATAACAATAAGGGAGGGACCTATTGTCCCCCCACCTGGCCCCCACCCCTGAGCGGTGGGTGGGGGCCCTAAAATGAACAATAAGGGGGGGACCTATTGTCCCCCCCCGGCCCCCACCCCTGAGCGGTAGGTGGGGGCCCTAAAATGAACAATAAGGGGGGGACCTATTGTCCCCCCCCGCCCCCACCCCTACACAGCGGGTGGGGGCCATATTGATAATGAGGGGGGGGACCTACTGCCCCCCCGGCCCCCACCCCTGCGCGGCGGGTGGGGGCCATATTGATAATGAGGGGGGGGACCTACTGCCCCCCCCGGGGGTGGGGGCCATATTGATAATGAGGGGAGGGACCTACTGCCCCCCCGACCCCCACCCCAGCACGGCGGGTGGGGGCCATATTGATAATGAGGGGGAGGACCTACTGTCCACCCCCCCTCCGGCCCCCACCTCTGGGTGGCGGGTGGGGGGCCATAAAGATAATGAGGGGGGGGGACCTACTGTCCTCCCCCCTGGCCCCCACCTCTGGGCTGCGGGTGGGGGCCCTAAGTAAATTCCCCCCCCAAGGTGACTAGGGGTCCCCAAGCCCCTAGTCACCCCCCCTCCAATAAAAAGTCCCTACCTACCCCCCCCACCCTAAAAAATAGTGGGGGGTGGAATAAAATAACTAACCTGTAAAATAAAATTAAACTTACCATTCGACGTCTTCTTTTTTCTCAAATCTTCATTTTTCAGCCCCAAAAAAGGGCAAATAAAAAACCATCATAACCGTCAAACTAAAAAATCGGTAAAAACCTGACGAAAAACAAAAACACGAGTGCAAAAAAATAATCCATCTTCACCCATGGAGGGGTGAGCTCTGCAGGGCGGGGGAAGGCTTATAAAACCTTGCCACGCCATGCAATTAGGCTAAGAACACTCTGATTGGTGGGTTTAAGCCAATCAGAGTGCTCTTTGTCATTTTACACAGCGTGGGAAAATTCAAAAGAACTTTCCCACGCTATGTAAAATGACACAGAGTACTGTGATTGGATGGCTTGAAAGCCATCCAATCACAGTGCTCTGTGTCATTTTACACAGCGTGGGAAGCCCGGAGCCCTCCATGGGTGAAGATGGATTATTATTTTGCGCTCTGGTTTTTTCTTTTTTGTCTGGTTTTTTTTTTGGCCTTTTTTGGGGCTGAAAAATGAAGATTTGAGAAAAAAGAAGACGTCGAATGGTAAGTTTAATTTTATTTTACAGGTTAGTTATTTTATTCCCCCCTCACTATTTTTTAGGGTGGGGGGGTAGGTAGGGACTTTTTATTTCGGGGGGTGGGTGACTAGGGGCTTGGGGATCACCTTGGGGGGGAAATTTACTTAGGGCCCCCACCCGCAGCCTAGGGGTGGGGGCTGGGGAGGGAGGACAGTAGGTGTCCCCCCCTCATTATCTTTATGGCCCCCACCCGCAGCCCAGGGGTGGGGGCCGGAGGGGGGGTGGACAGTAGGTCCCCCCCCCTCATTATCAATATGGTCCCCACCCGCCGCGCAGGGGTGGGGGACGGGGGGCAGTAGGTCCCCCCCCCTCATTATCAATATGGTCCCCACCCGCCGCGCAGGGGTGGGGGCCGTGGGGGGCAGTAGGTCCCCCCCCTCATTATCAATATGGCCCCCACCCGCCGCGCAGGGGTGGGGGGGGACAATAGGTCCCCCCCTTATTGTTCATTTTAGGGCCCCCACCAGGTCCCCCCCTTATTGTTCATTTTAGGGCCCCCACCCACCGCTCAGGGGTGGGGGCCGGGGGGGGGGACAATAGGTCCCCCCTATTAGTATTTAGGGCCCCCACCAGGGGGGGACCCTTTTTTTTTTAACAGTGAGCAGCCACAGGCTGCTGACTGTTTAATAGACATGCCCCTACTCGCGGTATTGCGAGTAGGGGCACAATTTACTAATACTAAGTAATTTTTACTTAGTATTAGTAAATTAATAGGGGGCGGACCGAACATCGCATACGTTCGCCATCCGTGGCGAATGCGAACACGCTATGTTCGCCAGGAACTATTCGCCTGCGAACCGTTTGGGACATCACTATTTAGGGGTTAAGCCCTGAGACACAACCGGAGTGTCTCCCTGGTGAATAAGATTCAGTGGGGGTTATTATGCAAGTGCATGTTACCTCCTACTGAACACTTTTTTGTTTGTCTGTTTACAAACCACAATTTATTCACTTTCAAAATATATAATTGTAACCAAAAATAAAATAAAAAATTATAGGGGGAAGAGGAAGGGTGGGGAACAGGTCCAATACAATTTTTCTTTAACTTTTTTAGTGCCAGCTGTTACCTCAGGGCGCCTTACATATTGTATTTTCCCTTGCGGACAAGTGCTCTAATCAGGCGGACCCCTGTGCTACCTGATCGCAAGGGGATCACAGATCGTTGCCGATGCCCTTGTGACCCGCCAGCAAAATCCTTCCCACCTCTAACCCACGCAGGGCACATGTATCTCCTCGATTGACCATGTACTGTTTGAATGAATCGAAATAATGACAAATCATGGTAAAAAATGTGCAAAAATTGCATAGTTACTGTAATACTTAATAAATGTGCCACGATACTATGAAGTGTCCAAGGTGCACATATGTTGCAAAAAGGATCTGAATTCGGGTGTAGAACATCTGTAACAAAAAAACAACAACATAATTGTTATTCAAATGCAATATATAATCAAAATTAGAAACATAGTTACTCAAAGTAAGGTCATATTTAACATCTAGGCCACTAGGGCTAAGAGTATCCAATTCTCTGATTCAGAACATTTCCCTAAGTAATAGCTTCTGTCCGTAGGAACATACAATTATTCCCCTGCCTTACCTTTGGCATTTACAGGAGGAATTGGTTTCCCTGGTGGTCCGGTGGTTGAACATGCAGAGCACGCACACTAGGACTGCACTGTGGAAGGTATCAGAACATTGCCATTGTAACAACTCTTCATAACTGCTGGCTGATCCATGAGGGCGATCGCTGGCCACAAAACACAATCTCTCTTACAGCGCTCAGACACCACTGGCCCTGCAGGGGCCCATCGAGGAGATACTTTTATCTCCCTTGTCACCTTTGGCATATGGCCATTGCAGCCTACTGGTTAAATAAACCTCATGCTGAATAGCTACAACTTTGTGTTTCCTTTAGTTTAAATAAGTTCATAACAGTAAGCCAAAAAAATAAATAAAATAACCCCAACACAAAGTAAAACAACAAATCATTAGTAAATGTTTTTCTGAACATTTTTAGTAAATTGTAATTCAATTGCTGTGGGGTGAGATTCCAGTGTAATAGCACCATTGATTGTAATCTCCAGAGCTAGCAACATAACAAAACAATCTTTCTAAGCTCAAAACTACTGCTCCGCGGTAATTTTATGCTTAAAAGACATTCTTGACCTTTCCCGGTTCTTTCTGGGTCACTTAATAAAGTGAGATGTCAAAATAGTGAAACTGTTAACAAAGATGCAAGCCCTTGCCCTAGGCTCTGTGCATATAGAAGGACATAGAAACATAGAAACATAGAAACATAGAATGGGACGGCAGATAAAAACCATTCGGCCCATCTAGTCTGCCCAATATTTCAAAATACTTTTAATTCGTCTCTGGCCTTATCTTAAGTCTAGAATTGCCTTATGCCTATCCCATGCATGCTTAAACTCTCTCACTGTGTTAACCTCTACCACTTCAACTGGAAGGCTATTCCATGCATCCACTACCCTCTCAGTAAAGTAATACTTCTGATGTTATTGTTAAACCTTTGTCCCTCTAATTTAAGACTATGTCCTCTTGTTGTGATAGTTTTTCTTCTTTTAAATATAGTCTCCTCCTTTACTGTGTTTATTCCTTTTATATATTTAAATGTTTCTATCATATCCCCCCGTCTCGTCTTTCCTCCAAGCTATACATGTTAAGATCCTTTAACCTTTCCTGGTAAGTTTTATCCTGCAATCCATGAACCAGCTTAGTAGCCCTTCTCTGAACTGGCGGCATTTCCAAACTTCAAATAGCTGGATCAGGAGTTGTGTATAGTTACTAGGTTCCATTGGACACATCTTGCATTGATGCCTAACCCCGGCAGGAATGATGCAGGATGCTGAATTAAGGTATAAATAAATCAAACCTGCATCCTATATCACTCTGGTAGGTGAAAGGCCGCAGTAAGAGATGTGTGCATTGGAATCTGATAACTGTACACACTTCCTACTAGAACAACAGACCCTAAGGAAAAGGACTCAGTGCCCATGCAATGGGGGATTGTGCGAGGTTTCCTGATATTGACGTTGGCTACCAAGTGATGTGGACACTTAATATTCTTATACAAAATCTATGCTGATTCCTGCTATAAATAAAATTTTCCCTTCCCCTATAATGATCCACCACATCTGTGTATTATCAAAATGTTTTTGTTTAAAATACCACTAATACCTTAACATTTTCTTGTGGCTTCTAACACGGGAAAGCAAAATTAAATGCACTTATATAGTCAGTGCACACAGACACAAACAGTATACAAAACACTGCCAAACTGACTGACAAAGTCACTGCACACATAGATGCACACACTGAAGCTTATGTATTCACAAAAATGCTGCACAAAAAAACACATACAGTTATAATGGCATTGTGTATTCACACTATTGTTCTCTAAAAGGTAAATTGAAGTCAAAAAGGTAAATTTAAAATCAAATTTAATAACAAAGCTAAAACAGTTAACTTAGAAGAGGAACTGATTAAAACATGTTTTTTTATTTTTTATATTTATAGCTCTTTATTAATCAATATTTTTCTTTTTGCATATTGAGTTATACAAATATCATAGGAGTACAATAAATTTGCATTATAAAAGCGTTATGACGTGCGCACGTGTTGACGCTCGCGCGCAGTGATGACGGAAGAGGAGGGGGGACCCACTAAGACCTAGCGTGGACGGAGTCTCCGCGAGCTTTTCCCGCTACCTAGATTTTGCTTTGCCTGCCTGGAAAGATCCGTTCTGCTGGACACCCGTATCGGAAAGCGAGTGCTATACATTGCTCCACACAGCCGTGTATTGTGAGTATCGTGTTGCCGGCTTTGTTTTCGGTCCGGTGGGTGCTCCGTGCTGCTGCCGCGGCCGACGTGTGATTTGTGTTTGCGCTTGCATTTGTAGTTTAAACAGAGCCGGTGTTCTATATAAACATGACATAGGGCCACCAATATTGCCGTTAAGGACAGGGGCTGAAGAGTTCCGTGGACGGACACTTTATATATAACATATACCGGCCTAGACAAATATAGCCCTATTATTTAACCATTTGTGGCTACTCAGTTTGCGGCTTTCTTTTCGCAATAATTACTTATATACAATTGCTAGCCGTTTTGAAGGCCAATTGAGTGCAATTTAAAGTCATTTAATTTATTAGGGCTTGATAATTAAGGCCATGAAAAAGTCTTATGAAACTAAATCCTCTACGAGGAAGGATAAAAAAGACTCTCTACAAGAAAAAGCACAAGAAAAAATACAGGATAAGTCTTTAACAACATACTTCTCTCCTCAACCACATAAAACTTTAAACCTAAAGACAACTGATATGGATCTCAGTTCAGAGAGTACGGAGTCAGACGGTATAAAAAATCCTGACAAAGAATTGATTACTATTTCTCTGCTCCATACAAGTTTAAAGGCCAATCTAGAAGAGATAAAATCTGAATTGGCTGTAATGGCCACAGAAATAAAATTGGACATAAAAAAGGAAATAAACATTCTGGCAACAAAACTGGATGGTTTTGAGGTTAAATTAAATGACATGGATCTTCAAGTGAATCACCTGAAGGATGATTATCAACTGGCACTCCGTAAAATCGCAGACCTCGAATTTAAAGTGAATGATTTGGAAGATCGATCGAGGCGAAAAAAATTTATGTTTTAGAAATTTACCAGAGAAGGGTACTCAGGACAATGCTAAACAAATTGTGATAGAATATATATCTGCATTGGGGATTTCATATAATTCTTCAGAACAACTAATTGAAAGGTGCCATAGACTATTTAAACCGAAAGCACTTCAGAATGATCTCCTCGAGATATTATGGTTTGCTTCTTTGCATTTGAGTTCAAGGAGTCGATTTTAAAAGCTGCCAGATTAAATCCGGTTTCTTCAGGCCCTTTCCAGAATGTTAAGGTGTTCCAGGACTTATCATTTGAAACTAGATCTCAACGTAAAAGTTCAGCTCTGCTACTCAAATTTTACAAACTTTAAATATAAGATATAGGTGGATTTTTCCATCTAAATTAAGCCTGACATATGAGGGCAAAAGAGAGGTGTTTGATTCAAATGAGAAACTAACGGAAGGGCTGAAAAATAACAAAATTTTTGTGTAGATTTTGCAGTAGATAATTAGGTTTTTTTTGTTTTTTGTTTTTTTTTCTCACTAAATTTTTACTATTTGAGAGGGTGCCTAAAAGAATATAAATAAGTCAAATATTGTTGAAATAATTATCTATAAAATTTGGTACAATAGGGAAGTGTTAATAATTAAGTAATTTCACGTTTGGATGGCATGACAGGGCACAATGATATAGAATTTATAGAGAATGTACCACAGAGATAATTTATCACATTTCAGTACCAATGAAGTTTCCATATGTCCACAAGTATTGGTTGAATAGTTAAAAAGTGTACAAGACACGGTTAAAGCAATAGAAGTGTGATAATAATGGGTAAAATAACCGTAACAAAGGATTATGTTATGGCATCACAGTACATACTTTTTTTTTTTTTTTTTCTCCCTTTCCTAGATTCTGCGGCCATTTGTGTTACTGGGTATTCTCATGTAACTTTTGCCCTACTAAGGAATGTCCGGTAATTTGTTGCTTATGATGACAGATATATTTGGTCTGGTGTTAGAATTACTTGACGTTCCGTGAATCGTTTATGGATTTATTTTTCACTTAGATACTTAAGGTATATACTAACGGGTAATTGCACCGAATGTAGGCTCCATGGTCACGTTTCAGAGTCTCCCCTCTGGTGTAGTAATACTACATTATTTTCATTGTGCCATTACTGGCATTAATGGATTCATTAGTATTATATTTTCTTACAGTGGTTAGTCGTCCTTTGATGATGGACTGGTATACATTCCCTTATCCAAGTGTCTCTATGTTAATTTGTTTTTCTTTCTTTTTTTATATGTGGTTTCTTACCTTGAGCAGGAGCTTTCCATTTGATACTATTCATGCTTTTTTATGCTGAAGATATTATCTATAAATACTCAGGGGCTTAATACTAATAAGAAAATAAATTGTTTGTATAATTCCCTGGTAGATCATAATATCCAAGTTGCTTTTCTACAGGAAACCCATTGGCTTAAAGATTCTAGGCAGATATGGAGTGGAGACAACTATCCAATAATTATTCACGCCTCTCTAGTAGAAAGGAAAAAAAGAGGGGTTGCACTAGTATTTAATAAAGACCTTAAAATAGACGTGATACATTTGGAAATGGATCCTGATGCTAGGTTTATTATTCTGGTCTGTAACATCAATGATAAGATCTATACTTTGGTTAATGTATATCTCCCCAATGTCGACCCTATGGCCAAATTCTCCATAATTATGGATAAAGTTGATAAGATCTCTAAGGGTTCTCTGATTATTGTTGGTGATTTTAATTGTGTTAATGACCCTAAATTGGATAAATCAACAATAACTTCAACTATGATTAATAAAAGAATTAATAAACAGGCCAAAAAATTACAGAATATTTGTAAACAATTTAACTTATATGATATTTGGAGATTATTACTGTAACGGACTGTTTTGTACACAAGGGGTAAAAACCGTTTAGGCGATCGTCCCCCTTTCCAGAGATGCAGGCACAGCTATTGTAGAACACCAAACTCACGAACCGCCAATAAGTGAATGCTCCAAACTCCCGAACTGCATCCAATATAGCACTCCAAACACACGAACTGGAACCAGACGAATAGGAAAAGCATCCAAGCGGCTTACACTCCTAGCAATCAGTCTCTATCAGCATTCAGTAAATCCCCCCCAAAGACGAGACAAGGCTCCGTGTTGGGGGTCAAGCAGTGGTCTGACAGACCTGTGGGTTTATTATCCTTATATACACATTCTTACACATTAGTACCACCCACAGGGTTTTACACAACAACCAATCATAAACGTACATTACAGAAACACTCCCAGCAATTACACACAAAAATCCTCCCCTCTGCCTGTGATATAATTATGGTACACAATGGTTTAACATAATTAACACAGGCAGTAAAAATACAGTTTCTATCCATACACTGTAACTTTAAAACTATGCATCCAATATTAAAAAACTTACATATTATTAATCAGCACACTTTAAACATAAACATAACAAAACATCAACCAAATCCATTCAGGGGTTAAAAAGTTAGCTGGAGGTCCCTTTATGACCGACCGCAAGCACATTTTCCTGCCCAAAACAGTTCCATAGATTTGGGCTGTGCAGCCGGTCTATTTAAGGCTGAAAAAATGACTAAGTCCCATCGCCGAATGGGACTTAGTCTCTGCGGCTGTAAAATCAGTAGGGGAGAAGGTAGAGCACAGCGGTGTTTGCGGAAATGTGTAGCCGATTTTAGTTCCATGAATTTGGCTACACATACCACTGACCTCGTTCGCATTAACAAAGATGGCCGCCGCCACGTGTTCGGCAAACAAACAAAGGCCACCCAGCATTGTCAATTAAGCTGCGGTTAACCGCAGCTTCTGGGAGGTAAATTGCCTGCACACTTCCACTTCTGGGTGGTCTGCCTGTGTGGTACTTGGTTCAGTGAGCCCCATTTACTGAACCAAGTGGGAAATAGCCAGGCACAAAGAGTTTTAACCAGGTCTGGGGACACAGGGGACACCGTCTTAAAGGGGCAGTGTCCCAAACAAGTCTGGGGACACCGTCTTAAAGGGGCAGTGTCCCAATCTTCCTGATGTCCCAAAAAGGTGTTTAAAGGGCCAGCACCAGTCCCATAAAGAGTCCATAAGCCACAATATGCCCACTGACTGTCTTAAAGGGCCATACACACCCAATAAAAGTGCATACGTTTTCACCATCTCCCAGGGGCCATAGTCATGTGGAAAGAGGCTGGCAAATAGGCTTCTCCAATGCAATGTGGCGAGATTGGTCTCGTCACAATTACATCCATTTCAAAGAGATTATTCCCATTTCTCTAGTGTACATGGTACCTATTCAAGGATTGATTACTGTCTAGTTGACTCAAATACAATCCCGCTTTTTAACTCTATTGAGATTAAGGAGAATCCCTGGTCCGATCATAGTTTTTTATTATTTGATCTTGGCAAAAACCTTTCAATGTCTCGTACCACCTGGAGACTGAATGACTCCCTTATTAAAAACGATTACAATAGGGTGGAGCTGTCTAAGCTATTAGAATATATTTGGTCTGAAAATAATCCAGTGGACACTTCCCCTATGATTAATTGGTGTACTCATAAGTCTGTTATAATGGGCTATCTGATTAAAATAGGTCATATTTATAAGAAAAGGAATGGTAAGAATCTAAAGGATTTATATATTGAATTTTACTCATGCTCCCATCTAAATAAACAACATCCTACGCCAGAGTTGAGGACTCGTTTAAACCATTTAAAACAACAAATAAACTCAAAGGAGGAAGAAAAGATTAAGTTTAATATAACTACGTTAAAGTTAAATAATTATCATACGAGTAATAGAGCTAGTAAAAATTTAACAAAAAGACTTCAAAATCATTTTGCGAGGAATAGGATAGAAAAACTGGTCATTGACCAATTAGTCTACTCCACCCCTTCCTTAATAGGTCAAAAATTCAATCCATTTTATCAAGAATTATACAACTTAAATTTACATCCTAAAACAAAGGATATAAAAAATTATTTACATAATACAATAATTCCGAAAATTACCTCACAAGATCTGGTATTTTTAAACAACAACATTACTATGGAAGAAGTCAAATATCAAATAGATAGACTCCCCATAAATAAAACTCCAGAGCCTGATGGCTTCACAAATTTATATTACAAATACATGAAGTCACATTTACTAAATCCTATTACTCAATTCTTTAATCAATTGGCCGAAAAATACCATAATTCCAAAAGAATTGTTACAATCTAATCTTGTTCCCATACTGAAAAAGAATAAGGATAGTACAGACCCGTGTAATTACAGACCGATTGCGTTAATTAAAGTAGACATGAAGTTATATTCAGCTATTATTGCCGAGAGAATTAAAAGTAGTATACCGAATTTTATTCATACTGACCAGATCGGGTTTATCCCTGGAAGATGGGCATCAAATAACTCCCGTAGATTGATTGACAGTATTGACTGGTCAAATAGACATAATGTTCCCCTCCTGGCCCTGTCACTAGACGCCGAAAAAGCGTTTGACAGGGTCGGGTGGGGATATTTAAGTGAAGGATATATGGTGCTATTTTAGCCCTATACTCCTCCCCTTCACCCAGAACAGTGGGCCCGAATATAACTGCAGGATGGTTTGATCTCAAAAATGGTACTAGACAGGGGTGTCCCCTTTCGCCTTTACTGTATGTTTTATCGCTTGAACCTTTAGCTATTAATATTAGGAATAACCCTTTATTAGCAGTGTCAAATTAAAATTAATTGACGCTAAAATTTCTTTATATGCGGACGATGCTTTAATCACCCTGTCTTCTCCTGAAAAATCACTTCGGCCTTTAATGTTTGAAATTGAGAGATATTCTAGTATATCTAATTTTAAGTTAAATATCTCAAAATCAATAGCTTTAAACATTATTATGCCTTCAGAATTGGTTGATAATTTATCCCAGAATTATAAATTTAGCTGGACAGATAAGGAATTAAATTATTTGGGTCTAACGATCCCTGTAAACATTAGACTATAATGGAGAGAAATGTTTTAATTTTAATTAAAAATATGAACCTTAAATTAAAAAAATGGCAAAACCTGGAAACTTCGTGGATAGGTAGAATTAATATAATAAATTCCTATATTCTACCTAAGTGGCTATTTCTTTTTTCTATGGTTCCATTAAAAAGCCTTGGCTAGCAATGATTCAATCAAGTTTCAATAAATTTATTTGGAAGAATAAAAGACCCAGAATTAATCAAAAAAATCTTTCTAAAAAACTATCTCAAGGTGGTCTTGACTTTCCTTGTATTTTATATACGTATTATGCAAATATTATTCGGCATATTTACATTCTTCAAGATCCACAGGTTCGCAGGGAGCCATGGTTTATATTAGAGTCAGAAGCTGCCCACTCTTCTAGACTATATCATTATATGTGGATGGATATTAAAGAGATTTCGAAAGAGACAAATAATTGGTTTTCTTCCACATTGTTTCAAACTCTAGAGGATTGGGCAGAAATTAAGAAAATTTTGAATATTGTACAATTAATACCAAGATCTTGTAGTCTTAATATTTTGGAGGGTATAATAGAGGATTTTTCACTGACTTCTTGGGGTAATATTGACTCTCTAAGTATCCCAGACCTCATGCAAGGAGATAATATTCTGTCTTTTCAACAGATCATCGATAATATACATATTTCTCCCAGAGAGATATTTATTTATCTTCGTATCAAACATTTCATACAGAAACGTGTTATTCCAACTTCTTTTCCCTTCGCTAAGAAATTGGAAGCTTTATTTGGTTATTGAACGCTTCCTAAGGTTACTTCTGTTGCTAACTCTTTGCTTGATGAAACTAAGATAATACCACATAAACTGATTAATATCTGGGAGAAGGAATTAAATTTGATGATTCCCTTTAATGACTGGCTAGCCTCTCTAATAAATGTAAATAAATATATACATTGTCTAACTCTGACTGAGTGCCATTTTAAGGTAGTTCACAGATGGTACTTTACTCCAACAAGATTGACAAAAATTTATCAATCATATGATTCCACTTGCTGGAGATGTGGCTCGCTTCTGGGCACATATATGCATATATGGTGGGATTGCCCATTAGTTAAACCATTGTGGATATGGGCATTTAATACCATCTATGCGATTACAGGTATTAGACTTGGCAATTAAAATCGCAAGAACATACATGTTATGCTATACATTGTTTTGTTGTGGTCAAAATCAATATAGCCAGACATTGGAAGTCCTCAAATTTTTTTTTAGAAATCCTGTTTGATCGATCAAATTTTATTTCAGTTAACAATGGAAAAAGAGATTATAACTAATAATACTGTCTTTAAAAAAAACAAAAAAAAAAACTATATGGTATTCAAATTGGCTTCATAAACTTTCCCATATCTAATGGTAACAAATTTATGGCTCGTGTCTTTTATTTATATAATAAGGGGAAAAAATGGATAAGAGAAGGGCAAAGAAAAGGATAGGAAGAGGAAAGAAAAGGGAAGAAAGAAAAGGTAATAGAAAAAGGAAAAGCAAGAAAAACTACATAGTAATAATTATGGTGTGAAGGTTTCAATTGGCTCCTTTTTTGTTTCTGCAAGTGTACTTTTATGTAATATTACATGATAATTAATTCTGGTATCTTTGATATATTAGTAAGAAAGCTTTCCTGCTCTGTGTAGGTGGTGGTATAATTTAGTTGTCTTGGTCATGTCTATGTCTTTGTTCTCTTTTTGTCTAATCGATTTCTATTATACAAATAACAAGACTTTGTACTAAATGCTTGATTGTATCATATTAATAGAATACTCGTTGTTATTGTTATTTTCTGTTTATGTGTGATATATAAAAAAAAATGTCTCAATAAAAAATAAATAAAAATAAAAGCATTTTATGAGTCTCTTTCAAAATATATAGTACAAATTTGTTCATCCCCCGAATCAAATAAATAATTAAAGAATGAGGAAAAAAAACAAAAGGAACAAAAATTAGATAAAAACATACAAACCACATTCATACTTACATACATCTGGGGTCATCAGAGAAGAGGAAGCAAAAAAGAAGAAGGAAGAAATCATAAAAAGATAATATAAATCCAGTAGATAGGCAAGGACACTTAAGGATATAGGTCATCATTAAGTTATCGTTAATTTATTGGAATTAATGTAAAATTTCAAGAAAGCCAGTAGGACTCATATTTTTCCAGCATACCTCTAGTTAAAAATGTTTTTATATTGAAATAAGATTTGGTTACATGCTGTTAACTAACTTATATATTCTGTAAATTTCCAGTTACGAGCCAAATCGATCTCTGTTGCAAACAGAATATGTATTATTAGATATTCGTGACATTTCTTACATAATGGATAGTCAATATTCCATAGAAACATGTAAGGAGTTAGTATACTAAGGATAAATAATTTATTCAGACATCATTTGAGTTTAAATGTAAGAGAAATACGTCTGGAGCATTCCCATCATATGTGGAATAGGTGACCGATTTCTGAGTGACATCGCCAACATCTATAATAGTTACTTCTAAGAATCTTATTTAATCCAGTGGGAACTAGATACCAACTGTATATTAGTTTATATTGTAATTACAGTATGGTAATACAATGTATATTTTGGATAATTTTCTTAATTCGAAATAACCATTCTTCCAAAGGGAAGTGTCTATCTAATTTGGAATACCATCTGCATATTGGAGAAGCCTTCTTATCGTCTATTTTTTTGTTTCCAGAATTCGATCTACATATTCTCAATATTTTGGATAACATATATATACATATTTTCTTTTATCAAATACGCAACTCTGTAGAAAGTGTTCTAAAAAGTGTGATGTCAAAATTATTTTCCCTATCAAAAGTATTTTGAGAGAAAATTCTTTATTAGGAAGCTCTGAAGGTATGGAAAAGGCATAATGTCTTCTTTATCGATAATATCAGAGATTTTTAATATACGTCTGGATCTTTATTGGACCACGTTTACATCTTGTTCATTATTTCAAAGTATTTCAATTGGAGCACAACATACTAGCCAACTTAATTTTTTTCTTTACCTTTATTAATGTATAAATTAGATCTTTAACAATAGGATTTAAAATTGTTTTACATTTAGTCATTAAGAGATAAAACCAGAGCAGTTGAGACAGAATATTGGGTCTTATACGTTTGCCCTCCACTTTGGGACAAGCCAGAATCTTGAGAGCCAGAATATAAACAAAAGTAAAATGAAGAAACATAGCAGCTTCATGTTAGTTTTTTTAACAAATATTTTTGCTATGCAATTTTCAATACAATGAGTAATTAATAAATGCCTCGGTCTAAACTATATTCCCTAACTCTTACACTGCAGACACACTCTAACATGTTGTGGATCAAATCAAGTGTTTGATTATTTGAATATCTGCCCCTGTTCAAACTATTGATATTACGTGCGTGCCTCCTAAAGTAATTTCACACCAGACACAAGTTTCAGGTTAATAAAATGCTCCAGGAATTTTTAATCATGGGGCGGAGAGCCCCTTATGAAGACAGAAATATGTCACATGCATAATTATAGATAACTGAGAAAATACATCAATAATTGGTTAATTGTTAAGGCTTTTTATCTAATGCCATCCCACAGGGTGTGATGTCACTGTCATCATGGATCTCTCCTCCAGATTCCAGCGCCACCTTGTTACATGTGGTGGTTAGTCGATGGCAGGGGGAGCAGTTACTGAACACAGGAGGGGAGGGGTTAGAAGGGGAGCAGTTACTCTAGCAGCCAGGTTCGCACAGTGAATAATTAGCACAGATACACAGAGTAAATAGACATTTTACTAATTCTAATTTACGTCCATAACATACAGATATTACACGGAAGTTAGAATATAGCATCTTAAAGCAATTTTCAATTTTACTTATGAGTTATAATAAGACAAATATTGGGCAAAATAATGTAAATTATGGTTTGCATATGGTATATAGGACTAGACATGTTTTCCTTAAAGGGACACTATAGTCACCCAGACCACTTCAGCTCAATGAAGTGGTCTGGGTGCCAGGTCCCTCAGGTTTTAACCCTTCACATGTAAACATAGCAGTTTCAGAGAAACTGCTATTTTTACATAGCAGGGTTAATCCAACTTATAGTGGCTCTTCCTGACAGCCGCTAGAGGAGCTCCTGCGACGCTGGATGCGAAATTCGCATCCACCGTGCAGAACGTCCATAGGAAAGCATTGAGAAATGCTTTCCTATGGACTATTAGAATGCGCACGCGGCTCTTACCGCGCATGCGCATTCTTCTCCACTCGGGAGCTGACGTCGGCGGGGGAGGAGAGGTGACCAGCGCCGGTGCTGGATTAAGGTAAGCAGCTGAAGAGGTTTTAACCCCTTCAGTGCCACGGGAGGGGGACCCCCAAGGATGACATAGTGTCAGGAGAATGGGTTTGCTTTCCTGACACTATAGTGGTCATTTAATATGTGATGTGATGCATTACAACATGAAATATGGAACTGAGTGATACATATTCTAAAATAAAGTTGGGTGCCTCATTCTATGCATTTCTTTATTTGTGAGATAGTATTTTTGCTGGCATCCCAGCCAGGGACGGCCCAAGGCATTTTGCTGCCTGGATCAAAGGATTTAATGCTGCCCCCCATCCCCAACAAAACCACACCAAGCAAAAAACACCCACATCCATTATGTTAGGCAGCGCGTGTAGTGGATGCAGAGTATGTATTTGTGTAGTGGATGCAGTGTGTGCAGTGGCTGTGGATTGCATGCAGTGTGTGTAGTGAATGCATTGTGTGTCTGTATAGTGGATGCAGCATGTGTGTATTTTGTAATGGATGCAGTGTGTGGATAGCGGAGGCAAAGCGTGTGTGTATATAGTGGATGCAGAGTGTGTGCGCATAGTGGATGCAGTGTGTGTGTGTATAGTGGATGCAATGTGTGTGTATAGTGGATGCAGAGTGTGTGTGTGTGTGTGTATAGTGAATGCAGTCTGTGTGTGTGTATAGTGGATGCAGTGTGTGTGTATAGTGAATGCAGTGTGTATGTGTGTATAGTGGATGCAGTCTGTGTGTGTGCATAGTGGATGCAGAAGGGAGGGTGTGACAGTGAGGGAGGGGGTGACAGGTGGCAGAGTGACTGAGGGAGGGACGGGATGACACAGGTGACTGAGTGGGTGACAGATAGCAGAGTGACTGAGGGAGGGGGTGTCAAGTGGCAGAATGACTGAGGGAGGGGTTGACACAGTGAAGGAAGGGGTGACAGGTGGCAGAGTGACAGAGGGAGGGATGGCAGAGTGAGGGAGGGGATGAGACAGTGAGGGAGTGGGTGACAGGTGGCAGAGTGACTGAGGGAGTGAGGACATGACACAGGTGACAGAGTGGGTGACATGTGGCAGAGTGACTGAGGGAGGGAGGGGATGACAGGTGGTAGAGTGACTGAGAGAGGGACGGGGTGACAGAGTGAGGGAGGGTGTGTGTCTGTGTATAGTGGATGCAGTCTGTGTGTGTGTATAGTGGATGCAGGAGGGAAGGGGTGACACAGTGAGGGAGGGGGTGACAGGTGGCAGAGTGACTGAGAGAGGGACGGGGTGACAGAGTGGGTGACATGTAGCAGAGTGACTGAGGGAGTCAGGGGGTGACACTGTAAGGGATGGGGTGGCAGAGTGAGGCAGGGGGTGACAGGTGGTAGAGTGACTAAGGGAGGGAGGGGGTAACACTTTAAGGGAAGGGGTGGAAGAGTGACTGAGGGAGCGGGTGACAGAGTGGGATGGGGTTACAGTGAGGGAGGGGATTTTAATTTTAAAAATACATTTATTTTTATTCCCTAGTGGTCCAATCTGATCTGAGAGGCAGAGAGCCAGCACAGTCTGCAGCTCCGCTGGGTGTGAGCTGCAGACTGTGCAGTATCTCGCGATATCCAGAAGTCAGAGCCTTGCCATGATAACCCGAGGCAATGCTCTGATTGGCCAGAAATCGCGAGACACTGCACAGTCTGCAGCTCACACCTGGCAGGGCTGCAGACTGTGCTGGCTCTGTGCCTCTCAGGGCAGACTGGAGGGGGCTCGCACCCGACGGAATACCGGGTAAGCCAAAGGGCCCCCTCCTGGTGTCGGGTCCTTGTTGAGGGACCCAGGACCTGATACAGTCTGCCTGCCCTATGGTGAGTTAGGTGGCCGCGAGGCCTTAGGCAGCCCCCTAACTCACCTAATTAGAGAGCCACTTGCCCGCCACTGACAGGGGTGGCAAAATGAGAGACTGACAAGCTCCTCTATCTGGCATTTGAACTGCCATTGGGGAAGGATGCCACCAGTACCCTCTCCCCAAGTCTTACTCTACCATTGGGGAGGGAGGTTGGCTACCTCCTCTCCTTGGCTCTGCTGCTGGGAAGGGACGCCCACTACCTCCTCTTCATGGCACTCCCTTTCCATACTCCATTCCTTAACCACGAGTTTCTTCAGCTTCTACCAGACCTCTGGAAAATGAGCACCTTCTAACTTCTCCATCCATTTGGTTCGTATCTCCCAGAACCGGGCACCCTCTCCACTCCCATAATCTTCATCCTGTGTCATGGCCTACCACAGGGTCATGGCATACCACAGGAACCTAGGGCCACTGTAGATAAAGCCCTGGATTGGGAAATATACTCTGGCATGCCAAGGTATTCATGTACGGCTCTATAAGATCATAGGATGCATGGACCCCATAGCTCTTTCTCCTGGCTATGCCTTTGCCAATAAGGTACTAATTCCCTCTCTTCAGCTTCTTCTTCCAAATAGTTCTCCATTTTGATCCTGCAAAGAGGGAGTAGGTTCCTCCCCTGCCACCAAGTTTGACAACGCTCCTGAACTCTGACTGAGTACCTGTCACAAGGTGAGTACCCTAACTTACAGTATATGGGAAACCCACAAAAAGAGGGTCAAAAATAGTAATATTACTGAGCCTTAAGGGGGTCAGACTTAACGTTATATAACGATAGAGACAAAGTCAGAAATAGCCAAGGATACGGATATACGAAAAAACAAGCCGGTTCAGGATTCCAGAGATACTCAAAGTCAATAAACAAGCCAAGGTCAATATCAGAAATACAAGAGAGACTTACTCAACACACTATAAAGGTATGAATGTAGAAACCAAAATAGGTGCTGAAAAAGGGCCCAAACAAGCATTATATAGACTTATTTAACTTCTGATTGGTCCACATCATCTTCGAATCCAAAAAGTATGAGAACAAGTTACAGCGGCTTCTTTTACATTCATGATAAAAATGTTATAAAAAATAAAATAAATTAATAAGTAATATCTCTAGCAACACTTACATAAAGAATTCTTAATACCAACGCCAACATATTCCACATCACTTTACAATTATCGATATTTGACATCAAGTAACTGACAGACAGAATACAACAGAGACAAGATGTGAAGAAATCCCAGTTCAAATGATTTTGCAATCCTTGTAAAGTCCACCTGCATCTCAGTACACTTCCAATCAATCCCCTACTGCATATTTCATCAATACTTCCCTCTAATGCTCTATTCTCCATGTGCATCCTCCAATATCAATTACTCGATACCTCCCTGAATGCTATATCTCTCAATTCTTCAGTTAGACTCCTCAAGCCATTTCCCCAAATGTTTTAATAACTTCAACATGACCTCCTTGGAAACTGTTTTTTTCTTCATGAAGCCTTTACTAAAAAATCTCTCTCCCTGTCCCCGTCAGAGTCTCGATTACCATGGCCCTATCCCTTCTTTCTGTCCCTGCATGCTTTATCATAACAATTGGCCACAAGAATGCACAGCACCATATACTAAATTGCAGAATGATACAGTGTGAGTTCTACCTATACTCCCTAGTATAGAAACATTCATACAATCAAAACATCATATAGCTTGTAAATATAAAATGTATAAAAATGTATTTTAATGAATAGCATAAAAAGATTACACCAGAAGCTACATCAGCCTAATTAAAGTACAATTCAATACAAATCAATATCACTTCATATATTCAGCACTACACCAAAAATCTGACAAACACTTTCCCCCCTTTTCAAGGGACACAAAAATATAAAAAATAAAAAAATAACACTATGGGTCTCTGTCATATGCATTTAATGATCCTTGCAATACTCTTCTCAAACAACTGAGATAAAATAGGAAAACACCACTCTCCATTCCACAATTTTTATTTGTTTTTTTCTTTAGCTCTATTAAGATATACTTCTGCACCTATTCACTAAAGAGTGAGTTGAGGGCAACTGGCAAATTAATTTGAGAGAAAATAGATTTGGGGTATAAATTTGTTTGATGTCAAAGTATCAAATTGTTGTGCAGTTTCTAATCCTTCTTGCAATATTCATCTTGACTCGACTTTTTTTGACCACTTCGCACCCCTGTCCCCCTTTTCCTTCTTGTTGCCCATTTTTTATTGTTTACATAAATAACAACATAACAAATAGTAACCACAGCAAAACAGATAAGTATGTGGTTTTCGAACATTATAGTGTTATAAATACTTTGACTTGTTCTCAAGGATACTTTTAAGTTTGAAGTTCTAATAGGATAACAGAAACATTCCTTGGAGTTACACCATATTACTGAGTAGCAGACAGTCACACAGATTACCTTTCAGCTGCTTTTTATTATTTATTTTGACTAATCTTTTAGCTCATCAGGTCAGGCTTATGAAACGGTGTTAAGTGAGCGAGGCTGCCATCAACTTGTGAACCTTTGAATGTAATCAGAGAGAAGGCAAAACTTTTTTTTTTTTATATAAAGAATTAGACAGCCATGCTACAGTTCATTCTTTTAAACCTTCTCTACTAGGTATTAACTACATATTATCCTTTCCTGTAATTCTATGACTATGCAAGTGTCTGATTCCTTTATACAAAATAGGTTATTGGGGAGGGATTTTATTTTTATATGTGACTATAAAATAATGGTTTTCTACATAAAAATGGCTGTGCACTTTGGTTTACTGAACACATTCCTGTGGAATTATAAATGAATTGTAAATGTCCAACTATTGCCAAAACACACTTAAATTGCCAAAACACACTTTGTTTAGCAAGACTTTTTTTTGCACTTTATTGAGCAAAAAGAATAAGAAAAAGTATCGCACAACTTTACGCCAACTTTATATAGGAAAGTTGAGTCTAAAAACACACTTCTGACTCTTAATCAATCATATTGTTTTCTAATCTTAGTAAGTAATTAGTAACTCACTCTTCGGATGTGATTATTTGTTGTATCAATATGAGTCATAGACAATGTAAGGTTTACTACAATAGTAGACTTGGTAAATGCCAATAAAGTCTGTACTTTAAGATGGAGGAAGTATTCACTTTAGTCTTTCTGTATCGTTTACAAGTTTCCTTGTATTGTAAATGTGTGTAAAGGTGTCCTTTAATATTTGAATCTTTTTATAGTCACACATCGCATAAAATCTTTGTTCACATGTATAGAACTCATTCCACCTTTTCAATAAATTCCATCAAACACAGGGCTCCCTTCTGTAGCAATGAATATGCGATATAACAAAGTGATAGCATTTTGTCTGTTTTTGCTATTTAATTAACTTCACTAAAAGGTTTTTTTGCACGTGATAAAAATGTCACAGGAAAATTTGTTATGGTAGAAATAGAATATTGTGGTAAAAACAGCACTGTGACACAAAAAACCTTTGGGATGAGGTTTATTTTGCATAAAATTGCATAAAAAAGCACTAACGCGTTTCGACCGATGATAAAGACCATCATCGGTCGAAACGCGTTAGTGCAATATATTTGGAGATTCCATTATATGCTTTTTTATGCAATTTTATGCAAAATAAAGGTTTATTTGTTCCAGTATTTCTCTACCTAGCATTTATCAAGGAGAAACTTCTGAAGGAACTATTTCAACCTGCTTGTCAGCACTTGGGTCTCCAGGATATTTTAAAAGGCGCTTGTAGTCTGAGACACTCTTATAGGCTCAGCACCACGTGAGTGGGCTATTTTATATTCTATTTAATTTGTCCTTAACATACAGGCTATACTATGTTTTGCATTTTATATTTTTAGGACATTTATGTGAAAATTCAAGATAAAGGGTAACATTGCATGTTTTTATCTTGTTCACTCTTGGTGTATATTGATCTCACCATATTATATATTTTACTTTGTTATTTATTGTTTGTGTGATTTGGAGTGACTCACACTTGGTGATTTTGAGCATTCAATATTTTACTTTTCTTTTATTGTGTTTTATATATACAATATAATAGCTTATATACGCACAAATACAACGATACCAAGCAACTGCAGTATAAAAAACACAAGCAGAATACCGCAACATAAACATCTCAATTTAAAAAAAAATATGACCGGCACGCTACGGGACATCACAATCCTATATCGGCACAGTGCTGCTAAAAGGTTGCCTACCCCTGGTTGTCAGGTATAGCATGGCATGTATTTCGTCGCCGGAACCCACTTCCGGGTTCACGGCGCTCAGCCCCGCCCTTTTTTCTGACGCGGTCCCTCCACGATACTTAGGAAGACCGCGCCAGATTCAAAGGGCTGGATTATTCGCACAGGTGCTGCAGAAAGATCAGCTGCTCTACTTTTGATCCTACCTGCTCCACTTCTAGACCTCGGCTAGTAAAACGGATTTCTACCTTCTCCACTTCTCGACCTCGGCTTGTAAACGGATTTCTACCTTCTCCACTCCTAGACCTCGGCTTGTAACTCTGAATTCTACCTTCTCCACTCCCAGACCTCGGCTTGTTAAAACGGACTTCCCCACTCTCCACTCCTAGTTCTCAGCTTGTTGAAACGGACTTCTAATTTCTCCTTCATTGGGTGAATTAACCCTTCCAGTGCCAGAACTGCCTTTAAGTTAAGTAATACTTTTACCAAACAAGCCAATTCCTATTATTTATGTTACACAGTATCTAAAACTCACTAAAGTGTCACTTGTCTAATTATTCCTCTTATTCATAAGGGATTGCTACAAAGCCTAATTTTTCCTTCATCTGTATTTAAAGGTACAGTGACCATTGTTTCATATCAATATAAAAGGAGGTGAAACTTATTGTTGCTGCAACCAGGAAATTCTGCAGTTGAGTTCCAATTAAAGAAGTATTACAAAATAAATATTACAGAATAATCCAGCCTTATTCAATGGAACCAGCAGATATCAACTCTCAAGTTTCTGCCCTAACCAATAGAGTGGATACGATTGCTCAAGGGTTACAGGAACTGCAAATTACAAATGAGAGAATATTAACCTATGTTAGAGACATTCAAGGTCATCTTCCTCATGCCGCTCTTCAATCGGCTGGTGATCCTGCTGTCTGTAATCCAGAAAAATTTTATGGAGATAGAACAAAGTACAGAGAGTTTTTGAATTCTTGCAAACTACTAATAGCTTTAAAACCTAGATCTTATCCCACCGAAAGATCCAAAGTCTGTTCAGTGATCTCTTTTTTAAGAGGTGAACCTATGGCCTGGGCCCATTCCTTTTTGGAAAATGATGATCCCATATTAGATTCATTGGATGAGTTCTTTGAAGCTATGTCTTTATTATATGAAGATCCTTTTAAACAAACTACTGCTGATTTAACCATCAGAACATTACACCAAAAGAATAGACCTGTTGAAGATTATATTGCAGAATTCAAAAGATGGGCTACAGAAACCCAATGGAATGACATTACTTTACGCAATCAATTCCGTCTCGGATTATCTGAAGCTGTGAAAGATGAACTCTCTCGTACAGAACTTCCTCCTACCTTAAATGCATTGATTCAACTGTCCATCAGTATTGATAGACGTCTAAGAGAAAGAAAAGCTGAAAGGGTTCTTACTAATTCTACCTGGAGAAAACCTTTCACTACTCTAAAACTACCTGAAAAAATTCCTCCACAAACTGAACCTATGGAAGTAGGTATAATAAAAAGTCCTCTTACTTCTGAAGAAAGAATAAGAAGGAGACAACTAAACTTATGTATGTATTGTGCTTCGAACGAACATCTAATTTCCGAATGTCCTCTACTGAAACATTCAAAAGGTAGTAAGCTTCATTCATCTACCTCTATATTGAACGTTTTTCAAAAAAGAAAAGCATCTACTTATTTTTCTATATCTCTCATATTACAGTGGGATACAAAAAGAATCGTGACTGAGGCCATCATTGATTCTGGTGCTAATGGAACTTTTCTTGATTTTTCTTTTGTTTCAAAAAATAAAATTCCTTGTGTTCAAAAAACTAACTTTATTCCAATCAGAGTTATTGATGGTTCATTTATATCCTCAGGACCCATCAAAGATGAGACAATCCCTCTAAGAATGATTACCAACAACGTACATTTCGAATTCATTACATTTGATATTATTAAATCTCCACTTTATCCCGTCATTCTAGGAATTAATTGGTTAAAAAAACCATGATCCTTTAATTAAGTGGTCTCCCTTCTCCATCTCCTTTGCTTCTGATTTCTGTAAAAAAACGTGCTTACAACACATTCCTATTCTCCAAACTACTGTAGAACCAGTTATACCTCCATTCTACTCCGATTTTGCAGATGTCTTTTGTAAAAAGAAGCGGAAACACTTCCTCCTCATCGGGTATATGATTGCCCAATAGATCTCATACCCGGAGCTCCTATTCCTTATGGTCATATTTATCCACTCTCTGAAAAGGAGTTAGAAATTTTAAAAGAATATCTTAATGAAAATTTACGCAAAGGGTTCATCAGACCCTCGACCTCCCCAGCTGCTTCTAGTATTTTCTTTGTGAAGAATAAAGACCAAACCATCCGTCCTATTATAGATTACAGAGCCTTAAATAAAATAACTATTAAAAATCGTTATCCTCTTCCACTAATAAATGAATTAATTGAAAGGTTAAGAACTGCAACTATATTCACTAAACTCGACCTTCGAGGCGCATATAACCTCATTAGAATAAAACAGGATGATGAATGGAAAACCGCCTTCCGGACAAGATATGGTCTCTACGAATATCTAGTGATGCCTTTTGGGCTCTGTAATGCCCCTGCAACATTTCAACATTTTATAAATGATATCTTTAGAGATCTTCTGGATATATGTGTTATTATCTACTTAGATGATATCTTAATATATTCTAACAATTTGGATGAACATAGGAAGCATGTTAGATGGGTTCTATCTAGACTGAGAACTCATAAATTATACGCTAAACCAGAAAAATGCCTTTTTGAGGTTACTGAATTCTCTTTTCTAGGATACATTATTTCACCTCATTCTTTGAAGATGGATAATTCCAAAATCAAATGTATTATTGACTGGCCCGCTCCTACTACTACAAAAGAATTACAACGTTTTCTTGGATTTGCAAACTTCTATAGAAAATTTATTAGAAACTATTCGGATGTATCACATCCTCTTAACCTCCTCAACAGTAGTAAACGTCCTTTCAATTGGAATAAAGATGCACAAACAGCCTTCGACGAATTAAAAAAAAGATTTACAACTGCACCTATTCTACAACTACCTAATCCAACATTCTTATATGTTCTTGAAGTTGATGCATCAGATGCAGCCATCGGAGCAGTTCTTTCTCAACAAAAGACTCCACAAGATCCACTTCATCCAGTTGCCTTTTTTTCAAGATCCTTGAGCTCTGCTGAAAAAAATTATCCTATTGGTGAAAAAGAATTATTAAGTGTTAAAGCTGCCTTCGAAAATTGGCGTCATCTTCTGGAAGATACAAAACAACCTATAATAGTTTATACTGACCATAAAAATCTTGAATATCTCTATACTAACAAAACCCTTACAGCTAGACAAGTTAGATGGAACCTATTTTTTAACCGATTTAACTTCCAATTAATATACAGACCTGGAACTAGAAATAAAAAGGCTGACGCTCTTTCTCGAATTCCTTCTAAAACTACTATTGATGATTATCCTCCTAACAAAATAATAGGGATCCTCTCTTCTCTTCATGATGACATAAAGAATTTGAATCAGAAGGATCTTGAACTTCCCAAAACACCTATACTAACAAAAAAGGATGGTATATTTTATTTTAAAAATAGAATTTATATTCCTCCCATTCTTAGGAATAAATTACTTAAGATGGTTCATGATTCCCCCCTAGCTGGACATCCTGGAATAAAGAAAACACTTGAACTAACTTCACGATATTATTGGTGGCCTCGCCAGGATAGAACCATTGAATTATATGTCAAAACATGTCCTATCTGTCAAAGGTCTAAACCAGAACATAATCAACCTTTTGGATTACTACTTAACTTACCTATTCCAGAAAAACCTTGGCAATCCATTTCTATGGATTTTATCGTTGATCTTCCACCTTCTCAACATTTCACCACTATTCTTGTCGTTGTGGATCGCTTCACAAAAATGTCCCATTTCATTTCCTTAAAAAAATTACCCTCCTCTGTAGAATTGTCTAAGGTCTTTATTGACAATATTGTGAAACTTCATGGTCTTCCTGAAGAAATTATTTCTGATAGGGGGACACAATTTACCTCCAAATTCTGGAAAGAGATGTGTCTCTCCCTTCAAATTCAACGCAAACTCTCTTCCGCTTATCATCCCCAAACTAATGGGCAAACAGAAAGGGTTAATCAATGTTTGGAACAATATCTTCGATGTTATTGTTCATACCTTCAAGATGACTGGACCACATGGTTACCTATGGCCGAATTTTCTTACAATAATACCATTCATTCTAGTACGAAAATGACTCCTTTCTTCTCCAACTATGGTTTTCATCCGTCTTCATTCCCCATCCAAACCATTACTTCATCCAATCCTACTGTTACATCAAAAAACGAATTTATGTCTTCTCTATTTCTCAAATTACGGGAGAATCTTCAACTCGCCCAAAATAACCAGAAAAAGTTTTTTGACAATAATAGAAGAATTCCCCCTCCTTACAAGGTAGGGGATCTTGTCTGGCTCTCTTCAAGGAATATTACCACAAGCCGTCCTTCAAAGAAATTGAGCTCTCTTTTTCTTGGTCCCTTTCAAGTAATTACTACCATTAATGATAACGTTGTTAAACTAAAACTTCCTCCAAGTTTTAAACTTCATCCAGTATTCCATGTCTCCTTACTTAAACCACACATCCCTGATCCTTTTTATAGAGAAATAGTAACAACTCCTGAACCTATCATTGTCCAAGGTGAAGAAGAATATGAAATTCACAAAATTTTGGATTCTCGTGTCCACCGTGGCTCCTTACAATACCTTATCAGATGGAAAGGTTATGGAGTTGATGAAGACACTTGGGAAGATTCATCTAATGTACATGCTAGGAGGTTAGTTACTGCCTTTCACAAACGCTACCCCTCCAAACCGAAATAGTGCACCCAGAGGATGCCCCATGAGAAGGGGGTACTGTCAGGTATAGCATGGCATGTATTTCGTCGCCGGAACCCACTTCCGGGTTCACGGCGCTCAGCCCCGCCCCTTTTTTCTGACGCGGTCCCTCCACGATACTTAGGAAGACCGCGCCAGATTCAAAGGGCTGGATTATTCGCACAGGTGCTGCAGAAAGATCAGCTGCTCTACTTTTGATCCTACCTGCTCCACTTCTAGACCTCGGCTAGTAAAACGGATTTCTACCTTCTCCACTTCTCGACCTCGGCTTGTAAACGGATTTCTACCTTCTCCACTCCTAGACCTCGGCTTGTAACTCTGAATTCTACCTTCTCCACTCCCAGACCTCGGCTTGTTAAAACGGACTTCCCCACTCTCCACTCCTAGTTCTCAGCTTGTTGAAACGGACTTCTAATTTCTCCTTCATTGGGTGAATTAACCCTTCCAGTGCCAGAACTGCCTTTAAGTTAAGTAATACTTTTACCAAACAAGCCAATTCCTATTATTTATGTTACACAGTATCTAAAACTCACTAAAGTGTCACTTGTCTAATTATTCCTCTTATTCATAAGGGATTGCTACAAAGCCTAATTTTTCCTTCATCTGTATTTAAAGGTACAGTGACCATTGTTTCATATCAATATAAAAGGAGGTGAAACTTATTGTTGCTGCAACCAGGAAATTCTGCAGTTGAGTTCCAATTAAAGAAGTATTACAAAATAAATATTACACTGGTCTAGGGGTTCACATACTTTTTCCACCTGCACTGTGAATGTTTACATGGTGTGTTCAATAAAAACATGGCAACATTTCATTCTTTGTGTGTTATTAGTTTAAGCAGACTGTGATTGTCTATTGTTGTGACTTAGATGATGATCAGATCACATTTTATGACCAATTTGTGCAGAAATCCATATCATTACTTTTTCTTGCAACTGTAGTCTGTGCAAAACCCAGGTTAGAATCAATTCAGTAGAGTTTTATTGCATCCTACTCATATTTTTATGAGCCTGGCTCAGGTATATCAGATTTAGCAGGATGTAATGACTTGTAGTTGGACTTCAGTCATGTGCTCCTCCCAGCAATCAAAAAATGGAGATATCAAGCAGCAAATTAGAGTGAAATATATTAATTTATTGCAAACAAAAATATAATATCCTTACATATTAAAACCTAATAAGGTGCATCACCTTATTATGCATCAGTCCTTCGGTCTCTTAGTTTAGCACAACGCATTCGGCAAGACGCCTTCATCGGGTCCATATTCTTATGTCTTTCTGTTCTCCCTTTTAAAACTCCACTGTAACTGGCTGGGTCAGGCTCCCCCACCGCTCCTCCCCTGCTGACTTCAGCCTACAGGGGGGACCTAATGCACATTAGGACTACCCCATAGGTAGATCACCAAGGTGGCAACCCCAATGTACATGCAGAGTGCACTTGAACATTTATAAAGTGCCTGGAATATCATGTGAGTCATATTTATTTTATATGTCATTATAACCATATATAGACTTGTTTTCCACATTTGTCAGACATTTTGGGAATCTGCATTTCCAAACATACCAGAGAGTTACTTACAAACTGCAATAAACTGGGCATTATAGTATACCACACTTACCATATCTTATGACGTTTACATGCATCCTTAGTATTCTGAGCCTGTCACCTGTGGAATTCTAAGACGAGAGATACCAATACTATATATTCCACTACATTTCTGCATTAGATACACAAACAAATATTTTCCTTAGATTTACCTGTTTATATTTTTATGTGTCCCTAAATAAGTCTGTGTACAAACATCAGTTTTTTCACATGCCATATAATGTGCTATCTGAGCATTTTATATCAATGCACTCATTTTTCTTTAAATGTAAAATTCTCTGTAGTAAAAGGCATTGGATAAAAATACCTACAACCAACAATATAACAAATAACTAAGAAATAATATAGCACAGTTTTCCATTCCTCTTCCAAAAAAAAACACAACTCGTTTTCACTAGGAATTGTGCACCTTTTTTCTGAGAAAATAATGTTATAGCTAAAAACAAAAAAATACAAACAAAACAACAAGGAAACAGGAAAAAAACCAAAACAAATCAAAACAATATATTAACTTTACAATTCATAAATTTGCATTTGTTGATTAACTTATTAAAATATCTGACAAGGCTGGGTTTCCTTTACTGATCCCTTCTTGTGTATTTAAGAAATCACTGTAAAATAACTACCTTTCATTTTTTCTTTTTATAGGATATTTCTATGAAAGCACCTGACTGCAGTCTACCTGCTTAAATGCACGTATTCATTTGGCACAATACCTTTAACTATATAGTTGCCAGTGTCCTTTTAATCAAATCTTCAATAGTTTGCAGTTCTACTCTAGTCTAAGAAGATTTCAAGAACAACTCATACAAACCTTTGAAATATTCAAATTATCTCATCTTTCGGATCTATGGTTTGCTTGTTGATGGGAATAATGAGAATCTGCTTCTGTCCATGATGTTTTATACCTGTCATCATGGTAAAATTCCTAGTTGAAATATACCCAATAATCTGCGTTTTCACTTGTTTTATATTACCTTTTTAATGTTTCCCATCAGTCAGTCTAAGCAGCTTGAGACCATGTAGCTCCTAACATGAATAAGACCGTTAGACAGTTAAATTATAAGGCTCATCAGTTAGGATTTACTAAGAAGTAGGTGCCAACGAAGGCACAGTTTAGCAAGTGAGCAAAGATCACTAAGCAACTAACTATATTGCTCTAAGGTATAAAACATATAGGCTATTTTGCCAGTACCTGCTACAAAGTTCATTCTCGTGATTGGTGCCCCTTGTAAGCGCTGTTGCTATTCTGCAGTACCTACAACTAAGTTTATTCCTTTGATAGGTGCCCTTTAAAGCACTGCTGAGCACCACTGCTTTAGCTCTTTATTCAGGTTAATACCTGAATGGACTAATCAGTATGTATCTTATATGCTTTCCCTGCTGATATTCCAGTTTAACCAGCAGCTTCTGTCACCAGGACTGCCATCAGAAATGTTAGTGTGTGTGTTAGTGTTGTGGATGCAGTGTGTGTTAGTGTAGTGAATGTAGTGTGTGTTAGTGCAGTGGATGCAGTGTGTGTTAGTGTTGTGGATGCAGTGTGTGTTAGTGTAGTGAATGCACTGTGTGTGTTAGTGTAGTGAATGCAGTGTGTGTGTTAATTTAGTGGATGCAGTGTGTGTGTTAGTGTAATGAATGCAGTGTGTGTGTTAGTGTTGTGGATGCAGTGTGTGTGTTAGTGTAGTGAATGCACTGTGTGTGTTAATTTAGTGGATGCAGTGTGTGTGTTAGTGTTGTGGATGCAGTGTGTGTTAGTGTAATGAATGCAGTGTGTGTGTTAGTGTAGTGAATGCAGTGTGTGTGTTAGCTTAGTGAATGTAGTGTGTGTGTTAGTTAGTGTGTGTGTTAGTGTAATGAATGCAGTGTGTTAGTGTAGTGAATGCAGTGTGTGTGTGTTAATTTAGTGCATGCAGTGTGTCTGTTAGTGTTGTGGATGCAGTGTGTGTGTTAGTGTAGTGAATGTAGTGCAGGGCCGGTGCAAGGATTTTTGCCGCCCTAGGCAAAAGTAAAGTTTGACGCCCCCCTCCTCCCCCCCGTGACATCGCAATGCCCCACCCATATGACCTGCCATGTTAACTAATGCTAGTGCTGCAGTGCCGCTGTGTTTACATTAAAAGGCCTGCAGGGACAGGCTATAGACACCAGGACCACTACATTAAGGTGCAGTGGTTCTGGGGACTATAGTGTTTCTTTAATGTGAGGTAAATTAGAGATTAGTGCCACGAATAATATACTAGATTACCTACTTACAAGCAGATGAGGATGATGATGGGCTCTAGCTGCAGTCTGGCTCCACTGGTCTGGTGTATAACAGGATCTCTGGAGGCTGTTTGTAACTGTGGTCACACAAATCAATGTTCTGGGAGAACGAGAAGCAGCTCCATTTTTTGGGGGCCCTTTACACAGCTCAAGGTCTGGGTCCCAGGGTCCACCTTCATTTTCCACCAATGAGTTTGTTCACAGGGGATGGAGTGTGTAGGGAATGTCCTGATTTGTGTGTAAGGAATGCATTTTGTGAATCTGTGTTTGTATGTGTAAGGGCTGCAAGGTGTGTTTCTGTGTATGTAAGGGATGAAGTGTGTGAGTCTGTAAGGGGTGCATTGAGTGTGTGTAAGGAATGCATTGTGTGTTTCTGTGTGTGCAAGGGATGCATTCTGTGTAAGGGTTGCATTGCGTGTGTGTGTAATGCATTGTGTGTGTAATGCATTGTGTGTTTTTCTGTGTGCAAGGGGTTCATTGTCTTTGTGTGTAAGGGGTGCATTGTGTGTGATTGTGATTGTGTGTGTGTGTGATGGATGTCAATCTCTCCCCCCTCCCTTGTCACTCTCTTCTCCCCCCCTCCCTTGTTACTCTCATTCCCCCTCCCTCCCCTGTCACTCCCCCCTCCCTGTCAATTTCTCTCTCCCCGTCAATTCCCCTCCCTGTCAATGTCTCCCCCCGTTAGTTTCTTTCCCCCCCCACCTCCCTGTTAGTTTCTTTCTCCCCCCTCCCCTGTCAGTTTCTTTCTTCCCCCCTCCCCTCCCCTCCCTGTTTCTTTCTTCCCCCTCCCTGTTTCTTTCTTCCCCCTCCTTCCCTGTTTCCTTCTCCCCCTCCCTCCCTGTTTCCTTCTCCCCCCTCCCTCCCTCTTTTTCCCCCTCCCTCCGTTTCCTTCTCCCCCCTCCCTCCTTCCCCTGTTTCCTTCTCCCCCTCCCTCCCTGTTTCCTTCTCCCCCTCACTCCCTCTTTCTTTCCCCTCCCTCCCTCCCTGTTTCTTTCTTCCCCCTCCCTCTGTTTCCTTCTCCC
>OW240912.1:62474875-62486818 GCA_933207985.1 Pelobates cultripes
TCATCGCTATATACAGGTGCAGAGAGTAATTGTGAGGCCCTGGACTGCCAAAGCAGTCCGGGCTCCCCAGGACCGCTGGGCCCATGACAACCGTTATGGTTGTCACCCCCGATGGCGGCCCTGGTAGTGTGTTTAGTGCAAAGTGTGTTTAGTGAATGTAGTGTGTGTGTAGTGCAGAGTGTGTTTAGTAAATGTAGTGTGTGTGTAGTGCAGAGTGTGTTTAGTGAATGTAGTGTGTGTGTGTGTGTGTAGTGCATAGTGTGTTTAATTAATGTAGTGTGTGTGTGTGTGTGTGTGTGTAGTACTGAGTGTGTTTAGTGAATGCAGTGTGTGTAGTGCAGAGTGTGTTTAGTAAATGTAGTGTGTGTGTAGTGCAGAGTGTGTTTAGTAAATGTAGTGTGTGTGTGTAGTGCAGAGTGTGTTTAGTGAATGTAGTGTGTGTGTGTGTAATGCAGATTGTGTTTAGTGAATGTAGTGTGTGTGTGTAATGCAGATTGTGTTTAGAGAATGTAGTGTGTGTGTGTAGTGCATAGTGTGTTTAATGAATGTAGTGTGTGTGTGTAGTGCATAGTGTGTTTAATGAATGTAGTGTGTGTGTGTGTAGTGCAGAGTGTGTTTAGTGAATGTAGTGTGTGTGTGTGTGTGTGTGTGTGTAGTGCAGAGTGTGTTTAGTGAATGTAGTGTGTGTGTAGTGCAGAGTGTGTTTAGTGAATGTAGTGTGTGTAGTGCAGAGTGTGTGCTTGTAAGGATGCAGTGTGAGTGTGTAAAATAGGGAGGAGGGGAGTATTTTTTAAAAATGTATTTGTGTATATTTACATTTTATTCCCCCCCCTCCCTGGTTCTTACCTTTCCAGGGAGGGGGGAGATCGCATTCCCTGGTGGTCCAGTGGCATGGTGGAGGGAGCCAGTTGAGGTACATTGCAGAGGGGCCCAGCAGCACACACTGTCTTCCTTTCCAGCTCCTCTCTGACTAACTCTCGCGAGACCGGCCTACGTGCTGTGCGGAGCTTTGCCATGGTAACCCGCAGGAAAGTTAGATAGAGAGCAGCTGGAAAGGAAAACAGAGTGTGCTGCTTGGCCCCCCTCTGCAATGTACAGGTAGGAGGGGGCCCTAAATGCACATATATATATATAGCGAAAATCGCTATATATATGTGCACATAAGGAATGTGGGGCTCGGACTGCCAGAGTAGTCCGGGCCCCCCAGGACTGCCGGGCCCATGACAACTGTTATGGTTGTCATGCCCTGATGGCAGCCCTGTTTGTCCCTATCCCTAATTGGGCTTTTGCTAAATTTTTTGCAAACTTCCTTAGTAGCAACCAAGTGATACATCTGTTGCTAACCTTTACCAGTAGATTGGTTGTAAGACAGAACAAGAGATACAAACTGCACTCAAGGAGCATATATAAACACATATGTTTCTATCTTTTTTCTTTTTCTTTTTACTGTAAGGTCTATCAATTCATATACTATTTGCATGATAGTACCCTTTTTTCACTCTGTGATACCTTAGATATTATTCTCTCTTTTAAATATAAGAATAAAAATATGTTTTAAACTTTATTATTTAAAATTTTTTTTTCCCATTTATGGATATCTATAGGTAATGTTCTAGTTCTCTTTAAACCACTCTTTCTTTTTAAACTCACACGTAACAAATGACTAATTTGTCCTTTTTCCTAACTGAAGTCCCTTCCCTTTTCATCTGTAAATACTGTTAAAAAATATTAATGGAGTCATTCAGCTAGACCTTTATCCTCTTCTACATACCTACCTTCTTTTGTTTATAATCTAACTAATCATTGTTTTACTTTCCTTTTCTCATTTATGTATCTAAAAATACTGACTGGGCTATTTTCTCTTCTGTGTGTGATTTGGAAGCTCTTATAACTTGTTTAGCCTCTTTCTGCCTAATCTTATAGATCTGTCTATCTTTAGTTATTTTTTACTATTATGGCTACTTCTGCGGAGTACCACAGTGGTTTCTTAAATTTTTTTGCTCTTACTGACAAGCCTAATGCAATTTTCTGTTGACTTCAGCAGTGCAACTTTTAAATAATACAATTTCTTGGACTCCATTTAAATTGCTCCAATTTGATAATGACTCCATTACACACATTCAAATTTTAGAAAAGTCTGTTTTTCAAAATTCTAAAATTTTTGTTTTTGTGTGGTGTGACTCAGTCACTGTTCTTATATTAAACCACACTGACTGATGATTACTGGATCCTAAACTTTCACCTACAGTAATGTCTGATACCAAATCTTCATTTGTTAAATCTAGTATGGCCTTACAAGTTGGCTCCTTAACGACTTGTTTTAGAAACAATCCCAGTAGGGAGTTTAGAATATGTGTGCTCCCGGCACAAGCAGCTATTTTGGTTTTCCAGTTCACATCAGGAAGATTAAAGTCACCCATGATGATAACTTTCCCCTTCATTGTCATTTTAACTATTTCCTCAACTACTAGATTATCTAACTCTTCTATTTGTCATGTGGACCTATAAATCCCACCTACAGGAGTTACTATGTGTTTACCAAATTCTAACATAACCCAAACGGACTCTATGTTCGCCTCGTTAGCTTTTATTAGGCTAGATTTTATGCTATCCTTCACATACAGGGCCACCCCTCCTCCTTTCTTGCATTCTCTGTCTTTTCTATATAAAGAGTACCCTGGTATTGCTACGTTCCAGTCATTTTTCTCATTATACCATGTCTCAGTAACAGCGACTAAATCTACATTATCAGTTGCCATTATTGCCACAAGTTCATGGATCTTATTCCCTAAACTGCGAGCATTAGTAGACACGACTCTAAGCTTATTATTTGTTAACACACTTGCTATAGACACTTTCTGTCCTTGTTTAGGAAGACTATGTTTTATCACTCTTTTGCCCTTCCCCCCCTTACTAGTTTAAATATGTGCTAGCAAAACCTCTGCAAACCGCAAACCATTTTTAAAAATTCATTTATTTTTAATTCTTTATTTTTGCAGTGTTTATATTTCATAGTAAAACCAGAGGTGACATTGTATTGGACATACGCAGGGTAGGGTATATATTTCGTACATCAGGTATTTCGCACCAATTTTATATTTAAAGTAAATAAAGAGGATGAACATAGATCCAACAGCCTCAACTAAGGGAGCATATATCACCGGGTACTGTTGGCTAGAAATACTTATTACATTATATTAGCTTGTACAGTATAAGTTTAGGCACGCGCTGGTTACCAAGGGGAATTTAGCATAACTGCAATTCGCTTGGTGTGAGCTTACGGAGCCAGGTTAAGAGATACAACATATTAGAAGAAACTGAAAAAAAAATCAACGGGTGAACTAAACGAAAACATAACCAGGTGATTATCGAGCGACAAGTGTGAAACTGTAGTACGCAGATTCTAGATCGGGTTGTTGCTCAAGGTGGTAAGTCTCTTGACTTCAGCACTGCTGTTCCTGGTATGAATGGCATTATTATGTCCACAGACCATGTAGGGCGATTCACTGCTGGAACTGTTCCCACCACCAGCCCTAGGTCCCGTAACAGAGAGTGCGCTTCTGATGGGTTGGTAAGAGACTAGGTCTTGCCGCTTTTGTCAGCCAAAAGCCGTCCTGCTCCCCATTTGTAGGGTATTTTATACTCTCTGAGGATTTGTGTGATCTGTTGAAAACTGTCACCAAACAGTTGTATGATGGGACATATCTTGGTAAAAGGTGAGTTGGCATCCTTCAAAGGTTGTGGAAGGTGTGCCCCTGGTTGCCCCGATTATTATTCCCCTGTCTGAGTCTCACACAAATTTCAATAAAACATCCCTGGGAGCATCTGGTGCTGCCCTAGGGGGCTTTGGTAGATGGAGATAATAATCAAAGGTAACCTGTTTTGCCTGTTTTGGTGTCAGTAGCGTAGATAGATGAAATGGGGCAGTTCCTCAGTAGTAACGGCCTCGGAGACCCCCTCAGCTGCACATTTCTGGCCCTGGACCTGTCATCCAGGACAGCCATGCTGTCGGTCATATCAATATTGCTTTTTTGAAGGCATTGAGGGCCGCATCCGTGGCCGCCTGTGCCACATTTATGGCGCTTAGATTCTCCTCGGCTGTAACCGTTCGGCAGGTGAGCTCCGCCGTTTCCTCCCTCAGTACTGCCATGTCAGCTTGCAGCATTGCCCTGATTTTCTTGGACAGGGCTTTGATGTCTACTTTGGTGGATCAGAACTCCTACACCGAGAATAGCTCCCAGCGGCAATGAAGCTACAGAATTAACTATAGATTAGCGTGTTACACTATTTTACGTTTGTTTCTTTGACTATGCTAACATCAGCCTTAATAATATGTCTCATTCAACCTTATTTCCCTCTCATTAGCTTACATATCTTGTATCAGCCTGTTTATTACTTAAATAAAAATGTGCAGTCCTATCACATACCACAGTATTATACCTTTAGCAATACCTGTATTTGCTGTTGTGGCATAACAAGCTTGTATGTCGAAATTTTGCACAACAAAAATAAAGAATTTTAAAACAAAATGTGATTGCATGTACCCAATTAGTCCCCAGGCGAATGTCTTCTAGTAAGATGAATAGAGAAAGCAAAAGGTAGATCTGTGTGAGATGTCACATGCACCTGCTCATTGTACTGCCATTAACCAGAAACAAATGGATTTACTGGAAATGGGGGGAAAGCTGAAGACTTTGTGAAAAGCTTAGACAAAAGCAACAAGATTCACAAGTTAAAAAGTTTGTTGTTATGGTCATTATATGCATAATATGAGCCTCCGTGTCTTTAATAAAATTCCCAGATTTTACTATTAACATGACGTAAAGTCATAATTTTATTAAAGACACAGAGGCGAGTATTATTCCCACCCGCCCTCCCAATGTTGGGTCATTAGATGTGATGCGGTTGGATTTCAGGTATGTTAATGTTGGTCTATTTATTGTGGCATACATATCTGTTTTATTATAATGTTAATGTTTAGCTTATATGGCTATATACTAATAAAATTTTCTTCTCTATGTTTTAGATTGAACTCCAAGAAGCCATTAACATAGTTGCTGGGTAAGTCTTCAGTTTGGAGTTTGGTTATTACCATATTTTTCTCTCTCTTTAAGCTTGAAGTTGTCATTTGGTTACGGTTTCCCCGTTCTTGCCGGATGTGAAATCATTTTGTATTTCCTTGGTCTTCGGTTTTCGCAAGAAAGAGGGGGATTGTGGGAGAAACAGGCCTTTTATAGTCATTTCCTCTGTTATGTGATTGGTTGCCTGTGTGCCTATACAGTTTTTTCTTTCATTTTGATAATATTTATATTCCTCTATCTTTGCTGCTGAGGAAATAAAGAAAGAGTTATGCATAATACTCGCCTACGTGTCTTTAATAAAATCATATTTTTACGTCATGTTAATAGTAAAATCTGGGAATTTAATGTCATGCTACAAAAATGCTCAATTAGTCCCCAGGTGAATGTCTTCTAGTAAGATGAATAGAGAAAGCAAAAAGTAGATCTGTGTAAGATGTCACATGCACCTGCTCAACCAGAAATAAATGGATTTACTGGAAACGGAGGAAAGCTGAAGACTTTGTAAAGAAATTGGACAAAAGCAACAAGATTTAGAAGTTCAAAAGTTTGTTGTTATGGTAATTGTATTAATTTTTTTAATTTAATATTATTTTATTTTTTATTTGATCTGTCTGTCTAGATATCTAGTGTAAAGAGATATGGTGCACAAGTAAAATGGTTGAATGTAAACTGGTAAATGTAATTACCTGGAATAAAACAAAAAAAAAGTGCAAGAGGATATCAAAAGAATCTCCACACATAAGAATCCGCAAACAAAGAACTTGGGTATATATAAATCACAAGGATATACTGAAACTGCATAACAGACAGTAGGACAGAAGCTATTGCTAAAAAAATAATATACATGAATTAAACAGAGCATGACCCAGACAAATCCATGCTCGACAAGAGATGAAAAAACAGACTTGTTGGTCTTACGTATTTTGGAAGATCAACAAAACTGTGCTTAAGGAGAGTACAACACTTACTGGAAGGTACAATGGAATGTCAGCTGCCATCATGGTTCATAACACACAAAGCAGAGTATTACAGTAAAACAGGCTGACGATTTTGAAAGAAATAAAATGTATGTAAAACGGCTTTTCGTAAAGAGTTGTGATTGAAAATATATTAACACAATATGTATATGAAGCAAGAGATGCATAGCTAGCACATAAACATGCCATAACACATCCATTTTCGCTATACAGGAAGTGCAGAATTATTAGGCAAGTTGTATTTTTGAGGATTAATTTTATTATTGAACAACAACCATGTTCTCAATGAACCCAAAAAACTCATTAATATCAAAGCTGAATATTTTTGGAAGTAGTTTTTAGTTTGTTTTTAGTTTGAGCTATGTTAGGGGGATATCTGTGTTTGCAGGTGACTATTACTGTGCATAATTATTAGGCAACTTAACAAAAAACAAATATATACCCATTTCAATTATTTATTATTACCAGTGAAACTAATATAACATCTCAACATTCACAAATATACATTTCTGACATTCAAAAACAAAACAAAAACAAATCAGTGACCAATATAGCTACCTTTCTTTGCAAGGACACTCAAAAGCCTGCCATCCATGGATTCTGTCAGTGTTTTGATCTGTTCACCATCAACATTGCGTGCAGCAGCAACCACAGCCTCCCAGACACTGTTCAGAGAGGTGTACTGTTTTCCTCCTTGTAAATCTCACATTTGATGATGGACCACAGGTTCTCAATGGGGTTCAGATCAGGTGAACAAGGAGGCCATGTCATTAGATTTTTCTTCTTTTATACCCTTTCTTGCCAGCCACGCTGTGGAGTACTTGGACGCGTGTGATGGAGCATTGTCCTGCATGAAAATCATGTTTTTCTTGAAGGATGCAGACTTCTTCCTGTACCACTGCTTGAAGAAGGTGTCTTCCAGGAACTGGCTGTAGGACTGGGAGTTGAGCTTGACTCCATCCTCAACCTGAAAAGGCCCCACAAGCTCATCTTTGATGATACCAGCCCAAACCAGTACTCCACCTCCACCTTGCTGGCGTCTGAGTCGGACTGGAGCTCTCTGCCCTTACCAATCCAGCCACGGGCCCATCCATCTGGCCCATCAAGACTCACTCTCATTTCATCAGTCCATAAAACCTTAGGAAAATCAGTCTTGAGATATTTCTTGGCCCAGTCTTGACGTTTCAGCTTGTGTGTCTTGTTCAGTGGTGGTCGTCTTTCAGCCTTTCTTACCTTGGCCATGTCTCTGAGTATTGCACACCTTGTGCTTTTGGCACTCCAGTGATGTTGCAGCTCTGAAATATGGCCAAACTGGTGGCAAGTGGCATCGTGGCAGCTGCACGCTTGACTTTTCTCAGTTCATGGGCAGTTATTTTGCGCCTTGGTTTTTCCACACGCTTCTTGCGACCCTGTTGACTATTTTGAATGAAACGCTTGATTGTTCGATGATCACGCTTCAGAAGCTTTGCAATTTTAAGAGTGCTGCATCCCTCTGCAAGATATCTCACTATTTTGACTTTTCTGAGCCTGTCAAGTCCTTCTTTTGACCCATTTTGCCAAAGGAAAGGAAGTTGCCTAATAATTATGCACACCTGATATAGGGTGTTGATGCCATTAGACCACACCCCTTCTCATTACAGAGATGCACATCACCTAATATGCTTAATTGGTAGTAGGCTTTCGAGCCTATACAGCTTGGAGTAAGACAACATGCATAAAGAGGATGATGTGGTCAAAATACTCATTTGCCTAATAATTCTGCACTCCCTGTATATTGCTTTGCAGACAAATGTAAAAATGAAAATTATGTAAGTGTGCAAATTTTTTTAAGAATTATTTGTTTATTAATTCTTGTTGCTTTATAAAAAAAAAAAAAAATATTTGACAAAAAAAGTTTTACATGGTGCGTAGTAACCTGATTTAATCCAAAATGGTGGTCCAAATCTAAAATGCCAGAAATCCTCCTCTGCACAAGAGCTGCAGCTAATGTAGACAATTATTTGTGCCTTGTTTGGGCCTTGTCAGTGAAGTGCACCTGGGATCCAGAAGGGTCTACACGTGGATTACCATTTTAATGCAGGAATATACTAACAAATGCATTGAAGCAAAAACAAACAAAACATTTGAGAACACCGAGAACAGGCAAAAATGTAATAAGTTTGCCATTCCTTTAACCCCTTATCACCGGATGATGGACTGGGTCCGTCATGCTGGGGAAGCACTTAACACCGGCTGACGCTCCTCCGGTCTGCCTCGTTATTCAACGCAGACGGGGAGCACCCGAACGCGCTGTCCACCTTCTGATCCACCTCCCTGCTCTTCTATGTTCTATGTGAAGCGCAGGGAGATGGATCAGTGCTGCTGATCTTCTCCTTGTGTGAAAGAATAAAGTTTAAGTTTGTGGTGAAACCAACCTCGCCACTATGCACTGGAGAAGCCTGGTTGCCAGCCTCCTGCCATGTGACTATGGCCCCTGGGATGTATTGCCCTTTAAAGACATGATTTTGGCATAATGGATTTGTGTTGTGCTGCTGCTGGCCCTTTTAAGAACCATCTGGGGACATACTGTGGAGTTACTGGGTGGCCACCATTTCCTGTATCAGAAGCACATGGTGAGAACAATGGATGGCGGCCATTTTAACTCCCAGACACTGTGTGGACTTTTCAACACAGTGCCATCTCGCCAGTATTTGTTGCACAGAGACATCGTGCGGTGGTTTTGGACTATACAGCAGGGGACACATTATACAGTGATTGTTTTTTATTTAGCCTGTATATATTCTGCAGAATCTGCATTAAACTGTATTTTCCAAAGTACTGAACGGATCTGGGTGAATTTTGGATATGTGGTTCACCCAGATCCCCCAGTTCCAAGGATAACTGTTATTGCATGTTTTGGGGTCCCTGTGATGTGTTTTATGAAACTGTATTTCTCTGGCCAGAGGGGAGGATTTTGTGGGGGAGTGTCTGGGTGTATTGTATGGATTGATTGGCTGTTTTGTAACGCCCTGTGGGCTGTACTATGTTTGTGGATTGGGAATAAAAGAGACTGTATGTGATAGTACAGGGAGTTCCTGTTTTAACCCTCAAAGTGAAGTGTCGTCTCATTATTGGGGGAAGGATTTATTGTATGCTGTTCCAGTTTGACTGCTAGGAGAGTAAACCTATTCGTATGGTTCCTATTCAACTGTCTACAGCATTCATATGCTTGAGAGAAGGTATACGCTTCTCTGGTTCGGTGATTGTGGCGTCTGTTGCAGTGCTTGGAGTCCTCAGGAAGCGCTAGGAGCATCTTTCAATGGAGGTACCCAGTCGGGGTGCCAGGTGATCCGTTACAAAGTTAAATCCCACCCCTCTTTCCCCTGCTTTAATAAAATTAACCCCTTCCCTGCCAGTTGATCACAAGTGAAAAATGGTGACAAGTTAAGGATATAAATACCCCAAAATGAGACACAGGCCCGTCAAATCCATCCATGAAAATTCTAACTATAGAAACTGAAATAGCCTTGTCTCTTATATGGCATTGTAGCTTTACAGAATAGTGCAAAAGGCATACAATGGGGGTATCGTTATACTCAGCAGATGTAGCTGGACACAATATGTACAGGAATAGCACACAGCAGCTTTACAAAATATATATTACAAAAACCTTCTTATTTGTGTTTATGCCAAAATAGAGAAAAAAATAAATTTTACTCCAACATTTAGCAGAGATTGGCGATGAAATGACTATGTAAAAAGTGTCAAAATAATCTGTGGTAAATAGCCTGTGATGTCTACTTTATATAAATATATACTTTTTTTGTGGTAACTTTTTTTTCTGTGATGGCTACTAAACCTACAAGACAAACATACCAACTTCTAAAATTGCTTCACATTGAAATTATATTTTAGTCCTTGTATTTTGTGACCTGTAACTTTCAAAATAAGCTGAAATCCTATACATATTATGTACTCTATAAATCAAGACACATAAATTAATTTATTTTGAATTACTTTTTCTAAACTGGACATATTATGCACACGTCATTCTTGCCAAAACTGTGAATTTTTTTTTTTTGGTGTGTTTCCCCCCAACCCCCCAATATTTTGGCATTCGTTTTATAATTAATTAGAATTTATCTATGTATATGTCACATCAAATTAAAGCCCCTTTTGCCCTCTAAAAACAGTATATAATATGTGTTGGTGCAATAAATGACAGAGATGCAATTGCGTTTGAACACAAACAGCAAAAATTACAAAAATGGCTTGTGTACAGTTTCAGTTTCAGTCCAGTTTTTGAAGCTGCGTTAAATATGTCACTTATTGTGGTTGTTGCTTTTGTTTTCATTATTACACTGGCCTGTGTGAAATTTCAAACAATTTAACTGTTGCCCTGGAGCCACACCCATGGCTAGTTGTCGCCAAGAGGAAAGATGTGTGGGTTTTGTGGAATTGGCTTTGAACATTTATATTGGTTGAAATGATACTTTGCATACAATGTTTTACTAGATTCTATTATATGGTTGTTATTTGACATATTATCTAGAACCATTACCAGGAAACATTTTTCTTTATATGGCAGCTAAATTATCTTTACGGGAAACCCCAGAATATACATTAATCTTCCTTATTGCATTACATAAGGAACAAAATTATCTAAATGTTACGCTGTATAATACAATGCAAGTAATAATGTTAGTTTTTTGGTTTCTAAAACCCTTACTTTATCTGTGGCAAATTATTATTTGTGAATATGTGAGACAAGTTAATTAAGAAAACTAGAATAGACTTGAAACAGTGATATATGGAGAGAACAGATATGTAAACATTTGCATTATGGGTATTATGGGTATTAAAATTACAGGTCTTACGCAAACAGTTGTGTCAAACAGAAAGTCAGTAATGTCTTCAATCAATTTTTTTTTTCTGATTTAATCACCCCAGTAAAACTCTACTTGAAAGAAAAAAGTATTTGATCCCCTGCTGATTTTGAACGGTTTCCCACTGGCAAAGACATGATCAGTGTATAATTTTAATTGTAGGTGTATTTTAAGTGAGAGACAGAATAATAATAAAAAAATTCCACAAAAACGCATGTCAAAAAAGTTATACATTGATTTGTATGTCAATGAATGAATGAAGTACTTGACCCCTTCGACTTATTACTTGGTGGCAATCACAGAGGTCAGACGTTTCTTGTAGTTGGCCACCAGGTTTGCACACATCTCAGGAGGTATTTTGTCCCAATCATCTTTGCAGATCCTCTCCAAGTCATTAAGGTTTTGAGGCTGACATTTGTCAACTTGAACCTTCAGCCCACTCCACAGATTTTCTATGAGGTTTAGGTCTGGAGACTGACTAAGCCACTCCAAGACCTTAATGTGCTTCTTCTTGAGCAACTCCTTTGTTGCCTTGGCTGTGTGTTTTGGGTCATTGTCATGCTAGAATACCCATCCACGACCCATTTTCAATGCCCTGGCTGAGGGAAGGAGGTTCGATGTTTGAAAGTGGCGATGGTGTTCTTGGGGTCATAGGCAGCATATCTCCTCCTTCACACAAGGCGAGTTGAGTTGATGCCAAAAAACTCAATTTTGGTCTCATCTGGCCACTAGTGATGTCGCGAACCCGAAATTTTCGGTTCGCGAACGGCGAACGCGAACTTCCGCAAATGTTCGCGAACCGGCGAACCGCCCGAAACGCCATTGACTTCAATGGGGAGGCGAATTTTAAAACACACAGGGACTTTTTCTGGCCACAATAGGGATGGAAAAGTTGTTTCAAGGGGACTAACACCTGGACTGTGGCATGCCGGAGGGGGATCCATGGTAAAACTCCCATGGAAAATTACACAGTTGATACAGAGTCTGGTTTTAATCCATAAAGGGCAGAAATCACCTAAC
>OW240912.1:62486918-62494418 GCA_933207985.1 Pelobates cultripes
AGAGGGTGGAGACACTGACATTGCCCCAGTAAGAACCACTAGTAGTCATCTGAGGAGTGGCCACTGGAGGTATCACTACTAGGCTGCAATGTAAACACTACATTTTCTCAGAAGAGGCAAAAAGCCTGAAGGGACTCATTCTACTCATCAGAACAAAAACAATACACGGTAGTTGTTCTGGTGATTATAGTGTCCCTTCAATGGCTTTTAAAATGTAAATTGCCAAGAAATGAAATCCATCTTTGTTTGAAACTTGGCCACAAATAAAGCACGCTATTAAGTCTCAATATATGATGGAAAGAGTAATTGCTTCAGTATTTTGTGTTAATCAGAAAAGATATAAGATTTTGTATAGTATTATATGCTCTCTTTTGGTTCTCACCTTTTGCTATACCCTGCTGTTTTTACATTTTTTATTTCTTAGATTTCCTGGTGGAGCGCTGAGTATTGTTACTCCTCCTGACACTGACATCCGATACATGTCTCTTTTGTATGTTGTTATTGTATATTGTTGTGACCTTCATATATATAAGATGTATTTATCTTTGGCATTTTTGTATGTGAAATTTAAGAAACAAATAAAGAAGAAAATAATAATAATAATTAAAAAAAGATCTGTAAACCAAGTACATTTCAGATGGTTAGAACTGCAACTGCCATAATTCTCAGTGAGACTTTCGGAACCAAAAGTCTTGTAAATATGTTAAACTTGTGAATTTGGTTTTAAATGCAGTTTGTCCAAATTTTTGGGTAATTGATGATTTACAGCTCCTAAAGTCACATGGACACATCACAAAACAACACAAAAATGGCAATGGAAGAGCCATTTAGTTCATGATTCAGAGTTTTGTCAGTGGCAACAGGAAATAGGGAGAAATTTGAGAAGAAGCTAAATTTTGGGGGAATAGAGGTGACATATAAGCAGGGCCGGACTGGGGATACAAAGCAGCCCTGGAAAAAAAATCTATGCCAGCCCCATAAGTCATTGCGCCATATATTGCCATATGTAATATGTAAGGCAATGTCTTACCACCCCAGATGGTTGAGTAATATATATATATATATGTATATATATATATATATTGCTTTTTCTAACATATAATATTGGTCCTTTCAGAGTAAAACATTTAATTATACATTAAGCATACGCACCTGCAGATACAGACAATCTCACTGACACACACAAGCTCATTGATACACAGCCTCATAGACAAACAATGTCACTGATATACATAAGCTCATTGGCATAAAAACACAAGCTCACTCACTCAATAGCAGGCACACACACACACACACGCAAGCAAGCTCACTCACTAGCAGGCGCACACACACACAGCTTAATGTAGTGGTTCTGGTGTCTATAGCCTGTCCCTGCAGGCTTTTCAATGTAAACACTGACTTTTCCGAGAAATGGCAGTGTTTACATTGCTTCCTAGTGACACCTCTAGTAACAGACACTCAGACAGTCACTAGAGGCGCTTCCTGTGTCAGTGCTGCACAGTGTGCATCACCTACATTCAGGGACTTTGCAGCCAATCCTATGGCAGAACATTGGATTGGCTGAGATCATCAAGCTTGATGATCTCAGCCATAGAGGCAGGGCCAGTCGAGGGGAGACCAGCACAGTGTGGGGAGAAAAAAAAAGGTGAGTAAAAACACTTTTTAAATACACACAGACACACACATACACCATGACACAGACACACACACACACACACGACACAGACACACCATGACACAAACACACACCATGACACAGACACACACCATGACACAGACACACACCATGACACAGACTGGCACAGACACACACCATGACACAGACACACACACCATGACACAGACACACACACCATGACACATACTGACACACACACCATGACACAGACTGACACACACACCATGACACAGACTGACACAGACACACACCATGACACAGACTGACACAGACACACACCATGACATAGACACACCATGACACAGACTGACACACACACCATGACACAGACTGACACACACACCATGACACAGACTGACACACACACCATGACACAGACTGACACAGACACACACCATGACATAGACACACCATGACACAGACTGACATAGACACACACCATGACACAGACACACACCATGACACAGACTGACACAGACACACACCATGACATAGACACACACCATGACACAGACACACACCATGACACAGACACACCATGACAGACAGACACAGACACACCATGACAGACAGACACACACACACACACATACACTCACACTGACAGAATGACACATATTACCTGTGGGTGACCGGCTGGGTGTGCTAGTGGCCGCAGGGGGAGCTCCGATGGCTGCAGAGGGAGGTTAGCTGGCGGCCGCAGGGGGAGGTCTGATAGCTGAAGAGGGAGGTCAGCTGGCGGCCGCTGGGGGAGCTGTTCTGTCTCTGCTCCCCCGCCCTTGCGCAGCTTAATGAGACCGGGGAATATGACATCATATTCTGGCCCCGGTCTCATTAATCTGCGCGCTGGGGAGCAGAGACAGAACAGCTCCCCAAGCGGCCGCCAGCAGACCTCCCCCAGCGGCCGCCAGCAGACCCAGGTGTCTGCCCGGCCCCAGGTGCTGACGGCCCACCGGGAAATTTCCCGGTATCCCAGTGTGCCAGTCCGGCCCTGCATATAAGCAACTTAGTTTGCCAGGATGGATTGACAAGAGGTTTGACCAATTACATATCTCCTGTCCAATCAAGAGGTGGAAAAAAGGATGAGTGATAGAAAAAAGATAATTGAGGGTTAGGGGACAGCCACTAAATTTCGATTATATTCACAGATCTAGTGGGAAATAGCCAATAGAGGGGAAAAAGGAGGAGCAGTAAAAAAAATCGATATATTTTTTCTAGCAGGGTTCTGCTTCGATTTTAATTACTAATGAGGAAAAATTCTGTGTGTAACCATTACTATGCTTGTGTGGGAGTGTCACTGATCCAAGACTGCTGAGACTGGTGAGGTGGTTAGGTTACTGCTGTGCCTAGCCACTACTACTGCCATGTACGCTAACTTTAACTCACTGATTTGTGATTTTTTTAAAATTTCTAGTGAGATACTGATTATTTGATTTGCCGAGTGGCTATTTAATGGATAGAGAACAAAACACTTAGCTGTTTTCGCCTTCAGTTGTTAAACCCATCTCAGAAGTATGATGTGTGAGCCAGTATGATGCTCTGATGCCCCCTTTTGTTTGGGCCGAGTTACAACATCTAAAATAGAGATTGGTGGTGAGTCACAGTTCCAAAGAATAAACGCAGAGTATACTGTAGTGTTTTCTTTACTCAGCTCTCATTATAACTCTTGATGATAATGTAAGGATTATCTATAATGACAGTCAATAGATTTTATTTGCTCTAAAACAGTCAAAACAGTCAATAACATTCTAGATTTTAAGAAAAACAAGTGTTAATTTGGCCAGTTGGATGAAAAATTAATAGGCAGATTGTCCAATTTCCTGAATATTTGAACCAGGAAACCCTAACATGATCCAGGTATCAGACTGTCAGGAAACGATCCTCAGCATATATAAGTCAGCAACCAAAATGAACAGAGAGAAAGGAAAGACAGGTATATTACCGAACCTCAGAGTACAATGTTTAGGCAGAACTAGGGAGTGATGGCATTAAATAGTAACAAAATACGGGCCGGGACAAGGTAATAAAAGTCAGGAGAGACCAGGTACGGTACATTGGAATCACAAGGCTAAGGCAAAACTCAGAGTCAATGACATAGCCAGGTCTGGTACAAGCTCAAAGTCAGGGACATAGTCAGGGCAGGAACAAATAATTAGGAACAACAAAAAAAATACTGTTAAGAACTGTGAGACCATGAAATGACACTGGCCCAAACGTGACAGAGGTGAAATAGGACCATGTTCTTGCATCACTGTTTGAATAATTCAGGAGAGAGGGCAGTACAAAAGAATAAAAAGGCATGAAAGGTTCAGTTTGCGTAGTTTTAGGTTTTATCAATGCCAGAATGACACAACTGAATTAATGCAGATGCATCAAAATTGCTGAGTTAAAGCGGTACTGTCATGCCGAACTTACCTTTTCCCAATTGCTTCCTTTTCTCTCCCTCTGTCAGGATCTGTTCTTCATTTCGTCCTCTTTTCTTTAAAACATAAGACAAAGTAGGGACTATTTGTCTTATATAGGTTTCCTACGCCTGCCCATCTTTGACCAGCGGAGGAGCAAAGTGTGCTCCATTTCCTTTAGTCAGAGAAATTTTCCCACAATTCTCACCTTTCCTCTGTGTTCTTGCAATGCCTCCTTTCCGTATTCCCGAACGCTGGCAAAACTACCAAATTTCGCCCTAACAGAATGAGAGCAGTTCGTCCATTCGTGTTTGGACGAAATTCTGGACTTTTGTTTTGTTCGAAATTTCATTAAAATAAGTTAAATTCCGATCCGATCCGTGCTGCGGCTGCATCTTGCAGCCGCTTAGTAGATAGCCCCCTAATTCTCACGGTATAAGGGAGCTATCTACCAAAAGGCTAAAAAAGACCAAGATTTGTCTTTCAGCCAAATTTACTAATACCAACTAAAAATGACTTTTAGTAATAAATCTGCCCCTATTTGCTATATCGCGAGTAGGGGCATGTCTAGTAAACAGTCAGCAGCCTGTGGCTTCCTACATTGAAAAAAGTGTTAACATCAATACAATGTGCACTTTGCCTTTAAAACCAACAATTTTGTATATGTGATTTCATCAGTGATACTCGAATATAACCGTCAAAATCACAAAAAAATATATATCAACCACATAAAGTGCACTGTGTCTATGTGATCACCAACAAAAGGAAAACAACATTACATTAATAGTTAAGAATATTTAAGAATATCTCCATAAAATTGTACATACAAAAAAAATGTAAGCTCGTGCTAAGACTACCTTTCATCAGCCAGCAATCAAAAGAAAGTTACCGTAGCAGCAGACTGTGAGGTCCCTGTTGAACTGGAAAATGCACTTGTGACCGTGTCTCATAGGAGGTTATGTATAAGGAATTATTCTGGGACAAAGTTCTAAAAGTGAAGCAGTAAGCAGGTACATTCCATTGGCTTCCATGGTTACTGGTCAACATTTAGAACAGGGGTTCCCAAATGGTAGATCCCCAGATGTTGTAGAACTACAACGTCCATGATGCTTTGCATGCCTTTAGAATGGCAAAGTATCATGGAAGCTGTAGTTTTAAAACATCTGGGGATCTACCTTTTGGGCACACCTGGTTTAGACTTACTCTTTGTACATAACTCCCATGGAGTTTGGCGAGATGATTCCACTGACAAAAAAATGTTTTTCACTTTTAAGAGATTATGGGTTGTTGATGGTTTTTTTTCACTAAACTAGTATTCTGGTGACTTGAGAAATAATAGCAAATTTTAATCTGAATTATTTGAGCTGAAATCATTGCTGCACATGATAATTTTACAGTTAGGCTATGTTGGCCTATAATTTGCAATTTCCTTTTTTTGTTTCCTCAGTTTCCGGTTTACTTAGTAAACTCCTATAGGGGAGTTGCATTTTAATTAGTAATGTCTGCACAGAAGAATCCTATTTTTTCCTGTGTACTACCTGGAAGCAGTGTCATCTTGTGGCTCTAAGCTGCTCTGCTGTCCATAGTCATGTATTTCATGGCCTGAGTTAACCTTTCTACTAAGACTGGGCAATTTTCATCAGGCGAAGAAACTTTGAAATATTTTTTCTGGATGTGTATGTATGTCTGAGTCTCTGATGAAAACAAATCCATATATTTAAACAATGTATATTTTTATGCATAACCAAAAATGAATGCAATTTTATGTTCATGACAGAAAATATTATTAAATTTAAACAAAGTCAAGATGTGTCTTTTGTTGTAGCAGATGCCTTTAAGTTATCATATGTCTCCCCTGGATCCCTATCTCCCATACTAATGTAGCCTCAAACCACCATTGATATTGCATAAGACCTTTCTCCAGTTAGCTAAATAAATTTGCACTTGGCTTTCAGCTACATTAGACGTTGTTGCCAACTCCAAATGTACACAAGCAGTTATGCATATATCTTTTATTGTGTACTCTATAAAAGGGTCAGTACAGCAAAATGTAAAATATTATGTACAGGAAAAAAATGTAACCAACCAAAAATAAATATAAAGTTGGGTTCTAAGCAACCAGAGTGTTACGGTCAGTGGCAAAACTAATACAGAGAGGGTCTTGGTGCCAGACCTTTTTTTGGCCCCTATGGATCATTATTTCCATAGGCAGGGATTGTACTGCCCAGGTGCTACATCTAGAGCTAAGAGATTGCTCCCTACACTGTAAGTGTATTTCCTATTCCTACTGTTTTTAATTTGGAAATTTGACATACTGCACTATACATTTCTCCTCTCTTTTCCCACTACATGTCACTTGGAATTTGTGGACCCCTCCAAGGCGCTTCTCCCAATTTTTCATCTTCTCTACTCGATAGCAACAATCAGATAAGAGAGACTCTGGTTTAGGGGTAATAGCTGCCTTTTACATTTAGACATTGTAAGTGCTAGCAACCTCTTTTCTCTTTAATTGCACTGAGACATAGATATACACACTTGCACACAGATACACAGACAGATACACCCACTGACACACAGAAACACACACTGGCACACACAGATACATACTCTGACACACATACAGTTACGCAGATACATATACATACGCACAGATACATAGAGTGGCACACACAGATACAATGACTCACACAAATACCAACACTTACACGCACATGCAGTTACACAGATACACAGGCACACACAGTGACACACATGCAGTTACACAGACACACAGACATATAAACAGACCCACACACTAATCCACAGATACACACACAGGTGCTGCTCCCCCAAAAATGGGTCTCTTCTAGGACCAAAAATCCAGCTCACTGACAGCACATCAGGTAAGTTTGGATGACATTAAGAGTCTGCAAGCACTAGACTAAGAGAGGGGCGAGACAGTAACTGTCATGAGAGCCCCACTTACTTATATCTGCTCACAAATAGTTTGAGGGGGAAAAAAAGAGCATGATACCCAAAGAGTCTTTTGCACCATAACTATTACAATGAGATGTAGTGGTTATGGTGTTTAGAGTGTCCATATAAGAAACAATCATTGAATATTCATTGCAAAAATGCTTATAATTTAAACAATACCATCTGTGTCACTTTCTAGTGTTATAATGAAATAGACATGATGGCTGAAAAAAAGGTTTTATGAATTTCACCTTAGTATAGAAAACATCTTTATCACAGAAAAAGCTAACAAGGATTTGGACTAATACTTAAAATAAAACTGCCAGTGCTCATTTTCAGATAAAGGAATCTCAGTGAGGTGGATCCCTGCATTTACCTTCCCTTTGTGCATGAGCTGACATCTTTAACGATCCCTTCAGTTGTCACACAGCAAACCGAACAAAGAGTTTAAAATCTACAGATCTG
>OW240912.1:62499418-62646201 GCA_933207985.1 Pelobates cultripes
CGTAGATAGTCACGAAACGCGTCAGGCAGTTTTACTGTACACCAAATTGTCCGGAGAACATCCATGGAGCGCAGGAGTGGTATCCCAGTGGAACGCACGCGGCAGCTAATCAACATCTTTCCTACTGACTATAGCCTGACTCCTCTTCAAGCCGGCGAAGTAAAGGAAGAAGGGACTTTACAGTCCTTTTTTTGAACATCTGGATCGAGGACTCCTTTTGTTACCACAGATATGCTCGTAACTCCAGAGATTTTGTAAGTGTTTTTACTGTATGTTAATTTGAATAAAGGGCAAACAGAGAGCACTATGTCTGCATTTTCTGTTCCCTATAGATCACAAGACATGCATGATTAAAGAGACCGATTTAATGGTCAACAGGTATTTAGGAATAAGAAGACTTTGTACCTATACCTATTTTTGACAATATAGGTTCTATATATATATGTGACAAGTGACTACAGCTCCTATGATTTTGTAGCAGGAGTCTGACATCTTTTAGCTGATACATGTTGATACATTGACTTTATTACCATTTGTTATTGGTTTCACATTTTATATTTCTTGCTACATTGGGACTATGTACTTTCCATTTTTTTCAGGGCAGCCCCTTTCCTGTGCCAAATAAAAATAGAAATAATAAAAAAATAAATCAGCTAGACAGCGGGTTATAGCAGCGCCAGGACACTTGTGGCTCCATAATAACTACAGTAGGCTGTAGTGGTTATGGTGTTTACAGTGTCCCTTTAATAAAAAGACATTGGAAACTTGCTTGTTTAGCTACAAAAATAGTTAATGACCTGATGTGTTCTTGAACCACTCAGTCAGTACTGACTGAACAGCACAATTTAGCACAGTGAGAGGCTAACATACTCAGGGCCCTCCCTGAGGGGAGACATAGTGGCAGTCCTCATACCAACCCAGCCCTCATACCAACCCAGCGTGTCTACTCGATATGCCCGATGATTAGTCCGGGTCCGCTGTGAGTGACACCATGGTACTGTGCCTGTAACGTAAGTTTTCATGCAGTATAGACAGCATAGTATATACAATTCCTGGTATTCTGGCATTTTGACATTTATATTTTACATCAAAAAAACTCAATTATTACAATGTTTGTGTTTCATCCTTTAGACTATCAACAAGATTAACATGTGTCATTCTGCCGTTGAGAACCGCAAGGCCTTATAATAGAAAAGGGGAAAAGGGTGACCTATGTAGGATCAAAAGAGGCACGGCCCACCCAGACATACATTAAGAAGGGCAGAACAAGAACGATACATTTAAGCCAACAGGGATGATAAAAAATAAACATTGTTTTGCTCCGACTTTCTTATCTGCTTCAATATCTGAAAAGAAAACAGAACCAACCACCTAAAAATAACAAAACAATATAAGCATTAGCTTGAATTTAATAAAACGGATGGTGATTATACACGGATCTTGTGCTGAAATATTAATAGAAGCTGTTAAAAAAAACAAGTTTGAGATGAACATGAAAGGGATTATTCTTGAGTCCTGGGGATATTTATATGTGCAGTGTTCATTTAATATAGCTGATATATATACACTGTAAGTATGAGAACTTTAGTCCTGATTTGATGGGTTCTTAGAGTAAGAGCAGTTCAAATGCAAACACTGCAGAAGGTTTGGAATGTGCAATAGTTTTATCAAGTACAATGTGGCATTGTACTTTGGCACTCACTGAGACCCTGTTCTGACTTTATGAACTCATCAAAAAGGATTATGTATGTCCAAGAATATTACAGCACACAAGTGTGTGCTATTGATGGGATTATGGCTAAAGTTAATAATGATTTAATGTCCATAATTGAATATGTACGGAAACTCACAGGACACTGATACATTGTTATCTACATACTGCTCCTCCCAGGGTACCTTGCAATGCATAAAGATAAAAAGATTCCTTTCTCTGGAATAAAATATTTCTAATGTAACATACCAGGTTATACTTCAACCTGCTGTGTTTCTATGTCCACGCTCACTTAATCTGATCTTTTACCTCTCTCGCCCCATGGTCTATCTGGCCAAACTCTGGTAGATTCTCTGAATGTTGCCTTTGTTCGCTAACTTCAGACATTATACTCAATTTGCATTGCCACCTGCCCGGAGTATGACATTTAAGAGAGAGTGGGATTTGTAAGATTTATTTACATTAAATCAGCCCTGGACAAATCTGACTGTATGTACAGTGTGAGGTCATTAACATTGTGATGTCACAGGACAGAACCTGTGTGGATCAAATATTGCTATTATTCGTCTTAAACTGTCTAAACACAAAGTTTATGAACCAAGACTGTTAAAGGGGCACTAAAAGCACCAAAACAACATTAGCTTAACCCCTTAAAATCAGAGGGCGTACTATTACGCCCTATTCTAAGCGGCTCTAAACTCCGCAGGGCGTAATAGTACGCCTTCTGTTTTTTTGTTATTTACCCGGTCGCCGGCGATCCCACACCGGCGATCGCAGTTGGGGAGACTCACCTGGGATCCCAGGGAGTCCCCCGCGGTGGATCCTGCCTCATCCGGCCCCCCCTGGCCATGTGAGAGTGAGGTCCTTGTGAGGACCTCACAATCACATGGCCGGGTTAGCTGGCTGCTGCATTGCCAGCAGGGGGGCTGCCTGTAATGACAGTTATTCCCCCTGCAGGCTGGAAATAAAACTAAAATCAGTGTAAAAAAAATTAATATACTTAGATCATATATATATATATATATATATATGATCTAAGTATATATATATATACACATATACATACACACATACACTGTCTATAATTAAATATATATATTAATATCAAATTACACGTAGACTGATACTGATTAAATATATATATATAATTATTGTTATATATATATATATTTATATATAATATAAAAAAATATGTAAATACGTTAAAAAATAAAATTAAAAAATAATTAAAACTAATTAAAAAATATATAGATGTGTGTTATTTCGTTCTAACTGTATTGTGATATTAATATATATATATTTATATCAAAATACACGTAGAACAAAATAATATATATATCTATATACATAAATATATACGTATATATATCACTATACATATACCTATATATAAATAAAAATATTATATATATATATATATATATATATATGCATACACATACGTATATATCTACAAATATTGATTCTACATATATATTTATGTAATATTTTGACATAATTAGGTATTTTAATTAATTACAATTAGCGGGACCTGCCTGACAACCCATGCCGAAAGTATAGGGAATTTAATTTGCTAGCACTATATTTAACCCTATAACTTTCCAAGACACCATAAAACCTGTACGTGGGGGGTACTGTTTTACTCGGGAGACTTCGCTGAACACAAATATTAGTGTTTCAAAACAGTAAAATGTATTACAACAAAGATATCGCCAGTAAAAGTGAAGTTTTTTGCATTTTTCACACACAAACAGCACTTACTCACCTTACCGGCGCTCCGCTTCGGGAGGACTGCCTGACAGTCCAGGCAGCCCTCCCCCGGCAAAAGAAGCCCCCGGGGGCCATGTGATCGCTCTCAAAGAGCGATCACATGGCCCCCTATAGCTGGCTGTGGATCTGCCAGCAGGGGGACTGACTGAAATGTCAGACAGTCCCCCTGCTGGTGGGAAATGTAAAATAAATTAATTAAACATGTTTTAAAATAAAATAAATATATATATATAATATATATATGTAACATCATACATAATGTATTTTAATATTAATATAAGTACATATATTAGTATTAAAATACACTTAGAATGACGTTATATATATACTATGTATATATATTATATATATATATACACATATATAATATATATATATACACATATATATATACACATATATATATATATATATATATATATATATATATATATATCTGTATAATTACAATAATAAATAAATAAAACAATAAAATAAATAAATAAAATATTGAAACAAAATTTTATCTAAATTATATATTCATATGTAATTTCATTCTAACTGTATTTTGTTATTAATATATATATATATATATATATTTATATATATATATCTATATATATATATCTATATATAAAATACAAATAACCGCAAATATATATATATATATATATATATATATATATATATATATATATAAAAATACATATAATTACATAAAAGATTACATTAGTATACACTTAGAATTTAAGTACCTATAAATGCATATATATTAAAATTCTACATGTATATTTAAGTAATCTTTTAACATAATTATGTGATTTGATTAATAAAAATTTGATTGACATGCCTGACAACACAGGGAGAAAGTGCAGAGAATTTAATTCGCAAGCACTATATTTGACCCTGTAACTCTCCAAGACACCATAAAACCTGTACATAGGGGGTACTGTTTTACTCAGGAGACTTCGCTGAACTCAAATATTAGTGTTTCAAACTGGTAAATTGTATTACAACGATGATATTTTAAGTAAAAGTGATGTTTTTTGCATTTTTTACAAACGAACTGTACTTTTATGGACTATATTATTGTTCTAATATGTTTTACTGTTTTAAAACACTAATATTTGTGTTTAGTGAAGTCTCCCGAGAATAACAGTACCCCCCATGTACAGGTTTTATGGTGTTTTGGAAAGTTAGAGAGTCACATATAAGGCTTGCATTTCATTTTTTTGACATTGAAATTTGCCAGATTGTTTATGTTGCCTTTGAGAGCGTATGGTAGCCCAGGAATGAGAATTAACCCCATGATGGCATACCATTTGCAAAAGTAGACAACCCAAGGTATTGCAAGTGGGGTATGTCCAGTTTTTCTTAGTAGCCACTTAGTGTCACAAACACTGGCCAAATATTAGTTTTTTGCCTTTTTCACACAAAAACAAATATGAACGCTAACTTTGGCCAGTGTTTGTGACTAAGTGGCTACTAAAAAAGACTGGACATACCCCACTCTCAAAGGTAACATTACTAATCTGGCAAATCTCAATTTGAAAATGGAACGTTCTATATTTGACCCGGTAACTTTCCAAAACACCATAAAACCTGTTAATGGGGGTACTGTTGTACTCGTGAGACATCGCTGATTACAAATATGTGCATTTTTTTGTAGTTAAATCTAACAGTATTATGACATTCACAGCTAAAATGTCAGACGGAAATACAAATTTAAAAAAAAAAATCTTATTTTCTCACAATAAATTATGTTCCATATATGAATAGTTAATGATAAATTAAAGCCCTGGTTCTCCTGAACAAAATGATATATAATAAGTGTGGGTGCACTTAATGTGACAGCGGTGAATTACGTTTGAACAGACATATAGCGCAAATTCCAGTTTTTGTTTACGTTTTGTTTTGATCAGAACGTGCACTATTGACTCCGTCCTGAAGGGGTTAAGTTTTGTTTTGTTCACAACGTGTACATTTGGCTCAGTCCTTAAGGGGTTAATAGAGTTTTTTTTTTTTTATTCTTTATTTTTGTTGTGTATGTGAAAATACAGGTTTACACAGGGTACAAATATAACAGTGAAGTGGTTTGTCAAATATAAACTGTTGTACATAGTATTCAGCACACATTTAGTTTTTGTTTCGCTCTGTTGTTGTCCTTGTGTTGTGTATGTGAAAATACAGGTTTGCACAAGATACAGATAAAACAGTAAAAGTTTTTGTCGGATATAAACAGTTGTACATAGTAATTAACACACATTTTTGTTTTTGTTGTTTTTAGTTGTTTATTTATTTATTTTTTCGTTCCATTGTTGTCAGTTTTGCTGTGGCGTGATGAGCTTGGCGGAGATTTGGGAAGACTTTTGCAGTAAGGTCTGAGTGATAAGTGAAGTAGATTGGTGATAGATAAGAGTCCACTAGGTCGTGGTCAATGTTTGCTTTGACCCCTCCCCTGACATTAGAGTGACCGAGTGACACGCCCGATAGACTCCCACAGCCAGGTAGAGACTCTACCTGGGATGTCTATCCTTACATGCGGTGAGCTGTGGCTGTGTGGATAGGCTAAATGTGGGTCAGTGGTGCTGTTGCAATGAATGCCTCTGGTATGCCTCACTTGTGAGCTAATCTGGCTTCTAGGCCCTGGTCGCCTATATGTGGTTTGTAGTTCTGTCGTGGTTATGAGTTATGGTTTGCTAGCGAGGTTGTGGCCTGTGCGGATGTTGCGCATGTTTCATGCACCTCCAATGCATTACTAGATCTAAAATATCTCTAATGAGACAGAAAGGGGTATTTTTTATATACACCCCAATATACTTATTAACCCTTAATAGGGAACACATACCCCTTTCTGTCTCATTAAAGATATCTTTGCCAGAAACTCAAGGAAGCAAGGTGAAGGGTCAGAGTAGGACCCATCCCCGTCTACGGGGGTCTGCCTTGACATTGGCAGGCGGGCATTCCCTCCAGTGGCCATTGGTGTAACTAAATGACCTCTATTTGTTTAAATATACATAGGGATTAAGGAGAGAGTGCAGGTAACTTTTTTTCTTTGGTTTTTACATTACTACTTAGTGTCAAGGTAATCTTATTGGGTCGTCCATTGTGTCACTTCAACCTTTCCTTGCCGGGTGGTGGTCTGTTATGGTGTTTGAGTCGTGGTTCCCGGGAGGCATAGCGGTGCCTTTGGGCAATGTCCTGGTATAAGGAAAGGTCTTGGGACTAAATCTTCTGCAGAGTTCTATATGGTACAGTGTCAGAGTACTGTTAATGTGGTGGTTTAATGTTGTTGGGCCTCTATGCCCATGGTGCAGAGTAAGCAACACTGCTGCAGAGTAAGCAACACTGCCATTCAGTGTCTTCACCCACTGCGTGGAGACACTGAACTTTCCTCATAGAGATGCATTGATTTTATTTATCTCTATGAGGAGATGCTGATTGGCCAGGGCTGTGTTTGAATCATGCTGGCTCTGCCCCTGATCTGCCTCCTTGACAGTCTTAGCCAATCCTATAGAAGCATTGTGATTGGATCAGGCTACCACTTCTAATTATTTCAGCAGACACAGGCAGTTCAGAGGCAGAGCCAGCAGCTTCAGACTTGAATACAAGTATGATTTTACTATATTTAGGTAGGCATGAGGGGGCCAAGGGGGCTAGATAATGGTTTTAACAGTATAGGGTCAGAAATGCATGTTTGTGTTCCTGACCCTATAGTGCTCCTTTAACTAGTAAATGGCAGTGAGGCTGCACGAGCATGATATTTACCTTAAAACTGCTTTATTGAGCTAAAGTTTTACAGTATCCCTTTAAGCACTGGCACATCAAAATTAACCAAAAACGAAACAAGGAAGCAAAGACAGAGATATAGGATACTGACTCTTCATAATGCAAGCCCTTATCTATTGACTTACAGTTTAGTTTAGTTTTTTCTTTTTTTAAGTAGCTTTTTCTTCTACTGGCAGTTGTTTTTAAGCTCTGCACTTGCTACTCTGTGTGTAATTATTTTGTATATGCATCACACTGTGACACAGTCTAGTAACATTTTAATTGCAATATTGACATGCCACTGCACCTGGGTGTGGGTAATGACGCTGTGCACCATGCTGGCATGAACACTCTGATGTTCACCTCGGTTTTTTGAGGTGTGTTGAGTTATTTTGAGGGGACAGCAAATTTCCACTGTTATACAGGCTGTACACTTACTACTTTACATTGTAGCAGAGTGTCATTTCTTCAGTGTTGTCACATGAAAAGATATAATAAAATATTTACAAAAATGTGAGGGATGTACTCACTTTTGTGAGATACTGTATATAACTGTGCACATTGCCAATAAGCACTGAGAAGTTGTACATTGTGATATAATTACTTAATTTTACAATTATAGTTTTGATAAAGAACAAACATGTTTTGTATATGCATTAGATTACATGGATAGCCTTTGTTAATCTGGTTGAGACCTTTTTCAAACAGCTCTATCTACCAACCAGACAATGCAAGCAAAATGATGATTCAATTAATTTTAATCAGGCAGTAAACAAAATGATACTTCACATAATTCAGTAACTCATAATTCACATGCGGAATTTGTTGGCGCTATATAAATTATAACATAATAATAATAACATATAACATGTGAGTAATTAATAAGTGGAAAACATATAAACAGATCTTCTTTTAGCAATCATTATTTCTGGGTTCAATGCGAAGGGTCACAAAACACTTAAAAAACATGTCTACACATTTACTTATGGAAACAATTTCTATATAAAGATTCTGCTGAAAAAGTTATTTTGCTTGCTTATCCCACGGGCGTTCTCAGTAAAAGAATTCAATGTTTATTATCCTATTTAACATTGCACGGTAAATTATATTATCTAGTTACAACTTTATTGTTCTGCCATTTCTAAGTGTTTATACTTTAAAGTGTGTATTGTGTATAATTGTCAAACATGTATGTTTTAACAATTTCAGTTCTAAAGAATTCTATAAATTGGATATAAATCAAACTGGCAGTTATAATATTAAAGGGGAACTCCAGTCAACCATGCTTGTTAAGTACAATGTGGATGGCATGTTACAGCAAGTTATGCTGGTGTTTTGATTTAAAAAACCCCAAAATAATTAGTTTTCTTCCATGAGCCCACATTTACTACCACTACTAGCAATTTCTCTTTTTCATCCAACATTACTGCTGCCAGGATGCCTTTACTTTCTGAGAGTTGTAGTTCTGCTATTAGCTTTGCACACTAGATAAAACTATATCTCCCAGAAATCCTTTCTGTGCCCATAAATTGCTACTTATGGGACAAGCTCAGCAGCAGAACTGCAAGTTAAGAGAGCATCAACATTGGCTAGTGACATCCTAGTGTCGGTATTTCTCACTGCAGAAGCTACAAAACATATGGATACACAGCAAATACTAGTAACTCAAATATTAGCATTTTTAAAATGTATTTTATTGTTAATTGTTTTAATGCATTCGTTTGAATATATTTAGTAGATTATCTGTATGACTAAATTTACAAAAATTACTCTCTATCCTAAAGAGTCGCTTTAAACTTTTACTGCAAATCCATGGTACTGGCATTTGAGTTGTCTGCCATACTCCTGGGCAACATTTCATGTGTTGCAAGCCAGTACGAAGAAGTGATATGGATTTAAGAAAACCTGGCAGATCTGGCAACTCTTAAAACAGTGACAACTCAAAGATCATCAGTTTGTCCATTGTTCTTACAGAAGAAAGCCCCAACATTAAGTATGAAAGTACTTATACACATTTCTAAAAGCATGTCAGACATTTATTAGACATTACCTAAAACATCTGATTTTGCTTAGTCCATCCCACCCATAAAATGGTAACATCTTTACATACTCGCCAGTTAGTTCACTGTTGTCTTGCGTCCTTTCCAAACATAAGGAAAGCATGACCATTTTTCTTAATATTCCACGTACTCTAATATTGTCTCAGTTACAGCATTGCCTCACCACTGATTTAGGCATGAACCTTATCAGTAACGTCAGACTTCAAGGAGCAAGATCACCCTGGGTTGATGCGGTTGGACCAGAAAATGCATTTAAATGGAAAAGTGCTGGCATTTTAGCACTGATGTCTGAAACCTGTGGATCAAGATATCATTGAAACTGACAAATCACAAACACAATACAATTTTGTAGGGGTGACTAAAGGTTACTCGGCATGCTAGATTATCAACAGTATGGACTTGATTATCAGTCATGATAAAATATGTAAACGCTTTCTTTAAGGTGGCTTGAAAAATAATTCAAGCATATGACATTTCTAATCTGTTGCAGAGGATGTGGGTTTAGCCCATTCATATAGAATAGAAGCCAATTAGATGTTAGATCTTACAAATAAATGCATCTCTTGTTTTAACCCATTCAGAGTCATTGTTACATTATTGCATGATAAAAAAAAGTCCACAAAGGACCACTAAAGTATCCATTCTGCAATACATTAAATGGACACTCCAGATCCCTGAAGCACTGCAGCTTGCTGTACTTTATGTGTGAAGAGTGTGTCTTCTTTCTTTCACTTTACATTAAGTGCATATTTCAGTAGAAATATGCACTTTTATAAATTAAGCTTGTTACACCCCCCTGGCTGTCAATTAGGAAACTGTTTACTTTCTGGTCTGTTTAGCTCAGTGGAACACAACTGAAGAGGCAGCAATTGTACAAAGCACCTTCTCATTGAGCTGCATTGGGAGTTGTGATCTGTGATTGGACAGCCACAGAAAGTCTGAGTGGGGTCTGAAGGGGAGGGCTTGCAAAGGCTGCAGACAAGAAATCTGCAGCTTTTCACAAGCTGTTTGTAGATATACCCCAAGTGTAAACATGTATAATTAAATGCACACATGTTTCTTCTAAATAGTGGTTATTGTATTTGGGCAGTGGAGTGTCCCTTTAAAGGAACTCTCCAGTGTTCTAAATAAATGCATACATTCAACTCATTGTTATATATAAATGCAACGTTATCAACAAATGCTGAGGAGTCTACTAGGTATCTTTTGCCCAATACCTCTAATCCAACATGTTGATGGTCCCTTGCCACAGTCTGCCAGGAGATTGTCAGTATTGGTCAATCTGACGCTTCTCTATTTGAAGCATAGTCTTCCACTTTGAGCAAGGGCATAAATTAGGAAAGCACTGGCATTGGGGGGTGGGGGGTGCATACTTGCCTCATTATAAAATTACCAATTTCACTTGCAATTGGCATCTTAATAAAATGACAAACAGGCAACACTATATTAACCCCTAAACCACTTCAGCAAGATAAAGTGCTTTAGGGGTTTGGAGAGTCCCTTTAACCCCTTAAGGACACATGACGTTAATATTCCGTCATGATTCCATTTTATTCCAGAAGTTGTGTCCTTAAGGGGTTAAGTTGACCACATGGCTTTTACTGTGATCACCAGCTCCTGGGCCAAATAGGTGATAAAAAGTCCTCTTACCGACATTTGACAGCATGGCAACCATGGGAGAAGAGCAGAGGAAGACACGCTCCCTCCTCCTGACATCATCAGGAGAGGCTGGCTGACTTCAATGGCTGCTGGATGCAGGCTCCAGCTCCTGTTTCACCCCTCCATTGCCTAAGGTAAGTCTCGGGGGCGGGAGGGGACATTTTTTTTTTAAGCAGCCCCTGTCCTAGCCTCTTGTGTCCAATGCCTCCTCTTTCAGCCCCTGTGCCCCGCTCTTTCAGCCCCTGTGCCCTCCTCACTTAGCCCCTGTGCCCCTCCACACCACAGCCCATGTGCCCCCTCCTCACCACAGCCCCTGTGCCTCCTCCCCACTACAGCTCCTTTGCCCCTCCTCACCACAGCCCCTGTGCCCCTCCACACCACAGCCCATGTGCCCCCTCCTCACCACAGCCCCTGTGCCTCCTCCCCACAGCCCCTGTGCCTCCTCCCCACTACAGCTCCTTTGCTCCCTCCTCACCACAGCCCCTGTGCCCCTCCTCCCCACAGGCCCTGTGCCACTCCACACCACAGCCCATGTGCCCCCTCCTCACCACAGCCCATGTGCCCCCTCCTCACCACAGCCCCTGTGCCCCTCCTCACCACAGCCCATGTGCCTCCTTCTCACCAAAGCCCCTGTGCCCCCTTCTCACCAAAGCCCCTGTGCCCCCTCTTCACCACAGTCCCTGTGCCTCCTCCTCACCACAGCCCATGTGCTCCCTTCTCACCACAGCCCCTGTGCCCCTCCTCACCACAGGCCCGGTGCCCCCCCCCCCCCACAGCCCATGTGCTCCCTTCTCACCACAGCCCATGTGCTCCCTTCTCACCACAGCCCCTGTGCCCCCTCCTCACCACAGCTCTTGTGCCCCCTCCTCACCAAGGCCCATGTGCTCTATTCTCACCACAGCCCCTGTGCCCCCTCCTCACCACAGCCCATGTGACACCTCCCCACCACAGCCCCCTGTGCCCCTCCCTCACCACAGCCCATGTGCTCCTCACCACAGCCCATGTGCCCTCCCTCACACAGCCCATGTGCTCCCCTCCTCACTGCAGCCCTGTGACCCCTCCTTATGCAGCCCCTGTGCTCACACCTCTGGGCAAATAGCCATGTGCTCCTCAACACAGCCCCTGTGCCCCCTCTTCACCACATGTGTCCCTGTGCCCCCTCCTCACCACAGCCCATGTGCTTCCCCTCTCACTACAGCCCCCGTGCCCCCTCACAGCCCATGTGCTCCCTTCTCACCACAGCCCATGTGCTCCCTTCTCACCACAGCCCCTGTGCCCCCTCCTCACCACAGATCTTGTGCCCCCTCCTCACCAAGGCCCATGTGCTCTATTCTCACCACAGCCCCTGTGCCCCCTCCTCACCACAGCCCATGTGACACCTCCCCACCACAGCCCCTGTGCCCCTCCTCACCACAGCCCATGTGCCCCCTCCTCACCACAGCCCATGTGCCCCCTCCTCACAACAGCCCCTGTGACCCCTCCTTACAGCAGCCCCTGTGCCCTCACCTCCAGCTCCTGTGCCCCCTCCTCACCAGCTCCTGTCCACCCTCCTCTCCAGCTTCTGTCCACCCCCCTCTCCAGCTCCTGTCCCCCCTTTACAGCTCATGTGCCCCTGTCCACCACTCTCTTTCCCCAGCCCCTGAAGGGAGGAAAGAGAAACACAAAGGGGCTGGGGAAAGTAACAGATACACAAGGGGGATTGTAAGAGACACCCAAGAGGGTGTAAATCATAGTAAAGGGGGGATAGAATACACTAAAGAGGATAAGAAATTCAAAAGGGGACACACAGGTGAAGATGCAATTTTTTTAAGGTGTGTGTGTGGGGGGGGGGGTCTAAATGCGTCTTTGCCTGAGTAGCCAAAAATCCTTGCACTGGCCCTGCCTGGGCACTCATTTACAGATACACTCACCTTCATACATGCTCACGTTCTCACACTCATACAAAAACACTCACAAATCCAACATAACAAACACATATTACAAACACAGATACGCACTGCCATACACTGAGACACACTGCTGCACTGGCCCTGCCTGGGCACTCATTTACAGATACACTCACCTTCGTACATGCGCACGTTCTCACACTCATACAAAAACACTCACAAATCCAAATTACAAACACAGATACACACTGCCATACACTGAGACACACTGCTGCACATATATACAAACAGATATACCATCGCACACATACACATACAAAAAGATACAGACAGACACACATCCACCCTTCTCATTGCCTAGATTTGTGCTGGAAGAGGATGACTTCCATGTGGTATAGTGAGGCAGTGAGTTGCTCCAAGCAAGCATGCTGTGTATGGCTTTCCCTTCCCAACTGGGCAGCTGTCTTCTCGCAAAGGAGCTGATATCACTTCCTCCCAGTGCTGCCGCGCAGGAACGGAATAGGTGGAGCTCTATTCCCTGGTGTTCTCCTTCTCCGCTTCCTGATCAGTTGATCTTCCTGCAGGCTCAGAGATAGACCCCACACATACAGAGCTGGAATCCCAGGCTACGAATGCCTGTTTTGTCTTATTAATATTCTACCACTTGGGCACAGAAACTTGAGAAATCCTGTTTTAGCATGGGTTGTTATACAAAAAATACCAGTCACCAGAAAACAGTCATGGGCTCAAAAACTCATGTTTTTACAATTATCCCACTATGGTAAAACTTTTTAAAAACACAACTAGAGAGTTTGTTTTTCTATTCATCCATAGTTTATATTCAGAAGAAACAATAAATGCTGTGTATATGTAAGATATCAAAAGAAAGTCCTATCTATATTATAAAGTACAAAATCTAATTGGTGTGAGTTATTATATAAGAATGCAGAAAATTACAAGAACAAAAATTGCAAAAATGCCAGTTGCTCTGGTCTGAGGGTGAGAATATCTAGGTGCTGTGTGTGAGTGAGTATACAGATAGGTAGGATTTGATGTTAAGATATGTTCTTGTCCCTCCACTCACAGATAAAAGAAGGCTGTGTTTACATTGGTGGCTAGTAACACCTCCAGTGGCAGTCACTCAGGCAGTCACTAGAGGTGCTTCCTGTATGGTGACACTGAACTTTCCCCATAGAGATGCCTTGATTCAATCCATCTCTATGAGGAGATGAGCAGTAGCCTCCCAGTGCTTTCCTATGGGAAAGCTTGGATTGCAGAGACCATCAAGATTGATAACCTCAGCCATGGAGACCGACATAGCGTGGGAGAAAAGGTGAGTAAAATCCCCTTTATACAGAGATTGAAGGGGGCGGAGCCTGACCACCTAGTTATGCAGACGTGGGTAACACGAGCTCCTGCCTGGCGGGCAGAAATTGTGGTAAAATCGGCGGCTACATAGCCCACGGACTTACCAGGGTGCACTACCCACGTTGGGTGAATCGAGTGACACCTCTTTGGAGCCCGAAGGGGCCCGGGGCATGGAACGCGAAGTGCGGCCTACTGGAGTTGAAGCCGGGGAGAGGAGGCCGCTCTCCCTGACACCGGACCCCCCCAAGCAACTTCTCTGGTCTCCTACTCCCCGGCCCCTTTGGACCGGTGGGGGTTATCCCGGTCCCCACTGGATAAACGGAACAGGACTGCTGACGGGCAGGATAACGCTTTACCGACAAATGCCAGAGCTGGATCCAAGCACAGGGGGGCCTACAATGACAGAATACAAGACTTTCCTGCACTGAGCATAAGCTGAAGCGCCCATTACTCTGCCCCACAGCTGATATTCCTTACTTTAAACACGTTCTCGGCTGTCACTATGTATAACCAGTTTACCATGATGCCTTATTTAGTATATATCCCAAGTGAATAATGTTTTCTCTTTTATTTAGCCTGAAGCAACCTTTGCCATCATTATAGCTTACTACCCAGTTACCTTCAACTACTATGAAATCTCTCATATAACTAGCCACGCTGATTCTGCTTCATTACCTGATACTAGACTACCCCTCATAAACTGGTCAAAGAGAGGCACAGGCTAAAGGCAAATAGGCAGATTCCACGATTACCTCTGCAACTAGCTTTAAAGGACCACTCTAGGCACCCAGACCACTTCAGCTTAATGAAGTGGTCTGGGTGCCAGGTCCATCTAGGATTAACCCATTTTTTTTATAAACATAGCAGTTTCAGAGAAACTGCTATGTTTATAAATGGGTTAATCCAGCCACTAAAGCCTCTAGTGGCTGTCTCATTGACAGCCGCTAGAGGCGTTTGCGTGCTTCTCACTGTGAAAATCACAGTGATTTGCCATGCTTTCCTATGAGACTGGCTGAATGCACGTGCAGCTCCTGCCGCGCATGCGCATTCAGCCTTAGAGGAGGATCGGAGGCGGAGAACTCTCCGCCCGGCGCTGGAAAAAAGGTAAGTTTAACCCCTTTCCTTGCCATGCAGCCCGGCGGGAGTGGGACCCTGAGGGTGGGGGCACCCTCAGGGCACTATAGTGCCAGGAAAACAAGTATGTTTTCCTGGCACTATAGTGGTCCTTTAAGCACTGCAGTAGTTCCTTTAATTTAAATGTATTAATTTTATTTTTGATAATACTTGTTCCCAGTGGTCTTATATTTTGTTGGATCTTGATAAAGCATAAGCACTTATATGTCTAGAGTAGATATTACTGCGATGATACTCTACACTATAAGCAAGGTCTAGATATGTTCGCTTAGCATGTTAACTTCAAAGGTTACAGGATTAGCCAGTTACTATACTACTAAACACTGAGATATGTAGGATTTTCGTGTAACCATGTTGTTCCTCATTAATATAAAATGTGCACTGTTCCTCATGTCACACAACTGTTATAATATATTCAATGATATGCATGCACCAGCTGTTGTGGCAGTGCAACCCTGCTTGTCTAATCTATGCACGAATAAATATATTTTTTTTAAAATACAGAGATTGAAGGGGATCAGTCACCTAAACAGCCATTTCAGGATTATAGTGTCAGGAATAGTGTTCCTTTAATGTTAGAATCTGAAATACATGATTAATATAGCCTGCACTGGATTACCAAATCCTGACTCAATGAAAAGATATAAGATAAAGCAAGGCTTTCTTACATTTGAACACTACCTGAATCTTATAATTCACCTGACTCCTACTCTCTCCCAATCACTTTAATATTATTCACTTCTCATCCACCATACTCCCCATATGTTAAACCCCAGCATTTTTGTTATTAATTAACTTTATATGTGTGTAAATGAAGAATTTTAGAAATTTGCTTCATGATTTGATGTGGTAGGTCCTAGCCACTTCCTATACAACTGTACCAAATATTTAAACATTTGCATTATCTTAATAGTATAGCCATAATATTTACTATAGCCCACTTAGTCTAATCTTACTTAACTGTATACAAATATCCAGATCACAGAGAGTAATGTTCAGAAAATACATTATCCCAAATTACTGCTAGACTAGCTATTAGCTCATAGTTCAACTCGCTCCCACCTTCATGCTATATTCACATTCTTTTCCCATTCTACCACTCTTCTTATTAGCTTTGCATTCATCTTTCTTCTACCACTAATGTCCTAATATCTTCTTATCAACTTTTCACCAATTATGCCGAATCTCAGTACTGTAAAATAGTTAGGATCCTCAATATGTATTTAAAGGGATGCTCCAGACCACTAAAGCACTTTGGATTGTTGAAAAGCTTTATTTGCGCAGAGTTTGTCCTATTTATTTAATTTTGCAAAAAGTGCAGCTTTCAACAGAAATTCATACTTTTATAAATTAACCTGGTTATACTCCCCTGGCCTCCAAGTATGCAAAAGGTCCTGTTACGTCCAGGTTTGTTTAGCTCAGTGGAGCAAAACTCAAGATGCAGCAATTGCTCAGAGCACCTGCCTTTCAAAAATTTCTGATTGAGCTGCATTAGGAAGTCTGTGATTGGACAGACACAGAAAGTCTGGGCGTGGTTAGTAGGGGAGAGTTTGCAAAGGCTACAGACAAAGAAAGAGATTTTTAGACATACCCTAATTAAAAAAAAGCATAATTATATGCATGCAAATTTTAGTTCGGGGTATATGTACTAAACAGTGGTTTATTTTTAATTTGTATTTGGGCAGTGGAGGGTCCCTTTAAGTGTTGCTATTAAGGATTTCAGAAATCCATTATATAAATGAATGTGGTAGGTCCTAATTACATCCTAAAAAATGGCACCACAAATGTATTAATATTTACATTAATAGTACAGCCATGATATATATTATAAACCATTTAGTGTAATCTTCGTAAGCTGTATACAAAATCAAAAATGTCAATGTCTTGCCAGAACACATACCAAGATTCATAAAACACATTATCTGTGCTTACTGGCTGTAAATATTTTGCTGTACAATGTTGTATACCCAGATGCACCCTGTACTGGTGCTGTTTAGTAAAAACCCATCTGATCTACTTTCCTGCTCATGGCACTCATATCTAGTTCAACAAGGACATTAGAATTCTACCTGTTTTTATATAGAGACTATAACGTTGAACAGGTGTATAAAATTGTTTGCGGAGGGAGAAGGGGTTAATGCAAAATAAGCAAATTTAGCAGTATTAACCTCTGGAGGGATTCCCAAAAAGCACAATCCACTAGAAATTTCAGTTTCGTAAATTACTTTCATTAAAGTTATAATCCTATACATGTCAAAACTCCCCACTGAGACATGTAGAGAACTAGTAGTGAGAAGTGGCCAGGAGGGAATGCAGAGAAGCAAGAAGGTTTGGATTCATTATTAGTGCTGGAAGACTGTGAAGGAGTTAGTTAAAGGGACAGTGTAGCATTAGGAATAGCCATACTTCCCAACAATGGAAGATACAGATGCAGGATGCCATGCCAGGGTGACATTGAGGAGTGGGTCCACCCAGTAAATAGGCAGGTTCAGAGTTGACTGACAGCTACTCTGTTTGGCCTGACTGGCTGGTTAATGAGAGTTAGGCTTAATTAAGGCTAGCTATGGTTAGATATGGTTAGTGCTAGATAGAGTTAGATTGGGTTAGCAGTAGGGTCAGGGTTTGACAGCTGTCATCAAACACCTTCTCTGTGAAACAAACAAAGAAGAATGCCAAAATTAGGACTGGTCTTGGCCATATATGTTCCCCAATAATCTGGCAAAGGTATACATATGGGATGTTACTGTAATTATGAGATGCAGCAGAATAAAAAAGAAATAAATGTAATTCCCTGCTGTATTCAGCAGATATTGGTGATGAAAGTCATGAAGGGGTAAAGATTTATATTTTGTCTCAAAAGTGGCATGGATGCAGTTTACCACTTCACTATGAAAGTCAAGTATAAACATTTTCTTTTAATCTATTTTGCAGTATGAAAGTGAGTCCATAAAGCCTCACTCGCACTCATTTATACTCTAGGAATGATTGCAAATCTGTAGAGGAACAAATTACTCTGCCAGAAGCGACTAGTCACTGATAAAATGCCTTCAAGTTTACTAAAAGAGTAGGTTTACTTCCTGTTTCCAAACAGTAAAGGACGTTTCAATGGGTGATATCATTCCTACAGTCAGGGAGGAGGAGAAGTGAATGGACTTTTAGTAATGCCTTCAAGGTCCTTACAAATCCCTACAATGTACTGTACACTGATCAGCCATAACATTAAAACCAGACATGTGAAGTTAATAACATTGATTATATTGTTACAATGACCATGGCACCAAGTGAACAGTCAATTCTTGAATTTCATGTGTTGGAAGCAGGAAAACGTGGCAAGCAAAAAGATTTGAGCAACTTTGACAAGGGCCAAACAGTGATGGCTAGACGACTGGGCCAGAACATCTCCATAAAAGCAAAGCTTGTGGGGTGTACCCTGTATGCAGTGGTTAGTACCTACGAGATGTGGTGGAAGGAAGGACTACGAGTAAACCGGAGTCAGGATCATGGGTGCCCAAAGATTATTGATGCATGTGGGCAGCGAAGGCTAGCCCGTTTGGTCCAATAACACAGAAAAGCTACTGCAGCTCAAATTGCTGTAAAACAGAATGCTGGCTATGATAGAAAGGTGTCAGAATACATAGTGCATTGCAGTTTGCTTTGTATGGGCCTTCGAGTCCATGATCATAGGTGTGTGCACCGGGTGTGCCTGGGCACACCCTAATCCCCGCGGCACACCTATGGATTGAGACCGGCAGATGAGATCTCAGGATCTCCCCAGTTGGCTCATGCAGAGCCGGCGCTATCCGAGCACCGGCTCTGCTCAAAGCCTCCATGGTCCGGTGGGGAGATCAAAGATCTACCTCACCGGCCCACAGCAGCATGGAGGGAGGCAGGAGAGGACCCGGGGAGCTCTAGCCAGCAGCTCCGCCGGGTTCCTCTCGCGATATCTGAGCGTTGCCTAGCCTGTGGGAATAGAGTTCACTCTCCACTGAACCACCAGGAAAGGCACATGGCAGCCAGGATCCCCCCTCCCTACATAAGTTAAGAAGGTAGGAGGGATATTTACTCATCTGCCCCCACCTCCACCCCCACAATCCCTCCAAACATACAGCACACACACACATACAGCACCCTCATACACACAGCACACAAACAGGAGCCACACACAAACAGCACCCTCACACACACACACACACACATAGCACCCTCACACACACTGTACACTAACAGCACCCTCACAAACACACACACACACACACAGCACCCTCACACACACAGCACACAAACAGCACACAGCACACACACAAACAGCACCCTCACACACAGCACACTAACATCCCCCTCACACACACAGCACCCTAACACACACACAGCACACTACCAGCACCCTCACACACGGCACACTAACAGCACCCTCACAAACACACACACACACACACAAACACTCTCACCCACACATCACACTACCAGCACCCACACATCACACTAACAGCACCCTCACACACAGCACCCTCACACAGCACACTAACAGCACACACACAGCAGTGTATGTATGTCTGTGTGTATATATATACATACATACATAAACACACGGTGTGTGCTTTAGGGTGCACACCCTAATGCAATAGGCTGCGCACACCTATGCCCATGATGATCCCTGTTCACTGTTGAAAGTGCCTTAAAAGGGTTATGTGAGAATCAGAACTTCACCATGAAATGGAAAAAGGTTATCTAGTCTGATGAATTATGTTTTCTTTTAGATTAAGTGGGTGGCCAGGTGCATGTGTGTCGTTTACCTGGAGAAGAGATAGCAACAGGATCCACTATGGAAAGAAGGCATGCGGGGGGAGGCAGCATTATGCTCTGGGCAATGTTCTTCTGTGAAACCTGGCATTCATGTGGAGGTCACTTTGGCACGTAACACCTACCTAGAGATTGTTGCAGACCACGTACACCCCTTCATGGCAATGATGTTCCCTGATGGCCTTTGTGAGATTTACTGGAACAACAAATCCAATCCATGGAAGCTACACCTCGCAACTTGCAGGACTTAAAGGATCTGCTGCTAATGCCTTGGTGCCACATACCACAGTACACGATCAGAGGTCTTGTGGAGTCCATGCCTTAAAACATTAGATTTGTTTTGGCAGCACGAGGGGTACCTACATGATACTAGGCAAATGGTTTTAACTTTGTGGCTGATCAGTGTATGTGGGAAAATTTGTCCGTTTGCTTTTATACTTACATATCAGGCACTGTGTGGAATTCTGCAAAATAAAGGATACTGTATAGTATCTAAAGCTTTTAACTTCTTAAATATTATTATAAAGAATTAATAAAAAGTGAAAAATAAAAATTGAGGAAAGGCCTTTCCTTAATTTTGATCTGTCTGCTGTTTAGTAGATAGCTAATATAACATAACAATTAATAATTATTAAATATTAATAATTAATAACTTATTTACCATACTTATGTGAGGTTGCTATATTTAGGATACCAAATTAGGGAGCTTTTGAGCAGATCCCTGATTTGATCATTGGCATCCCTATGGCAATACAAAATAGGGAAATATGCACTAAAAAGCTGAAAGATCAAAATTATGAAAAGGACTTTACTTAAACACCCTATAGTGTTAAAACCCCCATCTAGCCCCCCCTGGCCCCTTATGCCTCCATAAATATAGTAATAATCTTACTGTATTCAAGCCTGAATATTTAACTCTGCATGGTGTTAGACTCAGAAAAACAAGCAGTCTGCTGACATCATCAGAAGTGGTAGCCTGATCCAATCACAATGCTTTCCCATAGGATTGGCTGAGACTGGCAAGGAGGCAGATCAGGGGCAGAGCCAGCACAATTCAAACACAGCCCGGGCCAATCAGCATCTCCTCATAGAGATGAATTGAATCAATTAATCTCTATGAGGAACGTTCAGTGTCTGCATGCAGAGGGAGGAGATACTGAATGTTTGGATGCAAGTTAAGTAGTGAATACCACCTCTTGCGTGATAGATCTAATGAAAAAAACAGTTGATCAAACCTGATCTAACAAATATCTACCAAAATCAATTAAAAAAAATTCAAATTTCACTTGAGGGGGGGCTAACCCATAGTCACGCCCACAAAGTTAGGTAGTGAATACCGCCTCTTGCGTGATAGATCTAACGAAAAAAGCAGTTGATCAAACCTGATCTAACAAATATCTACCAAAATCAATTAAAAAAAGTTCAAATTTCACTTGAGGGGGGCTAACCCGTAGTCACGCCCACAAAGTTAGGTAGTGAATACCGCCTCTTGCGTGATAGATCTAACGAAAAAAACAGTTGATCAAACCTGACCTAATGAATATCTACCAAAATCAATTTAAAAAAATTCAAATTTCACTTGAGGGGGGGCTAACCCGTAGTCACGCCCACAAAGTTAAGTAGGGAATACCGCCTCTTGCGTGATAGATCTAACGAAAAAAACAGTTGATCAAACCTGATCTAACGAATAGCTACCAAAATCAGTAACATTTTGTCCAAATTTCAGTTGAGGGGGGGCCAGCCCCCCCTAATTATATATGCAATATCTCAGTAATTAAACTAGATCAAACAAAAATTTTGCCTGATCAAACCTGATCTAATGTAGAGCTATCATAATCAACAACATTTTCTCCAAATTTTTGTTGAGGGGGGGCTGGCTACGGGTTAGCCCCCCCTGACAATGATTGTTAATATTGCATATTTTAGAGTAGATCTAACGAAAAAAATTGTTGATCAAACCTGATCTAACAAAGATCTAACAAATGGAATAATCTTTTGTTAAAATATTCAATATGGGGGGGCTAACCCGGGGGTGGTTGCATATTTTTTTAATGGCTTATCTGTAGAACACATTCAAACCAAGGGATCTCATGAATTTTTATCAGTTGAAAACTAGAGCAAAGTTTTTAGTGTTAATTGCTGGAGATTTAATATTAATTCCCAAATTTAGGAGAAAACATAAAAATTTAAACACATTTGTTTTCACTTCGGCTATTTAGGCCAAACATGTCATGTTTTACATTAATCTAATTCCAAAACTTCATACATCATTAACCTATGCCAGGAGGCAGGCTGTCATAGCAGCAACTAGTAGCCATGAAAATGGCAAACTAGGGTCTAAACACCCTAGCCATGTTAACTAGCTCTGTCCTGCTGTGGGCCTGTTTTCATTGCGGCCGCTAGGGGCCGCCGCTACAGGGAGAATGAAGCTGGGTAGGCGTCGAATGTGCCGCTGGATTCTACAACTGCAGTTTACCTCGTGCGGTCTCCTAGGAAACGGCATGTGGCCAATCGGCAGGTAGCGTTCTCTTCGTCATGGCAACACTCGAGACGCGTTCGGAGATGAAGGCCTGGCAAGTCCTGGCACCGCGTTGATCCAGAGCCCGGGGGAGAGCGGGGATTAGCCGCTTACTAGCTGCTGGGACAGAGCGTGGTATTGGAGGCTCAGTATCCGTGCACAGGCCCGAGTAATAGTCACACTGCTGTTTGGGACATATTGATTCTGTGTACGCCGCTAGAAACACCTAGTGTAACATGTTCAAGGCAAAAGTGCTTATTGTTGGACCCAGTGAGGTATGGATGGCACTAATTTGCTTTAACGTGGAATTAGTATTATAGCCATAAAAAACTACACATGCAGGCTCCTTGTCATGTGCAGCACTCTCACTGTGTGTGTGTGTAGGTATATGTATGTATATTTGAGGAGGTGGGCAGTTATACTACATAATGCACCTTTGAAAATGTGCTTTATAATTTTACATAATTTTCAATAATATACATATGCAATAATGGGGCATCTGTTTCTGGTGGGCATAATTGCATGCAAAGTAATGCAGATGCCAGTAGCATTCAGGGCCGGTGCAAGGATTTGTGCTGCCGTAGGCAAAGATCCATTTTGCTGCCCCCTCACTCACTCACTGACAGATGTACACTCACTCACTCACTGACTGACACACACCAACAACTCACTAACAGACATATACTCACTGACAGACACACACACACACACACACACTTACTGACAGACATACACTCACTCACTGACAGACACTCACTAACATACATACATACATACATACACACACTCACTGACACACACACGGAAACTCACTAACAGATATACACTCACTGACACACACACACACACACACACACAAATAGACACTCACTGACTGACAGACACACACACTCACTGACTGACAGACACTCACTCACTCACAGACACACACACTGACAGTCAAACACTCACTGACACACAGACTCACAGAATTTAATTTTTTGTGGCCCATCCAGCCTCCCTGGGGTCCAGTGTGGGGCAGCTCCTCACTCCTCCAGTGCGCTGTTTAGTATACCTGGGCAGAATGACGTCATATTCCGGCTTCGGCATCACAGAGGGCGCGCGAGGGAGGAGTGTGAGGCTGCAAGAACAGCTCCCTCGCCGCCTGCCTTCTCCGTCCCCCTCTCCTCAGGTCACCGGCCTTTGTTGGCAGAGCAGGCACCTGCCATCAAGATAACCTAGCACTGCATCGGGGGCCAGAGGGCCACCTCCTGGCCCCCCTGTGACAGGGCTCTTCTTGGCGCCCCCACCTTCAGGCGTCTTGACGATCGGCCTGGCGTTGGGGGCGGCTCAAGAGCCGCTCGCCCAGCGCTGCAGCCCCAGACAGGGGCAGGCAGCTCACCAGGAAACATCCCGGTGGGTGCCCCCAGCAGGCCAGCGCCCTAGGTGAATGCCTAGTTCGCCTAACAGTTGCACCGTCCCTGACTACATTAAAGGGAAACTTTAGGCGCCCAGACCACTTAAGCTCATTGAAATGGTCTGGGTGCAGTGTTCAGGTCCCCCTTAGTCCTGGCATGTAAACATTGCAGTTTTAGAGAAACTGCATTGTTTACATTACAGCACTAAGACAGCTTCTAGTGGCTGTCTACCAAACCGATATAAGAGGCGCTAACGGGATTTTACTGGACTTTAGGCCTCCTAACTGACACTGGACATCCTGATGCTCTGCATGAGGACATCCAGCATCATTGAAATCCCCATAGTAAATCATTGATTCAGTACTTTCCTATGGGGAGGGCCTAATGCACTCGCATGCGAGGGACACCAGCACTGGAGTAGGGTAAGTGATTAAAGGGTTTTTAACCCTTTATTGTCTGGTTGGACCAGAGGGCTATAGTGTTAGGAATATCACTAATGTCATTGATGTGTATTTATTTTTTGAAAGTCTATTGCATATTTCCTTGCATCAAGTGTTCACTAATTGCTTCAGATCAAAGGGAAACACGCATACTTAAGGCATTGGATGCCAGTGAAATACTAACTTGATTTTTTTTGGAGGGTGTGAGGGCTGTGTTTTTAATACCTGTGATTGAATTAAGTTATTACTATTTTTTTTTTGTTTGTTTCTTTACATGCAGTGTGGCAAAACAGTTTTAGCTAATTTCTTGGCAGATGCTACCGAAACTATAGGTGGAGAATACAACCCAACTCAAGGTGTTAGGTAAGTTGCCAGTATTTTAAAGTTTACATCTGTCAGATTTGTAAAAAATTATTTATTCAAGGATTTATTGATATACTAACCATCATTTAAATGTGAATAACAAAACCTTCTATGATCGGTGGTGTGTTTACCTGCAAGATTTCCCATTTTTCCTTTTAATAAGAGAGACGCAACTGGAGCATCTTGTAAACAAATACACCAATTTGTTTTAAGCTACCTCCCTAAGGACTCCCATTTCCCAGGTGTATCATTTTTCTTCAGTTCTAGAGCAGTCAGGCAGGGAGCACTTCACTCACTCACAATTATTCATTAAACACAAGATTTTGTTTGGTTGCACAAAGTCTGATGGAAAAGACCGAATTCCGATCGCAATACCAATTCTCCTATATACTAAAGCTAAATACAGTTGGGCCGCGCAAATGAGCAGCATCTTATTAGAGCGCTCTGATTGGTTGGTTTTAGTCCTCTGTCAGATAAGTCTCAGTTTTCTCGATACTTGATGCGGGAAAAATTCTCTAATAAGAACGTAAAGCATTTGAAAGCCTTTATAAAGACCTCGTAGGGCGAAGATGAATTTATCTGTTTGCATCATGGTTTTGTATTTTTGCATTCAGGTTTTTTTTTTTTTTTTTAAATGTTGCTGCGCGGGATTATATGTTTTTTTTTTTTATTTGGCTTTTTTTTTTTGGGACAACAAATGAAGGAAAAAATACTTCAGAAGATAAGTATAATTTATTTATTAAAGGAGCACTATAGGGTCAGTAAAACAAACTGAACAAACCTCTATCTAGCCCCCTTTGCCTTCCTAAAGATAGTAAAATCTTACTTGTATTCAAGTCTGAAGCTGCTGCCTCTGCCTGTGAACTTCCTCTGACATCATCAGAAGTAGTGGCCTGATCCAATCACAATGCTTCCCCATAGGATTGGCTGAGACTGACAAGGAGGCAGATCAGGGGCACAATTCAAACACAGCCCTGGCCAATCAGCATCTCCTCATAGAGATGAATTGAATCAATGAATCTCTATGAGAAAAGTTCAGTGTCTGCATGCAGTGGGAGGAGATACTGAATGTTTGGATGCATTTTAGGCAGCCATGAACCAGGAAGGATCTCTAACAGCCATCTGAGGAGTGGCCAGTGAAGTTATCACTAGGCTGTAATGTAAACACTGCATTTTCTCTGAAAAGACAGTGTTTACAACAAAAAGCCTGAAGTTAATGATTCTACACACCAGAACAAATTCAATTAGCTATAGTTGTTCTGGTGACGATAGTGTCCCTTTAACACTTGTCTGCTCCCGATGAGCCTTTTATCAGTTCAAATCAATTTAATTTCCTCTGTTTAAGGTTCATGTTGCTATGAATAATATTGATTTAGAAAAATATTGGAAATCTTTCTTATACTTAATGCTGAAAATATCGGATCAAGGACATAATCCTCGATATATCTGGCACTGATTTTTTTGCCCATTAGGAAAATAGTTTTAAAACAGCCAGTGGTCAATATGACCCCCACATTAGAACAAGGGAGGTTTAACACCTCTACAATGCCTCCACTCGCTATGAGTGCTGTTCAGACAATAGTATTTTTATGCACTGTGTTTTGCGGAGGGTGTGGAAGGTACTTCCAAAGCAAATTTATTCGATATTATTTCTCAAGCAGCAGATCTGTTTGCCGGGTTCAGTTTCTAGAATTTCCTCTGGCATTAAATCCGGTCAAAATTCAATAAAAATATCACCCGAAGCCAGTCAATATTTATCAACCGTTTCTGACCTTCAGAATGGAACCGATGCCTTTGTGTATATTTAAAGGCACTTCTGCCAAATGTATCATTAGATGCAGCTCTGTCATCAAGCCTGAAATGCAGGATTACCATGTTCTGAGTGGCTTAAATGAGTGGCTACTTTTTGGGTTTACTGACACTGCCACAGAGCTGTATTTTGAGGCACTATAGACATATAGTGTTTTTTTTTTTGTTTTTGTTTTTTTTTTTTCATCTTTAATTAAATGAACTCTGTAGTGTTAGGAATAAAAAGATGTATTCCAACACTAATGTGTTCCTCAGCACCAACGGTAGATAGGGACTGCATTGAATAGGAAGATTCTGAAGGACACTTAATTGGAGAAGCAGGGTGGGAAATCGAGATCCCAAAGAGGAAATAAGTAACTTTTCTGTAAGCAGAATACTATAATTTAGTGGCTTGTTGTTAATGTGTATGGACCAATGCCAGTTCAAATAATCCCTTAAGTACATGGATAATCCATTTATATATTTATGTAGGAGGATAAAACACTGGCTTCCTGGTTCCATGCTCACTAATGTGGAAAAATGTATATGCTCGATTTACATGAAAACCATATGGCCTAGACATTAATGTGTTCACTTATTATTGGAGAGTGTGTGTGCCCTATTAATTATCAGTTAATACCATGTCAAATCAGATTAAGTGGTTTTCTTGGTTTATATGTGGATATTATGGTATTTGACCTGAGTTTTTGATACAAAACAGCTTGGTATTTTATTTTATTTTTGCTATATATGCCAGTTTATGGGTTTATTCATTTGAATTCAATCTTCTTGAAAGTAGTAGCAATTTATTCCATGTAGTCATACCTTAAAATGGGAAGGGAATTTAACACATTACCTCTGTTTAACTTGGTATGTCCAATGAGAAATCAGACTCCCATTTCTATGTTTGATTCCATAGTATGTTATTGATTGCTGTTTATTATAGGAAAAGCTAGCTATACCGATCAGGGTACCAGCAAGGTCAACCTGCTTTTTTTACCCCTTTTTTTGCAGCCTTATTAGGGGTTTAATTCTCCTCCTTACCATTTGAGGTGGGAATGCACTCAACAATTTTCTGTAGATTTAGGCTGATCTAATGCTACAAGTTGGTGTTTATATGCCTGTATACAGTTAATTTCAGCAAAATGAAGCTCCTCAATTTACTTTCAGGTTTGTGTGTATTTCTGACATATTTTTTCTGTTTAATATTTGATTCATATATTTAGTAAAACTTAACATTTTAACAAAACCTTTTACATGTTTTGATACATTTTATAAAACTGTGTAGTTTAGTCATCTCAAGCTCTTCATAATATAAGATAAACTATAGAATGGCTGATGTGTCTCAAGCGGTTTAAAAATAGAAATATTGTTCTTAATTCTAGAATTCTAGAATTTGACTGTCCAAGTGTAAATGGGAATAAAGGCCCTGGTTGTGAAGTTGAACTATGGGACTGTGGAGGAGATCACAAGTAAGTGAAATGCTGAGTGTAAATATATACCTTGAGTCGTTTTTGTGGGTTTAGCACGATAGACCATGTTAAAACATCTCTGGGGGCCACTCTAAAGGTGTGCCATTGCAGTTACAGTAAGACTTAATGAGCTATGGTGAAAAGGGTTAAATAAATGAAGTAAAAATGGTTAAACTGGGAGGTGATGCATATCAAGGGCAGACAATTATTTAAGAAACCTCTCATTTACAACCCTTTCCGACAGTTCTTATTACTCAAGTTTAGCCATAAAATAGCTCATTCTAAGGTTAGCGATTACAAGCTTTTTTCAAACACCAATATTTAAAGAGTTGGTGGTAGGAGTCTCTATGTGCAGCATTTCAGCGTGAAATGCTGCACATACAAATATATACGCACTTGTGTGCCGGGAGCTAGTTACACCTTTGGCACATGTGATTTACGCTGCTCGTAACTCTGTTCCAAGTGGCCTAATGTCAATTCTGTCCATGTTTTACATCTGTCATCAGCGTGCTGGCGACAGACGTGCTTAACTTCCACTCTGTCTGCAAGAGGACGCTCATTCTCCACTAATATTGGCAATAATAAGGCTGTGAAACATTGTCTTTATTGCTTAACCTTTTTATCTTTTGTTAAATAAAAATACACAAAAATAATCTGCTTTTTTGGATATAAAACAATTGCAAACACCGGTTTATCTAAAAAAAAAAAAAAAATCTGTTAAATATATGTGTGGCACCATTATTTTTAGTTCATACTTTGGTCACTTTTTTAGTTCATACTTTGTGCTACCTCCCGTTCCCCAGAAACTCTTGAGTCTTTTCAGTGCAAAAACAACTTTCTAACAGTAGGTATTGCTGTAAAACCATTTTGCCCATCATAACCCCCATTTAAAATATTGGATTTTCCTCAGATCAAAGTGACAAGAGTGGCTGTAGTTGTACATATAGTTGTTAGTAACCGTGTGTATGTGTATGTATATGTGTGTATATATATATATATATATATATATATATAAAACAATGTTTTTCTTGGCACTCACCCTTTCAAATGTGTAGCTCAATATCGCCTGGGTGCAATCCCATGTAGATAAAATATATAGAGGATAAAGAGATGCACTCTCAGGACTTTGAAAAAATAGTTAATTTATTCCAGCAGGTATAACATCAAAGTTTGCCGACATTTCGACCCATTCGGGTCTTTCTCAAGGTCAATGTACCTGTGCTTACAAGCCATTTATATAGGACATAAAAAGAAGTACTCACCAATCTGTGAAGAACCCCCTGAATCCCTCCGTGCACACCCGGAAGTGAAACCGGAAATAGAACCCACGATCACATGATCCATGCACAAGTGATCATGTGGTGTTGCTAAGATACCGATAGGAAAACAATTAATTATAAGATCGGTAAATATCTCATAGATGTGCAAGTGAAATGTCTAATATCAATCTATTGATGAAATCTGATTAAAGTGCAGAGTGCATAAATCCGCAAAAATGCAGCCTAATATAAAAAAATAAGCAAAGATCATAAGATCAAATATACTGTGTAAAGTGTCACCATATATCTAAAGAAGTGATCAAAATAAAGAATGTTATGTTAAAAACATTTCACCAACCATGTCAAGTTTAGAAGGCATTTAGCTGAAGCAATCTATAACATAAAAAAATAGATTGATATTAGACATTTCACTTGCACATCTATGAGATATTTACCGATCTTATAATTAATTGTTTTCCTATCGGTATCTTAGCAACACCACATGATCACTTATGCATGGATCATGTGATCGTGGGTTCTATTTCCGGTTTCACTTCCGGGTGTGCATGGAGGGATTCAGGGGGTTCTTCACAGATTGGTGAGTACTTCTTTTTATGTCCTATATAAATGGCTTGTAAGCACAGGTACATTGACCTTGAGAAAGACCCGAATGGGTCGAAACGTCTGCAAACTTTGATGTTATACCTGCTGGAATAAATTAACTATTTTTTCAAAGTCCTGAGAGTGCATCTCTTTATCATATATATATATATATATATATATATATATATTTACAGGTATAATGGCACTCACCCTTGCTGATGCCACAGTAGTTAGCTCAATGCCCTGGTGCTATCCCACGCTGAACTTATATACAATATATGCATAGAAAGGATGCACTCTCCGGTCTTCCAAAGTTAGAAAAGTATTTATTCCATCAAACGGTATATAATAAAGTGATCAACGTTTCGACCCTTGAGGAAGACCCGAATGGGTCGAAACGTTGATCACTTTATTATATACCGTTTAATGGAATAAATACTTTTCTAACTTTGGAAGACCGGAGAGTGCATCCTTTCTATGCATATATTGTGTATATTTGAATTTTTGGGGATAACCACCGCCCCCAGTAATTCTACATATTATTTACTAAAGACATAGAGCTGGCAATTGTAATTCATACTTTATAGCTCATGCTATCCCTCTGGCCTTGTGCAGATCTTCGCATCTAAGAACTGTAAATATTATAGCTAGTTTATTAATATATTGCCAATAAATTTGATGGAACTGTCCTGCAAAATGGATCAGATTTATAGAAAACCAGGTATCTTGCATCCAGTAAACAGTGTTTGTTTACACATTTTTTTTTTTACTTTACTTTGAAAAAATGCATTATGTCCTTTTCTAAATTAAGTTATAATGGTGCCACGAGGCCCCTGAGCACACTCTTACCTTAAGAGGTTAAACTGTTCTCAAATGGTTTAACCCAAAAGTTGCATCCGGCACCAATCTCTAGGTTCTGAATCTCAGTTACAGGAAGCGTTGATTGGCTAGAGTGGTCGTCTGACATTTTAACCAACAGTCCCCTTGCTCGGTGGAACTCTGCGTTTCCTGTAACTGAAATTCAAAAGCCAGATGCTGCCTGGGGGACCTAGAGATCAGCACTGAAGGCAACTTTTGGGGTTAAACTGATCAAGAACGGTTTAACCCAGTAAGGTGAGAGTGCATTTGGGGGCGTCCTGGCACCATAACAACCTAATTTAGATGTAGTTGCTATGGTGACTGGAGTGTCCCTTTAAGTCTTCAAAGGAAGCCTATTATAATACATTGTTAAATCTATGATTGTATGCTATGTTTCCCTTACAGAATGTTTATCCTTTAAAGAAGTTCTAGACAATGTACAAATAGCACATGATTCTCTGCTGTTTAAATAGGTTTGAAAGTTGCTGGCCAGCCCTAATGAAGGATTCCCATGGGGTGATTATTGTTTTTAATCCTGACATTCCAAGTCACCTTAAGGAGATTGACATGTGGCACAGCACCTTTATACAGAAGCAACGATTGCAGGAAAATCAGTGCCTCCTAATTGCTCACCACAAGCCTGGATCAGGTGATGATGGGGAACGCCCAGATTTATGTAAGTATATTCCATTCTTCAGCTCATAGATGGAATGTCATAATTAATCTTTAGAGGCATTATTTTTTAATAGTGAGGCCTTAACGAAAGGTGCCACTTTACCGCCTGTGGCACACCTACACTAAATGTCGCAACTCCAAATTCATGTGATGTCAGAGCAAAATGTCACATATTGGTGATTTTTATCTAGTGCCCAAGAGGGTATTACCCTTGCCGTGTGAGAATATGTTACTGAGCTGTTGTAGTTCGACTTGAAGTTAATTTTAATGAATTGGAGAGCCTCCAATTCATGTCTAATTTAGAATAATATCACGGTGGGTTTTAGTAATTGATTCCATATAAATATGCCTACATTTTAATTGCCTACAAACATAGAAATGTTATTATCAGTAAATGATTAATGTTGCATTTCCCTTTTTTGAGATTAGCTTTTGCAGCGATATGAGAACTGTGCCTCCTCACCAGGTAGGTCAATGACTCAGATTTGTTGCTTTGTTGGCATCCAGTGACTAAAACTGAACTTTATAAGGGCGCTATAGGCACCCAGGCCACATACCGTAATCTCAAATAAGTTGTCTGGGTGCCATGCCTCCTCCCCCCATTTTAACCCTGCAGTTGAAAACATTGCCATTCTATTGAACAGCAATGATTTAATTGCAGGGTTTACGTTCCGGCTGTCACTCAGACAAATAGAGCTTTACTCTGCTTTGTCTATCAGATAGTCCCAGAGATTCCATCTGATTGGCACACCGTGGCATTTTGCCGTGCATAAACATTAGCCTCCCAATGCAAGGAAAGCATTGGATTGGCTACGTTTTTAAAGGAGGCATGCCAGAATGACCGAGATCGGCACTGCGAGAGAGAATAGTTAAGTAACATGCACCTTCCTGCAGGTGGGGGCCAGTCACCTAAATGGCCATCATGGTACTATAGCGTTAGGAATAAACAATAGTACACACAATGCTATAGTATTTCTTTAAATATAAAAAAGTTATTTTTTTTTTTTTTTTGCTAGTGGTACTCTTACATGGAATGTAACCCGTTATAGAAGGAAATCCACCACAGTTTCTGTTTGCTTTTTAATCTAACTCTGTTTTAAATTGTTTATTTTATTTGATCCAACACATGCATGGACACAGGCTTTCTAGTAGATTGTTTTACAACCAGCAATCTGTGTGTTTCCAAACAGCCAGAAAACAAGTGAAATTTACCTCACAGCAACTCAGACTGCACAGGGCATATTTATCAGAGTTTTCTGAAAAGGGGAGATCATTCCCATCATTATTTTGATTGTATTTGTAAAGTGGCTTAAACATAAAGTTTTTCTAAATGACACCAGTTGTTGCAGAAAATTCCTTTTCAGAAGTTTGCCAAATTTATAGTAGTGGAAAAAAATCTAAAAAAAATAATTCTAAAAGAATGCATTATGATTTTTTTTTATTAACCCCTTAAGGACCAAACTTCTGTAATAAAATGGAATCATAACATGTCACACATGTCATGTGTCCTTAAGGGGTTAAAGGAGCACCTTAACATTAGGAGTACAAACATACCCTGAAACCTAAAAAATAAATAAAAAGCAGGACAACATTCTAATGCACAAATGAGCATGGGAAAATTTGGTGTCTTCATGCAAAGCGTGAAGATACCGAATGTCGGTCCTGCAAAGATTGCAGGACAGCAATAGGAAGCATCTTTAGTAGCTGATGGAATGACAGCCACTAGAGGTGTTCTTAGAGATGAATGTAAACACTGCCTTTTCTCAGAAAAAACAAAGTTTGCAATTGAGAGATTGCAAGGAGCACCAGAACCAATACACTGAACTGTTCTGGTGTAAAACCCTTCTTAAATAAAATCTATAATCCATTGCACAGTAACCACATGGTGATGAACGTTCTATTAGAAAGGAATATGTAGTGAGTGAAAAGTAAAATTTTGCAACATGAATTTATGGACTCTAGGTGGCAGTGTAACACAGCTTTAAAGTTGATGGACATTTTTTGTTTCGACACTGCAAAAACTTTCATTTTTTCATTTATATATGAAACATAACACAATATAAATAACATCTAAAACAAAGTGTGAGAAATTGACCCATTGTGTTATTTTCCAAGTTCTGCATGGTATTTTAACTGGGAATGTCAAAATACTGTTAGTTTTTACTGCAATAAAACACATATTTGTATTATGTTGTACAATGATCCAGAAAAACATAGTCACATAGAGAGTGTTTTGAATTAATAGTTTAACTCTGTAGTTTAAAACATTCAGACGTGCATAGGCCAGGTAAGGGAAATAATATGTAAAGTACCCACTAACTCCTATTTTTCTGGGGTGACTTTTTGTGGGCAGTGGGTGGGATTCTACTAGGGAAGTGTCTTCAACAGAGTCTTTAAATGTTTAGAGTGCAATGATGAGGGATTAGGGGCTGACAAAATAAAATAACGAAGTAGCAAAGAACACAGGTGACACTCCAAGGTCTATGATGGTGTGTTTATTAGAGGGTAAGTCTCCTCACAGATAAGTGCAATGTTTCGGCTCTATAGAGCCTTAATTATTACCCTCTAATAAACACATCATCATAGACCTTGGAGTGTCGCCTTTGTTCTTTCCTACTTCGTTTGACTTTGACAGATTGCGGTGTCTGCTGCCTTCACAGGGCACCTGCCAGGTCGATGACCAGTGATTGAGCATAACCTGAGTGCGGGTGCTGAATTGTTTCTTGTACAATATAATAACTGACTGAAGCTTCAGGGTGAATTCCAGGAGAGTTAGTTGCTTCCCTTTGGCTGCTCTTTTGTACAGTATATATACTGCAATCTGGACAAAGCAGGTGACAACGTTTTTATACAGGTCTTTGCTTTATCAGCAAAATCTACTCCCTCCATATGCTTGTTGTATTCAACAATACACTTTGACTTCTTGATTTGTGTATTGTTTCTGCAGACTGACATTGTGCACTCATCATGAATTGTGGAAAAAATGTACATGTCCTTTCTATCAGTGTACTTAAGGGCCAGCACCTCATCATGGCGCAAAGCAGTTGTTGTCCTTTTGCGGTTTTGCCAGCGGTCAGCTTCTGGGGGAAACCTTTATGGTTTTTCTGCACTGTGCCACAGGCTATAGTATCAAAGTAAAATGTATTTTAAAATAAATCGCCATAGCCTCCCAACGCTTAAATGTGTTTTTAACACTGTAGTGTCAGGAATACACGTTTGTATTCTTGACACTATATTGCTCCTTTAATTGGAGGACGAGATCACATACAATTTTGCTGATGGTTCCAACAAAATCAGTGCAGCCAGGTGGATCTAGTTGAATGTCTTTTATTGCATAAATGCAAAATTCCCAGTTATTACCCAGTGTTGTATTCTTACAACTTATAAAATAGGGAGCCTGCTTTAATGGAATGTACTGCTTGAAAAACAGTCTTCCTTGTACTTAAAAAGGGACTCGTCAATGCAGATATTTTGGTCAGGGGTGTAATTTTCTGAAAAATGTTTTTAACAAGTTATCAGTTAGGGGCCTAATTTTGTGTAGAAGGTCATACTGTGGTTTATTTCTTGGTGGAAAGTGGGTGTTATTACTGAAATGGAAGAAGCTGTTAATACCTATCCCTCTTCATAATTCACAGAAAAAGATGGATAGCTAGGATGGGGTGCTTGTGCCAGTAATTCCCAATCCATTTTTTTTTCACAATCCGCATTACTAGCATGAGTGCCCAGAATCTACTTAAGTGCTGTCACATATTCTTGCTACTGTAGTGAGAATCAGGATTGGCAGTGAGATATGCTGGCTGGAATTCAAATTAGTTTGCGCAGCCATGAGCTCAAACATGCCATCCATCATAAACAGGCTAAAAATGTTTTCTTTCTCACAATGATCAATTCTAGTTTTGATTCTAGTGGTTGGCAAAAGGGGGCATTTCAGGGGCACGGGGGTCACCATCACCAGAAGGCTCGCCTAGGGGCTTTACATACAACGCAGTAAGTGTCTCCCTGTCAGATAGCTCAAAGGAGTCACTCTCTTCTGACTCACGCATCAACATGGCGTTAGCCTCCTCCGCAGTGTAGTAATAGAACATGATGACTTTTTAATGGATGACATCATTTTTTTCTCTACCCGACTAACAATCCCCTCTAATGCCACTTTCAGCTGCAGAACCCAAAACCCAAAAAGGAAAATTGACGACTGATCACAGAATAAAATTCTAAGATTAGCTCTAAAACTGTTATATATTTTTTGGTTTTTTTAATTAAAGTGGGGTACAAAAAAACAACAAATGCCAGCATAGGTAAGATAAAATGCTCTGATTCACTATACCGTCATTAGGGCATTGGAAAGGGTTAAAAAAACCCACTAAAAATAGTTAAAATAATACAAATCTGCCCCCCGCCCCCACCAATAAAAAAAAATCTAAGCAATACTAGTGTACTGATCACTCTGATCACATTATTAACACTGTGATCAGCAGTGAAAGGATTAAATAGAATAATGTTTATTTATATTTGTTTAGATACAGTAAAACAATGATCACGGTGACAAATAAAAGTATGTAATTTAAAAAGCATTACTTAACGCAATTGTTTAAACTTATTCTGATGTTAAGCTAGACCACAAATGTGAAATAAAAATTACAGGTCATCATTTTGTGTGTGTGATCTTTAACAACAGTATAATAATACCGCGTTGTACTTGTTTTTCACAGCCTCTGCACTTTCCAGATTGACACTTGTACATTCCAACCTTGAAGAAGACCCTGAAGATTTAAGAATGGAATTTATAAAATTTGTAAGAGGTGTTGTAAGTTCATTATCGGAAAGCAGAGACATAGAAGAGATGTCCATTATTACCTAATCCTGCAGTGACTGCCGCTAAATTATGCCGGGTGTCAACATCAGGCTGGTTTCAGATGGAGCATAACCAATTACTGGAAAAGAAACTGATAACAGCAGTTTTGTAATGATGGAAAAAAGTCCAACATACAATTTCTCAAAATTACATGTCAGATGTTTATGTAAATATGTTATTTTTCAATCATGTGTTTTTTTTTCTTCTTACAGGACATGTTTGGTTTTCAGATTAAGAGATGTGTGTTGTAATAAAAAATTAGCACTGTATAACATGCAAAGTTCTTACAAAAATAATAAATTATTAAGCACAGTGCTCTCTATTTTTTCCTATGTTAGGTTAGATGGAGGGAAAACACATTAACACGATATTGGAAGTTTCCTTTTCTTGCAGGGGCAAATAGTCAGAGTTAAATGGTAGAAAAATCTGATATATTGGTTGTCTCAGAATGACTTTAGTAGATGGATTTGAGGAGCAGAGAGATGCATATTTGTAATAGAGAACACACCTTTGGTGATAACAAAAGACAATGTCAGGAGATCTTACAGTACAGGCAGCCATCAGAGATTCAAATTCATGATACAAATGTCAAAGAACAGGAGATCAGATGGAATAGGGATAGTGAAAGGAGATAGAATTGTAATAATTTGGCACTGACTAGTTTGCATCATGGAGTCGCATTAAATCCAACATGCTGTCGAGGTCTAGTGGTGTCATACATAACACATGGCACGATTAGGTCTGCATCAGGGTCCGATTGCTTTTTTTTTTTTGGATCATGTTTGAAAGGGCATAGAAAACCTAAGCTACATATAATGCACAAAACTGCCATCTTTGATAAATGGCACATTTATATACCATTTGTATGAGCTTGTCTGGAGGTGTCCAATGCAGTGACGGTTACCTGGATTCGAGATTTGACGTTCTGCTTAGTGGTTCTCAAATATAATGCTTTATAGGAAGGCTCCATACCCAACAACCAGAACATTTTCTACAGTAACTGGCAAGTTTAGATAACAATAAAACTATATTCCTGGAGAAAATGTGTAAGTCAGATGTTAATGTTTATATGAAAAATGTCAGAATGCAGATATCAAAGTGTATCAATATATATTTGATGTTGTAGAACAGTGGCATAATCACTAACCAAATTAGTACCACCAAGTAAATATTTGCATGCTCACAATAAAAAACTAGAGAAATGGGAAGATAATAACAAACCATTTAACCAGAAAGGGTTGCATATAGCTTTGACTGGTTTTTCTGTTCTTGGATCTGGATATCATATATATTTGGATAGATATAAATACTTTTAATACAGTGTTCTAGAAGATACGTCTGATGATATGTCACCTATGAACGTGCTGTATTGTAAGATGTTTGGTTAGTGGAGCCTAGACACCAGAGATGCACACTTGTGCAAACACTGTACTAAAACACGGAGATGTTCGCCTCCATAGAAAATGAGTAGAAACACATTACCAAAGAATAACAGAGAATAGTCAACATTTCTAGAGGATCATATCAACAAAGACTTGTAATCAAGAGAAATATTCCTAATGTCAGAGCAGGTAGCATCGATTCAGAGTTGATAAATGTAGTCAGAAAACTGGATTTTTAACTCGTCATAGAGTATCCATAAACATGAAATGTTATAAATGGCAGAGGAATCAGGCCAACACAGAAACAGCATGAAGAGACTGTATAAATCACAGTAGCTGCTGGGTGCTGTGAAAAGTGAGAATTGAAGAACGATACATAGAAAGTGCAGAAATGGAGATAAGTTATTTTATTGAGCGTTCGTGGCAGTTTGAAGACTCGGTTCTCTAGTAAGACATGCAGATTTCACTGTACCGCATAATTTATTTGTAAGTACCCACATTAAGCTAAAAGAAGACATGCGTTGTGCTATTATGTTTCAAGAGGGCAGCAATGTTAAGGGAAATCATTTGTCCAGTAAATGTTATTAGTTTTATTCAGTATTGGTTTTTATCAGGATTCTAACCAACCTGGCCAAAATGTACAAGGCCGCGATTTAATTTCCATTTAGAAAACCCAGCAGATAAAAATAATGCTGGCACCTAATGGTCATTTGTTGTTTATTTGCACTTAGTTCAATATGCAAGCAGATGTTCAGGGATACAGAAGCAGATGTCAGGATATAGGAAACAGAGTTGTTATGCAGATAGTGATTTCTGGATTGATTGCAGAGTCACCAGAGCATGTAAGCAGACAAATATGTGACATGCGGGTATATAGACTGCCTATAACAGGCAAGAAATGCCTAGAGCAGGTTGTTACCAGGTCTGTCCATCATGGATGCAGTTAGAACCTGCTAACTAATAGATAATCTGTTTCATTGAGGAAGTAGCCACATGACTTCCAATGATGGGGTATTTGAAATGAGTCTACACTTGAAGAAACTGGTTTTAGTTTCATCGAGGTGTCTGACAAGCTTAATAAATCACTTGTAAAATTCTTCAATGCTACCGGTTACATATTTTGAACTTACAATTAACTTTCTGAATTTTTGTCAAGATTCCTGAGTATTCCTTCCTATTTGCGTAACAAGCTATGCTGTTGATGCAGCTTTAAATATTCCAGTTTATGATACATAACAGTACAATGTAAAAAAAAAAAAAATGCAACTTGCACACTATCCCAATGCACATTTAAATAACAAGGTTTTTTTTTTTTAAAGTATCTCTCCAATGGCCATTTAATTGTAAGCTCACTTGCCACGTCACGGCTAAACCTCTTAGGTGAGCCCTACGTTAACAATTCAACTTGCTGCTTTCAGCTAAAAGGTAAAATCTCTAATGAGACAGAAAGGGGTATTTACCTAAACCCCCTACATACTTATGAACCCTTAATAGGGGACACATGGGGTGGGCGGCAGCATTGTAATATGGCTGTGTGATATAAAAGCAAGTACAAATATACAAAGTCAAGCCCTGTGCTCAAACTCCCACTACTCCTGAGCAGCAGTAATGACTTAGGAACACATCAGCATTACAAAAACAAAGAAAGAAGTTACTTGCACACTATCCCAGATCCCCATACGCATGTAAATAACTTTAGCTATTCAAGCCAATAAGGTGTAAGCTCCCCTGCCACATCAGGCAACACCGCTTAGGTGAGTCCTACACTAACAATTCATCTTGCTTCTTTCAGCTAAAAGGTAAAATCTCTAATGAGACAGAGATGGGTATTTTTTCTAAAACTCTACCCACTTATTAACCCTTAACAGGGAACATTTAATGTTGTATGTTTGTTATTTTGTATATTTGTACTTGCTTTTGTATTACACAACCATGTTACGGGGCTGCAGTCCACCCCATGTGTTCCCTAGTAAGGGTTAATAAGGGTGTAGTGGTTTAGGAAAAAATCATTTCTGTAATTATTATCATTATTATTATTGCATGTGAAGGACATAAGTCACAATTTTCTTCTCTAATCTTCACATGTGTATTGGGTGTATTTTCCTTCCTTATCTGTTTTCATATTACTTAATGTTCTAGTAAGCTACTGGATTTCCCAGTAGTAGTTAAAAAGTTCCCCAATTTACTTTTTGGAATGAGTTATTGCAGTAAGATATTATTATGACACTGCATTTGTTATTATGACAGTGAATCCATACCACTATTAACCCCTTAAGGACACATGACATGTGTGACATGTCATGATTCCATTTTATTCCAGAAGTTTGGTCCTTAAGGGGTTAAACAAATGTTCAACCTGGCAGACTGCTAGAGTCCAAATAGGTAGAGATACATACAAAATTCTGTTAGTTTACAAAAGTTTTACATAGGGCGATGTGTCAGTAAATCTCAGGTGCACGTTAAATGACCAGGTGCAAATATGCAGACGTCTGGTAAGATCAGAGGACAGATTTTCCAATAAGCTTCTGTGTATCCATGTCTAATAATTCATCACATTTTTCATTTGCTGGATGGTATGCAAAATATTCCCATTTTAGATGTGATGGAAAAGTCTGAACAGGGACATTTTAATACAGTATGCTGTTTGGAACACATTTCAAAGCTTTGAGATAAAAAATATTTAATTATGCAAACAAGATAATGCCTTTTAAAGCTGAAAGTCCCAGAATAAATCTCTCATAAGAAAGGTAAAGAAAACGTATCTGTACAGATCTCAGTGATATAAATTACCAAAGTTACCTGTTTCAATGGGATGCTTCCTCAAAATTTGCTAATTTTGTTGTACTTTTTTTACTGGAGTTGATGTCCATATTTTTTGTTTGTTTGTCGTTTTTTGTTTTTTTATGCTTTTTATTCAATAGAAGTATAGCTAAAAATGTTTTTATAAAATGTCATGAAATCAATTTCAAATATCGAAATATAAATAAAATTTAAGGAGGAAAACAATCACCAACTCATAGTGTGTGTGTGTGCTCGGGAGGACTTTGTTGCCCTTTGTATTATCCCACATCCCATAACATGGGCGTTTAGGGGACTATCACTTATTTCTGATGGAGGGCTTCTTGTTTGTTTTTTTGACAGTGCTCGTTGGCTGCTGTATGCTTCTAGAATGAGGATTTTCTTATGAGTGTCATAGAGCAGTATTCAACACATTTTCAGTTTAAGTTGTGTTTATTTAAGAATTGATATATATTAGACACTTTATTAAGTGCAAGGAGTTTTTGACAATTGTTGTGCGCCAAAAAAGAAAAATTAACAGGTTTCCAAGAAATCAAATGCTGGATGGCCTTATCCCATTTTTATGCCTTTCCCTGATTATGTGTGCATTACAACACCTACAAAGGATATTCACTTTTACCAGTGATGATGGGTAACCTTGAAAGTGAAAGTGAAATTTATCGACTACTTCTGTACAACTAATATTCATGATGACCCCAGACGCACGGCAGATGGTATCATGCCGACTTTAATACAATCCTCAAATTATAAAATACTATGTTTCACCTCACTATGAGACTTTTGACAAAGATAATATTTAAATAATATTATATATTCTCACTTAATCTGTGACTAAAATTGATGGCAGTCCTCTAACCATGAATCATCTCTTTTCCATCAATCATACCTTTTTTGCGCAAAATGAAACTCCGGATCATAACTCGAATTAAACTGTTCATCGATTGTCCATGTCATTTGTTTTGTGATACGTCCATATGGTGCTTCAGAGTTTTAAAATTCTGATGAACCGACAATCACCCAAAATTCATACAAATTGCACTTTGAAACCAAATGAAAAATATTATCAAGCACTGTGGGAAACAGTTTTCAAACACTTGCAGTGCAAAGAATAGCCATTGCTGGCCAGTTTTACTGAAGGAGGATTACCACAACCAATTTGTAGCCACATAGCCTTTTTCAACAGTATGTATAGTTTTATCATTCGGCAAAATATCACAATATTTGTTGTGTTATTTATATTTTCAATAATTTTATTTTGAAAAATACATATGTGTGATATAATAAAATGTTAAATCATTGTCAATGCGTCATCTTTAAAAATATCAGATATATTTATTTGCAAATATAACCAACAAATGAAGGTACATCATCTTAAATTACTTTTTTTTGTATGTATCTTCCATTTACAAAGAGGTTCATTAGGTGTTTGCCGCTTGAATGTATGTGAATTTGAATGGTTTAAATTCATAAGTTACTATGGTTGTATTGCTATTAAAACATTATTGTAAGTGATACAATTGTAGCACGCTTCATTCCCTTTTGTTCGGTTGTCCGTACCCCTTTGTTCTTCTCCCGAATGGATGGTGTGTGGTCCCCCTTTTATACCTCCCCGAACACCGACCTCCCCTGGCTGTTAACCACAAACTAAGTGATTAACTCAAGTGGATGGTCATTCGTGTAACTGAAAGCACATGTTCCGTTGTATAGTTGCCATTTTGTCTCCCGAACACAGGCAGTGGTACATGGTCGTCGAACGCCTAGAACTATTTTCGGCCATGCGAGTACACAAACGCGGGCGGAGTTCGTACCGCTGCCCGTCCTTCTTCCCGACCAACTAGACGAATGACGTTCGGGAGATATGAACTACCGACTGGGGGAGCATTCGCTCCCTAAAAGCCAGAGGGAGTGTTCATTGGTGTTCGCACAGGAACCCCTGACAGCAGACCGGCTGCCACACTAATTTCTCTGGAATTGTTTTGGGCCATTGCCTTGTGGCTGGTTGGTCAGAGCTTTACCTGAATGGTGATTCCGTTCTACCACGGATCTGAGCGCTATTTGGACAACTTGGGCGCTCAGATCCGAGCTATTCAAGGATATAAGACTTGTGGGGTTTCTGTAAAATCTGACTGTTTTTGGGGTGTTTTATGTATGTTCATGTATTTTCCTGTAACTGAGAAATAATTGAGTTACTCAGTTTTTGACTCAATTATCTCTCAGACAATGGGATGCCTGGGAGGGGCTTGTGTACTTTTAAATGGATACCTCATGCTGGGGGTCTGTGCATAAAAGACTGTGTTGGTGCTAAATAAATCAGTTGTACTCCCAGAACTATCAGTTTTACTATTCACATTTCAGCACCTTGTTCCTGAGTTCCTCTCTTCACAGATCCAGCGGAGGAAAAGTCCTTATCAGGACTAGCGCTATGCTACAATATCAAAATGTAGCATGCAAAAGTTAAATATTGACTGTTGTGATTAGTTCAATGTACAGCTGTTAATGGATCATAACTACCTCTTTTAGTTCTTCTTTTGCTCAATATTTCTTTTACTTAACACACAGTGTCTATAAGTTTTAGACATAGACCTCATGAGAAGATGACACAAGATTCTGTTAGTTATATAATTACAAAAGGGAAGAAAACAAGAAATTCTAAAGAAAATGAATGAAACATGGCTAAGATGAATTAATAAAGAATGTCATGGGATTACTACCCCTTACCTACCTGGTCAGGCTCCATGGCTTTGATCACTGCAAAGTCACAAAACTGTCTTTTAAAGCTCTCATGTCACAGGACAGTCATGCACTTAAAAGCACATGCATCACTTTGAGACAACTGTCTCATATAGAAGCTTTAGTTTTAAATAAGACAGTTGTCTTACTAGGCAGGCTGAAAAAAATAAGTAAATATGTTTTTTTTCATATTTACTTGCTTTTTATTTCTTATGCTTTCCACATCCAGTTTGGGTGCGGGTACCTTGTTGCTGCTAAACAATGATGTCCTGTTTTTGTCATTAGTCGACCGGTCTGGACTGGACTAGTGTGTGGTAAGAAGGTGGGGGAAGGCGGAACAAAATCTCCTGCCTGAGAGGCGTTCCCAACAATGCAATCTGACCAGATTTACAGTAGTTTTATGGATGTTTATTACATAATTTTCAAAGTTTTTTTGCTTGTTTGCTGGTTTAAGAGATGGAAGTGAGGACATATGTAACTATATGAAATTCTTTGTGTTTTGACATAAGAAGGAGATTAAAATGGACTTTATTTTTGTCTCACAGCATGCTTCGTGCATTATTATACACACATGTGCAAATAGCATAAAGTCCACCACAGAACTGTAAAATAAGAAGACCTTGCTATCCACTCATTGATTAGTTGTTAAAGAACTATTCCTGCAACTGTTATCCTAATGCCAGTACATTGTACCACATTATTCCCTTCTCCCAACTCCGTCTCCCATGATTCTAAGCTGCCAATTACCAGATCCTTGGCTTGTATTATAATTCTAGATTTTGTTCTGCAGGTCCTGATCCGTGATTGGATACTCCTTATTTGTACCTCACCTCTGCTGCCTTCTCATACATATCCCAGTTCTATTTCTTCTTCTTACCTGACTATTGCATGGAGTGGGAACAGAGAAGAGTGGAAATAGAAGTAAAATATAATATAATTAGAACTAGTTTGATTGTGTGAAGCTCAAATTATAAGAATTATAAATTAACATTATACTTTCCTATCATTGTAACTGATCTAGTATTCATACATGTATGCATGAATGTTACATCAGTTATCTTGGGCCATACAGGCTTCCATGCAGTGTGGTAGAGAGAGGATGACACAGACTTTAAAGTCCCTCTGTGTGACAAATGAGTTTATCTGCTACGTAATGGCCAGCACTAGAATATGGGGCAAGGTAAGTTTGTGTTGTTACTTAAAAATGTCAAGACTAAGCTATATAAAACAAAACCAGCCCTGCGGGTAAGGGGTTCAATCAACAATTTTATAGCACACACCATTGTTTATTATTTTTTCATAAGGAAAATAAAATACTGATGTGATCTGAATCAGCCATTAATTGATTTGCAAAAACATTTAAATCACAACACTGTAAGCAATTCAACAAGCAATTTAAATCTATGAAATTATTATTTCCATGCACCTTTTTTAGTGTTTTATTTTTTTATTTATTAAATTTGAAATTTACAGTAAAATGTATTGCGATTCATAAATTGTTAAATAAAAGACACTTCGTAAGAATGTTTATTGCGAGCCATATGAAACTTTCAAAACCATTCGCAATATTTTAACCCTTATAATAATATACAACAAGATGGGTTCTGACAAAATTCAGATACAATGTGGGATAGAAAAGTATGAAATAATAAAAATATTGTCCTACCCTACAAACAAATTACAAGATTGTCAGCGGAGAATATGGACCAGCCATCACACTACATACAATCTGCAATCTGTTTTTATGTAAACGTAAAATGTAAAACATTATTCCATAGTGTCTAATCTACATATTAAATCAAAGTCCATGCTCACATTTTGTAAAATGTAATTGTTTACACAAATAGTATACAATAATTTTCATATAAGTGAGAGATACAAAATATAATAAAATTCACCAAAGGTCCAAATTCTAAAGTGCATTTGTCATATACATTGTCTACAATTTTATATATACATTTGTATTTATTTTATAGTGTTTTGCATGCGTGTATGTGTGTTGTGGGGCCACTGAGGGCAGATTTCTAAAGTGTTGTATTGAAAAATATTTAAATAACTCTTTGCTATTTAATATATATTAACAATATATATTTATATAATGTGCATAGTAAATATACATACACCATTATGACACTTTAATGTTCTCATTGGTCATAAATCTCTGCGTCTTGGTATTGATCAATTTAGATGCAAACCAGTGCATGTGAATTACATAGAAGACTGTTGTAAATAGCAATGTGGGCCGATGACTGACCAAGCTGTTTGCTCATGTTGAATGGCATTATTGGATTGTTGTGGAAAGAGTCTTTCGAAGATGCTGGCAGGTTTTCAAATTTGCCTTAAGATGGGTGTTGTACATCATCATATGTGAATATTTTCTTAAATACACAAAGAGTTCTGGGGAAAAATGTAGACAATTTAAAGTGCCAGGTATGGTTGTTCCAATGACTTGTAGCTATTGCAGTGCTGATCGTCCAGAAGAAACAGCAGGATTGGTTGTGTTGAGTTTTACATCCAAAAACATTGTAGGGAAAAAAAAACATCCACAGGGCTCCACTTGTGCTGTCTGTATTTTGGAATGGAAGCATTGCTAAATCCCGAATAAGCAGTGCAATGAATTGTCTTTAGCAATATAAACTAATCTAGTAAAACAGATACTTTAATTTGGTATTCAGTAACACGTTCATAAATCTCAAACAGGTTATTGTGCCAAAAACAGCACAGATATATAGAAAGGCAAGGAAAAGTTTTTTGTTTTTTTTCCATTACATGCTGTGAACAACAGAACTAGGACAGCTCTTTTATTAGTTTTGTATATTGGTTTTTTTTTTTTATAAGTGAGGTTTGGGCTGGTCTTGAAAATGTGAATTATCTCATTGAGAACAAAATTTCACATGCCTGCAAGTTGTCTGTAAAATATGTGTACATGTATGTAGTGACTCAGATAACAGGTCTAGGTTTTCAGAATGTGCACTTCTTACATTATTTCCACTTCATTTATCGGATTGTGTCAGTCTAGTAGATAACTTCTAGAAGATGTAACTGGTTTGAAAGGAATACACATCTGATAGAGCAAACCCTCTATCGTCGCTGTATTTTAAAAGGTCAAAGGTTGGAATCCATTTTTTGGCTGTGAAGGTTTATAGGTTGCACCAAATATGTCTTCATGGTACCGCATTTCACTCTGCAACACAAAACAAAATGATCACAGAATTCCTTCTGAAAAATTGTCTTGCCATTTACTTTAATGTAAAGCGTCATATTCATTTCCATTTCAACTTTCTTGTAATTTCCTGCTGTGTCATTATCATATAAAGAAGAACTGGCACTGTGCATTCCACCTAATAACACCCTCTAAAGCAGTATGGCTAGATACTCTTACTGAGCTTATCATTGAAGGGAAACAATCTGTATTCCTAGCAGTATACTTCTCTCTGCTCCTCCCTAATGCCACCATTAGTGTAAGGCTTAATTAACCATTACAGCACTCACCCAACTCCAGTGCAGATGTCCCTCGACTCTGGGTTGGCGCTTCTCCACCTTCAACATCACCTGACGGGGGGGCACACTAATCCTCATGTGCGGCGAGACCGGCAAGTCCATTAGTCCCTCCCCATAAGAAATCATTGGCCTGGGTGCTGATAGTGTCCCTTTAAAACTGCCTTTTAAAGCTCTCATGTCACAGGACAGTCATGCACTTAAAAGCACATGCATCACTTTGAGACAACTGTCTCATATAGAAGCTTTAGTTTTAAATAAGACAGTTGTCTTACAATGCAGGCTGAAAAAATAAGTAAATATGGTTTTTTTCATATTTACTTGCTTTTTATTTCTAATGCTTTCCACATCCAGTTCGGGTGCGGGTACCTTGTTGCTGCTAAACAATGATGTCCTGTTTTTGTCATTAGTCGACCGGTCTGGACTGGATTAGTGTGTGGTAAGAAGGTGGGGGAAGGCTGAACAAAATCTCCTGCCTGAGAGGCGTTCCCAACAATGCAATCTGACCAAGTTTACAGTAGGTTTATGGATGTTTATTACATCATTTTCAAAGTTTTTTTTGCTTGTTTGCTGGTTTAAGAGATGGAAGTGAGGACATATGTAACTATATGAAATTCTTTGTGTTTTGACATAAGAAGGAGATGGAGTAAAAATAACAATACTAAAGATTTGTTATGACAGTCATAATCCATGACAATTACTTTATAATATTTAAAATAATAATCAGAGCTTTCCAAAACATAAGGTTTGTTCAGAGTAGACAAAACACAAATTATACTTATATACCTTTAGCTGGGAGAAAAAAAGATCTATTTCCTCTTCATTTAATCCCTTCTTGTTAGCGATCATGGTCTTAAGTGTTGCAGTCACATCTCTGGCCATCTGAATATTCCCACAAACATACAGGTGCCCCTGTTCTTCAAGAACAATTTTACAAATTTCCTGCTCAAGATTTTGTTTCAGAATGTCCTGGACGTATGTCTGTGGACAGGAAGGCGGTAAAAGCTGTTAGAGGTTGTAATAAGCCAACATTTTACTCAGTCATCTGAAAATATTAAAAGGCTAGCATATCTATAGGTCATGGGATAGCTTATTCTTGCATTGTGCAACAAGTAGTGGTTGAAGACTAACTTTATTGATGAAATTAGTAATTTATGAAATGTTTTACCAGGAAAAATACGTAAGACATTTCCCTAATTTTCAAAGATTTTCTGTGATACTTAAAAGATACAATCTTGTTGCACATTCTATTTGGTTTTGTCTTAAGAAAGTTGATTTTGTTTCTCAAATATTGCATTCTTGTGGAAGATTTGATGTTTTCTGTTAGTTCACAGTTACAGGGTATGAAAAGGCTGATTGGTCTGCTTCCTTATTGCAATAGTAAATGGAGTGTAAGCTCCTGTATGTGGCTATAGAAGCTATAGCAAGATATGAGAAGGGGTGTCTTGAGTCCAATGTTAGGTATTTTAATTCATTTATTGTATCACAGTGATAGTTATGTAACCAATAGAGTTAAACTGAACTAATGTTGCTATGCCTCGTCTGGTCCATTTAAGGATCATTTGTGAAGATTAGAAAAAAAAAATAGAAATGTCTGATTAATCAAAGTAACATTCAGTACTTCAAGCAATAAATAATAATAAAGACTTGTTTTAAAGGGACACTATGAGCACCTAAAACAACTTTAGCTTGATGGAGTGGTTTTGGTGAATAGACAATGCCCTGCAGTCTAACTACTCGGTACCCTGCCATTCATGAGTTAAATCACAGTGTTTATGCAGCCCTAGCCACACCTCCCTGCATGTGACTCACACAGCCTCCCTAAACATTTCCTGTAAAGTGACAGCTTATGTTTAAACATCCTTTATTGCACAATCTCTTTAATTTAGAATGTATCTCTAACTTTGTTACTAGCCTTCTAGACCCTGCAGAAACATCATGACTGTAATTAAAGTTGAATTAACAGAGCAGGAGATAAAAACTTCTAAAGTGAAAACACTGTACTGACCGAAAATGAAACCAGTTTTTTCATGTTGGCCGTGTCAGTCACAGCCAGCAGAGGTGAGGCTAAGGCTGCATGGACAGGATAAAAAGTGATTTAACTAATGGCAGATAATTGATCAGTGAGACAGCAGAGGCTTGGTCTAAACACTCAAACTGCTTCATTATGTTTTTTTTGTACTTAGAGTATCCCTTTAATATAAAGTACCATATTAACCAAGTCTCCACTCACCTTGGCCAAGCCTGGCTCTCTGGAATAGGCAGTGTACACCTCCTTCAGTATTCCTTTGCTCTTCAAATATAATGTCTCTTCTTTGTAGACCTCATCCAAACCCAATTGCCGGCATCCGGACACTAATATCATAGAACCTGCCTTTTTTCCTGCAATTAATACACTGTTTGTTACTTTATTTATTTAGCTAAAGGAAATAGGTTATAGTGTGTATTTATTTATTGTTATGTCCTTCTATGGTCCGTGTGCTCTACTGAAGCCACTTTCCAGTTGATGCTGGACTACAATCCCTAGTGTTATCTTTAAATTAGAAAAACACATTTGCAGTCTACAGCATTCTGCAAAGCCCAATAGCAGTTACCACTTGTGCTCAACAGCTATTCATGTATCGACTTCTAGTGGACTATGTTGATGCTAGGTTCCTTGGTAAGTGGGTGGTTCTGCTGCAATGAAAGATGTTGGAGTCCTGAAATAAAAGCAATGTCTGAGGATAGCATACCTCCCAAATGTGCCTATTTAAAATGGACAGTCCTTATTTTGGGCCCAAATCCCTGTGTTCTTTTATATCCTAAATGTTTTTAGAAATCAATTTGCGTAAATAAGTTACATTGTTCTTGTTCTAAATTACACTTTAGTAGCATCAATTATTTTTTTTAAGTTACCTAAATTTTCTCATAACAGCCCCACTTGTGGCCAAACCCACTCAGACCCCTAAAATATCCCTCTTTGTCCTTTTGAAATTGTGGGAGGTATGGGATAGTGTGAGTAATGGGGAGTGGGGGGTTTCAAATTGCAAGAAATGATGCTACAATGCAAGGAGCAAGCAAAATGATACTGGAAAGGAGGGGCATTCAAATATAGGATATGGAAGAAGTAAACGAAGTGTGGGATAAAGGCAAGTGAAAGTGGAAACAAGTAGGAGTGTTTCAAAGGCAGCAGTTAGTGCTGAGAATAATGCAAAGTATGTAAAAGGTAATGAGATAGGAAGAGGATGGGGAGTGTTGTTATAAAGTGACAAAGGGAAATGTAGAAGATTAAACAATAACAATATATGACTGTAGTAGTCCCCTCTGACCCTATAAGAAAGGTTTCTTTTTTCAACTTGATTCTACAATTGTTAATGAATTGTCTAGTTCAGTGGTACACAAGCCAGTCCTGAAAGCACACCAGTTGTCCAGGTTTTTCACTATAGCTAGAAAATCAGAATTAGCCTAAATCCCGGACTTTTGGTTTGAGAACCACTGATCTCCATAGAGCCACAATAAACCCTCAAGTGACCCTTTCAGTGTTATTTTGTTATACCTTTCTTTTCTATGTCATAGGTTCGCTGTTGCCAAAACCCTCGATATGGAGCAATTCCTGTCCCCGTACCAATTAGTACACATGGAGATGATGAGTTCTCAGGCAGGTGGAATGCATTTGAACTAGGAGAAGGAAAAAAACATGGCATGAATGAATGCTCATCTTCTGCTTTCAACAAGTCCTTTTTGCTTTAAAGGCTTTGGGCTGTTATGTTTGTGGCATTAATATTAAATAAAAATTCCCATTAAAAAAACAAAATGAAAATCACAATTAAAACATTGTGTACAAAAACTACTGTGTGTTCACACTAATTAACCATTTGTGCTTGTATTGTAGACCGTAAGGTTCTATTTTATTCATATATGTAAATCAAGGAGACCCTTAAAACACAGAAAAAACATGTGTAATAATCAGATAATAATAGGGAAGGTGGGGGCACACATGATTGGGTAAACATATGGTAAAGGTGGAAGGGAGTAGACAGAAAAAAACCCAGAGCTACCATTAGGATCCCCTTGTTTCAAGGGTCTCCTCGATTTTCATATATGTTTTTTTGGGTTACCCCCTACTTTGTAGCGCTGAGGTAGGCATCACTCAGGACAGATGTGTAACTATCCTCCTTTTTCTTCTATTTTTTTCATACAAGTTTAATCTCCCATGAAATGTATCACTATAAATCAACAGTGCAAAAGGCAGACTCCTAAATTTTGTAGAGCTGTGACTTTCATGATGCTTTGCCAGCCTTTAGAATAACAGAGCATCATGACTTTTGTGGTTTTAAATCTAGAGATACACCATGCCCACCACTGCCAAATGGGACTCACAAACCTCAACTATTTATTTGCCACCAACTTGAATGCTACATTAGCAGACTTACATAGGAACATTTTACAGCTAATTAAATCTTACATTAGTGTGGTGTAGAGAAAAATAACCTCTGTTGAGTTCTTATTTATGCAGAAAGTGACAACGTGTTTACCAGCCTTGCCCTAAGGTGTAATATATGTTTTTGGACATTCCAGCGCTGTATATTTACCTACGTACAAAGCACGGCACTATATCATTGATGTTTATGGTATTCAGCCATGTGCTACACACTCCCTCATGCAATGGACCTGAGCCATCTAGGAAAAGAGGTTTAAACAATGTAAAAGGATAGAAAAAGATCTGTAAGGCACAATAGTTAATACAAACAGTAAGTATATTTCAACTTAAGCCACAACCTATCAGGGATGGTAGATCCTATATTTAACATATAGGTAAAGAGACAGAGTCACGCTATAAATACACATAAATAGAGGTTTTCAAAGTCCGTTTTGCTACAGGTTGCTATTTTTTCCACGGTGAATAAAGTTCAACATAATGGGAGCCATAGCGCAAAGCAGGTTGCTAATCTTGAAACAGTGGATTAATTAATCAATGGATCAAATAATTATCAAATAGTATAGCTTTAGTAGTATATTTTTCCCAAGTTAATATTGTCCTAAATAGGTTACTAGATCTATAACTGAATTAAGGGAATCTTAATTAATTAACAACCCAACAAACAAAATAAAAATGCATTAGGGTGATGGTTTAACAAGCACTACTTTAATATATTTTTCTGGTGTGCATCCTTATTTCCGAATGCAAGCTCTCCATACCATTGCTGTTTGGAAGAGCTGTTTGTGAGTATTGCATTGATCTCGAAGAATGCCAAAGAATGCCAAAGAATGCCAAAAGACCTCATTGAGTTTAAAGGGGCAGGCCCATCTGTAGAATTGACAGGTCACCATAGCGTGAATGCTGCCATGCTGACTGACAATCAACTAGGCTGAGCCTCCAAGGGTGGACCATGCAAGGAGAACTATTTCAGGGGGTCCTAATGCCCCAACCATAACTATGTTTGTTAGAGACAGTTCTCCGGTGCCCCCAAAAGTGGGACACCAGGAAACAAAGTCAGGACAGTGGTAAAAAACCTGAAAATTGGTACTGGGACTTAGAAATAGTATTAACAGCTATGTGAGAACTTTACCAATAACTAATTAGTACTGATTAAAAATAGCTAATTTCACAAAGCAATATACAAATAAATGAAATGTACCTTGCGTCTTGTAGTTTACAACACCAACAGTTAGATGGATCTCCCCGGGTGTCACGTCCGTGGAGGAGCTAACAGAATAGTACCTTGGCTTTAGAGATGGAAGCTGTGTTATCAAAAACGTAGGATGTACCTCAAGGGATGGGAACATTTTTAGCACCTCAAGGAATGTTGGGTAATAGTAGGACTTCCATTCATTATATTTATCTGTGCTCTGAAAGAATTAAATAGAGACACTTATTAAAAGGAAGACCTAAAGAATATGATGGTGTTTAAGACATAAAAGAGCAAAACAACATGAACAAGATGCTTAGCTGGGGAAAAGAAATAAATGTTTTTAAAAATGTTTTTTTTTTGTTCCCACAGAATGCAGCCCCTATTTTGCACAATATATTTACACACACTACGTCTACTGCACAGACACACACTCTGCATTCACTATACACATTCTGCATTCAATATACATACACAGCATCCACTACACAAACACAGACTCTGCATTCACTATACTCACCCTGCATCCACAAAACTTTTGAGCCACCCCCAGCGCCGAGCCGATCCTCAAGGCTCCCGAATGGTGAGCCCAGTCACAGGGTGGCCGGAGGTGGCCATCTGGCCACCTCAGGGCGCCCCCGAAACTGTGCTAGGTAAGGCAGAGCAGGCACCTGCTTACTTTGATGGCAGATGCCTGCTCTGCCAACAAATGCCATTGACCATCTGAGGAGAGGGGGACAGAAAAGCCAGGCGTTCAGGAGCCCCACATTTGACCCCAGGGAGATGAGTGTTTGAGTGTTTAACTGTCAGTTTAACTGTCAGTGTGTCTGTGTATGTGTGTCAGTGAGTGAGTGTATATATGTAAGTGAGTGTCTGCCTGTGTGTTTGTGTTTGTGTGTGTGTGTGTGTGTGTCAGTGAGTGTGTGAGTGTTTGACTGTCAGTGAGTGTCTGCCTGTGTGTTTGTGTGTGTGTGTGTGTGTCAGTGAGTGTGTGAGTGTTTGACTGTCAGTGAGTGTCTGCCTGTGTGTTTGTGTGTGTGTCAGTGTGTGTGTGAGTGTTTGACTGTCAGTGAGTGAGTGTATATGTGTGTGTGTGTGTGTGTGTAAGTGAGTGTATGTCTGTCAGTGAGTGTGTGTCTGCCAGTGTGTATCTGTCAGTGAGTGAGTGACATGAGAGGGCAGCAAAATGGATCTTTGCCTAGGGCGGCAGAAATTCTTGCACCGGCCCTGCACACACTGCATCCACTACACAAACATACAATCTGCATTCACTATAGAAAAACACACACTATACACACTGCATCCATTACTGCATCCATTACACACACTGCATCCGCTTTACATGCACACTACATCCACTACATATACCGCATCCAATTTACACACACACTTTGCATCCACTATACACCCCTCCTCATCCACTACACACAATCTCTGCATCCACTATACACACACTCTCTACATCCACTATAAACACACTGTAACCACTATACACACCACATTCGGAAAACACGCACACTGCATCCTTGTGGGTGGACCCAGGATGTTCCCTGTAGGCAGACCTGGGGGAGGACACCAGGATCCCAGATCTTGATCTGTGTTTTGGGTCCCAAAATTTCTGATGGCAGCTCTGCATGCTTATCGCATGAAAATAAACTGACAAAAAATAGTGGGACTACAATCATAGTCTCCTAGGACCATAATCACTACAATATGCCACATTGCTTACTGTTTTTGAAGCATACCTCTAAAAATATATCATTAACACGAATAACAATAACATGTCACGTTGACTGCAAAAAAAATATTATTTTAAGCAGTGCCTAGAGCTAGGATATATACGTGATACTGATGCCAAAGCCAGTACAACTACATTGTGAAAGAACCTGATTAACATGCCATTTAGATAAACAATGAATATGATCCGTACATTGCACAACTCTTCAAGCCGCGTTTTATCTGTAACGTCAGCAGCCAGCAAAGACAATTTTTTCAGCAGCAGCTGGGTTGGTGGGGTGGTTAAATCAAGGAAGTATGTCAGCATTTGGAACAGAGAACAAGAAGGGATTTTCTCGCTGATTGTCCAAAAGTTTCCTAAAAAAAAAAAAAAAGGAAATCTGTAATTATATAACCCAAATTGTTCCTGTTAACGAATCTAACTTCCTTACGCCTAGTGAGACTTTTGGGGGTTTTCTTAATCAAATAAATCAATCAGGATATTAAACATCTTCTCGTAACTGACTATCCTGGCATGATTGCAATAATTGCTCTCTTTTTTACATTACTTTATTCGAAATCAAAATCATTTACAGTAATGGAATATACAACATATTATGTTTGCAGTATTAACTATGTATAAACAATGGCAGGCTGATAATTGTTGCAACTGATTGTTTTTATTGTTTGATTGTAAATGTGGCAAATAAAGATTTTTTTATTTCCTCTCCTATCTTTCTAAATTATTAATGGAATGTTCTAAAATATTAGTAAGGAAGCATTTCTAAAGGAATTTTTTATAAGAAAACGAGGATATTTTGTTATTCCTGATAAGTAAAATACTGCATTTTGTATAGCTACTGTGTGTATTATTTTGTAATGAACACATTTTCAGTGTATCTCCTGGCTTAGACATAATTAGTGGGGACAGCCATTTTTACTCATCTTTGGTTGAAAGCAAAAAAATAAAAATAATTGGATGCCAAACACTTGCGCACAATGTTAGGATGTTGTGTTTTGTTTGTTTGTTTTTATGAACAAGCTGTTCATTCCAGAGAAATGTTTAACATGGCTTCTCCAGGGGACATGGGTAAGCCAGAAGATCCATGCAAAAGGATGCGTTTACATACATGTATGAATTACAAAACAATATGAGTAAAGGCTACATGTTGTGCTTTATTTTAAGTAATCATAAAAAATTATGACAGTTTTCCTTTAAGTACCTGTAACTTAAAATCACAATGTATTGGAAGTTCGATATCTCTCAAAATTGTTACCTGTGGTTTTAGAATTATACATATTTGCATGTCTATCGATGCGAAGTACACAGTAAAATATAAATCTTTAAATACTCAGTACAAGGAGTTGACATACTGGTGTTTACCTGTCTTAACCTATAAATGATCATCACTTTCCAGGAATCATTAATGATATTAACAATGTTTGTATTTCACTTCCTCGTTTGCTATGTGTGCCCTGTCTATGCCTCAACTGACCTTGATTGTGATCACAGTGATTTCATTTGAAAGTTTTTTTGGAGCAGTTTAAGCAGTAAGTAATATTACTACCATGTTTGTCTCTCGTGTTAGAATTTAATTTATACCTACCAGTGTTGGGGTGTTTTGACATACTGGTGAGTTCAACACATTAAAGCCATATGATGTGATCAAATGCCAATATTTTGATTGAAATCAATTAGTTTATGTAGATTCAATAGTGTATAATATGAAACTGCTTTTTTTTTGTGTGCACTAATGGTTTTAGATTTTCTGGAAATTCAGATCATTTTATAAGTTTTTTGTGTACCTGAAATCCCTATTTTCGCTGTTTTGGTACTGATGACAAAGTGTATTTTTAATGACTTACGACAGTACTAGGTCAGCTAACATATTTAAGAGCTCTTGATGCAGAAATATGTTATTTTTCAATATGTATATCTGAATGAATTTAAACAATGATTTTAGGTTTAAGTTTCCCTTTAAATGTGGAGCTGTTTCACATGCAGGTGCTGAAATGCTGGAGTATGTTGTTATCTAGGTGTCTGTTGCCCTAATTCTAATGTCAAAATATTATGTATTTTCCTAATCTTGATATGGCGGAACCCAGAAGGGATTTTATTTTTATGGAATTTTGTCTCTAAATTATTATTTACAGTGTGAATGTGTAACCTAATGTATGAATTTGAAAAATAACCAAGGATCACATTTTGATGACAATTAATTATGTGTTTCGCATTTCTAATTTAACATCACTCATGATAGGTGGGAATAGTTTAGATAAATCTTTTGACATTAATAGTTGACATCAATATTTTTTGCATCTGTACTCTACGTATTAGAGTAAAACATCAACAAAAAAACAAAAGAACCACGAGTGAGCACATACCCATCCAGCTGGATATAGAAAAAAAGGGAGATTATTTATTCGAACCTACAATAAATGCCAGTTTTTATAAGTTTTGGTTTTGAAAGGCAAATTAAACCCCCTACTACCATGTAAAGTGGTTCATTTACATTATAGTCTGAGCAGATAAGCAGAGTCTAGTAATAGCAGGTAAGCAGAGCAGTCATTCAATAAACAAATGATCTTTTATCCCATGATAGAGACTTTTAGTTGTAATTCTGGCAGTGCATTTTATGGCGTGGGGGATGGACATATACCATGAGTATTGTGATGAGTCATTTGGCTTAGAGATGGTTAATGCATGACCTAAAACACTGTTCGACAATGTTTCACAAATGCTTTGTTTTCTTATTGTTTAGAAGTGAGTGTTGATGACAAGAAGATGATCTGTTAGTGGATTGGCTATTCAGTTGTGTTATTTTTAAAAAAACACAAGAGCATCAGGGTCATAATGTGGAACCTGGTTTAGTTGCAGGGATATGAAGAATAGTAATGGTATATGGCATTTGCACTAACCAGAAACATAATAGAAATCTTACCCTGTTCGCTGCGTGTCTCCAGTCGGATGTCCTGATTGCAGGGAGGTGCATCCTTCAGAAGTTTAATTATGCCCGTAACAAGGTTTGGATGGTTTCCAGGGTATACACCAACATGTTCTCCTGGCAGATACTGTACTTCCTGGCTATTCTCGCAGGAAAGTTTGACTAGCAGGGTGGCACGGCTGAGAACAAGAGAAAGATCTCATAATAGGACTAAATACGCATTCAGGATTTCCGTTCTCTCAGCCTGATCAACAACTGGCTTTAGTTACACAGACACATTGGATGACTGTGGCTTTTTGTATCTTTTTAATTCCATTTACAGGTGAAAAAGGACATCAAAATAGTAGCAGCCAGTACATAATCCTTTAACTCTAGTAAACAACTTAATCTCCATCCAAAACCTGGAATAAACTAACAATAAAAGCATATATGCACACCATAACATGGGCTAATATTATGAAAACACTCCAATATTACAGACATTCTGGGTTATTCTCTAAAGTGAGAATTCAAGAGAATATACAATTTAAGGTTAAAATAGCCAAACTAGAAAACATGCACTGCTCTCTGGCAGGGTACTGAATGGGTTAATGCTACAATGTAAACAATGTTCACAAAAGGAAAGGGCATCAGATACCTCACTTGAATAAGGCTAAATACCTACAAAAGCTTGGGGTATGCACAAAATATATGCATATTTAAAATTATTAAAAAGTATATTCATTTAAAATAAATTTGTGAAAAAAGTGAAAACACAATAGAATGATAATATATATTCTAAAAACCTCTAATCAAAGACGATGTTAGTAAACCATTATATAAGCTACAAGCAGAAAATGAGTCTATAACCCTAGTCTCATTCCAGGGAACTTCCCATTTTAATTTAAATTGCAATATTTATTCAAGTATTTATTAAGATGTTCTGATTGTCCCTTCTACTTTTGAATGTTAATATGGAATTAACATTGCTGGTTCCATGCTTTTCAATTGTGATTTTTGTCTTTGGACGGAGAATGTTTAAAACTGGCATCACAGCTACACTGGCTAGTAAATATTTTTAAAATGGCATATAATCTAGGACAAGACCGGTTTTCTCTGACAACAACTAGTAAACATTTGAGTAAAAATTCAATGATTTTTGTAAATATTTTCTATTTTTGTCACTGAATTACCTTGAGTTTTGGCATAGATTTTCTCTGTGTTTCAGCCTCATTGGAAGGATGTTCCTAGAATGCATTGTAGTGAGTGCTGCAAAAAATGAATAAAATATATTAACAACAAAACATAGCAAAATAAAAAACAAAAAGATCAAACACTTATCTGAACTTTATGCAAAGAAGATAGGCCGCAAACAGCCTGTCCAGGAATCATCATATCCCAACCAGAGGGAATACCATTATACAAAAAGGAGAATGGACCAAGGAACCTCAACAATATGGATTGTCCATAGAGATATGTAGTAAAGACATAAAGGGAATTGTGGGGAACCAGCATCTCTCAGCAATGGTGCTGCCTTAGAGACCAAAAGCCAAGGAACAGAGTCTGTATTTTGCATAGATATGTAGTAACACTCTCTGTGAAACTGCAGCAGTATTATGAAATTCGTTGGGTCCTTCCAAGCAATTTAATGTTTGGTGACATTGGTGGAGGTTTATTCATAAAATATTGGATTGGGATGAATTGTAAACATAATTTGCTAAATGCATGCCAAAGTAGCCCAGTATTTATTTTTGGAATTTTCCAGTTATTGTTTTTGGACTTAAAAGGGCACTTTAGTGTCAGGAACACAAACATGTATTCCGGACACTATAGATCTAATATCATTATTTAGGCCCTCAGCCCCCCTGTCAAGAAAGTAAATGGTTAAAAAGCACCCTTTTTCAGAGCGGAATCAATGCATCTGTATGAGGAATGTTCAGTGTCGCAATGCAGAGCCCCAGGACGCACCTCTAGGGGCCTTCTGAGGGGTGGCCACTAGAGGTGTTCCTAGGCTGTAATGTAAACACTGCATTAAAATGCCAGCAGGGACTGACTATACTCATTAAAACAACTATGTTAAGCTGTAGTTGTTCTGGTGACTATAGTGTCCCTTTAAGTGTGAAAGCATGTTTTTCAGTTCTCCACAATTGACTGAAATCAGAGTTTATTCCCAATTGGGTACTATCAAATATATACAACTTCCTTTTCCAAATTAACCCCTTAAGGACACATGACGGAAATATTCCATCATGATTCCCTTTTATTCCAGAAGGGGTTAAAGCCAATATGTGGCAAACCTGTGACTACGGGTAAAGGTAAATATTACTGTTTAAAAACTATTTGTCAGATGAGTGATAATTTTAATAGGTGTAAGTTGGTTCATTACTTTGGGTGTGTATTAAGTTATTTATGAAAAAATAGCACTGTAAATAGTATGAGTATTTTCAAGGTCAGGTAAAAATACATGCAATGCAAGTCTGATAAATCTGCTGCATTTGTAAACCACACAGCATTTACCAGAACACGCATTTTGGTGAATACATGACCTAAAGTTGTTTAAAATGTTATGATTCAATGCAAACTATTTCCCATTACCTCATAGGTAGCTGCAATTAAAATACTCTTGGTTAGTAGGTATGTGACAACGACTCTAAATATGCTCTTTTGCCGTAGCAGCAGGCTTGTCATGTAAACATCATGGGCCTTGAATATGCATGAGAAACTCTTAAAAGTTAAGTCTGCCATTAAGAGTCACCATGAATTTGCAAAGCAAGTATGCATCTTGCGTTGAGTAAACAAAAAAACTATGCTGACCTTTAACTCTTTGTGTTAAAGGACCACTCTAGGCACCCAGACCACTTCAGCTTAATGAAGTGGTCTGGGTGCCAGGTCCTTCTAGGGTTAACCCATTTTTTCATAATTATAGCAGTTTCAGAGAAACTGCTATAATTATGAATGGGTTAAGCCTTCCCCCTAATCCTCTAGTGGCTGTCTCATTGAGAGCCACTAGAGGCGCTTGCGTGCTTCTCACTGTGATTTTCACAGTGAGAGCACGCAAGCGTCCATAGGAAAGCATTGCAAATGCTTTCCTATGCGACGGGCTGAATGCGCGCGCAGCTCTTGCCGCGCGTGCGCATTCAGCCCAGGAGGAGGAACGGAGGAGGAGAGAAGGAGGAGAGCTCCCCGCCCAGCGCTGGAAAAAGGTAAGTTTTTACCCCTTTCCCCTTCCAGAGCCGGGCGGGAGGGGGTCCCTGAGGGTGGGGGCACCCTCAGGGCACTATAGTGCCAGGAAAACGAGTATGTTTTCCTGGCACTATAGTGGTCCTTTAAGTTAATTTTATAGTAAATATTTTACCTCTGAGATTGGGAATGTAGCAGACGTGAGATTACAGTGTTTGTTTTCTAAATATCTTTTAAATAATTTGTACTAAATATGTCTTACTGAAGGAACTGTGAGTGCCATCAGACTGACCCCTTACAAAATAGGTCAGGGGAACATTTCATGCATTTTAAAATATGTGCTATTTTTTCCTCACTCTTGCTATACTGTAAATATAAATATAAGATACATTTTGATTTAAAGTGTAGTTCCACTTTAATAGAGTAAAATCATTACTCTATTAAAGAAGATAAGACAAACTTTTTCGAGTTCCTGATTTGGGGTAAGCAAATAAATAAATTAAAGAAATACTGTTTTTGTACCATTTTCCAGCTTGCAAATCCCCTGCAAATGGTTAACCATAAATATAGTACTAAATAGAAAATCTAATCTGTTCAATGGTTTCTTAAGTGCTTCCTGCGTCCATTTGTCTGTAAGATCATCAACTCCCCATTTCCTTAATACAGAGAGCCAACACCTTTTTCCTGAATACACCGACCACCGAACTGTGGAGTGACAATAATGCAAGTGTGATGTATTGTGAAAATACGGCATTAACTGTGCCAACAAAAGGACTCTTGACACTTTAGCTCTTGTAGACTATAACTCTCACAATGCTGTACCATCTAAAAGTCAACTTAGATGTCTTGTCAGTATAGGAGTTGAACAGCTGCAATGACCAAGGCACCCAACCTTTGTCTTACTCTTATAAGTTCCCATCACCAGCGAGCTGATTCTAGTTCCTTGTGTATAATGAATGCATCTATGTCATAAATACAAACTGGTGCTCACATAGCCTTTGGCATGAAACATTACATAACAGGAAAACTGACCCGTGATAGAAAAGCACCCCATACCCTTTGTAAAGCAAAGTATGATAATCTCTGCGACCCAGCTGCAATATTTTTTTAATGCATATCTTTCTAGACTTAAAGAAGAATACAAAATGAAGATACCTTTGATGTAGTTCAATGACTGTGTTTCCTTCACAAGGCGGTAGTTTTCAGGATTCCAAGTTTCTGTTGAGGTATAGCACTTTGGCAATACTATACTTTCTCTGTCTCGAATTTTAAATACTTCACATGCCGCCTGCAACAGTATACAGAAAAATTTTATATATCAATATCTTACAGTCAGTATTTGGAGTTATATATTTGTTCTTAAGAACCTCATGTTAGTACAAGTATATGATGAACATTTAATATATATATATATATATATATTTGTTTAATTTAAAATAATTCAAAGTAGATTTCGTTTTAGACCATAACAAATTAATCAAATAACTTAAAACATGTAAAATTAAAAGAATTGTGAGATAGGCAAATCTGACTCATGATAAAGCAAGGTAAAGTGTACCTCCCCATGACACACGTCCAATAAGTGTAAATGAAATAGATAATAAAGTGAAAACAGCTGACTGAAAAAAATGTCTATTTATTTTGGCTTAATATTTTAATCACTTTAAAATCGCCATACCCTGCAGGTGTACATTTCCACCTTTATGTGTGGGAACACATTACAAGGTTATCATTACATGTCTCAGAAATATCCAAATCTGTATGGTATTCAGACTCATATAGAGCTACATCTCCACCTAAATGAAATTGAACTATTGATAACAAAAACAAGTTTTGCCCTATCGATCATCACCTGGACCTCCTTGGTAAGAAGTCCTACAAGAAGTTAGTCAATTGACAGATTATATCTATACGGCTGTTGAAACTGATTCCATTAAGAGGCACTTGTGAGTTAAAAATGGCATGCACAATTATCTTCCACGTCAATGATTTGTATTTTTTCAATATAATGATAACAAAACCAGGTTTTGCCAAATAGATCGTCACGGCTCAACAAAGCACCTGTTGTAGAACCTCTAGTCCATACTAGATAAATCCTCTGAATCTTATGTACTTATTTCAACGTATTTTTTGTATGAATGTTTAAATGTTTGTATAGTGTTATTTAGCCCTTGATACCTTCCGGGCAAGGTATAGAGACTAATAGACAGAGAGACAGACACATAGGCTGATAGTTAGACAGTTATGCAGACAAATAGAGAGATCATCTTATAAATATACTGTATGGTAAAAAGAAGTCTGGGTTGGGTAAGTGATAATCATCTCAGAACAAATGTGCATGTACAACTGTTTAGTAATACCTTAAAAGTATGGGCTGCCCAAGAATGGAAAGCCTCATCTTGACCGTTGAGCTCATCTCCTTCTCCCGTAGAACCAATCTGTAAAGCTCCGAGGTTAGCCAACTTCTCTTCCATAGTGTGAGCAAAGGCACAGAAATGAGGGTACATGCTGGATCCAAGGCCAAAAACAGCAAACCTGTTATGAAAGAGAAGAACCTCATTGCTATCCTCCAAATTTGCCTTTTACTCCACGTACTCTCATAAAGAAATACATTCTCACGTGCTCTTCTAAGAAAAGATAGTTATTCTTTTGAAGGGGCAATTTGTGTCATTTGTAATGGTTTCCATCCTTCATTGACGCAGCAAACTAGCATTTCTGGTATGTGTCCCTGCCTTTCAGGTTGTACAGGTGAACATGTAGGTCAAATGCTTAACCCTGTCCTTTCTAATAAGAACAAACATTTTCAAGTTCCTTGGAAATCATTATTAAATTGAGGAACGTATATGCCTTAATCTATTGTAATGGTCTTCATAGCTGTACTCTAAAGTTAGGATTTGAGAATGTCTGTACAGTTTCATGTACCAAATTAAATACTACTTATGTTAAATAATTTTTTATTATAATTATTATTATTATTATCACGTAATGTGACTGTACTAGAACAGAGACATTCTGGCTTGTTGATATATCATGAAGACAGGTGTGAAGAATCTTGGCTTACTGTCCCATACCTAACGACTATAGTAATAATAATCAAAATAAGTAATTACTTGTTCATTTATTTATTTATTTTTCCTACCAAGACAAAAAATACATAAATTTTTCAAATATAGCATGTTTTTTATTGCTTTTAAATCCTACCATTGAATGATAAGTGGCTAGACGATGTAGAGCTTACATCAGGTAGTTGGTGTACAGTTTTTAGAATCACTGATTCACCTTTTTGCAATGCAAGGTATAAGTTCAGTTCAAAATAATATTTATATTACAGACTCTATAGAATTGATTATGGCTGGTGGAGCACTATTTGTATGTATCTAAGTAAGGGTTTGCTGAACAATATTGAAGTAGCTTCTAAGATATTTTGGTCATTTTTTTCCACAGTAACATAACATGTAATATCAGGACAAAAATAAAAGTATAGAACATGAATTGCTGAAACATGAAGGTTATTTAAATTAAAAAAAAACATAAGTCCCCTATTATATTTAATGTTAGCATAATTTTGCTAACATAAACACGTTTCTTTGATGTTACAAATTCCTACCTTAATTTGTTTTTCAATTTGCTCATGGCAGAGATCGACTTCTTAAATGTCTGTAAGATAGAAATATATGTGTGTATGTAAATATATATTTTTTAATTCTTTTAGGTTAATTGTTTTTCTATAGGTATTTTTGCACTTGACACCAGAATGAAATGGGACTTTAAGTCACAACAATGTTTATTCATAATCAGAGTTTAAAACTACGTTATGTCTATTTTTATTTTTGATTAAACTAGCAGCACTTTAATGTACAGTTAACACTAGTACACATATGAGGGGTGATGAATATGTATAATAATTTATCCTCTTCATATTTCATGCACTTTGTAATCATCACTGTAATAAATAAGTCAAGAACCTTATTTTAGCAATAGTGTATGCACTTAATAACAATGTATTGCATGTATTTAGTTGTACACAATAACAGAATGGTTTATAACTTGATATATGTACCTAGGTTCACAGCAGTGTGGCATGTGCAATATATATTTACATGGCAAACAATATGGTCGCCAAATAGGGGGTGTGATGAGCGATACGCATGGGCATGTGAGGGGTTTTAGACTGCAGTCAGTTTTCTCTTGTGCAACGCTGTGGCATTACCTTTGGTAATTAATATATTTACAGCACACGTCCATAGGGGACATGGATATGGAGATGTGATCTGCACAACTGGATGGTACGTATTTTAGTTTTCTATAAATAAGTGTATTATATCTGTGTAAAATGTCTCATTGTCCTGGTGATAATTCCAGCTGGGCACTGAAACAATGTATTTTATACAATATTGGAATAAAAGTTTAATTACAATTTTTTTATATACAAATCGTTTGAAATAGAAATATATATAATTATACATTGTTAGAATTGTAGGATTTCAATTATCATATGTATGATTTTAAACTGTAATCTCATTGGCCACATTCTCCTCTTCTTGATAAACCATGGTGAAAGAGGCACTTGAGTAAATTTATTTTCCAAATATTTTTTTTTCTTTATTGAACTCTGAGATGTTTAATATATTGACAGTGTCAGTATAATGCTTGTTAATAAAGCTTGTTGAACAATGTGCAGTCTTTTAAATTATACTTGGCTCCTTCTCCCACAATCCTCAGAGGCAGATATCTATATACAGGTTGGGGAAAGTGATCATTCTCTGGGAAATACAGACTTTGGTTTGTTTAGTCTGTATAAACGGAATACATAACCTCCATTTTTTTTTATCAATTACCATATGGGAAATAAATTATTACTTAAAATACGGTATTGTTACATAATTCTTGCGTTTCAGAAAATAAGGACATTTGTTCTTTGTATTTTGCAATCATACAATATCTAGTCTCTTAGCATTCCTCAGACATGCTTTGCCTTGTTAATAATAATCAACAGACAACACAAAAAAACAATAACAACAAAACTCAGCGCATCCTACCTCCCCATTGCCCGGACAATCCCCATTTCCGAAAGTGCTTGTCACAATCAATAAAAGTGTTTCTTTTTCTAGGTTACTGATGTCATATTCATCCATGCACAGGACCTAAAATATAAAACTCACAATCATAAGAGAGAGCGACAGTGGGAGACACGTTTTAATCAGGAACAAGTTCAGCATTATGTACATAAGTTTGTAAATATATATATATAATTAGCCATTTGAGTGTAGACCTAAAGGTTGCCTTGTATCAAATTCAAAATATTGGAAATTGCTGTTAAAATAAATATTGTTTCTAGAACATGAAACCATTTGGTGCCAAATTTAGGAATACTATTCAGAACTGGCACATTATTAGAATAGATTGTTCTGAATTAGTATAATTTCCAAAGCACTGTCATTCATAGTAGCATGTTCACTACCAGTATGGAACTAATGAGTATTGGTCCGTAGATTAGGCAAAGTAGGGGATCCAAAGGACATACAAACCTCCTTATTGTTTGTATTTTGGTGGTAAATAAAGATATATTTTTTTTCTTTATTTGTTCTTACTCCAAATTTGAATACGTGAAACAGTAATAACTATTGAAATCTAGCTGCACTTTAATTTCTTAACTTGTTTTTACTTGATAAATGAAGGCAAGTGTATAACCATTGAAAATTATAGCAAAAATCCATTTCATATTTGGGGAAGCATTGGATTGGCTGAGATCACCTGCAAGGATCATCTCAGCCAGGAAAGGAGCAACAACTTTGGCAAGACGTGCTCACCCAGCAATCTAAATAGTTAGGATATATATTCCTAACTTTCGAGTGATCCTTTAAGACAGATGTTTACCTTGGAATTGAAAGCATAGCTAAATAAAGTGTGCAGCTTTTTGGCAAATGTTTCGGATTTCCCAGTTTCTGTGGCATAGATGATAGTTGCCTTGGTTCTGGAAGCCATTGATTTCCTCAGTAAAATGGATGCAAAAAGAAGAGATCTACAATGGTGAAAGTTTTGGTTAAACATATGTAGCATTCCAACAAATAAGATTAGAATGGCTACTTTGTAATTTGTTACACAACAGTTTAACAAAAGATACCTATAAAGCAAACAAAAATAAAGGAGACAGAACATATGTCTAACTGTAGAACGTTGACAGATTCTACTGTTAAAGAAACACAGTACACACTTTAAAAACTGCATCTTATTGTTATAGTGCCTGCAGTCTTCTCCCCCTCCCTCCCTCCCCACAACCATCCAACCCAGCAAAACACTTTATTTCACTGAATTGAAGATTTGGAAGCACGGCTTCAAGTCACGCCTCCAAGCAATCTGGGTATGAGAGCCAGGAATCTTACTTCCTGGCTCTCATACCATAACATACCATGACGTCATGCACACATGCACAGTGCCGTTATGGTCGGCCATAGAGAATCATTGGATACAATATTATAGGTGCATCACAGCAAGCGGCTCACTTATGCCTATGTTCTTTAATGCTCCTCTATGAGAAGCATTTGATTGGCTTTTTGCCTCCAGGATGATGCAACCCGAGGAGCTGAAGAAATGGTGAGTAATGTATTTTTTTCTTATTTTTATTTTACTTGGAGGGTGCCTAACTGATAAGGGCTGTCAGGGCTGTAGATATACAGATATCTATTCCTAATGCTAGAGTGTTCCTTTGTGTAGACACAAATATAGTTGTTTTTTTAAAGCTGATTGTTCTGGCATAACCTCAGTGTGTTCCATCCACGCTACTTATATTTAGACATATGAAAATAGTGTGTTTGTATATATACACTTATTATTCATATAACATATAAATAAGTTGTGATTATATCTGAGCTGGAGAATGTCTCTGGAAAGTCTATGTAATACATCTCCCACCTGGAGTATCTTATTAAACAATGCTTAAATTGTAGTTATGCAGCAATTAATTCACGTTCAGTTGCTATGGTATTTATTTATTTATATTCTAAAACTGCTGGTTATCTACACCCTGATGTGTTCCTTTAAGATGTTTTCACTAAAAACAAATACAAAAGCTGTGTGTTCTTACTTTGCAATAGTACTGAACTTAAATGTGTTCTTTTTTGGCTTAAGGCTCTCATCGTGCCACACATGAGTCTTCCAGGGGTCAATCTAAAAGAAAAAGTGTTGCATGAATATAAATCGAAAACAACAAACAAATAATCAGATAGGCTTATAAAATGCATACAAGAATGACAGAATACAGCAAGCAAGTGGTACCTAAATTATACCAGTGAATGTGTGCCTTTCTTTGATTATATAGGTGAGTGCAGAATCCAATCAAATGTACAAAGGGTATCCAGTTGGATAAAATGTGGAAATGTGTCCTGACAAAACTATAAAATATACAATACACCTCAACCTTGGAATGTTGGAAAAATAAAAAAATGAGAAGTTTTCCATGTATCGTATTAAACAATGAAATAATTCCATTTGTGATATAATTCCATTTGTGATATATTATTTCTTGGTTTTAGTATCTAACAAATGGTGATACCTGATAGTAGTAAAAAGGGCTGAGGATATAATTGAGCATTTCCTGGTGGAAAACTGTAGTGACGCTTCCTGACATTGGTGGAACCAGCCAAACCCAATCAGCCGGGCAACCTCCCCGCAGCCTGTGTTCATTTTCCATGTGTTTAATGAAGGACTCTGCGGCAGTGTGATGATCCGTAATAGTTACATTCTGTTTCTGCAAGATAATACACCAGTCAGATAAAATGAACTTTCAATCACAGCTATGTGTTATGCTGATTCTCAAAAACACATATTAAGAGTTACATATCAAATAGGTAATGTCTATATTTCCAACAGACCCTTACTGTACCTCATGATAATGTACAGGATAAATGAATTACATTATTTTGAATAAATAATGTTCAAACACCTTTCTTATGCATCTGCTTACTTTTTCCAAATAGTCTTCTATAAACCCCCCCATTACCAAAACTCGTGTGACCTATAGCAGATGAAGCCACAATAAAAGAATACTCTAATCACCATAACCACTACAGCTGTTCATGGTGTTAATGGTGCTATACGTGTTTGGATAATTAATTTATTATGGGGTAGGGAAATCAAATAGGATCTTTTAATATGAGGAGCAGACCAGCTCTTGGATTTTATTGTGGAGTCTGGCAAAACGCAACTTCTTTTGAATTAAACTTTTTACCTTAATTTGCATCGGAGCTATACCTCTGAAACCATGGCATCATTTAGTACACAGGATATAGGGTAGCAGATTCTATTATTTTATTTGGAATGATTTCTCTCTGGTCGGAAACGTTGATTTTTCTTTTGGATTATGGCATTTAGTAAATAGTAGTTTGGCGCAACTTTGCTGCTACATCAAATCTCAACAAATCGGGCTCTATTGAATCAAGGTGTAGGTATTTTTATGGGTAAAACACTGTTTAAAGAAGGTTGTAGATTTCTCCAGGAATATTTAATAGCTGGTAATGATAATACTTTTTTTGGTAGCCATATTAGCCATGATACACGTGTAAAATAATCCATTATATATGATATCAATAAAAGCATGTCCTTTACAGTTAGAAAATTTATGTCACAAATTTAAGCATCTCACTTTTCTTCCAGTATCTAACAAACAGGGTCCAATATTCAGTTCTCAATTCTTACTGCTCAGTAAAATGATATATCATTGTATCTACAGCTTGCTCTTACATTCACAGTCTCTAACACTTTAGCTGACTTGATGTTACGCAATGTATAAGTGGAACTTACTTGAAAGCTATAGAGTACCGCAACATTGATCTCAACCACAGCTAAGTCTTTCCACAAAGATGTAACTTTGCTTGTGTCTAGACCCATTCTTTTTCCTATATCCTGCAAAGAGATAAAACATATGTCGGTTTATATTTATCAAATAACTTTACTTTGTATGCCCTCAGTTGATTGCCGTTTCATTAGAACATATTCTTGAGTAAGCGCTACATCAATACAAAGGGGCTATTAATTAATCTGGATTTGTGAGCGAGTAAATTACACATTTTAGATTAAAATAACTAGCAGGAAAAATAGCCTTATATTTTTAATTCCACTTTTCTAGCCTAAACTTTAATTTGCACTTCCCTTTTTTAACTCACCACAATTCTAAATAAATGAGCAAATGACCTATTATCAATAAAAAAAGCTTCTACACTTCATTTAATCCACCATCACTTTACATGATGACAAATATTTAACATTTTAACTTTGAATAAACATTTTCATCTACTGTGATCAGATAGCCTTAACCAATCTAAACTTTGAGTAATTAATCAACTACAGAGAGAAATTGATTAAATATTGATGGCAATGCTAAGTTTTAACCTGACTAAACAAAACACATCTGTTTCATAGATAACTATACTATATTTCTTTCCATATTCACATATTTTTGGAAATCTACTTTCACGTGTTTGCTAACTATAGCCCAAAATGTTATATTTACATCTCTAAATGGCATGCGTTCAAGTTCACTATAAGTCAGTATGTTCTAGTGTACACGTAGGCAGTTCCAAAAAGTTTCAAAAATTATCTAAAAATGTGGTAAAATATATTGAAACAGTGCATGAAACCTATTCTGGAACTAAAATAGTAAAAAAAAAAGTATATATTTTATTATATTGAAATTAAATTACCTGGAGCACATTATAACGAGAAATATCGCAAAAATCCCGAACACCAATTTCTGTCCCCATGTACCAGCCATTGAAAGGACATGCAGGAAATTCAACACCCCCAACTTCAAGAAGCATGTTCGCTACTGCGGGCAATGTGTACCACTTTAAATTGAGTTCTTTGAACCAGTCATATCTTTAAGATAAAAATAACAAGCAACAAAAATAAAATTTATTTTTTTAAAGTACAATATGATTAATGAAAACATAATCTACTAACTACTTGAGATATCCAAACTAGAGTTAAAAAACACAATATGGTCAGGAACACAAACATGTATTCCTGACCATATAGTGGTAATAAAACCATCTAGCACCCCTTCCTCCGTGCGCCCATATATAATACAAAATCTTATTTTTAGTCAAGTCTGCTGCTGCTGGCTCTGCCCCTTATCTGCTTTTGGCTGAGACTGTCAAGTAGGAAGATCAGGGGCAGAGCCAGCAAAAGCCAAATACAGCCCTAGCCAATCTCCCCATTGAATCAATGCATCTCTATGAGAAAACTTCAGTGTCTCCATGCAGAGGGAGGAGACACTGAATGTCAGTGCTACACACTTTGCAGCACTGCCCCAGGAAGCACCTCTACTGATACTGTATATATCTTTAGCCTACCCACACTGCATCTTGTTACAATTACAGTAAGCTGTGGTTGTTCTAGTGACTATAGTGTCCCTTTAAGTATACTTTCTAAAATTTAATCTGAGATATCAAAAAATGTATTAGTACCTATTGAATTCTGGTTATTTTAACAACTAAGCAATATTTTTAGCATATAGGTTTTCCCCAATGTACTTCAGCTGTCAACAAACTACAGCTCCCATAATTGTTGAACAGTTTGTGAAGGTTTACAGGAGTTTTATTCAACTAACAACTGGGTCTAAAATAATGATCATATACAGTTATAATTTTGTTGAATTTATTAAAAAAGTGGTGACCATAATTATGACTTACTTGAAGAATCGTGATGCACTTTAATCAGAGATATCTATTGTTCTGAACATGATTGCATAATTTAAGAGGGGCTATCATGATGCCAGCTTCATTCTGATTTATTATTTACAGAGACTACTTTTGATAGTGGCATACCAAAATAACAGTTAAAAGTGCAATGCATTAAATGTGGAACAATCACTCATAAAAATGCAGACGAGAAGATTAACTTGAGATAAGTATAATGAATTAAACTGAACATTGCTCCAATGAAATCACCAGTGTACTTAAAGATTAACAGGGTTATTTGCTTATTAACTATTATTTTTTTTCTGTTTTGTGCAATGGAATGCCTACACGATGTCTACATCTCAGACCCAGTACAATAAAGTCATGAACACATGAAATGCAGAATGCATTGGAATGCATAGCAGCCCGTATATCTCACTGCACTAGCAATTCCCAAATCTCAGAGATAGGCAACGTTTGACACTCTAGATGTTTTAGATTGCATCTCTTATGATTATTTACCAGCATAATGACAGTAAGAGTATTATGGCAGATGTAGTCCACAACATCTGGACTGACGAAGGTTTCCTACTCTTGCCATAGTGTATACTTTGGTGCATAAGTCTGTGCTGATGTCACCAATGCATAAACTTAATGATTTGCTTAAAATATTAACTTTGACAGTCAGGTGCTTGTGCAAGTAAAATGGAAGAGGTCAGATGTTCTGATAAAAGAGGATGCATGTTTATTTCAACATGCTAGCTGATAGAAGGGTTTGAACTATCACTTTCTGTTCTGAGAATAAGAATTCCTGATTTCTGAAACTCAGAAAGAGTACCAACCCACTTGTGCTCGGGTGGTAAGATCATCAGTTTTAGGTATTGCTCCCACATGTTAAAGGGCAGTTAAAGACCTACAAATCTTAGATTTGTTCATCTTGAATTCTATCTTGAGTTCTGTCCTGATATAAAGGATGTCTTTGCTAACCCGTCTTGACAGGATGCTTTGCCTGACGAGAATGCAAATAAAAAGATGTAAAAAATATTGTATATATATATATATATATATATATATATTTGTAGTCGAGAACAATAAGCTGAGTAATATTAAGTTAAGTCAGTTGTGGTGTGCCGAAACCAATGTTCGGGTAGGCCTGTAAAAAGAGGGCCACCAATTTAAATGGCTTGATAAAGGGAGTGGTGGGTGGGCTGAACCAGACAGTCTGAACCCTGAGGATATGTAAATAGTTGAGTTTTTTCACTTTAGGTATGTTCAATGATTTTATTGAATACTGTATATATAATTAAACAAACACTTTAGTAATTGGTACCATATGTTATACTCACGATGCACCTGATGTAATTGAACCTCGTTAGTGTTCCTTTACCCTCCAATCAACAGTTCACAGTGTATATTTAAATGCAATGAGTCACATTGTTAGATTGTCTTGAAAAAAGTCCCCAGTGGACTGAAACGTCGACACTATGTAATCAACTTTTGAAGCTTGAATAAATGGCACATTTTTGGCAACAGTATCAAGTCTTGTGAGTGCACTTCCAACAAGGTATTTTATATTTTGAGGTCGGAGTGGCACCTAGGCAATAAACAAGACTGGGAGCAGGAGTGCAAGACCCAGTGTGAATTATATATATATATATATATTTGTAGTTGAGGACAATAAGCTGAGTTATATTAAGTCAGTTGTGGTGTGCCGAAACCGATGTTCGGTTAGGCCTGTAAAAAGAGGGCCACCAATTTAAATGGCTTGATAAAGGGAGTGGTGGGTTGGCTGAACCAGACAGTCTGAGCCCTGAGGAAGGGGCAGCCTGTGTATTTATAGGCCGGAATATCTCCACCTACAACTACAAGCTTTGCCTTTCCATTTATACAAATCACTATTTAGTAGATATACACAAAATGAAAGCATGCATTTAATAATGCAGTTTTTAATTGTCAGTAGATCTAAAGCTTAAAGTCAAAATAACATTGCACGGAACAAACCGGAACAAAAGGATCAAAACCTGTAGCAAATAGTCCTGACAATTATCCTAGCAAGTAAATTAGTTTGCTAATGTGCATCTTACCAGATGCAATCAGTCCAGAGATTTTTTTTAAATTAGTGCTTTGTAAATGTCTAAATGTCAGATGTAAAAACCACTGATTTTAAAGATGATACAGAATGCATTAGGCCGAATGGAACAGATTCGGTCAAGCTGACCAAATTCAAACCAGAATTGATTTTAGTAAATATTAGAATTGCCAATCCAGTTGGAATTCCAGCCTTTTCAGCAAATTTTGTTAATGTGGACAATATGCAGAGTTTAGTAAATAGATCTGTAAATCCTGAAAGTTAGATCCTTAAATCCTGAAATATTTTCAATTGACAGAGCCCATCGTGTTGCATTTGATAGGTGCACAAGCTGGTAGAAAATAGGAATATTTTAAAATTGTTATAGATCATAAGGAACGTTTGAATGCTTGTAAGACAACTTACCTTGGATGTTCCATTACAACTTCAAGGATGAGTTCTGATGGTATCTCAAACATTTCAGGATCCTGACCATCTGCCTGGAGCACCAATGGAAGGATTTCAAACCGTTCATATTTTGGCTTCCATCCAAGATGAATACATAACTGAAACAGATATATTTGTTTTTAGTTAAGGAACAATCTATTTGTGACCTCGGTACGGGTTCAACATTCTAGCTAAAATATCTAAACTTTGACAATAGTTGAGAATTTTTCCAAACTATCTATTTTGGCCTAAATTTTGCAATTCCATTTTCGATACACCACAATTCACAATTTAGTGAATAAACTCCTAGGTATTTCAATGAATGATCATACAAATCTATGGAATTTGTCATGCTTTGTATACAATAATAATACTGATATGACTATATCACTGACGATTTGAATAGCAGAGATAAAAATCAGAATCTTCGTAACCAGATTTGTGTCTTTTGGTAACAAAATAATTTAGCATACCTTGGTAAAGTCTGTGCTGGCTGGATCACCAAGGACAGAGCCATCTTCCATTTCAAAGCCTGCGTAACGAATCAGCTGGCTGTTCCACATGCGGAAATCGTGCTTCCCATCAGTCCTCTGGGGAAATACTGTAATTGCAGACCTTAGAACAAAACAATTCATAGTTTATTTGGTTAGTTGCTGTTTTTTATATGCACATGCATAAGAAAAGATACAGTCTTCGAAATTAACATTTCAAGCTTAACTTGTTTAGTATTCTACTGTATAATTTGTGAGTTTGCTATTAAACCATCTTGACAACACGCTATGTAAAAAAATGTTAATAAAATTACAAACCTGGCAAATCACTTTTCATGAGGAGATTAAAGCTTTCTGTAGTAAATTTCACATTCAGGGCTAGATTCTGTTAAATAGGCAATTGAAAAGAAATACTCCCATAGTCAATGAAAGAACTGCTATGGAGTTACTATAAATCCCCTGCAATCTTGCTTCTCAATTATCTGTCATTTAGGTATTGAATCACTTTGTTAATTTAGCTGACTCATAGTCTCTCTACACACTTCCTGAAAAAAGAGTCTATATTTCTTAAGTTCCCTTATAGCACAGTGTGCTAAATTTATAATTTCCCATCTCCTGCTCTGTTAATAGCCTGCTATGGTCTCCTGAGTGTGAGTACAGTTCAATTTACAATGAACTTCTAACGTAAACACACTGTGCTGTAAGATCTATTTTTTTCAGGTGAATTGAAGCCCTCACTAGCCAAACTAGCTGATCTGGACAATTGTCCAATTCAATTCAAGTTCACTTTGAATTAGCGAACAAACCTGAGAGTTTATATACATCTATGTGATTTTGAAATTACTTCTTCCCACCCTATAGGAAAATGTAACAATCTATCTGCCACATAAATCACTAGATTTAATATCTTTACAGTAATTCCTATATCAGAGATTGGTTGAAGCCATATTCTGGTTATTAAATACACATATAACATGAAAGATTGCTAGAATTCTAATGCACAAAAGATTAAACATTTTTTTTTTCATGGAGCCTGTGTGACTCATAGCCTGAGGAAGGTGTGGCTATACATAGAAACAAAAAATTATTTAAATCATAAATCGCAGAGAACTGATCAGCGGAACTTCAGGGGCATGCTCTATACACCAAAACTGCTTCATTAAGCTAAAGTTGTTTTGGTGCTTAGAGTATTCCTTTAAGTTTATCACATGTAATAGAATCCAGCTCTAATATTGCTATCTTGTGATCTGCATGCATGAATCCTAGCAACAGCTCACCTGATATTCCCACCATTCGTGGCATATTTAATGTGTCGACAAATAAGATCAAACATTTCTTTGGCTGTCTTGCAGTTGCGTGCATCAAATACCTTGAACAAAAATAAATAAATGATTGCATATGTAGTTTTATTTTTAGATTTTCTTGATACCTAAGGTTTTTTTTTCCACTAAACAGCAAATTTAATTAATATTTTAACTGACTTCTAAAATTGAGGTCATAAAAGCATGATTGGAAAACAATTTTACCCAACTCAAGTATTCTTGCCTAAATCAAGGCGTTTTCTCCTTATTTCAGAGTGCTAGGTGACATTGTATATTTAATGAAATAATATGCCTTAAATTCTATGACATGAAATTAACATTTTCTTTTTTTAAACTCAACTCATGTTATTTTGGTGTACTGCTTCAAAGAAATGAAGATGAGCTATCATTTTTTCAGGTGAATTGAAGCCCTCTCTAGCCAAACCAGCTGATCTGGAAAATTGTCCAATTCAATTCAAGTTCACTTTAAATTGTCCAAACAACCCTGAGAGTTTATATACATCTATGGGATTTTGTAATGACTTCTTCCCACCCTACAGAAAAATTGAACAATCTATCTGCCACATAAATCACTAGATTTAATATCTTTACAGTAATTCCTATATCAGAGATTGGTTGAAGCTCTATTCTGGTTATTAAATACAAATATAAAATGAAAGATTGCTAGAATTCTAATGAACAATATTAGAGCAGCCTTATGCAATATGGGATTCGCAAGCAAACAGCACTGTGGTGAAATAAACTGTGGTGAATAAACAGATGACTTCAAAATGTTTGCTGCAATAACTCAGTAGGAAAAAAAAAAAACCACAATTGACTGTTTAGTGAATTGATCTAAAATGACATGTTCTTCAGGGGACACTGTAGTCACCCGAACAACTACAGCTTAATGTAGTATAGTACTGGTGTCTGTAATCTGTAGTTTTTCAGAGAAAAGGCAGTTTTTACATTATTGCCTAGGAACACTTCTAGTGGCAATCACTCAGACAGCCACTAGAGGTGCTTCCTGGGTCAGAACTGCACAATGTGCAGCACTGACTTTCAGGGACTCTACAGTCTTCATGGAGGCACTGAATGTTCCTCATAGAAATGCATTGATTCAATGCATGTCTGTGAGGAGGTGCTGATTGGCACAGCACAGAGTTTTGCTGCACATGCGCAATAGCCTCCCAATGCTTTCCTATGGTAAAGCATTGGATTGGCTGACATTGTCAATTTTGAGGATCGCAGCCAAGGAAGCAGACTGGGGGGTGGACCTGCGCAGTGCTGGAATAAAGGTGAGTTTTAACACTTTTGTACAGGCCAAGGGGGGGTCAGCCACCTAAAATATGCTTTTAGCACTATAGTGTCAGGAATACATGTTTGTATTCCTGACACTACAGTGTTTTTTTTAACTTACAAACTTATGCATCTTTGTTGATAATAAATAGAATGTACCTACATAAAAAATTAAAAATGTTCACAAAAGTGTGAATTTTTATTCATACCTGTAAATTAGACCATTGAATCCTTCCGATACACCTGGGAGCATTTCGCCATGCTTGTTTTGCAGCAAAAACAAGCTCATCGTACGTTAGTTGGTACGTTCCGGTCCTATCGATTTCCTTGACAACAATCTCTAGCCTATTGAGGTGGTTTTCTATTTGTGGACTGAAAAGATGTGTAATTTAGAAAAGCCAACAATAGTAACACAACAGACCGTGTTAACATGTGTCTTGTCAGAGTATGTGGCCAATACTTGAAATTCAACATTTCAAGACAGTTGGTATTTGAATACATAAACTGGGCCTACGTCTCTACATAAATACAGACATGCCTACGTGACAAGCAACAAAGTATACATTTAAAGAATCACTGAGTGACTTACTCTTTGAAGGAATTGTAATATTGGTTAATGAATTCGATCGCTTGAGGTAATACAACATCAGCAGGTACCCTCTCCTCCCTGGGACCCCTTATATAATTCTTAGGGTTCATGATTGATCCGTGACAAACTTTGGATTGGCAGCTGAGGTTCTGAAAAGTAAACAGTCATTCACATTTTGATTTTTTTTTTTTTTTATGCAGATACGCATTTACTGTATTTAACTGAAACCCGTTGCCTAAAATAAACTTTACTTTAAAAGGCAAAAGAAAAGCACGTCAGTATGTTTTGTTAAATGTACTAAAACAATTCTAGTAATAAATTTCAATTTACCTGCCACAGAAATTGTTACATTGCTCTATGGACAAGCGAGCTGCAGTGGTTATAAAGCTTGGAGTGTTACTTTAAATACAAAAAAACAGCTAAACATTTCTTTGGCAGACACAGAGCTAGTAAATACATTTAGCATACAACAGCAATTTTGTATACATATTATATTATTTTATACAGGACTATAGAAATATTAATGATGTACGCTATTTTTTTTTTTTTTATATATTTGTTCATGCTTTAATTAGATATCTCACTATAAGATGTTTTAGAGGCATCACAGTATCCCTTCTTTTACAATACTTCAAACAAAGCATGAAATATTTGCATTGAAGAAAAAATACCTATTTTGTTACCTTCAGTAGGTTAGGCAAATTCAGATTAATAACAATGGTAGCTTATATGTAGTTGTTTGTAAGGAGTCTAATGACTTTTCTTGGGAATATGGCTTTCTAAAAACACCACCAGAATGCAAAAATAGTGAATGTATAGCTACACATACAGTCAATTTATATGTACAATAGCCAGTTCTACATTCTTAAGACTGCTGTTGCACCCTGCAATGAAGTTCTGCTGTGTGGTCATTGTGCTGGTAGTACTCGGAGCCCTTGGTACCCTTCCACCAGCTGGTAGAATGCAGCTTAAAATTTGATCTACACCATTTACTGTAGAGTGTGAAAGAAAGGGAGGAGACAGGTGTTTAAAGTCCGTCTCCATAAATGCAGAAATGTGTTCCTTTACACCAGCAGTGGAACAAAGATGAAACCAATCTGGGCTTTATGGACAAAACTTAATTTAGCATTCATTTGTAGCACAAGTGCAAATATTGGCCTTGACTTAATATTTTTGGATAAGCTTTTCAATGTATTTAATATTATTGGACAAACTTTTACAGTGATTGTTTTCAATATGTGGAAATATCAAAAAATAAATAATATATAAAAAAATAACAAATATCAAAATATTATTAGTTTTTTTAAATTCATACTATTAAATCATTTGAAAAGTTTATCCAAAAAATAAGAAATCAAGGCCACTGTGGGAAGTTATAGGATTAATGTAATTATTGCTCACCTTTTTGGCATTGAGGTGTAGTGTGTCTTGTAAGATTTTTCCATTTTCATAGTTCTTTAGTTTCAAATATTTTGGACAGGAAATATTTTTATGAAGCAGTTTGAGGTTTTCTGGAGTATCCTTCACAATGAAAAGAATTAAAATATATTGAACAATCAAAAAATGATGATATGTATATTGCTGATTATTGTACAGCACATCGGTCTGTCTGTTTGTCTGATCTGTCTGTATATCTATTTGTCTACTGGTAGGAAGTCTGCCAAGAACAACATCTGACTATATGTCCATCCATCCTTCATTCCTTACATCTATCCCTCCATTTCTCATCAGCCTCTTGATCTTTCAAACATCTCAAGCAATTTATAAATTGATATAAATTATGGCAGTAATTAGTGATGCTGATCCTTACAGATGCCCAGTTTTATCACAAGTTTTTAAATGGTTTTCCATCATATTGTTGTCTGTATTACAGCTTGTCACTTGTATTTAACCACACACACAAAATCATAAATAATACAAAAAGTAATTCTTATCTGTTTGTTGATGCACATACCACTGTTTCAGATTTCAATCCAATTATATCATTTTGCTTCAAATTATTTTTGACCTCTTCATGTTTGCAGGAACTGAAAAAAAAAATAAGATATATATTTATAGCTATATAAATCATATTAAAATACTGCTCAATTTGAATTTAAATCACTCCCATTGGTCTGTTTGTGTTTTCTTTTTTCCAAATGATAGTTTTTTTAGGAGGTATTTAAGACTGTTATTTGAGCTTTTCTGGTGAACCCTTATCAGATTTACGAAGCTGCAACTTTTTTACGGTTCTCCAATAACTACCTTTTTTGTTCAAATAATTTTCAATAAACTGCTAGTTATAGGCTCTGTCTGGCTATGTATGCAGTGAAATCCTAGATCAAAGTTCTAAAAGCAGAGCTTATCAGCTGGAAAATCCAGCTAGTTTTCTTTGGTGAAGGTTCTAATTTAAGAACTTTGCATCACAGTCCACTTTTTTTTTCCTAGAACCACTTTTATTTACTGTTGAATTAAATCATAACATTGCACAATAAACAAAGCTCTACGTATGGCAATACACTCAATTCATTCAGTGATGCTAGAAGAAAATACTCAAAGCATTTACGAAACAAGTGCATGATTTCATATGTCACCATGCCAAACACAACACAACGTGACTGCAATCCAGAAGAACAGTGTTTTCAAACTAGCCAACCTCATTATGTATTATAGTAGTATGACCGTTACCTATCCTGAGCAGTTATACATTCCTCCATCACTTCAATTTCTTCAGTTGTGTCAGTAAAACACAGCAAAGCATCAATTCCAACTTATAACCACCATGAAATGTAATAAGAGACCTCTTTACTAATGCTACCGTTGGCATATATATGACTGTATCATACTACATTGATCACACTGGATACTCTTTTGTATATCTTCTATGGGGCTCTTATTAAGCCCTGTAGATGATGACGCACAAATTCGATGATCCATATATGAAAGGCTGACTGTAGGCAATGGAATTTACTGAGGATACAGCCACAGGGGGCACAGTTAGCCCAACCCTGATATGCTCCCCATGTATGTGCAGATCAGGGAGTGTTGGAAGAAATGTCTGAATTGATAATCTATGTGACACTGTATTAATGCACATGTGATGTCATCCTTCCTGTACAGTTCGGTTTGATGACTAACGTATGGAAAATTGAATTCAACAAAACTATTGTTGCTTGACCACAATAGTCACAAAAATATATTATTGTTTAATAAATGTTACACAAGAATCAATAACATACATCTATATATATAATATAAATAAATGAATCTGATAAAAATGTTTTAGAGTTTTGGTATTTAAACAGAGAGAGAGCTATTGAGCCCAAAAAGGTAAACAAAACATGGTATGTACTAATAAAATGCAAGAACAAAGACTTTTAAGGATTATTTACTAAACACTGAATTGCAGAGATTTAAAAAGCAAATTGCAAAATTAGGATAAAACTGCCAAGCTGTGTCTATTTTTTTAAACCTGCACCTGCACAAAATTCAGTGTTAAGTGTAGATAATCTAAATCGATTTTTTGAGTTAACCTTGATCCTATACCAGTCCTACCCCTAAATTAACACCAACCCTATCCCTAACCCTAATGCTTACACTAACCACACAGCAGCCTACCCTAGTCTTACCTGTACACTATCCCTAACCTTAACCCTGCATTAATAGTAAGCCAGCATTAACCCTTTACTAACCCTAAACCTGCCCTAACACTAACCCTACCTAACCATAACTTTAACCCTAGCCCTAACTCAGTACTGACATCAGCACAGGGATATCCAAACTCACACAGTACAGGGCACTCTGTGAGCACTCTCTGCTCTGTGACTGCAGCACTCTCTGCTCTGTAACTGTCCCTGTTCTGCTTCTGCATAGAATGCTGTCTATGCCAATCACACGGGGATAGTGCTTGATAGCTAATTTAAATGGGTTTAGTGGGCTATATGCAGTGCTCACTTTGAGCGTGGCATACAGCTCATTTGTCACTTTAGAGCCACTAACAGGGAGGGGCCCCTAGGTATCAAATGATACTTAAGTCACCCTGGATTGAGCAGGGATCTAACACTGCTCACACCAAAACTGCAGGATGTTTCGTGCACGTCTAACGGTGTTAATGTCCACTATTTTTAGTACAGCATAAAATGTCCTAACATCCTTAATGGATTATAGCTCTATCACCTTCTGTATCCTATCCTCAAACATTATTGAGTTGAATTATTGGATGTTTTGTAGGAAGGACTGCAGCATGAAAGAACAGAATGTATTCAAGATACCACTTTCTAGAGCTCAGTCATATTGTAGCATTTCATAGTGGAAAGCTACTATTGTTTTTCTTAAAATGTCCTGGAAATCCGTTCAGTACTGGCAGGAAATTATCAAACCTGTCACTTCAAACAACAGCTGGGAAAGTGGCACTAGAATTAAATAAAAGGCTACTAGTGTAAAACAAGTCATTTATAAATAATATTAACCCTCTGTATTCAGCATCTCCCAAATTATACCAATGGCGAGCAGTTTACTATTTATGATGCTTTTAATGCATAAGGATCTTGAGAATTCTTCAAGAAACGCTAAATAAAATATGACGTTTTAACACTATATCAAACATTTTCTTTTAACTGATTGTGACTTATGATCAGCAGCTAACAAAGACGTGAAGGAACTTCATTGACTTGAGTCTTTTAATTTTCTCTACCTATCGTGAATCACTAAACTTGCATCTTGGAATTTATATGACATGTATAGAAAATAGAAACATGCTTGGAAGGGTGAACATTTTTACATAGCATTCGGTGAATATATTAAACTAGAATAACTTATTTAGTATTTGTATGTTTACACTTTTTATTGTAGTGTGTTTTCATTTTAGTAATGTTTAGAAAGTTTACCGCACATATCTCTTAGAGATGACCAAAAAGGTTGGTGTGTGATGTTTTCTTCCTAACCACACAACATATACATATGCTATAATATTCATTGATACCTTTGTTTGTCTTATGTCACATAATTAAAGAGTTACTCCAAGCACCATGACCACTCCAGTGCTTTGGTCGTGGAGTCTGTTTGTTCACTGTTACATTATGAAACGCTTCACATACAGGGTTTAACTCCTTTGATACTGCAGGTGTATTTCCACCTTCAGCAGCATTATTTGGGCATGGAACACTCAACCAATGAATGACTGACGGGATTGCCATCGGAAGACGGCCTGTGTCTGGTAGTAGCCCAGGTAAAAGGGCAAACCATGGCAAAACGGGAACTATTGCATTGCAGGGAACAGCAACAGGGTGCTCCTCACAAAATAACCATTACAGCAGGCTGTAAGTTAAAGTTTTGTGTAAGGCAGGGAATATGAGAGCCCTGAGAATGGCCAGAAGCACAGAGAAATCTTAATTTGAAAGAATATGAACACTCTAAGAGATAAAGAAACCCCAGACGAAACGATTGTTTCGGACTTTGGACTTTGGGCCTTATTAGTGGTGTCAAGGTGTAGCTAATATCCATCTAGGTACATTGAGTACTGGGTTCACATTTGGCTCTGAAATGTCCGTGCTAACTGTGCCTAGAGAGGTATCAGCTACACCCTGCTGATGATGCCCAAAAGAAGACCGAAACGACTGTGGCTGCTGTGTCTTTGGTGCAGAAGGCCATTTCCAGCAATTCAGATCTGGACTGCTCTTATTTTTGAGACCTGAGATGGGACTAACCGACTGACAAGCTTTTGAGGTTTCTCTGAGCTATTACCTGTTCCCAAAACTTTTATGGTCTTTATTTTTGCTGTAAGGTTTGCATAAACCAACTATGCTAAGTGTTCTATTCATACTTAAGTAAAGGGTGAAAAGTCACAACAATTCACACAGTGAAAAACACTGCAGGTTATAGGGAAAATCTTGAACTCAGGGAAAGCTAGAAAAACTTGCCTGTTGACAGCCTAACCACAGACAACCGCTTCAATGGATGACAGTGCGTCTAGATACGGTCATGGGAGTGTCTACTTTATGATAGCTGGGCATGACATGCAATGAAACAATGACTGTATTTACAAAGATCAATATTGGTTTTCTATTCTTTTATTTAAGAGACAAATATAATTTCTAACTTTTCTGCAAGTACATTGATTGAGTAGTATGTGGTGAGGGGGGCAAAGGGTAAAATTCCATCTGTTGTAGAACTACAGCTTTCATGATGCCCTATAGCTACAAAAGGTGATAATCTAAATTTTGTCCAACATAAGTCTGCAGCATCACACACAATTTAGGAAGCAAACAATTTTAACGAAAAAGTATTAAAAATAATATCTTATGTAGATATTGTACCTCCATCGAGCAAACTCTGAGCCCTATATCTGTTTAGCAAAAGATGAGGGTAAATTGAAAGAACTTTGTGAAATAATTCTAACATTTGTTTAAAAACCTAATTTTAAAATAATTTAAACAATACCAAAATGTTTGCATGTATCAAATTTTACCTGGATTAAATGCAAGCTGGGATAAAATGACTTCAATATCTAAATATGGTCTATTCCAAAACACTAAATAACTATAGTGCCTTTGTCGAAATAAAGCAGTGAGGATCTTTTCACCCTAAATATCTCTAGACTACATTTGACATGTATGCAGCCTGCCTTAGAGCTGGATGTGCGTCTTGGGAACTGCAGTTAAAGAATTTCTAGGAAGCCAAAGTTATTCATTGACTCCTTGCCAGATGGGGCAAGCAGGTGCCACTGAGACAGTAACGGTATCAAGAAGCACATTCCATAAAATATATGAGGATATCAAATGGATCAGGGTCAGACACCAGTTATAAAATGTTAATTTTCATCAACTGTTGCCAACCTTCAATACAGCACCAGATCCGTGGAGGTTGGTTGGTATTAAGTAGAGGTAATTAACTTAACGTGATGTTTCGATAAAAAGAAAAATAATAAGTATTAATAACAACCTTGGTGTGATTTGAAGATGGAAGGTGGACTATCAAATGGTATAATGAGAGCATAACATGCCACTAAAATATAGTATATGCAGGAGTAACCTTTCAGTGGAAGTGGTAAAGGATATGTTGTTCCGAAAATACCATTCAACAGAACATATGAGCAAAGTAACAATGGCATTCCTAATGGGAAGACTAGACTGGCCATTTTTTTTAATTTGACTTCATAATCTATCGTAAACTTGCTTAGTTTTTTTTTTTTACAAGGACCTGTAAGGGTGTTATATACTGATGCAGGATATATTATTTAGAAGCATCCATAGTTAAAGGAATAATGTATTTGCAGTATATGCTATTCTATACTATACTATACTACACTATACGTAAAATAACATAAAATAACAGAATATGCATAAAATAACAGAATTAATAACTAATCCAAATGTTTTCATAAAGAAGTTTATGATTTTTTTTTTTATTTCCAGTAGACCCCCACCAATAAATGCACCCACGTGGATTCCTATAAGTAATGGAATTACTGCATTATACATATAGCATGTGTTACCTTTGCGTTATCCCCATGGTCAGGTTATTGTTATTGTTTATGTCCATAACATCGTAAGACGTTTTGCCATTGATTACTGAAGATTTTGTGAACAGCTTCCATGGGCACATCATTTTTCAAGAAATAATTATTTTCTCAGACTGGAGGTGCAAAAAAGTCGTCTTTGGGCCAGCCTGCTGGATAAAAATAGATGTTGGTTGAAAAAAAAAAATAATAATAACAATCTTTAACAAGCTTTAAAAAAATAAAAAAAAAGGAAGACAACAACGCCCGCTTTAAATGAATTCAGGAAAAGGTTGCTTTCTCACACTTCTAGACGAGAAACATCCTCTGTTGACTCAAAATAAAATGACCTTCTATGATACGATTACATTGAACTATGATGATCACAATCATTTGTAGTGTTTCCTAAAATGTTTCACCTTCAATGAGGATCAGCATTCAGTAACGAATATTTTGCTTTGTTTCAATGAAATATTTATATGACTCAACGCAGAATTGCCAGTGTCTTAAGCATATAAATACCTGTGAGTTTATTCATTATGCAAATAATTGAATTGACAGGCAAATTACTTGCTAAATTTAAGTTAAACTTTCAGGTTTGAAAGTATATATCTAAGAGCCCCTAGACCGGTGGTAGGCAGCCTTTTGCTCTCCAGATGTTTTGGACTACACTTCCCATGCTTTACCAACATTATGGATGTAAGAGTATTATGAGAGATGTAGTCAACGACATGTGGAGTGCCAAAGGGTGCATACCTCTGCCCTAGACCAACCTTCAGCATTTAACAACCTCAGATAGATAATGACAATCAGACTATCGAGACTCATTGCTTAGACCGGCCACACTGATTCCACAAAGGTACTAAATATGGTCCATTCCAAAACACTAAATAACTATAGTGCCCTAGTGATGGTCTCTGTCACTTGTCCTGTTCATCACCTAGTCACTTCACCCAGTCTAGAACTCTGGAGGTAAAACTTGGCCATGTTTCTAGAGAACTGAAGAAACTATACCAGCATCTGAAGAACCAACTAGGTATTGTGAAACTCATTACTATATACAAGAGCAAGCTACTTTATCTTTAGTTCCCTACCCACTTATCATCTCTTATGCAGGAAGTGAATATTTATCCGCCAATCTAGGTTCTTCCAATGTTTTGAAATGATGTACTGCATGTATTATATAAAACTCTGTTAATTAGAGGTTTGGGATTTGTAGTTATTTGCCAGCTTTCTCTGGAAAGCAATACACAAAAAACACAAACAGGGATTTTCATTAACGCTCTATGTAGCATTTTCATGAATGAAACTACTCGGAGCCATGCACGTTTGTCTTCTTTGAAAGCTATGCAGAAGCTCATGAAAGTCTTTCCCTAACTTTACGACGTGTACAAGATGTACCCGCACAAACTTTACATGACCATTAATGATCATTACAAGATAGCAAATTGCTGCTGAGTTTATATTCTATTATAGAAAAGAGTGGGTAAGAAAAGGGGAACTTATTACATTATAAACTATACAAGTGTCATATGTGGTTATGATGCCTGGAACAACCCATTAAGAAGCTTCTGACATTCTATGTAATAAGACACACTAAAATTTAATATTACCATGTCAAGTCAAATGATGTAAATTCAATTATTGTAGCTTGATATAAGTAAACTTGCATTTTGTTTAAAAAAAAAAAAGAAAAGAAACTTAATTGCTACACCTGTATACATGTATACAGACTTTACTAGGTTTACTTTAGCATGTTTTACAAAATGAAATATAAAAAAAACCCAATATATGTAACCCCACTTACTTCATCTCTGTTCCACCACTGGTCCCCACCTGGATGAAATTTGTATATGTCAGGATGGGTTCTAGTCTGTCTCTCTGCCTCATGAGAGAGGACAGTAAATTTAAGGCACTCCTTCCACCTCCCCCCCCCGAACAGGGGAGGAGGTAAGGAGTCATCTATTTGCATTTTAATGGCATTTTTGGAATCTGCAAATCCACAAATACCGGCAGAGTCAATACAAATACCCATAATCATTTTTAATTCCGGTTTTGTTAATAAACACAGCTACGATAAAGTGTTTACTAATATACCTTCAGAATAACTATTTTTTAAGTAGTACTTTAGTCATTTGCATTGTTCGGTTTATGCTTTAATTGCAGTGGGATAAAAACAGGATTGGTGAGATTTACGTTAACAACCAATAGTTTACTTTAACCTACAAAGTGTATCACTGCAAGTAAACTGTAATGTGATATCAGTCATCACTAAATCTCAGTTTCTTTTTCTACTATATGTATTTTATTGAATCAAAAGTTAAAGTAACATACTTCAGATTTTTCTTTTTTTAAAGCTACATTTAGCAGTTTTCCAAAAAAAAAAAACTATTAACAAAGTATTCTAAACAAAACATCCATTAGTTGTTATTTTCGTTATTTCAATGTGCAAATACCACTGTTTGGGGAAGATGTATTCAGGGTTGGGTTTTTATCATAAGTAAGCAGCTGGAGGGTGTACAAATAGTTTCTATTTTTACGAGACTATGTGTGAGAAAATAATTAAGCTATTTTATTTTTATATTTCCTGTAAAGACTGTGATTCTTTAATTTAAAGGTCAGAGCAATGTCGCTCAAGCCTCTTCTAAACCGTTAATTCAATATTTTTTTTCAGCCAATGTCATGTAAAGTCACCCTTCTAAGTATTCTATTGTTAATAATTTCCTTTATAATATGATTAAACTGTCCAACTAGGCTGTCAGTTGACTTGGGTATTAGTTTTTGGACAAACACATATTAGTCCAAATTTCAAAATTACAACAAAATTAGTTGGATAAAATGTCATCCTGAAATTCATTCTTCATGCATTCGTTTAGTTTATTACAAGGAGGGAGCTAAGAGCTTGCGACTTCCTTTCAGTAATATTTAAAAATAGAAGCAGAGGGGAGCTGTGCTCCTTGACACTTCCTAAATCCCCCCCCATACGGGCCTCACCCTGTGGGGGTCCATATGACTCTGATATCAGTATGTGGGAGGTTAAATCCTCCCTCCTGCCTCTACCTGCCTTGCCGTGAGTAGGGGCAGCTCTACTAAACAGTGAACCAGTGGCTGCTCATTTCCATAATAAAACACTAGCGACTGGGCAGCAATAGCTGCCCAGTCACTAATCCAATGAAGGGGGACCTCTGTGCCCCCATAGTGGGGGGACATATTTAAATAATTAACTGGCCGAGACTTTTCTTATAACAGTGAGCAGCCACTGGCTGCTCACTGTTTAGTAAACCTGCCCCTATTTGTGCCAGGTAGGGGCAGGAGGGAGGATTTAAACTCCCTCATTTACTAATACTAAGTATTTCTTACTTAGTATTAGTAAAGTTGTCTGAAAGACCAAAATTAAGATACGGAAGGGCTTTTCGTAATTTTGGTCTTTCAGCTTTTTAGTAGATATCTCCCTAATACTTGTAGTATTGCCATAGGAGTACCAAAAATGAGCTATCTACTAAACAGCTGCATAAATTGGTACCCTCAAATATGGCAATCCCACAAGGATACAAATATAGGAAGTTATCTACTAAACAGCTTTGAGATGCAGCCACGGCCCCCAACATGGATTGGAATCTCATACGTGAGAATTTAAATAATGGCAAAATTTTGTCTTAAAAAGAATGAAACTAAGTTCAGGCGAAACTAAATTATTTGGAATCTCATTTGTGAGAATTTAAATAATGGATAAATTTTGTCTTAAAATGAATGAAACTCAGTTCAGGCGCAACTAAATTATTTGTCGTCCGAATGTATTTCAAGTGTATTCAAAGCCTAGCTAACAGCGAAACAGTTCTCATCTTTTGACAGTTCATTATACCTGCTTTGTTACATTCCAAAAATAAACCAGAAAGACATGCCTCTGGGTATAAGTATCTTCATTGTATTTTGAAGACCTTGACAATCTGCAGACTCACCCGTTAGCAGAAGTTCCAAAACCATCAAAGAATTCTGTCAGCCGCAATGTTTCTTTGCCGTGCAATAAGCTGTTAAAATAATTACGTCTGTAGCTAAGTGCTCGTATACTAGTTTTATTTGGAAATCTTCAGGATGAGAAAACTTCCTTCTCTGTGTCATCACTAACCCTAATTTACATTGGGAGTTTCCATATCTCCGCTTATTGAAGGAAATGCATGAATTGGCTGATAGAGAATTCTAGCCTCTTTCTCTAGTGTTCTGAACATGTTACACAGGTGAGACTGTATAAACGCAGTTTTGTTTCTTTTTGGTCCTTATCATTCGATCATCAGAACAAATGGAATGCTATTCTAGCTCCTAGGTTTTGGCTTTGATACTGTACATGTGCGGGAAATAAAATAAATACATAATTAAAATAAAAGACTGTCTTTTGCTAACTCGACACACAGTGCCTAAGATTAGCTTGTTTGCTTTAACCACAGTCCATATGTTAAGCACGGTGTACATACTTTTGTTTCCTTCAATTTACTTTAAAATGAGGCATAATAATCTCATATGTGTCAGGCTGTACTACTTACCATGTGACCTGTGTTTTATATCCATGACTGTACCCTGAGTATACTAGTACCTAACGTCTGTGCTTTTCTGTCACAAACGTTTAAATGTGGGATTCTTCTACATACCTCAATAAAAAGTATGATTGGAAAAAGAAAGTAAGAAAGAAAATAAAAGCTACAAAAATGTTTTAGAAATGTGTACTGTGTGCGTGTATTTCCAAAAAAACAATACAAATGTGCTGAAATATCACTTTTATCTCTTGAAGTATGTAATGGGTAACATATCTTTCCCTGAATATTTAAAAAATTGCTGCAATGTGAATAATTTGTTTTTAAATCCTAAAAATAAGTGTTTTCACAAAATAACTGGATTGCTGATATTTTAAATACTATTTTATTAATGCAATGCATTTTTCATAAGCCATAGAAGAACTTTTTGTTGGTAAGTCTTCCAAGGAGCACTTTCTTAACAGATATAGCGAGTTCCTATCAATGTGCGTATGTGCAGTTGGCTGAAAGCCAGACACGCATTTTAAACATGTCTTATATTTCTGTATCTAAAGTACACACTTGTTAATTTTATATTGAGGTTCATAGTTCTCTGTTGTTTCAGTTTGAATGTCAAGTTAGCTGGTGACTGTTTTGATAGAAAATATAGTGCACGTTTTGCATTAATAATTACCTTTTTTTTTTTTTTTTTAAATCAGGAATGCCCAGGAAGTATATTCTCAATTCTTGCAGAACTTCAGATGCCATGATGCTTTGCTAACCTTACAGCTTTTAAAGCATCAACGTAGTTGTGTCTATGGACCTGAGGATCTACTTTATGGCTTCCCATCTGCTAAATGGTAAATTCTGTACATGTGGAATATTTGAGTTGTGGATTGGACTGGACTTTCAGGTTGTAGATGATTGATTTCAACGTAATGTACTATTTTAAACTAAGTGTTAACAAGTATGTGAATGTGTAATTATTCTAAGACATTTAGAAATGCCTTTGAGCATCTCCCTTTTCCTTTTCATTATTCTAAAGTTATCTTAGTTATTTCCCTCGTTAGGGGGCTTTATTGGATGTAGCCCCATATTCTACTTCAGACACAAATTTATATGCCCTTTAAACGCCCTCCCCCATACCCCATTGTTTTAAGGGCTGTGCTACCTATCTGTGAGCTGTAGCAGCACCTGTCAATGATCTACAATTAAACCAACACATTTTAATGACTTTTAAAGAAAAGATTGGGGCATAGCCGAGCTGACATTATGATGTATAGGTGCACACTAGCACACATTAGCAAGCCTGTCTGGCTGCAAGAGAGGGCAATGACCAGGCAAGGAATATATATATATGGTGTATCCACTTACAACGTTAATCACTAATGTCTGGGATGACAAGAGGGAGAGTGTGTTTATGAGTGAAGTAGTGCGATTATGTGTGCATGTGTTTACAAAGGACAGAAAGAGAGAATGAGATATGCATGAAGATGGTTGAATGGAACACAACAATATAAAAAAACCTTTTGAGAACAGTGGGAGTAATGAAAAAGGAGTTCACAGGAAACTGAAATGAGAAGAAAATGAGGATAAGAGCTTAGATGGAAATAGAAAAGGGTAAACAGGAATGAAAGAGAGGTGAAAGAATGTGGAAGAAGGCAGGAGAATGACACAGAAAAAGCACAAGAACAAAAAGTATGAGAAAAATAAAAAAGATGTGGTTAATGTGATGGAGAAGATGGACATGGAGCATGAAAGGTAAGTGTTGATAGCAACTGGAAAAGAGGGTAGAAAACATGGAAGAGAGCTGGAGAGAACATGGAAGAGAGCTGGAGAGAACATGGAAGATAGCTGGAGAGAACATGGAAGATAGCTGGAGTGAGGAAGCTAAATGAGGGACAACGGCAATAGGAGAAATTAAAAGAACATGGAGAAACAAAGGGGAAAATGAAAACTTTAAAAATCACTGATTACTTGTATGGATTTATTTTTTTTATAAATTCTTCCTTCTTCTTTTAAATGTATATTAAAGATTTAGGATAATCCAGTTCAGGCAAAGCCAGCCCAAACATTGAAATTGAAGGGGTAAAATTGCATGGTTATATGCATTTTCAATAAAATTGTTTAAAGGACGTTAACACATTATCTTAGTGGATTTACCTGTGACTGCGCTGTCACTCTTAGGAGAACCAAAATATAAAGCATTGATACATATTATATACTATATATTAACAATGAAATATCACACATTTTCCACAGTAGACGAGTCCTATAAGCTTTTGTATTTTTTATGATGTTTATGGTATTTGAGTCATGGTAGGATGAATTTCTTAAAACACCATTTCGGAAGGACATATAGAATATAATATAGAATATCAAGTATGAATATGAAAAAAATGTACAGAAGTAAAAAAAATAGAAAAAATAATAATAATTTTGAATTCGCCATTAAGAACATTGAAAATTCCTCAAAAGGCAGTATAATTGAATGTTTCTATTAGCCTTACCTGTCTGACTATCTCTGTTTCAATCTGCTTTTTCACAGGTCAGATATATCAGACTGTGAGGACAGTGGCAGCCTTTTATATAGCTTCTCCACAGTGTTCACATTACAGACTATGCAAATCAGGTTAATAGAAAGGAGGGAACTTGATTGGAAACGTCCTTTGTACAGTGATGTGATGTAACATTTTGCTTTGCATGAATCAAATGTTTTCATTTTCAGTTTTGTGTTTTTGTTTCTCTTTTTTAGAAAGTTGGGAAATATTGGAGATTAATGTTAAAAATAAAATTTGTGGAAAGCTTACTTATAAAAGCATTCATTAGTGATGCCAAAATGCCTCACTGCCTCCTAAAATGATCTTCTGCAATAGGCTCTCATACCTTATGTTACTAACCTGTTTTGAATTTTATTTTAATTTTTGGGGGGGGTGTAGTATTTGTTTTTGTTTTTGTTTTAATGTTGGTTGTTTTTTTTCCTTTAACTCTTTTTTCACTTCATAATGATGTTTGAAGCTTTATGTCTGGAAAATAAACATAGTCACAAATATCCCCTCTGCAATAAGTGTTTTGAATTAAGAGCAGAAGTCGGTGAAAATGTTTCTTTAGGTTGTGTTATCAATTGATGTGTTCACATGTCAAAATGTGAAGTTAGATAGCAAATAGTTGGAACTTTGATGGTCATTTCAAAAAAACTTAGATACTTTCTGGAGATTTTCCAGTCAAAGTATCTTGGTTCAAACACTGACAAAGGCGCTTTACAAGACAAACACTATGAGCACCATTATGGATTATTGCAGGGTAGATGTGACGTTAGGTGTTGTTGAGAACAGAAACTAGCCTCCTGCCTCAGGACTATGGCCCATATGTTAGACTTTGGTTCAGGACTGTGGAAAGGCTTTGTTCGTGCCTTTTCCCTTGTCTGGTTCGGTGTATGGGATCCACCAAATGGATTAGACTTAGGCTGATTGTATGCCGAACCGACTGCCGAACAGCGAGACCACCAAGGGAAATCGTGTACTGCTTGTTGACTCTTTTGACCTGTATCAACACCTTAACTGCAAAGTTCTAAGCGGTCGGTTATGTGGCCACCATTCGTATGGACGAACACGTGGCGGCTGCCATCTGTAGCACTGAAATCATACAGAGGTATTTGGTCATTGAGTGTATTGAACTATAATCGGGCACTCAACGGCGCGAACACCGCTGGGACTTCCACCTTCAGTTAAGTATGGGAAAATATGTGCGAATGGAACAGCGTTTGGTGGAAGCAAACTCCTGAAACAGGGGCACATGACAAGCTCACATACGAACTGTTGTTATCGTTATTTTAATGTGTTTCGTACTCCCAAAAGAGACTGACCACTCAGCCTGAATTCATGGAACTCTTTTGGGCAGGCGCCTCATGTGCCGTTGGTCTAAACTATACCCCAATGGCGTTTCGGCTGCATTCATAGGATCTGAGTGCTTTCAGGATATATTGGGCGCTCAGATCCAGGCTTTCTGGGGATATAGGACTTGAAGGGGTACCTTATTGTTGGGGTGTTATTGATATGTATGGCCTGGACCTGAGAGTTAATGTCATTAAGTTGTGTACTTTGTCACAATCTCCTGTCAGGTCCAGTGGGGAATGCCCCTGGAATATATATTAGGAACCCCCTTGCATAGTGACATGCATATGAGGCCAGTTGTGGCTGCCAATAAATCAGTTCTCCTTCACCCTCAACATAGAGCCTCATCTCATGCTGGGAGGGAATAGCTATATTTGCTACTCTGGGGATTGCTATAAGCACTATACTCCCTTGGATTATAATCACTTCTCTTTTAAGAGCATACTGCTACACTCTCTTGGAGAAGAGGTTATCTCACTGGAAGCTGGATCCCTGACTTGGATCCAGGGTGGGTGGAGGACAGCTGGCCACGGGGACTGCAGTGGTTATGGTGTCGAGTGGAGTGCTTGGAAGTACTCGGAGTTACTAGGAAGCATCAGTTGGCGGAGGCACCCAGTTGGGGTGCCAAGCAGTCCGCCACAGGTGTCTTTGGGCATTGTCCTTTGTTTTTTTTCCAACCATTATGATGTTGTTTTACAAAAACAGGGCTCTCTCGGCAGCTACTTAGATAATGCAGATAATTCACTTCTGAATTGTGCATCTAAAGCCCTCAAACCTTGGACAACAATTATAGGTCGCATGGGCCAGTGGACAGATCCATTTTTTTTCACGTTACCAACCAGTATGTTAAGTAAACATAATTTATGATTCATTAAGCTCCAGTCACCCAGGCCTAGACCAGACATAAGGCAAATGCCTGGTGGGCCACGATTGCCAAGGGCAGAAGCCAATAAGAAAAGGTCAAATAATTTCCCTTGTCGACCCATGCAGGTGACCAATAATCTAAAAAGGGAGCTCTGTCCACTCAAGGGTTGGTGGGGAGATTCCCTAAAAGTTTCCATGTTGTAAATTTCCTGCAAACTATGATAGTATCAGTATATTGCCAGGGTAACCCAAGGGCAGGGGCGGACTGACCGGTCGTGCACTTCGGACATGGTCCGAGGGCCCGGCCGGGAGGGGGGCCCACCGCCAGGGCCGCCATCAGGGGGCCCGGCGGCAGGGCAGGATTGGGGGTGGCATCTGGGGACTGCGGAAGAAGGTGCCACCAGGTGGCTGGTCCGGTGGCACACTCTAAGGGGTCCAGCCGCGTTTCACGCTGGAGCCTCCCTCATGCTCCCTTGCGGTTCCCACAATTCTCAGCACAGGATGTGGGAACCGCAAGGGAGCATGAGGGAGAAACATGCTCCTCCCTCCTTCCGTCCTCAGCGTTAGTGACAGGACAGGAGTGCCGCCGGACCGGCGAGGCTGCCACCCGGCCCGGCGGCTCCAGCCTGGAAAGCGGCCGACCCCCCTGACTTCTGTCGGTAAATGGGAGGGGGGAGAGAGAGAGAGACACAGAGAGAGGAGGGAGAGACAGAGGGGGAGAGAGATTGACACAGAAAGAGGAGGGAGAGACAGAGGGGGACAGAGAGTGACATAGAGAGAGGAGGGAGAAAGAGACAGAGTGGGAGAGAGAGTGACACAGAGAGAGGAGGGAGAAAGAGACAGAGGGGGAGAGTGGCCTAGAGAAGAGGAGAAAAAGACAGAGGGAGAGTGGCTTACAAGAGAGAGGAGGAGAAAGAGACAGAGAGGAGGAGAAAGTAGCGAAACTAGAAGAGAGAGGAGGAGAAAGAGACAGAGGGAGAGGGTGGCCTAGAGAAAGGAGGGAGAAGAGAGAGAGAGAGAGAGGGAAGAGAGAGTGACACAGAGAGGAGGGAGAAAGAGACAGAGGGGGAGAGAGAGTGACACAGAGAGAGGAGGGAGAAAGAGACAGAGGGGGAGAGAGGGTGACACAGAGAAAGGAGGGAGAAAGAGAGAGGGGGAAGAGAGAGTGACACAGAGAGAGGAGGGAGAAAGAGACAGAGGGGGAGAGAGAGCGACACAGAGAGAGGAGGGAAAAAGAGACAGAGGGGGAGAGAGAGTGACACAGAGAGAGGAGGGAGAAAGAGACAGAGGGGGAGAGAGAGTGACACAGAGAGAGGAGGGAGAAAGAGACAGAGGGGGAGAGATAGGGACACAGAGAGAGGAGGGATAAAGAAACAGAGAGGGAGAGAGAGTGACACAGAGAAATGAGGGAGAAAGAGACAGGGGGAGAGAGAGTGACACAGAGAGAGGAGGGAGAAAGAGACAGAGGGGGAGAGAGAGTGACACAGAGAAAGGAGGGAGAAAGAGACAGAGGGGGAGACAAAAAGGCACACAGAGGGGCTGTATATATCACTGGTGGATCACCCCATCCCCCGGCCGATCTCTCTCCCCGGTCTGCAGGCACCGTGCGGGCAGCCGACAGGGGAGGGAGGAAGAGAGGACCCGGGAGCTCAGCCTGCAGCTCCTCTGGTTCCTTCTCGCGCGAGCACAGAGCGTTGCCGCGATTACCACGGCAACGCTTCGGCTCTTGCGAGAGTGACCTCTAGCCCTGGAGCTATCGGCTAAAGTTCACTCTCAACACTGCGACCACCAGGGATTCCTGGTGGTCGCAGTAGTGAGAGTGAACTCTAGCGCAATACACTCACTGCCCCCACACACACACACCCTACTACTAATTACTAATTTGGATGGGGGCAGGGGTAGGTAGAAAAATAATTGGAAGGGTTAGGGGGGCTACTAATAAGGATAGGGGGAGAGGGGTAGGTAGAAAAATAATTGAAAGGGTTTAGGGGGGTTACTAATATGGATGGGAGGAGGGGAAAGGTAGAACAATAATTGGAAGGGGTTATGGGGAGTACTAATATGAATGGAAATGGTAGGGTGGGTTCTAATATGCATGGAACGGGTTAGGGGGTACTAATATGCATGGAAGGGGTAGGGGGGTTTAATATACATGGAAGGGATAGGTGGGGTTCTTATGTGAATGGAAGGGGTAGGGGTGGTTCTAATATTCATGGAAGGGGTAGGTGGGGTTCTTATGTGAATGGAAGGGGTAGGTGTGGTTCTAATATTCATGGAAGGGGTAGGTGGGGTTCTAATATAAATGGAAGGGGTAGAGACGGGTAGTAAAATGCACTTCTGAAAGTGTCACTGAATGGCAGTTAGGAAGTGTTTTATTGCTCCCTGCTCGCACTCTCCTATTTCGTCATTTTGACGAAATAGGGAGCGCGGCATCAGGAGGTTCCCGACGCTGTATCCGGGTAAGTAAAATCCCTTCCCTGTAGTGACCCTTTAATGTTATTATTTTATCATTTATATAGTGCCAGCAAATTCCGTAGCCCTGTACAATGGGATAAACAACTCCTAGTTTACAAAATAAGAATATACCCGGCGAGTAAAAATGCTATCCCCTCAGATTTTGGGGGGTTCCTACACCCATGAGAGAGGGGCACATTCGCTCCATAAGACGCACAGACATTTCCCCTCACTTTTGAGGAGGAAAAAAGTGCATCTTATAGAGCGAAAAATACAGTAAATTTCATAATGTTATAATATGTCTACAACAAGCAGTAGAGGATTGTATATCATAATTCTGTTTATCCATTGTACACCCATCACATTTTTGTAAATATTTTATTATAACTTTTTATGTGACAACACTAAAGAAATGACACTCTGCTACAATGTAAAGTAGTAAGTGTACAGCCTGTATAACAGTGTAAATTTGCTGTCCCCTCAAAATAACTCAACACACAACCTTTAATGTCTAAACCGTTGGTAACAAAAGTGAGTACACCCCTAGGGGGAAATGTCTAAATTGGGCCAAATTAGACATTTCCCCTCCCAATGTCATGTGACTTGTTAGTGTTACAAGGTCTCAGGTGTGAATGGGGAGCAGGTGTGTTAAATTTAGTGTTATCGCTCTCACACTCTCTCATACTGGTCACTGGAAGTTCAACATGGAACTGTGAGTACTGTATATATAATGAAAGCACCATTACAGGTCAGAGGACACAGATACGATTCTTGTTGTGACAGCAAGCAATATATATATATATATATATATATATATATATTACTTGAATCTGATTACTACATTCACAGTATCTTTTGTTAGTCAGTATTGCCATTAAATTATATCTTTATGCAACGTGTAGCTTCTGCTGACTATGGATAAAAGTAGATATAAAACAACAAAATAATGGGTAATAATAATCAATTATTAAAATAAACAATACTGGCTGACACCCTGCTAAATACTGTATGCCACCTTTGCTAAACTTATGTTTGCATCAATAAAAAATGATTGACACAAAACAAAATAAAAAAAAATACCAGAATAACTAAAGTCTGAATAGTGGGGAAAAAAATTCCTCCTTGTCAATGATCTATTTTAACTAAGCATCAGCTAGTAAGGTAATACATTTGTTTTTTTAACTCCTTCGCAGTATTATCATTTGTCTAATGCAGGGCCGGACTGGGGAAAAAATTAGGCCCGGGCATTTTTCAATCAGAGCGGCCCCCTAAGAAGGGGGCGGGGCCAGAGAGGGTGTGTTTTGTCATCACTAATGACAAGCACGCCTCCTCTCAAAGTGAGCATGTTGGTTCAATGCGCAGAGCTGCGCTGAAGAGCTCTGGCATTAGAAAAAGGCCCTGTATTTGTTCTGCGCAGCGCAAGCAAATTTAATAACATGCTTGCGCTGTGTTTGCTTTTAAATTGTCTCTGGTGTCTCCATAAGTGGGATACCAGAGGACAAAAGGGCCAGGAAAGTGTATGGTGCATGTGTTTGGAGCCTGCTTGTGGGATTGCGTGTGTGTAGAGTGTGGTGTGGTATTGTGTAAATAGGTCAATTTCATATGTGTTTGTGGTGTAATATGTGTGGCATGGGGCTGTAGAGAGTGTGTGTATAGGTGGCATAGTGTTATAGGGGATGTAGCGAATGTGTGCATACGGGCTGTAGTGTGTGTGTATAGGTGACGTAGTGTGTGTAGGGGTTGTAGAGAGGGTGTGTTTAGAGAATGTTGTATGTGTTTGCTGACAAGGAATGTAGTGTGTGTGTAGGTGGTGCAGTGTGTGTGTAGGAGATCTAGTGTGTAAAGGACCCAGAGTGTGTATAGGAGATGTGTGTGTGTGTGTGTGTGTGTGTATAGAGGATTAAGAGTGCATATAAGGTAAGGGATCTAGCGTGTATCTGGAGCGTAATGTATGTAGTGCTGTAGTGTGTGTGTGTGTGTGTGTATATATATATATATATACATACATATATATATTTGGACGTATTGTATGTGTGAGGGGCGCAGTGTGTGTGTATGTAAGAGGGGTGCTGTGTGTGAGGGTGTTTTTATCTGCCGTCACATTCTAATTTTCTTTGTCTGTTAACTCACTGAGGGTTATTTTATATATTATATATATATATATCTGTAAATATATATATATATATATATATATATGTGTGTGTGTGTGTGAGCGAGGGTGCTGTGTGTGAGTGAGGGTGCTCTGTGCCTGAGTGCGCTGTGTGTGTCTGGGTGCGCTGTGTGTGTCTGGGGGTGCTGTGTGTCTGGGGGTGCTGTGTGTCTCTGGGGGTGCTGTGTGTGTCTGGGTTCTGTGTGTCTGGGGGTGCTGTGTGTCTGGGGGTGATGTGTATGTCTGAGGGTGCTGTGTGTGAGTGAGGGTGCTGTGTGTGAGTGAGGGTGCTGTGTGCCTGAGTGCGCTGTGTGTGTCTGGGGGTGCTGTGTGTGTCTGGGGGTGCTGTGTGTGTGTCTGGGGGTACTGTGTGTGTGTCTGGGGGTACTGTGTGTGTCTGGGGAGTTACTGTGTGTATGTCTGGGGTGCTGTGTTTCTGGGGGTGCTGTGTGTTTCTGGGGGTGCTGTGTGTGTCTGGGGGTACTGTGTGTGTCTGGGGGTACTGTGTGTGTTGGGGGTGCTGTGTGTCTGGGGGTGCTGTGTGTGTCTGGGGGTGATGTGTGTCTGGGGGTGATGTGTGTGTCTGAGGGTGATGTGTGTGTCTGGGGGTGCTGTGTGTTTCTGGGGGTGATGTGTATGTCTGGGGGTACTGTGTGTGTCTGTGGGTGATGTGTGTGTGTGAGTGTGATTTTTTAATTTAAATTATTTTTTTATTTTATTAATAATAATAATTTTTTAAAAAGTTATATCCCCCCCCTCCCTTCTTACCTTTAGCCTGGGAGGGGGGGGGACCATTTTGCCTGGGACGGGGGGAGCCGTTCTGCCAGGGAGGAGAGCCATGCTGCCTGATCCCTGGTGGTCCTAGTGGTGAGCGTGAACTCTAGCCTGTAGGCTAGAGTTCACTCTCGCGAGATCTGAGCGTTGCCGTGGTAACCGCGGCAACGCTCAGAATCCCGCGAGAGGACCCGGCGGAGCTGCTGGATAGAGCTCCGCCGGTCCTCTCCTCCCTCCTTCAAACCCCAGCAAGCGGCCGCCTGGAAGTGTCTCTGGGCCGGTAAAGGGAGATCTTTGATCTCCCCACCGGCCCATGGAGGCACACAGCGGGGCCGGCGCTCGGGTAGCGCTGGCCCTGCAGGAGCCGGCCGGGGAGATCCTGTGATCTCCCCTGCCGGCCTCGGCCCCACGGCCATCGCGGCCCACCGGGCATTTGCCCGGTATGCCCGATGGCCAGTCCGGGCCTGGTCTAATGTCTTTGGATCTCCTCCTTTATTTGCAGGTTTAAAATTGATTTTATTGTTATTTTTTAATACATTTAATGTATATATATATATATACTGAAAGCACCATTGCAGGTCAGAGAACACAGATACTGCTATTGTTGTGACAGTAAGCAATACAAATATAATGCTTTTGTTGGTCAGTATTGTCATTAAATTAAAGTAGATATAAAACAAGGCAAAAAACATGTTACATAAAATATAGAAAGAGAATTTGTAAAAAGTCCACCACAAGACCAAGGAGTTTAAGCCCTCCAACTTTATTAGAGAAAGTAACAAAAACTTAAAAAAAAAAAAATGGAGTTTTAAAACTGTAACGGAACCGCTGGCACCCCGACCGGGTACCTTCCGCCGACGGATGCTCCTAGTGCTTTCCGAGGACTCCAAGCACTCTGCCTGACACCATAACCACTGCAGACCCCACGAACCGCCGCAGCTTGGTTGGGATCTCGCCGTCTCCACCCACTCTGGACCCAGGACCAGGGTCCAGCTTCCAGCAGGTCGACCTCTCTCCGAATTCCAGAGAGCAGGAACAGGAACAAGCTCTTAGCAGAGCTTAGTGATTATACCCTGGGAGTATAGTGATTATAGCAATCCCCAGAGTGTAGTTTCTCCAATCCCCCAAACATGAGCCGAAACTTCATGAAGGTACAAGATGATCTGACTCCAATGAGCGTTTATTACTCCTTATATACAAGTTTTCAGGTCAGAGGCACACCCCCTGGACCTGGTGTTAAACTGTGACAAAAGGGACACAAACCAATGGGAACACTAATAAACATGATAACACTCTCACACATAACTCTCACACAATGAAATCCCTCCTCTCCATCCTGGAGATAATTGGCTTAAGGCACTGCAGTAAACTCAATTATCTCCAGGTACAGAAAATATCTACATTTAACACTAACAGCAAAATATGTAAAAGTACATAAAAATACATAATTCTTATTTTATTACACAGAACCCCCACATTTAACCTATCCCCAGATAGCTCGGATCTGAGCGCCCAATCTAGGTGAACAGCGCTCAGATCCCATGAGCAGAGTAGATTTTCCATGGGGTAAAGCATAGCAAGGGCTGTTGAGAAACCAAGGAGGGACAAAAGCAGTCAGTTCCAACTGGTTTGGCAGTGTGCCTGGGACAACGCCCTGCTGGAGAACAATAGACAGGAAATGGGGGAGGGGAAGAAACACACCTTCCCATGGATTCCAATGGGAAGAAACTGTCTTTAGAAGCCAATAAGCCCCAAATAGTCTTTTTAAATGGCAATACACCCCAGGGCCATAGTCATGAGGAAGGAGGCTGGCAATCAGGCTCCTCCAAAAGCCGGGGGCAAAGGGCAGCTTGTCACCTAACAATCCAGGGACAAAAGGCATTTCGTCACAAAAACATAACCTTTTTTTTCAATGTCTCATTTTTATTTATTTTGCATTGTAAACAAAGCATAACAAATCATATATCCAAACAAAGAGAGGTACAATTTCAGGAACAAAGCAACCTGTACATTAAAGTTACAGTATTCTTGCGGAGCATATTACATTCATCATAATCAAATATTGATATATACATTCACAGTACAGTCTCATTTTTAGTCAAAGTACAATCAATACTGTGGCCCTGTAGATGAAAGTTGTGTGGTCTGACCTTGTTCGGCAGTGCAACCCCTGTGTACATTGGTTGGCTATGTCTACTATGGATATATAGAGAAGAGTTTAGAACTTCAAGAGAAGCGGAGAGATAGAGAGAGGGAGAGAGAGGTTTAAGGGTTAAGAGAGTAACATATCTTTTTGTGCTTATTAAGCATCCACTATAGTCTTGCTTACACATTTTTTTTGTATTGTAATATTCTTTCCTATCATTTTAGTAAGTCAGACCTATGGATAAACCAGTTAGCCCATATGTGGGTGCCTTTGGCTTTTATGCGGTATGCCATTTGTTCACGGTAATAGATGTTGTCTACTCTTTCTAAAACTTCCTTTAAAGTGTATGGTTGTGGAGACATTCACCGTGCTACTATACTGGTTTTCGTTGCTAAAAGGAGATGTAGTATTATTTCTTTATGCGGAGTGTTCGCAAGTGCGGGAATCATATAAAGCAGATAAATCTATGGTCAGAATGCTAATTTAGACCCTGTTATTTGTTGTATGGTTGATTCTAGAAATGTCTTTTGTTACCCAGGTGGTTGAGCCCCTGAGCTTTGAGTGGCTGGCTGGTCTTAAGCAGAGATAAGAGACTGGAACAGGAAGATGGTAATCGTAGTCAGGCAAGCCGAGGTCAGTGGGAAGGAGAAGCAGCAAAGTCAAACAGTCCAAATTCAGCAACAGGTAGGAGAAACAGGAACAAGCTTGATTATAGAGTACAGGAACCACAATAATCTGGCAAAGGTACAGAGACAGGAAGTGACTTATATAAGCCAAAAACCAAACTCATGACCAGACACCTGACCAGACACAGCTGAAGAGAGTTGGCACTGATATCATTGCTTGTAGAGTCAAGGTTAGCAGCATGGAAACCAAGGTTTGAAACCCAGCAGAGTCAGTTCCTCACAGAAGGCCTCCCACTGTGTTAAGCAATGTGAGGCTGCTTTGGTAATCTTCAATGTCTGAAACCATTGATATAAAGGAAACATACCTATGTTGGACAGTTCTGTGTACCATAAACATAGCGGTTTCGATTTAGGTAAGTGTCCTAGACATTTATATCCGAATGCCGTTATTTCTGAGGCATTGTATTTGTGTAGTTGTCTACTAGTAATAATATATTCTCAAATATGTAAAAAAATTCCCGTGATGAGAGGGAGAACTATTTTTGGAGGTCAGAGAATGACTTAATGCCTTCTGTATCACACAACTTATCTATGGCATGGATCCTCATGTCTGCCCATTGTGGAACTGAGAGGTCTGTTTGTTTGGACCCATTAGGTTCGGTGTCCAGGTATTCCATGTTTTTGTGCAAGAGAGTTTCGTTTTCTGCACAGCCTTTAGGGGTTCGGCTTGCAAAAGTAATGATGTCATATAATTTGGTGCCATGGAAGCACTCTCTAGAGATAGCACAGAGAAGTCTAAAGACTTGTTAGGAGATGTATCCCTTGTGAGAGTGTGGATACTATATAATATGTTCGGACTCATGGTATTCCCAAGACCCCCTTCTGCGTGGGTCTCCTAACTCTCCCATGTGAGATCCGCGGAGGACGTTTTTTCCAAACATGAGCATTGATGAGAGCTTGAAATTTCTTCAGAATAGCATTAGGTATCTCAATTGGGATTGTCCGGAATATGTACAATATCTGTGGCATGACCATCATCTTGATGGCATTTACGCGACCCAGCCACAACACTTTCGGGTTTACGCATTTTTTAATTGTTGGTCCAACTTATTTAACATGGGTACATGGTTTTCTGCTATTTAAAGGCTAGATGTTCTTGTCATTTGGATACCCAGTTAGGTAAGGGACTTTTTTCGCCAGTCAAAGGTGTATTTGTCCCGCAATGCTTGAGTGATTTGGGTCGGTAGTCTTACAGGGAGTGCTTGAGTCTTTTTAATATTATTTTTATAATATGACATGCGACTCTATCTATTTATCTATCAGTTGCATTAATCTCAGTAGGGATGTGTCTGGGTGGGAGAGAAATAAATGCACGTCATTTGTGAATAACGCTACTTTTTGTTCCCCTAGGATGTATCATTACCCGAGATTGCTATTGATTTTTTTTATTATGTTGAATGAGCGTCTTTAGGCATAAACCTTTATATATTTTAGTTGGAAAAAATTGTCAATGCCCCAATTGGTGAACACCATTTATGTTCATTTAATACTTTACTAATATCTAGAACATCCAAGATAACCAAATAGTTTAAATACAATGAGAATTGAATCAGTTTTAATTGCTAGTAGTCAAATCCAAACCACTTGGGGATAATGATAAATAATTGAATTAGATTCCTATGTAACAATTATGTAGCATTTAAAAAAAAAATTGGGCTGTATTGACTCGCATTCCACCTGACCAATATTACCAGGATCCTCAGGAGTGCTGTACTGTATCTAATATCTCTAATAATATATACATTTTTAAAAGTAAATTTTTTACCAATTTTTTGTTATTCTCTTAATATAAAACAACAAAATAGAGGGTAATAATAATCAGTAATTAATAATTAAAATAAACAATATTGGCTAAATACAGGCAAGTTTGTGGATATAAAATATAAACAAATGTACTATACAAAAATCCAAACTATATACAAAATCCAAATATTTATTATACATGACTGCTGACCCCAGACCAAAACTCCCACCACCCGTTGCCCAATAAATACACAACACCTTCTTTATGGGTAAGGGCAACGGCCACAGCTTTATTAACAGAATTAACATCGATTATCACCAGCGTCCACAACCTGTCAGCTGTTGGGGGATTACCAACAGACAGCTCTATCAAATGACCCACGAGTCCAATGCAGCCTGCCCCCGCCATCAGCTCTCAGCAGGCTGCGACTCCCCAAGCCGCTTGGGCACTTTCTTCCAAACCTCTTCGCTGGCCAGGACTACCGCGAGCTGTGACAAAACAAAGAAACAACAGCACACAACCAACAACAACACCATCATAACACACGTTTTGTGGGAGGGTGGGCGGGAAGCTAGCAACACTACACCTCTGCCCAGGAACTGGTGAGTACCCTCCCCTTTTTCCCCATCTTAATGTCCCCCCATGTGTAACAATGTATCCCCTTGTGACCCAACCCCTTATCCCTGCCAGCAGTCATGTCCTCCCTTCCTTAATGTCCAGGGAGGTACTTGACTGCTGACCCCAGACCAAACTCCCACCACCCGTTGCCCAATAAATACACAACACCTTCTTTATGGGTAAGGGCAACGGCCACAGCTTTATTAACAGAATTAACATCGATTATCACCAGCGTCCACAACCTGTCAGCTGTTGGGGGATTACCAACAGACAGCTCTATCAAAAGACCCACGAGTCCAATGCAGCCTGCCCCCGCCATCAGCTCTCAGCAGGCTGCGACTCCCCAAGCCGCTTGGGCACTTTCTTCCAAACCTCTTCGCTGGCCAGGACTACCGCCACCGCGGTTCCTCCCTACCTACTCCCCTGGGAGGGACCGCGCCCCCCCGCAGCCAGCGCCTCCTCAATACCTGCCTGAAGACCCGCATTCAGGATATCCAATCCTATGAGGGAAAGGTGCACCCCATCCTTCCGCATCAAGTCGGAATTGTCCCCTTCCAGCTCCCTGTGCCTAATGACAAAACCACCAATCCGGCGGACAAATTTTCCGATGGCCACGTTGAGCCTGCGCCTACTACGCTCCACGCCCTTAGCATGCGGCAGCGAACGCCAACGCGGCCTGGACACTATGTCCGACCAGATCAGGGTCAACTCGGGGAAAAGAGCCATACACCGAGCCAGATCGTGTCTAATCGCATGCAGGAGGTCCACTGACCTACTGCGCCCCAGGTCATTTCCCCCTGCATGAATTACTAGGGTTACTGGCCCCGACACGTACCTACGAAGGGATACGCACTCCGAATACAGCTGCTGCCACAACATACCCCTAATGCCCCTCCACCTTACCCTGGCTATCTCGTAGGAAAAACCCAAATTCCTCCCGTATGGACGCTCCTCAGCTCGCCGCGCAGCCCAATAAACGTAGGAATGTCCCAGTATCCAAATGCAGCGGGGCCGAGGACCTACGGAGAGATTGCATTATAGTAAATGAGGTCTGACATAGGACCTGTAGCGCCGTGAACCCCATCTACCCAAGCGCTGAATCGCTGCGATCTATGAGAAACCCCACAAACTAGCCTGGGTGGCCGCCCCTATCCGAAAAGAATGAGTAGAATAATGGCGAGGATTCACCCCGCATGCAACCAAGGCAGCACGGAACCTAGCTGAGAACTGATAACGTGTAAGGGGGGACCCATCCCTATGAACCAGAAAGGAGAGGCACCACATCGGCCGAATCTGCAAATACTCTGAGAAAAGACGGACCGGACAAAACCTGCCTCTCGTGGCACCGATACGCACCCTACCTGGTCTGTCTTGTAACGCCGTATGCAAACATCCACGTAGTCCTCGGACCACCGGATATCCGCCATGAGCAACGGCCCCACCGCCCAACGGTTGCGTGCCACCAACTCGCCCACCCTAAAAGCTCCAAAAAAACAAAAAGCAAATGCAATCCGAAATAATGAGGCTTCATAGTCTGAGAAACAAACCGCCCCCATAGCCGCCAGGATCCGTCCCAGCAAGTCAGCCGACACCGGGAGGCGGCGGTCCGGGGCCCTTCTAAGTCTCCAACCCCGAATAACCCGCTGTATACCGAACCACCGAGAAACGCCTTGCCAACCCATAGACCGACAAAGAAAGGATAGGGCGCTCAAAGCCTTCTCGGCCGCAGAACAAGACTTACCCTGCGCAAACATGGACTCCAACAGTAGCAGAGTCGCCTCCAAGCGCCCGGACTCCGACCCCAGCATCAGGTCCTGCGAAAACGAGGACAGCCACCTCCGCCAGACGGCTTGATATGCATTCCAGGTAGCGTCAGCTAAGGAGTCCGACACCAAGCTCCTCAATCCTCCAAATCGATCTCCCATAAGGAAACCGGACATCGGATACCCACAGCCTCCGCGGCTGGCGCCGACTCCCGAAAACGGTCCCACTGAAACCGAGAAAGAGAGTCAGCTACCACGTTGTCAACACCCGGGACATGACAAGCTCTAATCCAAACATTGAACTTTAAGGAAAGAAGTACCAACCGTCGCAGTAGCGCGAGAACAGGAGGGGAACTGGAGGTGGAACGGTTTATCACATGGACAACACTCATGTTGTCCGTGTGAAAAACAACAGTCCTGTTGGCCAAAGCCTCCCCCCAGAGCTCCAGAGAAACAACAATGGGAAACAACTCCAAAAACGTCAGGTTACGCATAACATCCAAACCCCGCCATCGAGTTGGCCATACCTCCGCGCACCACTTACCCTGAAAATATGCCCCAAAACCCACGGAGCTGGATGCGTCCGTGAAGAGGTTCAACTCCGAGTTAGACGCAGCCTCCAGCAACCAGCAGGAGCGTCCATTGTAGCGCTCCAAAAAGGAGCTCCAAACTTGGAGGTCCGCGCGCAGACGCCGCGTGACTCGGATAAAATGAAAAGGCTCCCGAACCCCTACCGTGGACAAGGAGAGGCGCCTGCAGAACGCACGTCCCATTGGAAGAACTCGGCAAGCGAAGGCCAAGTGCCCCAGAAGCATCTGCATTTGCCGCAACTGCACCTTCCTCGCCCCTCGAACCAGGTCAATCGTCCGCAAGAGAACCGACACCTTCTCTTCCGGCAGCCTAAAAACCATACCGACAGAGTCGATCTCAATCCCCAAAAACGACAAAACCCGAACCGGGCCCACCGTCTTAGCCTCTGCAACGGGGACCCCGAAATATCCCATGACAGCCCGAAACGTTTGCAAAAGACGCTCACACTCACCCGAACCCGGAGGGCCAACGAAAAGGAAGTCATCCAAGTAGTGAGTAGCAGACACCAAACCCGCCTCCTGAAGCGTTACCCATTCGAGAAAACAGGAAAACATTTCAAAATAAAAACAAGAAATAGAACAACCCATGGGCAAACACATGTCGTAGTAAAAAACCCCCTGAAAAAAACAGCCTAGCAAGTGAAAACAGGAGGGGTGAACTGGCAACAGACGGAAAGCCGATGCTATGTCAGATTTTGCCAACAAAGCACCTTGCCCGGCCCGACGAACTAATTCCAAAGCCCTATCAAATGATGCATATCGCACGCGACAGATGTCCTTGCCAATGGCATCATTTACCGATTCACCCGACGGGTAGGATAGGTGCTGGATCAAACGAAAGGAACCTGGGTCCTTTTTGGGAACCAACCCCAGAGGGGAGACCCTCAGGTTAGGAAAAGGTGGCGCACTAAACGGGCCAGCCATGCGACCCGCCTGCACCTCCACCTGCAATTTTCGCTGTAAAATATCTTCTTTGCCCTTAACCGAGCGGAGATTGTCCGCGAACTGAGGGAAAGAAGAGGGAACAAAGGGGATCCAGAAACCTACCTGAAAACCATCAAACAATGTCTGAGCATCGCGACCCCTATGATACCGGGCGAGCCACGGGAGCATCCTTAGGGCGTCCACCGGCGTCCTCTCCCCTAGGTACGTCATCTCGAGAGGGACCCTTTCCCGAAACTGGCTTCCCCTTACGGAAGCAGCGCACCGCGGGGTGGGCTCCCCCGCAGTGTGCACACTCATGGCGGAACCTGCAGGAGCTATACCAGCGGCAGTGGCTCTCATTAAAGAGCCAACACACACCTTTCCTCTGCCCTGCTGAGGAGCCGGAGTTACCTCCGGCAGGCCCGGGAAAGGGGGATGGTCTACTGGGAGTCATAAGTAACAGCCATAGACTGCCATCCTGCACGGCGAAATCCATACCCGGGCACACCGCCATCTTTTGTCGGAATTGCTGGTCATAGCGATACCAGCATTGCCCGCCATAAATTTTGTAGGCCCCCCAAATCAGATCTAAGTACCCGAACAGGGCCGGAGCCTTATCTGGGAACCGGCGCACTAGGATACTGGCAAATATGTTAAACCCCTGCAACCAATTACCAAAGGTTCTGGGTATCTGCTTACCTTTTTCCGCCTCGGGTACCTCCCCACGGCGTGGTCTGTCCACTGAATCCTTGTCGGGAGAGACCAAAGACAGCAGATCCACATACTCACCTCTCCAAATCTTCTCTTGCACGTCCATAGGGACATGCAAACCTAACGGTGCAAGATCACATCCCACCGAACCGGCACGAAAAGCCCCTGCGGCAGGCTGAGCCCTAAGGGTTTGAGAACATCCCTGCGGCTGACCCTCAGCCAGCCCTGGGAGACCCTGTCCCTGAACCTGTCTAGTATCCAGCCCAGTAAGATGGGAAGGGAAAGTGGCCACTAGGGTCCTAAGCAAGCGCAAGCACTCACTAGCCTGATCTTGGGCCCCAGTCCCTGGCACGCCGGCGCCATGTAACCACCACCGGACCGCTGGGGAACTGCAGGCACCGAAACCTCCTCCTCTTCAGAACCAGAATCCAACCAAGGGCTCCCAGGGACATCTGCAGCTGGACCTGAGGTGTGCTCCCGGTTAACCGTTCCGAAACCGGCTGCCTCAGGGTGATGGGGGTTGACTCCGGCTGTCTGGGCTCTCCTGAGGTCTCCTCTTCTCCCTGCCGACCGTCCTCTGCGTCCGGCGCCCTGAGAACTCCGTGTTCTGGACCGGGCGCCGACGTTGTGTGTCATTTCCGGGTTCGGGACGCCGCCGGAGCGCGTCACTTCCGGGTCCCGTGATCCGGCGGGCGCGTCACTTCCGGTTGCGCCCGATGATGACGTCCGGCGGCCTGACGCACGCCGACGCTTCCACTCACTTCCGGCGTCCTCTCTCTTCCCGCCGTTTGGACCGGAAGAGACGGCGGGCTCCGAGATCTTCCCGCCACGCCGCCATCTTGTCCACCAACGATGATGGCCGCCGCCGGTCTCCTTCCACTCCTCACCGGGGAAGACCTGGCGGTGCCAATCCGCTGTTCCCGCTGGCGACCTCGACGTCTGGACACCGGACTGGGGGACAGGCGCGTAGGAGGCCTGGAACGCCTGGTCCTCCTACCGCCATCCAACGGAATAGAAGAAGTCCCTGAAGCTGCAGCAGGAGCCGGGCGATTATCCACCCCAGCGATCACCTCCTCCAAAGCACCAGATCCATGAGAGGCAAGGTACGCCTGCAGTAAGGCTACCACATCTTCCCTTGACACAGCTGAAGCCATTCTCCCGATGCCAGATGAGGGGGAAGTCAGGTAAGTAGAAAATCCAAATGAAAATAGTAATAATTGAAAATTCTTTTTTTTTTTTTTGGACAGTCCCAGGGGAAGCTAGCAACACTACACCTCTGCTCAGGAACTGGTGAGTACCCTCCCCTTTTTCCCCATCTTAATGTCCCCCCATGTGTAACAATGTATCCCCTTGTGACCCAACCCCTTATCCCTGCCAGCAGTCATGTCCTCCCTTCCTTAATGTCCAGGGAGGTACTTTAAGTATCATAATCATGTACGGATATTTAAAAGGGTGTGACAGAACAGTGTAAAATTACAGAAGCGAAAAAGCAGACAAACAGCAAACTCCCTTTCACAATATTCCTTTTGTGTACAGTATATTGATAATTAATGTTCTCAATAGGGGCATGGCTTCTGCAAAGGGACATGACAGTCTGGCACCCATTTGCACTTGGCAATTGAAGAAAGGTCCCAGCACAAACTGATCGTCCAAAACGGCCTTTATTGGATAACAGAGTGGATAACATTTAGAGACTTTCTAAAGGCATGTCATTCCCCACAACACATTACACGTTTATAGTGCATAATCAACTATTAATCAACAATTATTCCCAATCGTGTTATCACTCCAGGTAACACCCACACAAACAGTGGAAATAACAACAGATGTGGTAATCACATCAATCGTACTTGAAATACACAATAAACACGCCCCAAGCCCCCAGGGCAGAAATAATACAAGCAGGTTCATGAGAGCATAACTGCAGTGATTTAACAAACCATTGCATGAAGTATCATCGGTAATACCAAAGTTGCAAAAAATCTCATAATGAACAAGTGTACTTGCATACTAAATAGTTGTTGTTTTAGTTACATCCTTTAGTTACTAATGGAGGTAGTGACATCAGGTATGACAAGAACAACTATCCTGTATGTCCAGAAAAAAATCCCAACGTTCAGAGTGGAAATTATGCATGCTGTTCTGTGAGGTCACATAGTTATCGCAACCCAAAACCACACATTCATAATGTGTACCAATATAACCAGGAAGTAAAACAACATCAATACTACTTAGTTCCAATATTATTTTCTTATTACAAAATATGTTACATTCCCTCAAATCATAAATAGTCTGAAATCCCATGCCTAAAAGAGAACTCTTACTAAAGTGAAAATTCAAGGTGAATTCAAAGTGAATTTCAAATTCAAGTAAAAAATTTGCCAAACTGGAGAATTATCTAGGCCAGATATGCTTCCACTTCAGATACCTCAGCCTTACATGTGAAATTCACTATGAATTCTCACTTTTTATTCTCGTGTAATGAAAACCCCTGATAAAGTACTTATATCAGATAAGTGCAAATATATAATTAATAACACACAGAGATGCACTAGGGAATTAAACTTAAAATGTAATGATTAGAAGTTAATATAGTTCATATGTATATAAAGTGCAAGTGAACAAACCTATATTATTTAAATATTTTATAAATCTAAATTCAAATTTGTGAAGCGATCTTTATTGAAATTGTATGGCTATTGGTGTAAATATTCCAAAGTGATAAATAATACTGCTTAATTTGAATGAGCTTAATACATTGAATACATAATGTAAGAATTCAAATTAAATAAACCTATTACTTGTGTAAAAAAAAAAAAAGTGTGTCCCTATGATTATCAAGGAAGAATGTGACAGAAAACCAGAACCAATTTGACAAAATTATTATAAACCTTAAAATAATGTGTTAAAAATCAAAAAATCAAAAAGGCATGAAAAGCATCTTAATATATTCTAAATTAAAGGGGATACATCATAGCCATAAGTTATGCATTTTGGATTCAGGGAGTCAAGCCCTTTGATTGAAAAGGCTTCTGGTAATTGTTTTATTTTTGACAATCTTTATTTATTATTATTTTTTATTTAATTACACAACAGTTTTCCAAGGACAGTAACAATTGAAAAGAAAAGCGTAGCCTCAGCTATTGAACAGAAAGGTGAAACATCCATCTTGAGAAATAGAGAGCTTCTCTCAAGGCTCGGACACATATGAGTGAAACAGTGGTTTATGTGCAGAGGCAAATAAACAGGTCCACCAAAAGTCAAGGGAGGAGGGGAAAGGAAATAAGAGGAAAGGAAGGGTGAAACACAACCTCTTTTTAAGACTAAAATCAATTTGTATGAAGTTATACTTAATGAATGTATTATAACCTTTTCTGTTGCAATGCTGGATTAATTTTTTTTCTTTACAATTTAGAAATGTCATTTATACACAATATGTGTGTTCTTCAATCATTTGATTTTTCACTTGAAATATATTGTTTTTTTTACATTGTACCACAAAATATAAATATTAAAAAACAAATTTTGACAGTGCTCCCTGTACCCCAGCTGGGTACCACCGCCAAACTCTCTTCCTAGCTGGAACCGGGAAACCTGAAGCGCTTCTACGTCAGGAGCTTTTCTACACAACCAGGCTGTAGGTCTCCTTCCAGGCAGGCATCGTCCTCTTGCCTATTCCACTGCAGCCCTTCTTCAAAGCTGGTACTCTACTGCAGCCCTTCTTCAAGGCAGATGTCACCTCCTCTGCAGCTTTCCTTCCAGACAGGTATCTCCCCCTTTGCCTATTCCTCTGAAGCTCTGCTTACAGTGACTGCTATTGCCTTTACAAAGGCTCCTGCAGCTCTCAGGCCTAGCTCTCTTGATTTATCCCAGGTCAAGAGAGATCGTGCAGCCAGCAAAGACTGTCACTGGGAGCCATAAAAATCCACACAGGACACCCAGTTCCAGATGGAACTAACATACAATAAAAACTCAGGCATAGCCCAAATGCACATTACATAGAACTTGTTGTGACAAGCATAATCAAATTCAAATAACCAAAACATGTCACAAAATATACAGAAAATTATAATAGCATAATAATATTGTTATAAAGGGATTTGGAAGACAATAACCAGCACAACATATCTTTCCTGCCTGCAGAATTTGCAATATACAAATCTACCTAAATATGCAAATATGTAATCCTTGCTATTCACAGAGCGCATACAGCTGTTGGTAGATCCTTGCAACCAAGAAGTGGTGCTGTACAGTCTCCACAGCCAAATCCACCTACTTGGTACCAAGCATCAGCAGGACAGGAGAGCACACAAAACATATAACAGGTCACAACAATACACACCCTGCACCTATAATGGGTACAGGGAGACTTAAACGTAGGCGTAGTCCAGGATCCTACATAAAGTGTCCATATAAAACACCAGGTGATGGTGACCACCGTCACACAAATAAAACAAAAAAAAAAAACATTTAACAAAGAGCACCAAAAACTGTTATGAGATTTATGAATGTGTTACCTCTTATCATGGAGGTGCAAACTTTAACAAGTTTGTTATCTTCTTTTTTGAGCAGCCATTGGAAAAGTAGCAAATTCGTGAATTTTCTGGCTGACATTTTGTTTTTATTTCAAATTTTTATTGAAGTATATGTAAGCCTATAGAGTAGATATTGCAAGCAAAACATAATGCAAGGAGTGCATATTATTGCACATTGTTGCATCCGCTACATCTTCCCCATACCTCAACTAGAGCCCACAAATGTTGCTCACACTGAATTGGCTATTTGCAGAGCCACAATTGATGGCTTTGTGAGGATCCAACAGTGCACACTCGATCTCAGTGATTCAAGGACCTCCAATAGTGTGAGCTGTGCTGAGTCAGAGATCTTGGCCCTGGTAGAACAAACATGGGATGTCTTGTGGAGTTGGCCTGGATATGTCGGCTTGGATTCTGTGTCTTGGAGCTTAAGTAAGGCACAAGCTGCACAGCTGTAACGTTTAGCCAAATAAGTGTAGGCAGAGCTTGTAAAATGCTTGTAGAAGCTTATCCTTGTGATAACAGAGCGCCGCCATGAGAATGGCAGTGGTCATCTTGGAAGTGAGGCATTGTGTGACTCGCAAACTTTGAACGTCTTTCTGAACGTCTTTGAGGATTTAAAATTATTTACTCAGGCGGGGACTGGGATAACCCCCACTGGTCCAAAAGGGAGGGGCACACAGAGCCCAAGTAAGAGCTGATGCTGAGCCAAGGCAGAGAATTGTCAGCTTCTCCTGCCTGGAGAAAGCCAGCAGGTTGCAACAGCAACAAAAAACTCGGCAGAACTGGAAAAACTCAGTCCAGGATTATGTCAGACAAATATCAGCCCCAAAATAGCAAGATATCTTGAGTTATGTGCTTAATTCTGCAAAAGAAATTGCGTAAATCTACTTATAAAGGCCAGCTGGCGTGAGGTGACACTGAGATGCACATGATGGTACCACAGAACATTTCATGCAGTACTCACTTGAACCACTCATGCGGCCTACAAGATTGGTTGGCGTCTGGGAGATGGCCCTTACCCACTGACATACATGGCCGGAAATCTGAACTTAGGCTCTTGTTTTTTTTTTTATTCTTTATTTATGTGAGCAAATCATAAGACAAATACTATACACTATAAACATAAACCAAGACATTTGTTTATTATCTAAAGTTATTCTTAAGCTCCCTAAGTAAATGAAAGAACAGCTGTTCCAGTCTTCAGGTTCTTCTGTATCGCCTGGAAACAATGGATGATTATCGGAGGCGAAACTATTACAACATAAGGAGCATAGCCAAAGTCCTTACAAGGACTTCCCCTGTTGAATCCTCCACACTGGAACAGTGATCAGTGATTAGGCCTTTCCCCTCCCAGGAACCAGACGACACATAGTTCTGGGAGTACAAGCTGGAATTCGTTTAATGGCAGCCACAACTGGCCTTATGCAAGGGGCACCCCCCCCTGGACCTGAGAGTAGACTACAGTAAAAACACACACAATTACATTGGCTCTCAGGTCCAGGACACTCCCATACAAAAAAATATAATCCCTCCCCTATGCCTGGGAGATAATTGAAACTTGATTATCTCCAAGCACAAAAACACACATTTCCCAAACACCCCAAAAGTACCTTAAAAATACATAAAACCCCATAAAAGTTACATTCCCTGATTGCCCCGATCTGGGTGACCAACATGTCCAAAAATCTATGAAAAAAACAAAGAAACCAAAGAAAAAAGTTACCTGTGCACTCTCCTTAATCCCTATGTATATTTAGACAAATGGAGGTCATTTAGTTACTCCAATGGCCATTGGAGGGAAAGCCCACCTGCCAACGTCAAGGCAGACCCCCCTAAGATCGGTTCAGGGGTTCAGGAATTTCCTGGAAGTCATAATTTGACCGACCGTACGCATGGTCCCCTAGCCAAAAATAGTTTGATAGAATCGCGACTAAGTGCCGCTGGAGACTGACCGGGAACCGCGAAGTTTAATGGCGAAAATAGTTTCATGGAATTGCCGCTAAGTGCCACTGGGGACCGACTGGGAACCGCAAATTTTTTATGCCGAAAATAGTTTCAGGGCTTTCGCAGCTAAGTCCCCCTGAAGACTATTTGCGGTTTTGGTCAATGTGAATGGCCACCAGGGAGCTAGCGTTCAGTTCTATGCGCACTAATGGAAAGTGCCAAACCAGGGGAACCAGGGGGAATAAAATATGAGTCTTTACAGTCGCTGACCTGGCCCATCGTCGGTGGGAAGGAGGCTGGCAAGCAGGCTCCTCCAGGAGCTTGTGGCAAACTCACAAGGACAGGGGAGTTTGTCATATGCATTACATTTGTTTTATAACTCCTCAGCAGTATTAAAAGTCAATTTTCTGCTAGTTGTCTCATCATTGAGTTGTTTCGGAACTTCCCTGTAATCGGATTTGTTTTGGATCTCCTCCTTTATTTGCAGGTTTAAAATTGATCTTATTGTTATTTTTTAACACATTCAATGCTTTAAATTCTAATTTAACCAAATTAGGGTGAGTCTTGGACAAGAACAAAATCCCTTTGTGTCAAATGAACATATGTCTCAACTGCTTGATCATAATTAGTGGGTGTGAATGTACTTTTGTTGCTTAAGTTAGTATCTTTTAATTTTAAGACAGCTACATCTATCTAGTCTTCCACATCTTCTTATCAAAGAAAGTTTTCAATCCAAATGGCAGATTCTCTACAGGGCTGTCCAACAATAGGTAATCCGAGAGCTGCATGCAAAGTTATAAATTTATTACATACCTTATAATATGTGTTAATCAAAAATATTAAAAATGTTTCTGAATAAATACTTCTTAATGCAATAGAAAAAAATAACTGGTGACAAAGGAGGAGACTTCTTTTAAAGAAGAAAAACTACCACAACAAGAGGACATAGTCTTAAATTAGAGGGGCACATGTTTAAAAATATCAGTAGTATTACTTTACCGAGAGGGTAGTGGATGCATGGAATAGCCTTCCAGCTGAAATGGTAGAGGTTAACACAGTGAAGGAGTTCAAGCATGCATGGGATAGGCATAAGGTTATCTCAGACATAAGATAAGGCTAGGTACTAATGAAAGTATTTAGAAAATTGTGAAGACTAGATTGGCCAAATGGTTCTTATCTGCCTCACCTTCTATGTTTCTATGACTCATATACACACTGACACACAGATACACACTGACTCATACACACAGATAACACATATAAATGAATGAATGAAACATACACACATAAAATACACACATAGACATATACAGTCGTTTCACCACTTTGCCGTCAGTACGCACTCCCTCCTTTTTTAAAACCCACAGACAGGCCGCATAAAATCCCACACCGGGATGTGTTTTGGACAGCTCTGCTCTACATTATCAAATGCCTTATCTTTTGGGTTTTTTTCAATCTGTTTTTATTGAAGGCATATAAGATGGGATACAGAAGGAAAAAGCAGGGGAAATGTACGAGTAGTGTACAACATGGGATTAATACAATGGTAGTGCAACACCTTTCCAGGATAGCGATGCCTCATTTTTAAGGGTTGTTTTGAACATAAGCGAAACCACGTAGATGCTAGTCAGTTTGGCTATGATAAATGAGTATAAAACAGTGCTCTATCTTGCTAGACAGTCTAAATTAAAAGTTTAGTTGACAAACTACACTTTTTCATTAGTCTAATAATTAGCACATTTTTAGAACTGCCTCTTTATAAATTAGATGCGCTCACATAATTATGAGATTTAGAGAAGCTTAGCATCAGGTGTTAAGGTAAAATATAGGTATAGGCAAGTAGTCTACAATTTGTGCAGTTAAGGTAACTTAAACTGTTATAGGCAAGAAACATGTGAGTATACTACATTATGTTCTCTGTTGTGCCAGGGATCAGCAGTGGCGACTGTTGTTCGTGATTAGTCCCATAATGGCGTTTCAGCTTTAGGCAGCAAGCTTGAGTTCAGCCTATTCCCAAGGATGGGAAGCGTGAGTCCTGTGTGTTGAGGACGAAGGTGGCTGCAGCGCTCTGACGGCTCTGTTGGGCATCCCTCCAGCCACAGGCCGGTTGATAGGCCAGCATCTTCATGCCACGGACTTGGGGACTCTTGGGGTCTCAGTCCTGCCCTCTGGGGGGTAAGCAGGAGGTTGTGGTGGTAAGTGGCTGCTTGTAGTGGGTGATCCTCCGCCTGTCTGGACAGTGCAGCGGGATTCTGCCCCTGGTGGCCCTCAGCCTAGGTCATCTCTTAATCTGGAGAGGTTTGTGTGGTTTGGAGGCTTGGGTGATTAAAGGGGGCCCCCTCACCATCCGGCTCTCAGCCTCCCTGTCGTCCTCCTGATGTTGGAGCTTTGGTGCATTTAGTCGTGCCTCCAACCTGGCCCAGAAGCGGGTGAAGATTTCGTCCACCCTCCTTTGGGTGATCTGTGCCGAGTTTAGAGACTCCGGCTCAGATTGCTGGGAGTTAGCTAGTCTGGCCACCATTTTGTGGAGTTCTGCTGGGGCAGTTTCTCAGCAAGTTAGAGTGAGTAGCTTTGCTTGATGCCGGGTACAGGCTAGTGCGTACCGGGATAACCCCTGCCGGTCTGGGGGGGGAGGGGGACAGGGCTGTGTTGCAAGCTTGGGAGGGCACTAGGTCCCACAGAGCGGGGGATCGGCCGCCTCACCCGTCCGGTGATGCTTCTAGACCCGGGGCACTTCGGCTGGTTCCTGGGGTAGGTAAGACTTGGTTCAGGCGTTTGTGAGGGTCCCGGTTGGCTGGTGTGCAGTTACTCAGGCTGCATGGGAGGATTGAGCTCACACAAAGCACGTCCAGCCGCCATGAAGCCCAGGCCCCGCCTTATCTTTTTTTACCTCTTTCTTTTGCCATCACAGATTAAGATTTCTAAAGAAACATTGAAGATCAATGTCCAAATCAACTTTGTTCACTGTATATGTGTGGCAGAAAGAGTCCTTTTGGTAGTACTAACAATTCCTTCTCAGTTAAATTTATGTTTGATAGATTAATTATTGAAATGTCTTGCATTTCTGTCTAAATTATTTCTTGTGTTTCCCAGGAGCCAGCCCTCTTAGATCTTCCTCTTCCACAATAGATTTGCAAACAAAAGAATAAAAAGAAATCAGAAGAAAAAGAAGGCATTTGTTCATGCAGAGAATCTGGCTTGAAATTTCACAAGATAGTACCTTATCTTTTTTAACGGATACCGCCTCAATTAGGGAGGGCAACAAAAGGAAGAAAATCAGGATGGTTAGACAGAGATATAAGAGAAATGGTCTCCCAGAATCCAAGAGGCCTAAATTATGAGCATGATGTAGGTTTTATTGTAGAACCGAAACGTTGTCCACTCCATTATCCAATAATGTCTGCTGTGCATGATTTGTTTGTACCCGGACCTCTCTTCATTTGCCTGCTGGGTCCACCCATTTACATCCATTTAATATTTCAACCTAATATTTGAAATTCACCTTTAATTCACACTTCAGCCACTAACCCTGTTAATGTCACTTTATTGCACCTGTGTGTAAGCCGACTTACATGACTACTGCCAATGACCTGCCAACGAATTTTGTCACACTGCAAGCTGTTGAAGTGTTTGGATTTATTTTGCTTTCGGTATCTTTGCTTGATTTTATATGGTGTAATATATCTTATGAAGAATCATAAAACATGTCATTACAGAACATGTTTTTCACTATATTGGAAATAGGGGACAATGACCGAATAATCATTTACATAAAACATAGACTACTATATAATAAAAGAAAATGAATCATATACTGTCACAGTAAATAGACTGAGAGTAACTGAAGGTCAAAGTCTAAGGCAAATGTGTTTAAAGCAATACTAATAATAATAATAATAATACAAATTATGATAAGGAGCATTGGGATTTTGGATTATCAATTCATAACCTATATTCCATACTTTTGTCATTTATTATGAGGCTCCTGTTGAGGTGCCTAGGTTGCTTGACCAAAAAGCCTTGTAATGGCATAATGCATTTAGCAGGACATGTTTGTTGTTTATACTATAGATATATGTATTAGACAAAAACATCTCTTAAGAAAAATATTTTAGAGGATGTCACGTGCGTGGGCTATAGGCCCAGCCGAGACAGTGGGGAGAGTGTGGAAGTGACAGGGTTAATGACACCAGACCCCTGGTTACCTGTTGCTAGTCCCAGCAACCACTCAATTAACCCATGCAATCCCTTCTACACTAACCCCCTTAGTACACACTTTACTGCCACCACCAAGACTTTTAAACCCGGGCGTCTTAGGTTACCCCACACACAGGAGAATTATAGTATCACAGTTCTACTTTTACTGATAAAACATATATAGTTAACCCTTTTTGGTAACGTGTTTACCTGAGCTTTCCTCTGGAGAGTGAAGCTCATAGAGAACAGAGACACAAGCTGATTAAGTAAACATTTAATCTGACAAAAAGGATTCACAGTGCTGAGTACAAAATACAGAAATAAATGACATACAGATAACAAATTGCAAAACAGTACATAAAATAAAATAGGAGAAAACACAAGAAATTCCTTACATGTAGTTACCCCATATAGAATTCTTGTGGGAGTGTTAGATGGTATAGGTCTCCTATAAGTTGCTGACAAAAGAAAAATGAATAACTGACCTGGATAGTCCGGCACCCTCATTATATATCAAACTTAGTTGTTTCTCAGTGGGCAGACCACTGGGGGGGGATTAGAGGGGGTTGGTCTGGCCGTTTATTGCCCACTCTATGCAATTCCTTGTGTCCAGCTCTGGTGATGGCTATCTAGATGTTTTATGGTCTAAGCCTGGTGCCAGATCAAAGACCACAATAAACGTCATCCCAAGGTTTACAAAAAAACAACTTTCAACATATCTCAACACACATCAAACACCAACTCATGCTTTTGGCATGACAGAGGAGTTTCTATTTTTGTTATAATTTTTCTTGGACAGTAGAATGTTATTATAATGTTAGACAAAGAAAGAGTAAACAAATAGATACATATAATCCCAACACATAGAATGTTGAGGGATCACTGTAACACCTGGAGATAAAGGTAGTTATTAAAATCATAAATGTTCAAAATCCAAAATTCCAATAACCAGGTGAATATGTGGTATGAACAATATCTGGTGAAAAAATAATAGTAATACAGGAAAAAACAATAAAGCAATAGAAAAAATCATAATGGTCACCTAATAAAGTATGCACCTATGTTACAAAGATATAACAGCTCAGAATCATTAGGTGCAGTTATAGTTAATATATATATATATATATATATATATATATATAGAACATCCCCTGATGATATATCTAGTGTTATGTAATAAAATATCTCCTGATCAGATACATGATATAGATCTGTAAAATATGTCTTAATGCTGAACTAGTAGCTCCATACACAGACTAGTGTCCTTTCCCCCCTCAGAAAGTACTCGATGTAGGAGTTTATAGTACTCTCTAGGGGTATCAATCAAGTATCTAATAGGATATAGCAGATATGAATGGTAATATGTAGCTAGGTCAAGTTGCCAAAATGTATATACTTGTATCGTAGTTGATACTCAGAGGATTAAATACTATCAAAGTGTTAGTGGGTAGAGGATAAAGGATGACGAATCAATAACCAGCAAAAAAGCTAGCGATAATAAATTAAATAGCCTCTCTCCCTGGTAAACTAACTAGATAGACATAGGAGCAGAAAATAGATATAAAAAATTATAACGACATGTTACTAAAAACATGATAAACAATAAAAGTGCCGTGCCCAGTTCCCATAACCCAGGAGTGAAAACACCCGACGTGCGTTTCGGAGCTATATGAGATGCACCTTCGTCATGGAAAAACGATATACTGACCAAATCTCTCTTATATACCTGGTTCCCCAAAAGTGTTCATCTAGGATCAACCAACGGGATGTCCAGATATCTAAGAATTAATACCTAGTGGTCTCAGGGTACAGAATATTACAGCTACACACATTGAAGAGGAGGAATGTATTAAAGAATGGGAAGAGGCTGCAGGAAACTGCTCTAAAAGTTGTATGGAGATCTTATGTAAATTTGAATCTGAAAGATTGGAAAAAGTTAAGAGGTGGATGATCAGATTAATCAGATTGAAAAATTTAAGAATGAATCTAATTTTGAATCACTAGAAACTAAGCTAAAGAACAACCTGGATAAGTTTCAATACAACATTAAAATATGCAAACATTCAAAATTTGTAAGAGATAGTAAAGACTTTAAAAGTGGGAACATCTATAGGAGAAAAAAAGAGAGCCAGAAAAAGTTTTTCTGAGCTGCTTTCAACATCGAAATATGAGACAAACAGCTCAGAATCAGATTCCAAAAAGGCAGGTACAACTAACACCTATGAACACAATACTAGAAGCATCCTTAAAAGAGGGGTATCTTTTTTAGGCCATCCAAATATGGAGGACAGTGTAGCCCCCAGACACGGAGTCACTCCAGACCACCACAACAATACAGAAGAAAAAGATACTAGATCATGATAAAAATCAGATCATTTACCTCTCCTCCCATACTCTCACCAAACCTGAAACACAAGTCCAACGAGGTCTGTCCTTCGTCCCGGTTTCTGACTTTGACAAGTTTAGCTGGACGAATGACATACATCTATTTGCGAGGAAACTTGCACTTCATAAATTCCAATGCATCAGAGAAGAGAAGAGAGCAAAGAATCTTGGCCTGCAACCTTCTGATATTTTACTAGACACACTTGTTGACCTCTTGTCCGGTAACGATATACCGAGAACCCACAACCCCCCTTCACGCAGCTTAAGAAAAAAAGTGAGTTCACTCCACATCTTGCAGAATTCAAATATATTGATTTATTTGTAGAATTAACCAGTAGTGAAATCGAAAATTTTAACAAAAAAGACCTCTCGATCCAAACTTGTAGTAATATTACACCGAAAGAACAAACATGCCTTAAACAACTCAAAGAGATGGATGATCTTATTTTCAAGCCTTCTGACAAAGGTGGCAACAATGTAATTCTAGATAAGGCAGATTATATCTCTATGGTACAATGACTCATTGAGGATAGAGATACCTATGAAATATTAAGTGGAGACCCCACTAAAAAATATCTGTCAGAACTGAAAAATATCCTGCATGAAGCATTTTCACTGTTATTGATCTCTAAAGATGAACATAATTTCATGTTCATTTTACTCACTACCAAAAGTACATAAACAACAGCCTGTACTTACTGGTAGACCAATCATTTCGGGTTGATCTAATCTAACTCAGTTTATGTAGATCAGATCCTGAGAAAAACAGTCATTGAACTTCCCTCACACCTGAGAGATACCAAACACACTTTGAATATTCTAGATGGAATACAAATTCCTGATAATGCCACCTTGTGTAGTTTGGACGTGGAGAGCCTATATAGCTCTATTCCACACAAGGTAGGCTTGGAACATCTAAAAGTCTCTCTAGATATACGTCTAGCAGCTCCACAAATACAATCAATTTGTTCAGGATTTGATGCGTTTTATTCTTACACATAACTATTTCATTTTTCAAGGGAAATACTACCACCAGGTGAGAGGGACGGTTATTGGGACGGCTTGTGCCCCCTCATATGCCAACCTCCACCTGAATTGTCATTTGTTGTGTTTGAAGCATATTTACTGAAATCAAAAGCTATTTCAATCAAACTTATAACAACATTTTAACTTTTTAAACATTTTAACAGGTCACGTTACATTTTAACATAGGACCCCTTATTTGATAGCAGCTTCACAAGTCTTGCATCCATTGAACTTGTGAGTTTTTGTACAGTTTCTGCTTGAATTTGTTTGCAAGATGTTAGAATAGCTTCCCAGAGCTGCTGTCTGCATGTACACTGCCTCCCACCCTCATAGATCTTTTGCTTGAGGATGCTCCAAAGGTTCTCAATAGGATTGAGGTCAGGGGAGGATGGAAGCCACACCATGACTTTCTCTCCTTTTATCCCCATAGCAGCCATTGATGCAGAGGGATTCTTTGCAGCATGAGATGGTGCATTGTCATGCATGAAGATGATTTTATTATGGAAAGCATAGTTCTTTCTTCTGTACAAGGGAAGAAAGTGGTCAGTCAGAAACTCCACATACTTTGCAGAGGTCATCTTTACACTTCGGGGACCCTAAAAGGGCCAACCAGCTCTCTTCCCATGATTTCGGCCCAAAACATGACTCCACCACCGCCTTGCTGATGTCGCAGCCTTGTTGGAACAGGGTGGCCGTCCATCAACCATTCCCTACTCCCTCCATCTGGACCATCCAGGGTTGCACGGCACTCATCAGTGAACAGGACTGTTTGAAAATTATTCTTCATGTATTTTTCTGCCCAATGCAGCCATTTCTGCTTGTGAGCATTGGTTTGTGGTGGCCGAATAAAAGGTTTATGCATACTTGCAAGACTCTGGAGGACTCTTCACCTTGATGTCAGTGGGACTCCAGAGGCACCAGCAGCTTCAAATATCTGTTTGCTGCTATGTAATGGTATTTTAGTAGCTGCTCTCTTGATCCGATGCATGGATCTGGCAGGAATCTCCCTCAATATGCCCTTATCTGCACGAACCCTTCTGTGCTCGGAATCAGCCACAAATCTCTTAATAGTGCGATGATCATGCTTACGTTTTCGTGAAATATCTAATGTTTTCATACCTCGTCCAAGGCATTATTTCACTCTTTTCGGCAGGAGAGAGATCCTTTTTTTTCCCATATTGCATGAAAATGGTGCTCTGTGGAACACCCTCCTTTAGTAGTTTTTCCTTAAATTGGGCTCACCTGACAATCTAATTATCACAGCTGTCCGAGATTGTTTTCACTCATCAAAAGAGCCCTGAGACCCAATGCCATCCATGAGTTAAACTGAAAAACAAAATATTTAATCTTTGTGACACTTAAATAGAATTTGCATAATAATTTGGAACAGGGTGTATATGAGATAGATGCATTACATGCAAAGCAAGATAGTTCAAGCCGTGATTTGTCATAAGTGCGATGATTATGGCTTACAGCTCATGAAAACCCCAAATCCACAATCTCAGTAAATTAGAATATTGTGAAAAGGTGCAATATTCTAGGCTCACAGTGTCCCACTCTAATCAGCTAAGTAAGCCATAACACTTGCAAAGGGTTTCTGATCCTTTAAAGGGTCTCTCAGTCTGATTCGGTAGGAATCACAATCATGGGGAAGACTGCTGACCTGACAGTTGTGCAGAAAACCATCATTGACACCCTCTATAAGGAGGGAAAGCCTCAAAAGTAATTGCGAAGGAAGTATTAAAGCACATTAATAGAAAGTTACGTGGAAGGGAAAAGTGTGGAAGAAAAAGGTGCATAACCAGCAGGGATGACCGCAGCCTGGAGAGGATTGTCAGGAAAAGGCCATTCAAAAGTGTTAGGGACTTTCACAAGGAGTGGACTGAGGCTGGAGTCAGTGCATCAAGAGCCACCACACACAGACGGATCCTGGACATGGGCTTCAGATGTCGTATTCCTCCTGTCAAGCTGCTCCTGAACAACAAACGGCAGAAGCGTCTTACCCGGGCTAAAGAAACACAGACCTGGTCTGTTGCTCAGTGGTCCAAAGTCCTCTTTTCTGATGAGAGCAACTTTTGCATCTCATTTGGAAACCATGGACCCAGCGTCTGGAGGAGGAATGGAGAGGCACACACTTCAAGATGCTGGAAGTCCAGTGTGAAGTTTCCATAGTCTGTGTTGATTTGGGGAGCCATGTCATCTGCTGGTGTTGGTCCCCTGTGCTTCATTAAGTCCAGGGTCAATACAGCCATCTACCAGGAGATTTTGGAGCACTTCATGCTTCCTTCCGCAGACGAGCTTTATGGGGATGCTGACTTTTTTCCATTTTCCAGCAGGACTTGGCACCTGCCCACACTGCCAAAAGCACCAAAGCCTGGTTCAATGACCATGGGATTACTGTGCTTGATTGGCCAGCAAACTCGCCTGACCTGAACCCCATAGAGAATCTATGGAACATTGAAACATAGAAACATAGAATGTGACGGCAGATAAGAACCATTCGGCCCATCTAGTCTGCCCAATTTTCTAAAAACTTTCATTAGTCCCTAGCCTTATCTTATAGTTAGGATAGCCTTATGCCTATCCCATGCATGCTTAAACTCCTTTACTGTGTTAACCTCTACCACTTCAGCTGGAAGGCTATTCCATGCATCCACTACCCTCTCAGTAAAGTAATACTTCCTGATATTATTTTTAAACCTTTGTCCCTCTAATTTAAGACTATGTCCTCTTGTTGTGGTAGTTTTTCTTCTTTTAAATATAGTCTCCTCCTTTACTGTGTTGATTCCTTTATATATTTAAATGTTTCTATCATGTCCCCCCGTCTCGTCTTTCCTCCAAGCTATACATGTTAAGATCCTTTAACCTTTCCTGGTAAGTTTTATCCCGCAATCCATGAACCAGTTTAGTAGCCCTTCTCTGAACCCTCTCTAGGTATCAATATCCTTCTGAAGATACGGTCTCCAGTACTGTGTACAATACTCCAAGTGAGGTCTCACCAGTGTTCTGTACAATGGCATGAGCACTTCCCTCTTTCTACTGCTATTACCTCTCCCTATACAACCAAGCATTCTGCTAGCATTTCCTGCTGCTCTATTGCATTGTCTGCCTACCTTTAAGTCATCAGAAATAATCACCCCTAAATCCCTTTCCTCATATGTTGAGGTTAGAACTCTATCAAATATTCTGTACTCTGCCCTTGGGTTTTTACGTCCAAGATGCATTATCTTGCACTTATCCACATTAAATGTCAGTTGCCACAGTTCTGACCATTTTTCTAGTTTACCTAAATCATTTGTCATTTGGCTTATCCCTCCTGGAACATCAACCCTGTTACATATCTTAGTATCATCAGCAAAAGACATACCTTACCATCAAGACCTTCTGCAATATCACTAATAAAAATATTAAAGAGAATGGGTCCAAGTACAGATCCCTGAGGTACCCCACTGGTGACAAGTCCAAACTTCGAATATATTCCATTAACTACAACCCTCTGTTGCCTGTCACTCAGCCACTGCCTTACCCATTCAACAATATTGGAATTCAAACTTAAAGATTGCAGTTTATTGATAAGCCTTCTATGTGCAACAGTGTCAAAAGCCTTACTGGAATCTAGGTAAGCAATGTCTACTGTACCACCCTGATCTATAATTTTAGTTACCCAATCAAAAAAATCAATAAGATTAGTTTGGCATGATCTCCCTGAAGTAAACCCATGTTGTCTCTGATCTTGAAATCCATGTGTTTTAGATGTTCATCAATCCTATCCTTTAACATGGTTTCCATCACTTTCCCCACTACTGAAGTAAGGCTTACTGGCCTATAGTTGCCCGACTCCTCCCTATTACCTTTCTTGTAAATGGGCACAACATTCGCTAACTTCCAATCTTCTGGGACTACTCCTGTTAACAATGATTGGTTAAATAAATCTGTTAATGGTTTTGCTAGTATACCACTAAGCTCTTTTAATAGCTTTGGGTGTATTCCATCAGGTCCCATTGACTTATTTGTCTTTACTTTTGACAGTTGAAATTGAACCTCTTCCTCTGTAAACTCACGTGTAATAAATCACTCATTTATCCTTTTTCTCAACTGAGGTCCCTTTCCTTCATTTTCTTCTGTAAATACAGAACAAAAATATTCATTGAGGCAGTCAGCCTGACCTTTATCCTCTTCTACATACCTTCCTTCTTTTGTTTTAATCTAACTAATCCTTGTTTTACTTTTCTTTTCTCATTTATGTATCTAAAAAATGTTTTATCCCCCTTTTTTACTGACTGTGCTATTTTCTCTTCTGTGTGATTTGGAAGCTCTTATAACTTGCTTAGCCTCTTTCTGCCTAATCTTATAGATCATTTTGTCTCCCTCACTCTGGGTTTTTTTATAATTTCTAAATGCTAACTTTTTGTTTTTAACTATTTTGGCCACATCTGCGGAGTACCACAGTGGTTTCTTGAATTTTTTGCTTTTACTGACAAGCCTAATGCAATTTTCTGTTGCCTTCAATAGTGCAACTTTTAAATAATCCCATTTTTTCTTGGACTCCATTTAAATTGCTCCAGTCTGATAATGACTCCTCTACCCATATTCTAATTTTAGAAAAGTCTGTTTTTCTAAAGTCTAAAACTTTTGTTTTTGTGTGGTGTGACTCAGTCACTGTTCTTATATTAAACCACACTGACTGATGATCACTGGATCCTAAACTTTCACCTTGCCAAGAGAAAAATGAGAGACATGAGGCCAAACAATGCAGAAGAGCTTAAGGCCGCTATTGAAGCATCCTGGTCTTCCATAACACCTCAGCAGTGCTACAGGCTGATAGCTTCCATGCCACGCCGCATTGAGGCAGTAATTGCTGCAAAAGGGGCCCAAACAAAGTACTGAGTCCATATGCATGCTTATACTTTTCAGAGGTCCGATATTGTTATATGTACACTCCTTGTTTTATTGATTGCATGTAATATTCTAATTTTCTGAGATTGTGGATTTGGGTTTTTCATGAGCTGTAAGCCATAATCATCGCACTTATGACAAATCATGGCTTGAACTATCTTGCTTTGCATGTAATGCGTCTATCTCATATATTAGTTTCCCCTTTAAGTTGCATTACTGAAATAAATGAACTTTTGCACGATATTCAAATTTTTCGAGTATCACCTGTATATGAATCCCAGAACTGCAAGAGAAGTGTTCTATTGTAGTCATTACACATTGCTTGACTCATTATTACATAGGAAATAGTGATGTCCCGAACGGTTCGCCGAACAGTTCGCCGAACGGTTCACGAACGGTTCGCCACAAACGGTTCGCCACGGACTCATCATTGAGTAAACTTTGACCCTGTACCTCACAGTCAGCAGACACATTCCAGCCAATCAGCAGCAGACCCTCCCTCCCAGACCCTTCCACCTCCTGGACAGCTCACTAAGAATGCAGCTTCACAATGAATGTAAAATGGATGCTGTCCAGGAGGTAGGAGGGTCTGGGAGGGAGGGTCTGCTGCTGATTGGCTGGAATGTGTCTGATGACTGTGAGGTACAGGGTCAAAGTTTACTCAACGATGAGTCCGTGGCGAACCGTTCGCACGAACCGTTCGGCGAACCGTTCGGGACATCACTAATAGGAAACATTCTTTTAGATTTAGATTCTTTCTAAATAAATGAGTTTTAAAAAGTGGTCTGTTTACTGCCAACATTTTTGACAATGCATCACGACGGAACTAATGTAGTGAGGTCCCTGGTGCAAGAAATTTGCACAAGGCACAAGGATCGACAGATGGTATAACTCCCACAATGCTATGCCAGCTAAAGATCTACCATTTGCCCATCCTTGCAAGTTTTGTGTTTGTGAGCAGTGTTTTGTGCATTTGAATGTTGTCATGTATTTGCATGGAGTATGTGTGTGTGCATGAAGGGGTGTATTTGTATGTCCTGTTTTCATTGGAATGAAGTGGTGTACTTGTTTGTGATGCTTTGTTTGAATGCAAGGGTTTGTTTGAATGTAGTCTTAGCTTTAAAATGCAAGTATTTTTTGTGTTTGTTTGAATGAAGAGGTTTGTATATAATTGTGCATTTGTTTGTTGGTTTGCATATAGTGTTGGTGTTTGAATGCACATATACATATACACTGCCACATATTTAAACAGATACAGATACCCATTGACACACACACAGATACACAAAATGACACATTGACATATACACACATTGATGCACACTTAGACACACACATATACACACACTAACATACACACAGTGACACACAGATACACACTGTCAAATACACACCCAGATACACATACACATGTCATAATTCTTAAATATTTAGCCACCTTCCTGTTAACATAGCTCTTGGGTGCTTCCCTGGGTTCCTGCTGCTTGCTGAGGCTGAGTTGAGTACGGGGCTGGCTGAAAGTAGGTCTTTCCTTGTTCTCACTTCCTTCAGCATCATCGATAAAACAGGGGCTCAGTTGTACTGTTCAAGGGCAGTGTCGCCAGACCAGGCCCCTCTTCAACAATACCCATCAGGTGGCCTTGAGTGTATGGGCCAGCCAATGGTTCTCTCAAGAATGTGGTAGTTCTGCTGCTGCACTTAGCAACTCTTTCTTTAGACAATTCCTTAGGTACTAATTACTGACAAGTAAATGGTACCTAAGTATTAATACTGTCTTTGTTATAACATAACCATATCAATAAAATACACATACCTCCACTATTTGAATAAGAAAGGCTCATATGATAAAATTCTGCAGAAAAAGCTGTTATAGCAGAACAGACTCCCAAATAGGGAGTTCCGTTAATTATAATCAGACCTAGACCTTACTGTTCATATATCTCTTCCTCTACTTTCATGGAAAAGATACCGTGCAATAAGCAATCATAAAATGCAATAAAGAGCCTGTGCAATTGTCATAGAGTCAAGAGTCCTATGCAAAGAGTCATAAAATATGTTATGTCTAATACAACTACACAACTAAAAAACACATTATACACATTATAATAGTGCTGCTGCTGTGTATACTAAACATATATAACTAAACCAAATATACATTCAAATCTTATAATGCTACTTTTTTTGTCAGTCTGTTTATTGTGCATTTAAAGACATATCAGCTAACAGACATTTCACCGTATAAATATACATGACAATGCATGAGAATAGTGGTGACATGAAATGTTGAGCATACTGCACTTTTTTGCATAGGTAAGTAGAAAAAAACAGCAGGAGCACAATTCTATGTGAGTTAACAAAAATATACTAACAAATGTTATACAGTAGAACTGTGGAAAATTTCTAGAGTGTAGGCTTAGTAGTACGCTAGTGGGGACCAGGTAACCCCAACTGGTCCAAAGGAGGAAGGGGCACTTAAGGCTGAAACCAAGCTGGCTCCTCCAACACGCAGTCTACTACACTGTCAGGATTGCAAGTTGATCCAGCACGCAGAACTGTGTCACACCTAGCACTAAGGATGACGTATAACCAGATTTTAGAATGGCCGAACTTAACGTATTCAAGAATAGTCAAAATACTTGCCGAGGTCAGGAACACAGAATCAGACACAACGATGAGGGAAAGCCAAAAGTCAAGGATACCAGAATTCAGAAAAGTAAAAAAGAAGCCAAAGTCAAATACCAGAAAATCAAGATCAGGAACGCACTCTCGGATTACCATCAGGATGAAACCACGACAGGGCAATGAGCAAAAGGAGAATTGAGTTTAAATACCCCTCCTGTGGATCCATTTGGCTGTAACCGGCCTTTTACCCCAAAAGCAATTACCAGGTTTCCATGTGCATGATTGCTGCTCAGCACTAACCCTCCTGTGGATCTGATTGGCCATGACCGGCCTTTGACCCAAAAAGCAATTACCAGGTTTCCATGTGCATGATTGCTGCTCGGCACAACTTTTCCTGTCAGGACGGTAAATGCCATTAACCACATTTTTATGTGCGGATGAATACGTGACATACAGGCCGCAAGGGTCCACGTCCAACAGAATTCAGAAAGCCCACACCATTCACCTGGAAGAGAATTCCCCTATTTATATAGTACATTTTTAGTCAGTACTAGTACAATTTTGCAGGTAAAACGGCTATATTTCAGGCAAAATCTGAAGAGCTTCAGCCATATGCTACCTGTTCAGCTGACTGACAGGCCCCGCCCCCTTACAAAACTACTTAAAATCACTTACAAAATATGTAGGTATTTAGTCACACCATATGAGCAGATTGGGTTTAAGGCCACCACTGCTTTAAAAGTGTCCTGATGTCTGTGGGTGTCATGGTAATCTTGATATGTGAAATAAACATACTAGCAGCAAAATTTAGCTCTTAAGCATGCTCAATCCAAGAAATCTAGTCAGTACTCCAAATATTAACTGAAAAATAAATAATTGGAACACACACCCAGAACATTTTAATTCCTTTACCTGATCCACCATATATATATATATATATCTGTTTGCTATACAAATTAATGTTAAGTCAGTACATAATTGTTTACACTGTGCTTTTTCCTCAAATATGAGTTTTTGCCACTGGGTTTTTTGCCTTGGCCCCAGATCACCGGGTGGACTGGTTATCCTAGACCCTGGTCCATGGACGGGCGATAGGTATTATTCCCACTTTGACTATTTGCGTTCACTTTGTGAACGAAGGAGGGAAACTGTAAGAAATAATACACTTTGCCTATATTTACCCAGGGCCAGCTGGCCAGTCTGTTTGAAATTGGTTAACATGTCAGCTATCTGAAATAATATACTTTATCTATATCTAATGCTTAGTGAATATACCCCTAGACAATTTGGAGTTTTAGAACATCGTGTAACAAGTTATATGTGTTATATCCTGTATGTTTTTGCTGTTGGCCTTATTTCCTGTTTTCCTCCCTTTGATCATAACTGCATAGTAATGTGTAATTTAGAACTGCTTAGTAAATATCTTTAATTTTAATTGCGTAGTTATAGTGAAATTTAGCTTTGAGCAAGGCCCGAACATGAAAATACACCTGCAAGCTTGCTATAGGTTAAGATGTTGAGATAAGATAGATGATTTTATTAGGATTGGATTGCTTGTAATGACCACCCCTGTTTCCTGCTGTATATAACCTGTTACACGGTCCATTAAATGTGAGAAGTCACTTTGAACCTTGTCTTGTATTGTTCGTTGGAGCTCCTAGCCAGGTGGTTTGGGGACAAGGAGAAATATTGAGAGTTGCAATTGATACAAAAGACCATGGCAAGGGAAAATTCCTGACAGAGAAAATTCCTCACTATCAAATAGGATTAATAGAGGGGATTATTGGAAAATCTGCAACTGGAGGTGTTAATTTATTTTCAATATTACACATTATTATATTATGAGAAAAATAATCCCCCCAATTACAGATTTTTAAGGAGACTCAAGGTTAATAGTAAAGCTACGCATAGGTCAGACATGGCACTCTTTGGGAGTAACGTGGGGCTTCAGCCCAAGTTTGCCCCTTGAGCAATGGCATTAATGGTGTTTTATGGCATTAAAGAATAGTGCACACACAAGAAATGCAATTTCAAACTTACAATGGTACTTAAAATCACTCATCTTGCGCAATATTATGGGGATTTAGTCAGTTCCACTAACTCCGGTACACTTTTTTTGTAATTCTTTATTTTCAATGACAGAAATTTATTTTTATGCAAAAGCCAAAATTCGTGTTTTACAGCAGTTTCACATTGATACAGAACTCCGGTACACTTTTAACTTTAAAACCCCCTATTTGACTTTACTTGTGTTTATATCAACCATTATATCCCATGTTTCACATAATTGTTTTGTTATTAAGTTTGTGAGTGTCAGCTTTACTGGGAATATGAAAGGACGCACAAATAAACCTGTAAATACACTTATGTCTAGTTACATAGTTGTCTTGGTTGAAAAAAGACTAAAGGTTGTCAAGTTCAATCACTTGGATTATAAGGGAGCTCGTGCAGCTCCGCAACACAGATCAACTTTCATTATTATTTATCAAAAAAAATTAAAAATCAGCAAAACAGTAATTTCAGAAAATGTGCAACAATCTGTAGACACCATGAAGGTCACTATTTGGAATAATGGTAAATAAATCAGTAATTTTCTTTTTCTTTTTAACTAAATAAGGGTAAGAATGTTTACATTTTAGATACATAACAGTATATATTATAATATTAAATGTGTAAAGTCAAGAAACAGTAACCATTAGGGTTATTTACGAAAGTGGGAACTCAAATTACATTTAATGTGAATTTCAAATGTAAGGCCCGCGTAGTTAAACTTCACGTGTCTGAATTTGCTCTGAATTTGGTCAGATTACTGTCCACCCTTCTGTGCCCACCTGTGGCCAGTGGGCTGGGAGATTTACTAAAATAAAAGCGGGGACATCCTCATGTCCTCCCTACCCCCACCCATGGTCAGTGTGTGGGGGCTTTTAAAATATTCAGGGATGAAAACCTAATGTCCCCCTCTGTTCCCTACCCATTGGCAACACTTGTGGGTCCTAATAATAATAATCAGAGGGATAATCTAGTGTGTCCCCCAGCCTCCACCTATGGGTGTTCAATAGGGGCTCTAATTAATTAATGAATTAAACAATGGGGAGGTGGACATGCCATTGTCCACCCCCCAAATATTTGGATGTCCACCGCACTTCCCTTCCCCCAATTTTCTAGGGGTCCCCAATCCAAGGGCAAGTCCCCAGCAAAAAACTATCCCTTTACACTAATAATAGGTTGTAATAACACCCAATAAAACTAATATAGCTGGGAATATATATATACTTACCCATCAGAAGTCTTCTTATCGTCAGACCCAAATAAGGCAAATACAAATCCATGCTAACCAACAAATCTAATAAAATTTTTTTTTTAAAAAAGCTTAATCACAAAAAATAAACACTGGAAAAAAAATCTGACCAAATAGAAGTAATCCATCCTTACCTTCACCCATGAGGCCATGTTTCGCGTGCCGAGAAGGGCATCCTAGCATAGGCCGGACCTCTACTCTCTGAGGGAGGCATCTTATTAAATAGACCCCTAGACCCCTCTTCATGGGAGGGCTTTCCCTTTCTCTTCTCAATTTAAACTCTCTAGAGGTTACAAGCCTTCTCTGCCTTGGATTCCTGGCTTAACCCTTGCCTGTCTGATCCTACCTTGGATTCCTGACTTAACCCTCACCTGTCTGATCCTGCTTTTGATTCCTGACTTAACCCCATCCTGGTCCTGCTTAGATTATCCTGCTAAAGACTTTCTGGTTGCTTACTGGTCCCCCGAAGGATCCACTGCCCTTGCTCCAGCTCCCCAGCACCTCAAGCAACTCTTTATTATGGTGTCCTTGTTCTCCAAAAATACTACAGTCTAATTTATCCTAGTTTTATTTTAGTTTGCATTCTGCTTTTTTTTTTCTTCTCTAAATAAGTTGTGACGGGAATGGATTTTTTTTTTTAACCCTTCTTAGAGCAAAGGAAAAGAAGATTTATTTATATAATCTAAATCTGGAGAAAAAAGTGAGGGTATTGGGGAGGTCATTATTATTTTTATGATTATTTTATTATTTATATAGTGCTTGCAGATTTCATAGCGCTTATACTAAAGTTCATAATAGGCTTTTTTTTAACTATTTGCATGCTGGCTGCTAGTGCTGCCAGTGAAAAAAATAGTTTTAAAAAAAATGCATTTTTCGACAGCTTTTAGCAGTCAAACTTTTCAAGGCCATTTTTCAAGGTTTATGTTTTTGATAAATGGTATTGAATTGCTGAATTTTATATTTTCAATGCTAAGCATATATATCATTTTTTTTCATATTTTTCGAAAATCATCATTATTCAAACCGATATTTATTATCTCTCGATAAGCCTTTTTCAGCAGTAATGTAATACGTTTAAAAAAGAAAGATAGAAGGGTCAAAGATAAACAATAGATAAACGTTAACGTCTGGAATTTAATCTACACCAAAGAGTCCAAAAAGATTTCCGAAAAAAAGAATCATCACATTGCCGAACATTAGAGTGGTAGCTTGTGGGACTCTACTGATTGTGTATGTTATGTATGCAAGTTTGGTTTCATCTATCTTGGTTGTTAGCTGACATGGGCTTGTCTGATAATAAAGAAAATAAATAAAATATTTGTGTTTTCTCCATCCAAGTCAACATCCCAATCCTATACCACATCACAACTACTTATCCAGTTCTAAATAACATCACAACCATCCACATGCCCATTCACATACTTTCTTGAACTCAGCAAGTGCCATACTTGATTTTTTTACATGAATGGTGTAATTTTCACCAATCTGTCATACAATGTGGCACACCTCATCCAATAGGGCCTCCCACCCTGCATCACTGATCTTGTCCTCATCACTGCATCACTGAACTTGTCCTCTTTTGGAATCAATCTTTAGCCACGAAAAGTCACAAAACGCCAAAAAGTACAGGGTAGTGCCAGCAGTGTTCAAAAACATGTACACAACAAACCTCTAGCTCAATGCCGTCCCATCCTACAGTTATTTGATACACGGAACTCCACGTTCCTTAAGCTTACTTCAGATTTCTCACCACTTATGCCTCTATACCAAAATCCCCTATTTCACCCTTGAATGTATCCATAGGACTTTTATTACTCCCCAAAGGGTCAATTTCTCAAATCGTGCAAGCAGCACTTGCTTCCACAGTAAAACACCTCTCCCCTACATGCTCCTCTTGCAAGAAGATATTGTGGATGAACTTTTACCAGAAGATTGACAGAACATCTGGGAGGTCAGTGCAAAACTCTTTCTATGTGTCTATCATAAAGAGCAGGATTGTAAAACCCTCTTCTGGTGGTACCTTGTGCCTTTACGCTTACATCAAATTAAAGCTATCCCATTTGATACTAAGATGTCTCGCTTTCACCGTCTTTTTCAAAAAGACGTAATTGTGGCATTTGTTTCATTCGATTTTAGACTTAAACTATATCAGGCTTCAAGGAACAAAGTTATAGAGGAAGACAAATTTAAGGCTATAAAAGTTCTATCAGATGTCTCCTTCCTTACAAGACAACGAAGAAATTTGTTTTCATCAGTCTTCCCTTCCTTAAAAAGACAATCTCAGGTTTAAATGGAATCATCAATCAGCTCTGCAAATTTCTTATAGGTACAGATGGAATACCTTTATATCAGCAGAGCTTGTTCGTGTACATTAAAAGATAATAATTAATTGTATATATAGGTTTCTCTTGAGGCGTAAGGGGAAGGGGGGGAGCTTTATTAATTACTGATGTAAAATATAATTTATTTATTTATTTTTGTATAGGTTTTTGAAGTAAACTCTAAGGTTTTTCTGGAAACATTCTGATACAATGGATATGATATATCAGTTTAAAACAGGGCACGAAACCTATTTTTGTAAGTCTCTTATACTTAGGTATTTCAAACTAACTAGAGAAATCACTATTATTCCAATATTTATTTGATTGCTGTGGTAAAGGATTTTTTTTTAGTTTTTTTATGTTGTAGGAATATAAGTTATTTGACCCACAATATAAGGTAATTAAGGTTTGGAGGTGATTACCTCTAATAATATGGCATAGCACTTTTTAAATAATTATGTACCACAGTAATGAAAGATTGGTATAATATGTTTCACTTTACAAGAGACCTTGTTAAGTTGAGAATTCGTTTTAAGATATAGAATATGACTCACTAAATTCACTAGAAATATTTTTGATGTGGTAGATGTCGAACTAATAACCTTCCTTAAAAGTTTAAATAATTATAACTAGAAACTATCCGGTAGTTAAATGAGAGTCGGATTACTGGTTCATGAGCTTGGACTATAAGATTTTTGGGTAACCTTCTAAAACTTTAGGGTGATCATAACACTATAAATAATAAACACTTAAACTGATTTATTATAAGTTTGATATATGGAAGTAGCTAACTTAAAGTAATGAATATTCATTGGATTGATATCGCTCAAGATTTGAGATAGGAGTTATTAAGGAAATAATAGGAATTTTTTTTTCTAAAAATTATGGTACAGCTCTATTGATTAATTATGTATCATAGTAAATCTCTATAAGAGATACTGGTATTCTAAGAATTAGCCTTTAGGACAGAGTTTACGGCTCATCAAACTTAATAGAGTTATTTTGATGATGTAGCTGTCTAACTAATATCCCCTCTTAAAGGTGAAAGTTTAACTTTAATATATAGCGGTTTATAAGGGGCAGTGTATTATATATATTTTTTTTCTCTTTCCCCTTCTTCCGCTTCCCTGTTACTTCTCCTTCTAATCTCCTTAATTCTCCCTGAGGTTTTCCAAATGGGCAGCCAGTACTTGGTTCAGATTTGCTGTTCCAAGTAGACGATTGCTATGATTATTTTTATGTTATTATCTTCAATGTGTATATGTAATTATTGGTCATGTATTTGGATTGTATGGTCAGAAACCCCAAAAAAAGAAATTAGATACCAATATGGTTAGAATGTTATCTCTAAATGCTCAGGGCCTCAATTCATTTGTTAAAAGAGGTTTTTTTGTATGAAACTTTAATTAGACAAAAAATTCAAGTGGCTTTTATTCAGGAAACACACTGGACTAGGGAATTGAAGACTTTGTGGCATTATGAGAAATATCCTCTAATATATTCAGCTTCTTTACAGGATAAAAAAAAATGTGGGGTTACAGTCTTATTCTCTAAAGAAATCAAATTTGAATGTAAATATAACTTCCTAGACCCTGATGGGAGGTTTATTATATTAGTGAGCCTATTAAATTAAATAGAGTATACATTGGTAAATGTCTACTTACCTAATAAAGATCTGATAAAAACGCTAGTTAGAATATTAAATCTGACTGACAAAGTTAAAAAGGGCAGAATTATAATAGCGGGCAATTTTAATTGCATCTTAGATACTCAAATGGATAAACAACTAGCAATTAATCAGCAAGTAGATAAAGTCTTAAAGAAACAGGCAGCAGCTTTCAACAGAACCATTAAGAAGGCAGACTTGTTTGATTGCTGGAGATTAGCACACTCCAATGATAAGAACTATACACATAAATCTATCCCCCACAAATCTTCTGCTAGAATAGATATGTTTTTGGGTAATCTGAGTTTTTCAAGAGCAATTCTAACCATTAATATAGTAGAAAATACTTGGTCTGATGGATAGACAAAATAGAACACTCCCGAGTTGGAGACTTGCTGACTATCTACTAAAAAATAAAATTAATATTGATTATATAGAGAGATTAATGAAACTATTTATTTTAGAAAATTAATCTGATGAAATATCCAAGGAATGCCTGTGGTGTACGTTTAAAGCGGTAACTAGAGGGTATTGGATTCAACTTGCAAGTCAACAGAAACTAAGTAGGGAAAGTGATTTAGTAGATCTTTATATTAAATTTTATAACCTTTCTAAAGCTAATAAACTCAATTATACGGAGGATAAGGCTCTTGCCATTAAGAACTGTCAGGAAGAGATTAATAAACAGACTAGGATTAGAATAGAAAGAAATGTAATACTAGATACTACTATAAAGGAAACAAAGCGGACTCAACTTTAACGAATAAACTAAAGAAACGAGAAATAGATCGTAAGATATTCAAATTAATAGAGGGAGATAATAATTTCTATAAACCAGAAGATATAGCTAATAAATTTAGATCTTTCTATGAGAATTTATACAATCTAAATGCAAAAAGAATATTTAAATAAAACTATTACGACTAAGGAAGTAGATGTGGCAATAAGCAGACTGGAAAGTAGAAGGGCACCAGGTCCTGACGGATATTCCAATTTATTTTATAAAATCTTTAAAAAAGAGTTAATACCCTTATTGGTTGATACATTTAACGAGTTACCAAATAAGGGGCAAGCCTCTCATGACTTATTAAGGGCACATATAACACCATTATTGAAGCAAGGCAAGCTTTCTACTGATGTAACTAACTACCGGCCTATTTCATTGGTTAATGTGGATGTGAAAATATATGCGGCCATTTTGGCCAAAAGACTAAAAGTAATTTTACCGACACTGATTCATCCAGATCACATAGGATTCATGATGGGTAGGCAATCTTGTAATAACACCCGCAGAGTACTGGATACTCTGGACTGGGCTCGGTCCGAGGGAACTCCTCTTCTGACCCTCTCGGTAGATGCGGAAAAAGCCTTCGACAGGGTTGGATGGGAGTTCCTTCAGACCACAATGGAACAATTTGGATTTGAGGGTTGGTTTTTGGATGCTATAGGTGCAATATATTCTAATCCCACGGCTAGAATAGGCCGAGATTTATGTTCTGAATGGTTCACTATTTCAAATGGAACCCGAAAGGGCTGCCCTCTCACCCCGTTATTATATGTGTTATCTGTTGAACCATTAGCCAATAATATCAGAAATAATAAAAGGATTAGGGGTGTTGGGCACCAAGATAACAATTGGAAAATTTGTCTATATGCGGATGACATATTAATATCTATTACTGATTCGCATATTTCTTTACCATTTCTAATGAAGGAATTTGAAAACTATAGTATAGTTTCTAATTATAAATTGAATATAAGTAAAACAATAGCTATGGTGATGAATATCCAAAGTAACATTTTAATTTCTATGAAAAAAAATTATGATTTTATTTGGACCAATCAGGAATTCATTTTATTTGGGTTTAGTGATTACTGCTGATCCAATGCGTGCTATGGAAACCAATTTCTTAAAATTATTAAAGGAGACTAACTTACTCCTGAAAGTATGGAGAGTTCATGAAATATCTTGGTGGGGTAGGACTAATACAATCAAAGCTTATATAATCCCGAAATGGACATACATGTTCCGTATGCTTTCCCTCTCGATACCCATACATTGGTTAAATATGATTCAAAGTAGTATTAATAATTATATCTGGAAAGGCAAAAGGCCCAGAATTAATACTTTTATTCTTTCAAAGAAGGGTTACCAGGACGGCATGGGGTATCCCTTAATCAGTCAGATATATCAAGCAAATATGCTGGTTCATGCTAGTAAATTGCAAATAAAGGAGGCACAAAAAATTGAATAAAATTGAATCTTATAGAGCCGGAGTAAAAAACTTAGAATCTCTTTTAAAGTAATAATTATTCACTCTGCAACTTACCATCAAAATCCTCCCTGATTCTTCTTCAAATCTTAAAAATGGAACATTATTAAGAAAAAGTTGAATATTAATAATATCTTAGAAAAAAATTCATATCGAATCTTTAGAACAAATTTTGTCAGATATAAAATTAAAAAACTGGTATAGAAATTCTCCTTATATAATATCAGATCTTTATAATAGACAACAATTGAAAAGCTTTGAAGAGTTAAAAATTTTACTAGATCTTCCTTCTAGAGAAGTGTTCAACTTTCTCCGTATTAAAAGTTTCCTTAAAGAAAACTTGACATCCCTGTACAGCAGAGAAGGGGGCCTAGTTACAAAAATATTTACAGGATATAAAGTTAAAAATGTGTCATCGATTGCTATAGGATTGATAAGATTGAAGGAGGGTCAGGATACTCCCAAGGCATTAATAAAATGGGAAACTGAATTAGCGATAAATATACCACTGGATTTGTGGTGTAAGTCTTTTTTGAGGACAAAAAAATATATCCATTGTCTGAATATTATGGAAACTTTTATTAAAATTGCATACAGATGGTATATGGTCCCTTTACGATTAGCAAAAACTTCACAGACTAACCCGCCTAATTGTTGGCGCTGGTCAGCCAGATGGTTCATTCATACATATTTGGTGGTCTTGCCCCAGAATTAGATCCTTTTGGAATTTGACTTTTAATCTTGTCTATGTGCTAGCGGACAAATCATTTGAACAAAAGGCAGAGTTAGCTATTTTACATATAATAGGTCCAGATAAGAACCAAGAAACTGATATGGTTCTTATTCATTGTTTACTGGCAGCTAAGATCCTAATTGCTAGACATTGGAGACATATAGAGGTTCCCACTAAGGACCAACTTAAATCTCAGGTGCTATACCAGTTAGAGATGGAAAAATGTGTATATTCTACAAATTTAATCTCAAATCATAGAATATTGGAAATATATATAATTCTTTTAGAAAGGACGAATAAGTTCTAAATTGAGATTTAAGGGATCTAACACGCATAGATGATCCTTGATACAGATACTTTGATTGACCAGGGTTTTAAGTATTCTTATTATTGTTTAATCACTTGGATGTATTTTTGGCTCTGAACTTATTCCTTTTTTTCTGTTTCTCTGGGGTGTTTTGGTAGTAAGTGGCGAGCTCTCTGACCTAGTATGATGTGATAGAGAATGACCAATATTGTTTGTCTTGTCTTGTTTACTTATTATTATTTTTTTTTGTGTTGTAAAAAGTATTTGGAAGGTATATGCAGACTTTTCTACAAAAGTAAAAGATATACTTATGTTTAGTAATTGTATGTTTTTTGGGAGGACTGTCATACTCCCTTCTGTGACTGTTAAGTCTTTTATTAATCAAATAAAGATAATTTTCAAATTAAAGCTATCCCATCTAATAGATGCTGGTAAGGTTGCAGCTAGACTGGGACATACAATATAGTGGTGGAATTGCCCTCAGGTTAGGTCATACTGGACACAAGTGGTAGCATAGCTTTCTCAGGCCCTGGACAAGCCAATTCACCTTATTCTGTGGACTTCTCCTTTCTAGGCCCATCAAAGACACTTTGACATTTATGTAGTATATACATGTTTCAAATGTGGAGGACACAATCTAAAAACAGTACAATAGTCCATTTTAGATTATTCACACAAACAATCTTATTTATAGCATTATCCTTTATTATTTGGCTTTGTATAGATATTTATAGGTATATTTATAGAAGTTTTAGGAATTACTAATCAGTCATCGGAAATCAGGTTTTATCATCATGTTTCTCAAACATGTGTTCAATAGGGAAGTAAAGTACACCAGTTGATGCAACTTGGGAGAATATATTTTTAATATTTTTAATATACCTTATATGTTATTATAAGAAATTATACTTCATGATACTGAATCGTGGGAAACATGTGACTCATACCAGTAAACACGGAAAAAATACAACGTCATATCCAAAGAGGTATTATTTGAGTGTTGAGTCGTGTTCTTGGCACGGATCTCAAAGAAAAGACTTGTTTAATCATGTTCTATAAGAGAGTAATTACTGTTTATATTGTATACAGGTTTAATACTTACTATTTTACTTAATGACTAATATACCTGAATATTGTCATTCATTAAAATTAAGTAAATACACACTAGTAATAGTTTGAGTCACTTGGTAGTCGTATCTTTTCATTGTCTTTAGGATAAGTTATGTTATAAGTAGGAACACACTTGCAGATAAAAATTTATTATTATTAATATTATTTTATTTTTATTTCACCCATTTTATGTAACACCTGATGCAGGGAAAAAGCAAAGGGGGAGTGAATAACACTGCAGTGATCTGTACAGGAGGAAACCATAATACAATACAAGAAACCATACAGTCAAAATAATAAGGAACAAAGTAGGAACAAAGAGGAACTTACTGTCCAAGGGTTGGATAGAATAGGAGTATGGCAGCGCCTCTGTACATCCCAAGTTCGGGAATACGCTGATTAAGGACTCACTCAAGCATACAGCCCACCCATCGCCTGCCTAAAAAGTGCCAGATTATACGGCAGACAGCATCTACCATCTAGAACAGGGGTTCTCAACGTTAGTCCTCAGGACCCCCTACCAGTCCAGGCTTTAGGGATTACCTGGGTGTGTCTAAGGTGTTTAGAAAAAAAAAAACACCTTAGAGTCTAAGGTGTTTTTTTCCCTTTTTCTAAACACCTGAGACACACCCAGGTAATCCCTAAAGCCTGGACTGGTAGGGGGTCCTGAGGACTAACGTTGAGAACCCCTGATCTAGAAACTAGTTATATATTTAATTTGTACTTTGAGATTTAATCGTTTTTCTTTACGATTACATTTCATGTGTGTTTCGTTTAGAGAGGAGCTGGGTTACACTTCGCAGTGCAGTGGTACTTTCTAAAGTATGTGTTTAGCATGTGTTTTAGATCCATTATACATTGCGTTACTTTATCAATAGTGATGTCGCGAACCCGAAATTTTCGGTTCGCGAACGGCGAACGCGAACTTCCGCAAATGTTCGCGAACCGGCGAACCGCCCGAAACGCCATTGACTTCAATGGGGAGGCTAATTTTAAAACACACAGGGACTCTTTCTGGCCACAATAGGGATGGAAAAGTTGTTTCAAGGGGACTAACACCTGGACTGTGGCATGCCGGAGGGGGATCCATGGCAAAACTCCCATGGAAAATTACACAGTTGATACAGAGTCTGGTTTAATCCATAAAGGGCAGAAATCACCTAACATTCCTAAATCACAATCAATATAGATTGACACCTGACATATGACATATTGACACCTTGACATATGGATTAACACCTGTCCTCAGAGCCCCTGATGCACACGGACACAGAGCAGAATAGGGACTGGTCCCCCTACATAGGGTCACTTGGCAGATATGGATTGACACCTATCCTAAGGATCCCTGATACACACTGACACAGAGCAGAATAGGGACTGTTCCCCTACATGGTCACTTGGCAGATATGGATTGACGCCTTTACCTGTCCCTAAGGTTCCCTGATACACACTGACACAGAGCAGAATGAGGACTGAGATCCCCTACATCGGGTCACTTGGCAGATATGGATTGACACCTTGTTACAAACTGCTATTTGTAACTGGCCCTTTAAATGGCAAATTACCCTGCTTCCCTGGGTTGTGGAGAAGCCTATTTGCCAGCCTCCTCCCACATGACTATGGCCCCTGGGAGATTGTGAAAATGTATGCAATTTTATTTGGTGTCTATGGCCCTTTAAGACTGTTGGTGGGCATATTGGGGCTTATGGACTCTTTATGTGACTGGTGCTGGCCCTTTAAACACCTTTTTTGGGACATCAGGAAGATTGGGACACTGCCCCTTTAAGGCCGTGTCCCAGACTTGTTGGGGACACGGCCCCTTTAAGACGGTGTCCCCTGTGTCCCCAGACCTGGTGCAAACCCTTTGTGCCTGCCTTGCTATTTCCCACTTGGTTCAGTAAATGGGAAATTATTTCAGCTGCAGAGACTAAGTCCCATTCGGTGATGGGACTTAGTCTTTTTTTCAGCCGTTTTTTTCAGCCTTATTTCAGCTGCAGAGACTAAGTCCCATTCGGCGATGGGACTTAGCCTTTTTTTCAGCCTTATTTCAGCTGCAGAGACTAAGTCCCATTCGTGATGGGACTTAGTCGTTTTTTCAGCCTGAAATAGACCGACCTCACAGCCCAAATCTATGGAACTGTTTTGGGCAGGAAAATGTGCTTGCGGTCGGTCATAAAGGGACCTCCAACTAACTTTTTAACCCCTGGATGGATTTGGCTGATTTTTGGTTATGTTTATGTTTTAAGTGTGCTGATTCCAAATATGTAATTATGAAGATGGGATGTGTAGTTTTAAAGTTACAGTGTATGGCTAAAAACTGTATTTTACTGCCTGTGTTTAATTATGTTAATCTCTTCCCAAACGTCATTTCGTTCAAAGTGGAGAGAATGTTAAAAAAATATATTTTTGTTCGGAGTGTGAGAAATGCTTTTCAGCCGCTTCTAATCTTAAGCATCATTTGAGGAGCCATACAGGAGAGAAACCTTATTTGTGGTGTGTTTAGTATTGTTCTGATCAGTTTAATACCTTCGCGTCTCCTATCAGTGGACGTGTATATGGCAGCCATTTTAGGAACCGTACACCTGGGACCCGAGCAAGGTCACCTCGTTCAACAGGCGACAACATTTGTCCCTGGAAAACTATCCTGGACATTCTGTACAATTTGTATGGATATGGCAGTGATTTCTGTAACAGGGAGATGGAAGAAGATGCTTGGTGTTGTGGTGTGACCTAAATATGAATATTAATCTCTTAATACATAATAATTAAGAAATACGGAACAACATTAATATTTTTATAATTCATGGTATTATGGTCGAATATGTGGATAGAAAATACACAAAACGTTGTAATATTAAATGTATATTTAATATAACTATAATAAATAAACAGATGCTAGCAGAATGTTAATTTACTACAATTATGATACAATACAAAACTACAACATAATACTTACAAAAGGTTGCTACATGTTACACAACATTTTACTTACAAGGCCCCAGCCCTTTGGCTGGGGTTAAGTCAGAGCTGCTACTACATCTTTCAGGTACAGGCAAAGAGGCAAAGAGAGAGAGTTTTCTCCTCCATCTGGTTTTATTCAGTGTAAGTAGGCTGGCCTGTGATGTCACTGCCAGAAGCACATGTCTTCCTACACACTACCCCTAGTGGTGCCCCCAAAGCATTACACTAAATATGCTTTCTTTATGATGTAAAGTCATTAATTAATAAATACCATTACAAACCACCCTTTGACTTATGTCATAAAACAAGCATTTATAAAACCAGTAAATTGTGAATCTTCCCCATTTTAACACTACCTGCCCTACAACAAAACCCACCTTTTGAAGAATGATACCCATTTACCCATTAATTATTACCCATTAACATTTTATTGCTTATATAAATGTTCACCATTGAGCACATGCATTACCAGTTGGGAAATAGGCACATACCCACCCTTATAATAATGAACAACTCAAACCATGTTTTATTAGATTAACCAATGATATTGTGTTCATGTGAGGATGTGTTTTGGAGCTAAATATAGTATTAGACACCACAAACTCATAACACCTATGAATCATGTCACAGACCGACTCGATTTCTGTAGCCTCTGGCTGGTCTGTGTGCCTGGAATTTTCACAAACATTAGACCTGGAAACTGGATACTCTATTCTTCGACAGTCTCATAGAACATACGCATGGAGACAGGGATGAATGAAACAGTTCATGTGATCAAGGACTTTTGTGTGTTTGTGGTCACATTGTTTTGTTTTTTTCTTTCTTTATACCATTAACCACCTTGACGTAACAGTTTCCTGCTCCTGATGCATTTTGTTCCGACTCTCACCACTCTTAGCTGCAATATTTTTCTCCTTACAGCAACAGTTGAGCATAGTGTCCAGTGCTTCTTCTTCTTCTGCTTAAAATATCTTTGCTTGAAAGTTCTTGAATGAAAACACAGGCAATGACGAACACAAACATAAATAATAACTGTGCCAATCATCACAAGTACCATTTGACTGTGGTGTCTTAACCATATTTTTTCCCTATGGCGTTTGGATAAATACCTACACACCTCTCTTCACATCCAGCACACTCCTGATTCACAGATAAACACAATATCACTGCTGTATCTACCAATTTAACCCAAACACTCGTTATTACTGCTGCATTTACCAATTTAATCTAAACACTCGTTATCATTGCTGTATTTAACCAATTTAATCTAAACATTAACCAAAACAATTACATTCCTATTTACCACCCTTCTATTTAAACATGTATAGATAACCCAAAATGCCTACTTTCTCTTATCCCTCTTATTTTTGTTTGTTTTGTTTTTTGAACTGCAACCACTCATGCACTTTACACAGACACAAATCAAGCACCTACTGGACAATGGGGTTCCCTCGTTAGAGCCCTCCCACCCCAGTTTGGTTTACACAAAAATACCCCCTGGTCCCTATGGGTCAATTCCCCCCTTTCCCAGGCAAGCATACATACATGCAACAATAATACATAAGGGTTTCAATTGCAATACAATCACTAGAAATAAGAGAATAGTATGCACAAAATCATAACATAGACATGTTAAATAGACAATAAAATAAAACATTCAATAGCTCATCAAAGGTCAACATTTAAACACTGGTCTCCATCTGATATTCTATCTGTGTTCCAATGTCCACCCCTGGTTTCTGCTATATCTGAAAAAGGTAAGAAAACAGATCAGGATTACTTTTCCTTGTCACTTATAGCATATACTGCCAAATCCTTTACTTAGCATATATACATATATACACATATAAATACATTCCCTAAACTTTTCATTTTATAAACAATTTGTTCAACAAGGTAACTTTCTTAATTTTCTACTTGGCTCTTAAAATAAACAATCAGCTAATAGCTGCTTTCTGCATCTTCTCTGCAATTCAGGAAACACATTTTTAGCCAACCTAAACATGTTTAATAACTCTCCACCCTTTGGTTAAATTATAGAGGAGTGAACCACAACACCTCTTCCGCCTCTGAAAGGATATAGGTCAATATGTCTCAAAGTTCAACACTTCTGACAGCTATGAGTGACTCCCTATTAATTTC
>OW240912.1:62646301-62719395 GCA_933207985.1 Pelobates cultripes
TAGATCTGGTGTCACAGTAGCTTGGATTTAAAAAAACAAAACTCTTTTTTCACTGTTATAGATTGAATAGCAGTCAGTGTCCTTAAAGCGGGTGTGTTACGCTAACAGTGGATACGGTGACCAGTGCCACCACTTAGATCTGGTGTCACAATAGCTTGGATTTAAAAAAACAAAACACTTTTCACTGTTATAGATTGAATAGCAGTCAGTGTCCTTAAAGCGGGTGTGTTACGCTAACAGTGGATACGCTGACAAGTGCCACTAATTAGATCCTGTGTCACAATAGCTTGGATTTAAAAACAAAAAACTTTTTTTACTGTTATAGATTGAATAGCAGTCAGTGTCCTTAAAGCGGGTGTGTTACGCTAACAGTGGATACGCTGACCAGTGCCACTAATTAGATCTGCTGTCACAATAGTTTGGATTTAAAAAAAAAATAATCTTTTTTCACTGTTATAGATTGAATAGCAGTCAGTGTCCTTAAAGCGGGTGTGTTACGCTAACAGTGGATACGGTGACAGTGCCACCACTTAGATCTGGTGTCACAATAGCTTGGATTAAAAACAAAAAACTTTTTTTACTGTTATAGATTGAATAGCAGTCAGTGTCCTTAAAGCGGGTGTGTTACGCTAACAGTGGATACGCTGACAAGTGCCACTAATTAGATCTGGTGTCACAATAGCTTGGATTTAAAAAAACAAAAAACTTTTTTCACTGTTATAGATTGAATAGCAGTTAGTTATCTTCAAGCGGGTGTCAGGCCTACAGCCTGTGCTCTGCACAACTGTGCCAGTGCACATTGCCACTCATATCTGGTCTCACAGTAGCTTGCACGCATAATACCACTAATCCCAACAAAATGACAGGCAGAGGCAGGCCACCCCGCAGGGGCCATCGTGGTCGTGGTGCTGTGATTCCCTTTGGCCCTAGAATAATGCCCAGTTTTCAGAGGCCACGTACCCTGAACTTGAAAAGTTCTGAGGACATAGTTGACTGGCTAACACAGGACACCCAATCTTCTACTGCCTCCGCTCAGAACCTTGACTGTCAGGGTACCTGTTGGTGATGTATCCAGGGAGGACATCCTCTCTGCTTAGGGGCTCCCTTCCCCTAGCATTTCGGCATATTTCGGCCGTTTTCGCGCCGGCCGCGCTAGCTCCTCCCCCTTTTATGACGCGGCGGCTAGCGTCGACGTCATGACGTCGGCATTTGCATAAAGTGCCGGGAACCGCTATTCCGGACCTTTTGGGGGCGTGGTCTCTATTTAGGTACAGGGTATTTAAAGGAAACCTTTACTACTGCTCATTGCCCTGTCGTGGTTCTAGCTTGCTAGTCACTCAGCGCGTTCTTTATCTAGTGTTTCCGGTTTTGACCCTTGCTTGTCTTTTGTCCTGTTGTCCTCTCCTCTCCTTTGACTCGGCTTGTATCTCGCTTACCTGTCCTCCGGCTCCCTTGACCTCGGCTTACCTTTTGACTATTCTTGCTTTGTCCTTACGTTAGTCCGGCCATTCTAAGGTCCGGTATACGTACCTCCTTCTGTGCGCACTCTGCGTATTGGATCCCTGTCAGTTTCCTGACATTACGACAGGGCCATGATGGATCCTGCAGGTGCTAGTCCTCCTGACCCCAGATTTGAGGCCATGGACCATAGAATGGACCAAATGGCTTTAGCGTTACAAACTTTGTTGACACGCTCCAGTACCCAGTCTGAAGAAATACGTTCCACTGCTAGCCACTCGCTAAGTACTGGTTTGGAAGTAGCCACTGTAGGCGCATCTTCCCATGTCACGTCACCATTACGATATGGGGGTTCGCCTGATGCTTGTCGTGGTTTTTTAAACCAGATAAGTATACATTTCGAACTACAACCCCGGGCTTACCCCACTGACAGGGCTAAGGTAGGCTTTATTATAACCCTGCTAATAGATAAAGCACTTAGATGGGCCAATCCCCTTTGGGAGAATGACAATCCTTTAGTCTACAACTACACTGCGTTTGTCACGGCTTTTAGAAGAACCTTTGACCCCCCAGGGAGGAAGATTAATGCGGCCAGATCCCTGTTACGCCTTAAACAACAAGATAGGACCCTTGTAGAATATGCTCTAGAGTTTAGATCATTGGCAGCAGAAGTGAAATGGAACGAACAAGCTTTTATGGATGTTTTCTTGAATGGGTTGTCTGATGAAATTCTAGATGAAATTGCCACTAGAGAACTTCCGGAAAATTTAGAGGATTTAGTATCCTTCATTTCCAGAATAGATGAACGCATGAGACAGAGGCAGAACACTCGGGAAAGAGTTACTAGACTTCCTGTAAGACTCGCTCCCTCATTTCAGAACCCTGACTCCTATAATCCTACTCCACCAGAACCTATGCAAATAGGTAATACTCGCTTATCTGAGGCTGAGAGACAGTACAGAAGAAGGGAGGGTCTCTGTTTATACTGCGGGCTGAGAGGTCACCTACGTCTCAGTTGCCCTAATCGTCCGGGAAACGCTCGCACCTAAGTTCCCTTAGAGGACGGGCCTTGGGTGTTTCATTACTGTCCTCTATGCATAATAAAAAAGACCATAGGCTTCTGATTCCTGTCTCTCTAGCTTGGGAAAAGGGGTTTATTACTACGATGGCATTATTAGATTCTGGAGCAGCAGAAAGCTTTATAGACCAAACTTTCGCTAATATGCATTGTATCCCATTCCAATTGAGAGATACACCCTTGGCCGTTGAGGCCATAGATGGTAGACCTTTATCTGAACCAGTAATATTCCATGAGACCGAACCCGTTAAGCTTACTGTTGGTATTTTCCACGAAGAGTTGATTTCCCTTCTGTTAATTTCCTCCCCGGCAGTCCCAGTGGTTCTAGGATATTCTTGGCTCAAGAGACACAACCCTCAGATTGACTGGGAGGGTGGAGAAATCGTTTCTTGGGGTATGGGTTGTAGGAAAGAATGTCTGCAGAGAGTTACTTCTGTTTGCCCCGTGAACTCTTATGCTAACACTTCTCAATCCACAGACGTTCAGATACCATTACAATATCTAGACCTCAAATCTGTATTTGACAAGGGTAAGGCGGATACTTTACCTCCCCACCGGTCTTATGACTGTTCTATTAAACTTTTCCCTGGTACTATGCCTCCCAGGGGTACGGTATACCCTCTATCCACCAAGGAAAACTTGGTTTTAGAGGAATATATCAAGGAGAATTTAGACAAGGGATTTATTAGAAAGTCTTCTTCTCCGGCGGGGGCGGGTTTCTTTTTTGTAGAAAAGAAAGACGGTACCTTACGTCCTTGTATAGACTATCGGGGATTGAACAAAATTACTATCAGAAATGCTTACCCTATTCCTTTGATTACTGAACTCTTTGACAGACTAAAGGGGTCGAGTATTTTTACTAAACTTGACTTAAGGGGAGCATATAACTTAGTGCGAATTAAACAAGGAGATGAATGGATGACAGCATTTAATACCCGTTACGGGCATTATGAGTATACCGTAATGCCGTTTGGGCTTTGTAACGCCCCGGCCGTCTTCCAAGACTTGATCAATGAAGTTCTTAGAGAATTCCAACATGAATGTGTAATTGTATATTTGGATGATATACTAATCCATTCTAGAGACATTAATTCACATCATAGACAAGTCAGAAAGGTATTACAGAAACTTTTACAACATGGATTGTATTGCAAATTGGAAAAATGTAGCTTTGACCAGTCTCAGGTAACTTTCTTAGGTTACGTAATTTCCAAAGACGGGTTTATGATGGACCCGACCAAACTAAAATCGATTTTAGATTGGCCCTTACCTAAGGGACTCAAAGCCATACAAAGATTTCTCGGATTTTCTAATTATTACAGACGTTTTATTAAAGGGTACTCCTCTGTTATCGCTCCTATCACTAATATGACCAAACAAGGAGCCGATACCAAAACCTGGTCTACTGAGGCTTTATCTGCTTTCGAAACGCTCAAACAGTCTTTTGCCTCAGCACCTGTATTAGTTCATCCTGATACCTCTCTACCCTTTTTACTTGAAGTTGATGCGTCTGAAACAGGGATAGGCGCAGTGTTATCCCAAAGACAAAGTTTAGATAAGCCGCTGCACCCTTGCGGTTTTTTTTCCAAGAAACTGTCACACACTGAAAGGAGATATGACATTGGTGATAGAGAACTTTTAGCTATCATTATGGCATTAAAGGAATGGAGACATTTGTTAGAGGGCACCGTCCTCCCAGTTACTATCTTGACTGACCACAAAAATTTATCGTATATGGGGGAGGCCAAAAGATTATCTGCCAGGCAGGCACGTTGGTCTATGTTCCTTACACACTTTAATTATGTGCTTACTTACAGGCCTGGTTCTAAGAACACTAAGGCAGACGCTTTGTCACGTCAGCACGAACCTACCACCTCTACAGAGGATACTTTGTTCCCTATTATTCCTGAAGTCAATATTATCGCCAACACCAATGTCAAAATACACTCTCCATTGCTCGCTGATATTCAGAGCGAACAATCTCTTGCTCCCGAACGTACTCCTGTGGGCCGCTTGTTCGTGTCTCCCAAATTCCAAGTGGACATTATTCGCTGTTTCCACGATAGCAAGATCGCTGGTCACCCCGGCATCCACAAAACTTACTGCCTGATCTCAAAAGACTTCTGGTGGCCCGGTTTACGTAGGGATGTGGAAGACTTTGTCAAGGCTTACAATGTTTGTGTCAGGAATAAACTTCCGCGGGATCTCCCTTGTGGTTTATTGCAGCCCTTAGTCGTTCCCAACAAACCTTGGGCTTGCTTGGCTATGGATTTTATTGTTGATCTACCGGCTTCCAATAGGCATACAGTTATACTCACGGTCCTTGACAGGTTTACTAAAATGGCTCATTTCGTTCCCTTGCCTAAACTTCCGTCCTCCCCCGAACTGGCCGTGATATTTGCTAGAGAAATTTTCCGTTTACATGGTATTCCCAATGAGATTGTGTCAGACAGGGGTTCCCAATTTATTTCCCGTTTTTGGAGATCCTTCTGTTCACAGTTGGGCATCAAACTGAATTTTTCTTCGGCCTATCATCCTCAATCTAACGGAGCAGCCGAACGCACTAACCAAAAAATTGAGCAATATCTACGTTGTTTTGTTTCTGAACACCAGGATGACTGGGTCGGTCTGATTCCTTGGGCGGAGTTTGCTCACAACAACCTTGTTTGTGGTTCCACTCATAATAGCCCCTTTTTCTTGAACTATGGCTTTAACCCTACTGTTCTTCCGTCGGTGTCTCCTTCCCAGGGTATACCGTCGGTTGATATTCATATAGCCAACCTGAGAAAGTTGTGGGATCAGACTCGACAAATTCTTGAACGTAGTTCCGCGGTGTTTAAGTCACATGCTGATAGGCGTAGACGTCCTGCTCCTATTTTTTCTCCGGGGGATAGGGTCTGGTTGTGTACCAGACACATTCGCCTGAAAGTTCCTTCCTTGAAGTTTGCTCCTCGTTACATTGGTCCTTACAGGGTACTGAGGAGGATCAACCCGGTTTCTTATTTGCTGGATCTACCTCCTACTCTACGCATCCCTAACTCTTTTCATGTGTCTTTATTGAAACCTCTTGTTTGTAACAGATTTTCCTCCCGCTCTACTCCTCCATCCTCGGTCCGTGTGGATGGTCAGGAGGAATATATCATCAAGTCCATCCTTGATTCTCGTATTTCTAGGGGGAAGCTGCAATACCTCATAGACTGGAAAGGTTATGGTCCTGAAGAGAGGTCTTGGGTTCCTGGTATAGGCGTGCATGCTCCTCGTCTTCTTCGGGCCTTCCACGTTCGTTTTCCTTCTAAGCCAGGTCCCATCCGCCCGGTGGGCGTTTCTAGAAGGGGGGGTACTGTCAGGGTACCTGTTGGTGATGTATCCAGGGAGGACATCCTCTCTGCTTAGGGGCTCCCTTCCCCTAGCATTTCGGCATATTTCGGCCGTTTTCGCGCCACCCGCGCTAGCTCCTCCCCCTTTTATGACGCGACGGCTAGCGTCGACGTCATGACGTCGGCATTTGCATAAAGTGCCGGGAACCGCTATTCCGGACCTTTTTGGGGGCGTGGTCTCTATTTAGGTAACAGGGTATTTAAAGGAAACCTTTACTGCTGCTCATTGCCCTGTCGTGGTTCTAGCTTGCTAGTCACTCAGCGCGTTCTTTATCTTGTGTTTCCGGTTTTGACCCTTGCTTGTCTTTTGTCCTGTTGTCCTCTCCTCTCCTTTGACTCGGCTTGTATCTCGCTTACCTGTCCTCCGGCTCCCTTGACCTCGGCTTACCTTTTGACTATTCTTGCTTTGTCCTTACGTTAGTCCGGCCATTCTAAGGTCCGGTATACGTACCTCCCTCTGTGCGCACTCTGCGTATTGGATCCCTGTCAGTTTCCTGACATTGACGCACCATCCTCCTCCAGCTTAGCTTCAGGCACCTCTCAAGATACCACTCACCCGCCTGCCGCCACCACCAAAACTAGCACCACAGCCGCTTCGGTTGGTATGTCAGAGGAGTTATTCACACATCCGTTTGAAGAAATGAGTGATGCGCAGCCATTATTGCCAGAGGATGTAGATAACAGGGATATGTCTCAGGCAGGCAGCATTACACACATGGACGTACGGTGTGATGATGATGATGATGTTGTACCCGCTGCTGCTTCCTTTGCTGAGTTGTCAGATACAAGTGAAGCGGTTGATGATGACGATGCGTCCATGGATGTCACGTGGGTGCCGCTCGTCAAGAGAACAGGCCGAGAAAGTTCAGATGGGGAGACAGGGAGGAGGAGGGAGCGAGTTGGAAGCAGGGGGAGGAGTCGTCACAAGGGCTAGTGGCACAGTCAGACAGCATGCGCGCCGACGCGAGGTCAGCCGACAGCGTAATCGCGCATGCTGTGTCCACCACCAGAATGCCGTCATTGCAGAGCTCAGCAGTGTGGAATTTTTTTTGTGTGTCTGCCTCTGACAACAGCGATGCCATTTGCAACCTGTGCCAAAAGAAACTGAGTCGTAGGAAGTCCAACACCCACCTAGGTACAACTGCTTTACGTAGGCACATGATCTCACATCACAAACGCCTATGGGATCAACACATGAGTACAAGCAGCTCGCCTACTCTAAGCCGCCAGCCTCCTCCTGGTCCAGCATCTTCAACCACGTCAACCACTGCTGTCCTCCTTGTCCCCTCTCAACCATCCGCCACTCCGCCTCCCGCCTTGAGCAGTTCACGCTCATCTTCCCACAGTCATGTGTCTGTCAAGGACATGTTTGGCGTAAGAAGACAATGTCAGAAAGTCACCCCCTTGCCCAGCGTCTGACTGCTGGCTTGTCCGAACTATTAGCCCGCCAGCTTTTACCATACAAGCTGGTGGAGTCTGAGGCGTTCAAAAAATTTGTAGCTATTGGGACACCGCAGTGGAAGGTACCCGGCCGAAATTACTTTTCGCAAAGGCAATCCCCAACCTGTACTCAATTGTGCAAAAGGAAGTAATAGCATCTCTGGCACACAGTGTTGGGGCAAGGGTCCATTGACCACTGATACCTGGTCTGCAAAGCATGGTCAGGGCAGGTATATCACCTACACTGCGCATTGGGTAAACCTGCTGACTGCTGCCAAGCATGGAATGCATGGCTCTGCAGAGGAGTTGATGACACCGCCACGACTTGCAGGCAGTCCTGCTGCCACCTCCTCTACTCTTCCTACTCCATCCTCTTCCATAACCTCCTCGGCTGAGTCCTCTTCTGCTGCTGCGTCTTGCTCCACATCAACGGCACCCCCCCAGCTCCCCAAGTACTATTCCACATCCCAGATACGGCAGTGTCACGCCGTCTTGGGTTTGACTTGCTTGAAAGCAGAAGTCACACCGGACAAGCACTCCTGTATCGCCCTGAGCGCTGGGTGGAAAAGTGGCTGACTCGCCAGCGACTGGATATGCGGCAAAGTGGTTTGTGACAAGCGGAACAAATTTGTTAGCGGCATTGAAGTTGGGCAAGTTGTCATAATGCCGTGCATGTAGCACATGTATGTAATATCGATAGAGCTGGCGCTTTGTGCATAAGTACATAGGCTTACAGGACGTCCTGAAGCAGGCCAGGAAGGTGTGTGGCCATTTCAGGCGTTCCTACACGGCCATGGCTCACTTTGCCGATATCCAGCGGCGAAACAACATGCCAGTGAGGCGCTTGATTTGCGACAGCCCGACACGTTGGAATTCAACACTCCTAATGTTCGACCGCCTGCTCCAACAAGAAAAAGCCGTTAATGAATATTTGTATGACCGGGGTGCTAGGACAGCCTCTGGGGAGCTGGGAATTTTTTTGCCACGTTACTGGACGCTCATGCGCAATGCCTGTAGGCTCATGCGTCCTTTTGAGGAGGTGACAAATTTAGTCAGTCGCACGAAGGCACCATCAGCGACATCATACCATTTGTTTTCTTCCTGGAGCGTGCCCTGCGAAGAGTGCTGGATCAGGCCGTAGATGAGCGTGAAGAGGAAGAGGAAGAGTTGTGGTCACCATCACCTCCAGAAACAGCCTTATCAGCATCGCTTGCTGGACCTGCGGCAACGCTGGAAGAGGATTGTGAGGAAGAGGAGTCAGAGGAGGAGTGTGGCTTTGAGGAGGAGGAAGAGGAGGAGCAAGACCAACCACAACAGGCATCCCAGGGTGCTCGTTGTCACCTATCTGGTACCTGTGGTGTTGTACGTGGCTGGGGGGAAGAAAATACCTTCATTGACATCAGTGAGGAGGAGGAACGGGAAATGAGTAGCTCGGCATCCAACCTTGTGCAAATGGGGTCTTTCATGCTGTCGTGCCTGTTGAGGGACCCTCGTATAAAAAGGCTGAAGGAGAACGACCTGTACTGGGTGTCCACGCTACTAGACCCCCGGTATAAGCAGAAAGTGGCGGAAATGTTACCGAATTACAACAAGTATGAAAGGATGCAGCATTTGCAAAATAAATTGAAAAGTATGCTTTACACAGCGTATAAGGGTGATGTCACAGCACAAGGGGAATCTAACAGGGGGAGAGGTGGAAGTCATCCTCCTCCTCCCATGACCACGCCGGCAAGGACAGGACGCTTTAGAGACGTGTTGTTGATGGAGGACTTGTCGCGGTTGCAGAAGTGATGCGCGCCATACAGCCCTTCGGGATCCACCCTCAGAGAAGGCGACTTCGACCGACAGGTAGCAGACTACCTCGCCTTAACTGCAGATATGGAAACCTCTGAGGAAGCGATGAACCCCTTGACTGCACTGGGTGTGCGGAAGCTTGACCTGTGGCTAAGGCTTTATCTGAATTTTGATGGAGACTTCTGTGGCCCTTGCCCGGCTTTCAGAAGTGTCCTGTCAGAAAGGACCTTCAGTGCAGCAGGAGGTATTGTCACTGAAAAGAGAAGTCGCCTAGGTCAAAAAAGTCTAGATTACCTCACCTTTATTAAGATGAATGAGGGATGGATCCCGAAGGGACTGACACTGGGCGATACATTAGATTAAAAAAGGCCTGATGAGATGAGCTGCCTTGGGCTAAAAATAGTCCACACGCTGCTGTATTTTAGCTCTGAATGCCTGTTGACTTGCGTGACTGATCCGCCACCAACTTGGGTTCAAGCCGCCATCTTTTAGGGCACTTTCTGCCTGTGAAACAAGCATCAGTTATAGATTGAATAGCAGTTAGTTATCTTCAAGCAGGTGTGTCAGCCCTACAGCGTGTACTCTGCCAGTACGCTGCCACCTCCTACTCCTCCTACTCCATCCTCTTCCATAACCTCCTCGGCTTAGTCCTCTTCTGCTGCCTCGTCTTGCTCCACATCAACGGATAGGGGGCGTAACAGTGATTAAACTGATAACAATAGTACTAAACACACCACTCACTCACTGGTGTCACAATAGCTTGGATTTAAAAACAAAAATTTTTTTCACTGTTATAGATTGAATAGCAGTTAGTTATCTTCAAGCAGGTGTGTCAGCCCTACAGCGTGTACTCTGCCATACGCTGCCACCTCCTCTACTCCTCCTACTCCATCCTCTTCCATAACCTCCTCGGCTTAGTCCTCTTCTGCTGCTGCGTCTTGCTCCACATCAACGGATAGGGGGCGTAACAGTGATTAAACTGATAACAATAGTACTAAACACACCACTCACTCACTGGTGTCACAATAGCTTGGATTTAAAAACAAAAAATTTTTTTCACTGTTATAGATTGAATAGCAGTTAGTTATCTTCAAGCAGGTGTGTCAGCCCTACAGCGTGTACTCTGCCAGTACGCTGCCACCTCCTCTACTCCTCCTACTCCATCCTCTTCCATAACCTCCTCGGCTTAGTCCTCTTCTGCTGCTGCGTCTTGCTCCACATCAACGGATAGGGGGCGTAACAGTGATTAAACTGATAACAATAGTACTAAACGCACCACTCACTCACTGGTGTCACAATAGCTTGGATTTAAAAACAAAAAAATTTTTTCACTGTTATAGATTGAATAGCAGTTAGTTATCTTCAAGCAGGTGTGTCAGCCCTACAGCGTGTACTCTGCCAATACGCTGCCACCTCCTCTACTCCTTCTACTCCATCCTCTTCCATAACCTCCTCGGCTTAGTCCTCTTCTGCTGCTGCGTCTTGCTCCACATCAACGGATAGGGGGCGTAACAGTGATTAAACTGATAACAATAGTACTAAACACACCACTCACTCACTGGTGTCACAATAGCTTGGATTTAAAAACAAAAAACTTTTTTCACTGTTATAGATTGAATAGCAGTTAGTTATCTTCAAGCAGGTGTGTCAGCCCTACAGCGTGTACTCTGCCAGTACGCTGCCACCTCCTCTACTCCTCCTACTCCATCCTCTTCCATAACCTCCTGGGCTTAGTCCTCTTCTGCTGCTGCGTCTTGCTCCACATCAACGGATAGGGGGCGTAACAGTGATTAAACTGATAACAATAGTACTAAACACACCACTCACTCACTGGTGTCACATAGCTTGGATTTAAAAACAAATTTTTTTCACTGTTATAGATTGAATAGCAGTTAGTTATCTTCAAGCAGGTGTGTCAGCCCTACAGCGTGTACTCTGCCAGTACGCTGCCACCTCCTCTACTCCTCCTACTCCATCCTCTTCCATAACCTCCTCGGCTTAGTCCTCTTCTGCTGCTGCGTCTTGCTCCACATCAACGGATAGGGGGCGTAACAGTGATTAAACTGATAACAATAGTACTAAACACCACTCCTATCTGGTGGCACATTAGATTGCACGCGCAGTGCCCCAAATTTGTTGTGATCTGTGAGTAAGGTAAACGGTTGTCCATACAAGTAGGTTGCAGCTTTTTGAGGGCCCACACCACCGCTATGCACTCCTTTTCAATGGCAGTGAATATACTTCGCTGTGCAAAAGTTTACGGCTTAGATAAGCCCCGGGTTGCTAGCCACCATCTGCTCCGACTTGGCTCAGTACTGCTCCCAATCCAAGCATAGAAGCGTCTGTATGGACGAGAAAGTGTTTAGTTGGATCAGGAGAAGAAAGTACAGGTGATTTAATGAGCGCCGTCTTGAGCTGTTGGAAGGCCTGTTCACACTCTGGGGCCCATACTACTATCTTGGGGAGGTTTTTACACGTTCCTATATGGCACTTACTGGGCTTTAGGGTCAGTCCGGACTCCCTAATCCGGTCTATTACGGCTCCTATGTGGGTCAGGTGTTCGGGCCAGGAGCTGCTAAAAATGTCTATACCATCCAAGTAGGTGTGTATCAGTGTGTATTAGGGATCCTTAGGACAGGTGTCAATCCATATCTGCCAAGTGACCCGATGTTGAGGTAACATTCCCTATTCTGCTCTGTGTCAGTGTGTATGGGGCTCTGAGGACAGGTGTCAATCCATAATACCAAGTGACCCGATGTTGGGAGTAACATTCCTATTCTGCTCTGTGTCAGTGTGTACACGTCCACTGATAGGAGACGCGGAAGGTATTAAACTGATAAAAATAGTACTAAACTCCCCACCCCTATCTGGTGTCACATTAGCTTGACCGCGCAGTGCCCCAAATTTGCAGTAAGAGGACCGACCAAGCCTCTTCTTCCATCTCCCTGTTACAAAAATCAATGCCGTGTACACGTCCACTGATAGGAGCGGCGGAAGGTATTAAACTGATCAACATAGTACTAAACCCTCCCCCCCTATCTGGTGTCACATTAGCTTGACCGCGCAGTGCCCCAAATTTGCAGTAAGAGGACCGACCAAGCCTCTTCTTCATCTCCCTGTTACAAAAATCAATGCCGTGTACACGTCCACTGATAGGAGACGCGGAAGGTATTAAACTGATAAAAATAGTACTAAACACACCACTCCTATCTGGTGTCACATTAGCATGACAGCGCAGTGCCCCAAATTTGCAGTAAGAGGACCGACCAAGCCTCTTCTTCCATCTCCCTGTTACAAAAATCAATGCCGTGTACACGTCCACTGATAGGAGACGCGGAAGGTATTAAACTGATCAGAATAATACTAAGCACACCACTCCTATCACAATTTTGTCCATTTCGCGACAGCGCCCAGTGCCCCAAATTGCAGTAAGAGGACCGATAAAGCCTCTTCTTCCATCTCCCTGTTACAAAATCAATGCCGTGTACACGTCCACTGATGGAGCAGCGGAAGGTATTAAACTGATCCAGAGCAATACACTAAACACACCACTCTATCTGGTGGCTTTTTATTAAACGACGGCGCAGTGCCCCAAATTTGAATTAAAGAGGACCGACCAAGCATCTTCTTCCATCTCCCTGTTACAGAAATCACTGCTACACTTATCATACAAATTGTACAGAATAGGATAGTTTTCAGGGACAAATGTTGTAGCCTGTTGAGCAGTGACCTTGCTAGAATCACGGGTAATACCGGTTCCTAAAATGGCTGCCATGTACACGTCCACTGATAGGAGACGCGGAAGGTATTAAACTGATCAGAACAATACTAAACACACCACAAATAAGGTTTCTCTCCTGTATGGCTCCTCAAATGATGCTTAGATTAGAAGCGGCTGAAAAGCATTTCTCACACTCCGAACAAAAATATATTTTTTTAACATTCTCTCCACTTTGAACGAAATGACGTTTGGGAAGAGATTAACATAATTAAACACAGGCAGTAAAAATACAGTTTTTAGCCATACCCTGTAACTTTAAAACTACACATCCCATCTTCTTAATTACATATTTGGAATCAGCACACTTAAAACATAAACATAACCAAAAAATCAGCCAAATCCATCCAGGGGTTAAAAAGTTAGCTGTAGGTCCCTTTATGACCGACTGCAAGCACATTTTCCTGCCAAAAACAGTTCCATAGATTTGGGCTGTGAGGTCGGTCTATTTCAGGCTGAAAAAACGACTAAGTCCCATGTGAATGGGACTTAGTCTCTACAGCCCAAATAAGGCTGAAAAAGCAGCTGAAATAAGTCCCATGGCGGAGAAATGGGACTTAGTCTCTACAACTGAAGCAAGGCTGAAAAAAACGGCTGAAAAAAAGACTAAGTCCCATCACCGAATGGGACTTAGTCTCTGCAGCTGAAATAAGGCTGAAAAAAACGGCTGAAAAAAAGACTAAGTCCCATAGCCGAATGGGACTTAGTCTCTGCAGCTGAAATAATTTCCCATTTACTGAACCAAGTGGGAAATAGCAAGGCAGGCACACAGGGTTTGCACCAGGTCTGGGGACACAGGGGACACCGTCTTAAAGGGGCCAAGTATTAGCAAGCACCAGTCACATAAAGAGTCCATAAGCCCAATATGCCCACCGACAGTCTTAAAGGGCCATACACACCAAATAAAAGTGCATACATTTTCACAATCTCCCAGGGGCCATAGTCATGCGGGAGGAGGCTGGCAAAGAGGCTTCTCCACAACCCAGGGAAACAGGGCAATTTGCCATTTAAAGGGCCCGTTACAAATAGCAGTTTGTAACAAGGTGTCAATCCATATCTGCCAAGTGACCCGATGTAGGGGGACCAGTCCCTATTCTGCTCTGTGTCAGTGTGTACCAGGGAACCTTAGGACAGGTGTCAATCCATATCTGCCAAGTGACCCGATGTAGGGGAACAGTCCCTATTCTGCTCTGTGTCAGTGTGTATCAGGGATCCTTAGGACGGTGTCAATCCATATCTGCCAAGTGACCCTATGTAGGGGAGCAGTCTCTATTCTGCTCTGTGTCCGTGCATCAGGGGCTCTGAGGACAGGTGTCAATCCATATGTCAAGGTGTCAATATGTCATATGTCAGGTGTCAATCCATATTGATTGTGATTTAGGAATGTTAGGTGATTTCTGCCCTTTATGGATTAAAACCAGACTCTGTATCAACTGTGTAATTTTCCATGGGAGTTTTGCCATGGATCCCCCTCCGGCATGCCACAGTCCAGGTGTTAGTCCCCTTGAAACAACTTTTCCATCCCTATTGTGGCCAGAAAGAGTCCCTGTGTGTTTTAAAATTCGCCTCCCCATTGAAGTCAATGGCGTTTCGGGCGGTTCGCCGGTTCGCGAACATTTGCGGAAGTTCGCGTTCGCCGTTCGCGAACCGAAAATTTCGGGTTCGCGACATCACTACATGTTAATAGTAAAATCTGGGAATTTAATGTCATGCTACAAAAATGCTCAATTAGTCCCCAGGTGAATGTCTTCTAGTAAGATGAATAGAGAAAGCAAAAAGTAGATCTGTGTAAGATGTCACATGCACCTGCTCAACCAGAAATAAATGGATTTACTGGAAACGGAGGAAAGCTGAAGACTTTGTAAAGAAATTGGACAAAAGCAACAAGATTTAGAAGTTCAAAAGTTTGTTGTTATGGTAATTGTATTAATTTTTTTAATTTAATATTATTTTATTTTTTATTTGATCTGTCTGTCTAGATATCTAGTGTAAAGAGATATGGTGCACAAGTAAAATGGTTGAATGTAAACTGGTAAATGTAATTACCTGGAATAAAACAAAAAAAAAGTGCAAGAGGATATCAAAAGAATCTCCACACATAAGAATCCGCAAACAAAGAACTTGGGTATATATAAATCACAAGGATATACTGAAACTGCATAACAGACAGTAGGACAGAAGCTATTGCTAAAAAAATAATATACATGAATTAAACAGAGCATGACCCAGACAAATCCATGCTCGACAAGAGATGAAAAAACAGACTTGTTGGTCTTACGTATTTTGGAAGATCAACAAAACTGTGCTTAAGGAGAGTACAACACTTACTGGAAGGTACAATGGAATGTCAGCTGCCATCATGGTTCATAACACACAAAGCAGAGTATTACAGTAAAACAGGCTGACGATTTTGAAAGAAATAAAATGTATGTAAAACGGCTTTTCGTAAAGAGTTGTGATTGAAAATATATTAACACAATATGTATATGAAGCAAGAAATGCATAGCTAGCACATAAACATGCCATAACACATCCATTTTCGCTATACAGGAAGTGCAGAATTATTAGGCAAGTTGTATTTTTGAGGATTAATTTTATTATTGAACAACAACCATGTTCTCAATGAACCCAAAAAACTCATTAATATCAAAGCTGAATATTTTTGGAAGTAGTTTTTAGTTTGTTTTTAGTTTTAGCTATGTTAGGGGGATATCTGTGTGTGCAGGTGACTATTACTGTGCATAATTATTAGGCAACTTAACAAAAAACAAATATATACCCATTTCAATTATTTATTATTACCAGTGAAACCAATATAACATCTCAACATTCACAAATATACATTTCTGACATTCAAAAACAAAACAAAACAAATCAGTGACCAATATAGCCACCTTTCTTTGCAAGGACACTCAAAAGCCTGCCATCCATGGATTCTGTCAGTGTTTTGATCTGTTCACCATCAACATTGCGTGCAGCAGCAACCACAGCCTCCCAGACACTGTTCAGAGAGGTGTACTGTTTTCCCTCCTTGTAAATCTCACATTTGATGATGGACCACAGGTTCTCAATGGGGTTCAGATCAGGTGAACAAGGAGGCCATGTCATTAGATTTTCTTCTTTTATACCCTTTCTTGCCAGCCACGCTGTGGAGTACTTGGACGCGTGTGATGGAGCATTGTCCTGCATGAAAATCATGTTTTTCTTGAAGGATGCAGACTTCTTCCTGTACCACTGCTTGAAGAAGGTGTCTTCCAGGAACTGGCAGTAGGACTGGGAGTTGAGCTTGACTCCATCCTCAACCCGAAAAGGCCCCACAAGCTCATCTTTGATGATACCAGCCCAAACCAGTACTCCACCTCCACCTTGCTGGCGCCTGAGTCGGACTGGAGCTCTCTGCCCTTTACCAATCCAGCCACGGGCCCATCCATCTGGCCCATCAAGACTCACTCTCATTTCATCAGTCCATAAAACCTTAGAAAAATCAGTCTTGAGATATTTCTTGGCCCAGTCTTGACGTTTCAGCTTGTGTGTCTTGTTCAGTGGTGGTCGTCTTTCAGCCTTTCTTACCTTGGCCATGTCTCTGAGTATTGCACACCTTGTGCTTTTGGGCACTCCAGTGATGTTGCAGCTCTGAAATATGGTCAAACTGGTGGCAAGTGGCATCGTGGCAGCTGCACGCTTGACTTTTCTCAGTTCATGGGCAGTTATTTTGCGCCTTGGTTTTTCCACACGCTTCTTGCGACCCTGTTGACTATTTTGAATGAAACGCTTGATTGTTCGATGATCACGCTTCAGAAGCTTTGCAATTTTAAGAGTGCTGCATCCCTCTGCAAGATATCTCACTATTTTTGACTTTTCTGAGCCTGTCAAGTCCTTCTTTTGACCCATTTTGCCAAAGGAAAGGAAGTTGCCTAATAATTATGCACACCTGATATAGGGTGTTGATGTCATTAGACCACACCCTTCTCATTACAGAGATGCACATCACCTAATATGCTTAATTGGTAGTAGGCTTTCGAGCCTATACAGCTTGGAGTAAGACAACATGCATAAAGAGGATGATGTGGTCAAAATACTCATTTGCCTAATAATTCTGCACTCCCTGTATATTGCTTTGCAGACAAATGTAAAAATGAAAATTATGTAAGTGTGCAAATTTTTTTAAGAATTATTTGTTTATTAATTCTTGTTGCTTTATAAAAAAAAAAAAAAATATTTGACAAAAAAAGTTTTACATGGTGCGTAGTAACCTGATTTAATCCAAAATGGTGGTCCAAATCTAAAATGCCAGAAATCCTCCTCTGCACAAGAGCTGCAGCTAATGTAGACAATTATTTGTGCCTTGTTTGGGCCTTGTCAGTGAAGTGCACGTGGGATCCAGAAGGGTCTACACGTGGATTACCATTTTAATGCAGGAATATACTAACAAATGCATTGAAGCAAAAACAAACAAAACATTTGAGAACACCGAGAACAGGCAAAAATTTAATAAGTTTGCCATTCCTTTAACCCCTTATCGCCGGATGATGGACTGGGTCCGTCATGCTGGGGAAGCACTTAACACCGGCTGACGCTCCTCCGGTCTGCCTCGTTATTCAACGCAGACGGGGAGCACCCGAACGCGCTGTCCACCTTCTGATCCACCTCCCTGCTCTTCTATGTTCTATGTGAAGCGCAGGGAGATGGATCAGTGCTGCTGATCTTCTCCTTGTGTGAAAGAATAAAGTTTAAGTTTGTGGCGAAACCAACCTCGCCACTATGCACTGGAGAAGCCTGGTTGCCAGCCTCCTGCCATGTGACTATGGCCCCTGGGATGTATTGCCCTTTAAAGACATGATTTGGGCATAATGGATTTGTGTTGTGCTGCTGCTGGCCCTTTTAAGAACCATCTGGGGACATACTGTGGAGTTACTGGGTGGCCACCATTTCCTGTATCAGAAGCACATGGTGAGAACAATGGATGGCGGCCATTTTAACTCCCAGACACTGTGTGGACTTTTCAACACAGTGCCATCTCGCCAGTATTTGTTGCACAGAGACATCGTGCGGTGGTTTTGGACTATACAGCAGGGGACACATTATACAGTGATTGTTTTTTATTTAGCCTGTATATGTTCTGCAGAATCTGCATTAAACTGTATTTTCCAAAGTACTGAACGGATCTGGGTGAATTTTGGATATGTGGTTCACCCAGATCCCCCAGTTCCAAGGATAACTGTTATTGCATGTTTTGGGGTCCCTGTGATGTGTTTTATGAAACTGTATTTCTCTGGCTGCCAGAGGGGAGGATTTTGTGGGGGAGTGTCTGGGTGTATTGTATGGATTGATTGGCTGTTTTGTAACGCCCTGTGGGCTGTACTATGTTTGTGGATTGGGAATAAAAGAGACTGTATGTGACAGTACAGGGAGTTCCTGTTTTAACCCTCAAAGTGAAGTGTCGTCTCATTATTGGGGGAAGGATTTATTGTATGCTGTTCCAGTTTGACTGCTAGGAGAGTAAACCTATTCGTATGGTTCCTATTCAACTGTCTACAGCATTCATATGCTTGAGAGAAGGTATACGCTTCTCTGGTTCGGTGATTGTGGCGTCTGTTGCAGTGCTTGGAGTCCTCAGGAAGCGCTAGGAGCATCTTTCAATGGAGGTACCCAGTCGGGGTGCCAGGTGATCCGTTACAAAGTTAAATCCCACCCCTCTTTCCCCTGCTTTAATAAAATTAACCCCTTCCCTGCCAGTTGATCACAAGTGAAAAATGCTGACAAGTTAAGGATATAAATACCCCAAAATGAGACACAGGCCCGTCAAATCCATCCATGAAAATTCTAACTATAGAAACTGAAATAGCCTTGTCTCTTATATGGCATTGTAGCTTTACAGAATAGTGCAAAATGCATACAATGGGGGTATCGTTATACTCAGCAGATGTAGCTGGACACAATATGTACAGGAATAGCACACAGCAGCTTTACAAAATATATATTACAAAAACCTTCTTATTTGTGTTTATGCCAAAATAGAGAAAAAAATAAATTTTACTCCAACATTTAGCAGAGATTGGCGATGAAATGACTATGTAAAAAGTGTCAAAATAATCTGTGGTAAATAGCCTGTGATGTCTACTTTATATAAATATATACTTTTTTTGTGGTAACTTTTTTTTCTGTGATGGCTACTAAACCTACAAGACAAACATACCAACTTCTAAAATTGCTTCACATTGAAATTATATTTTAGTCTTTGTATTTTGTGACCTGCAACTTTCAAAATAAGCTGAAATCCTATACATATTATGTACTCTATAAATCAAGACACATAAATTAATTTATTTTGAATTACTTTTTCTAAACTGGACATATTATGCACACGTCATTCTTGCCAAAACTGTGAATTTTTTTTTTTTGGTGTGTTTCCCCCCAACCCCCCAATATTTTGGCATTCGTTTTATAATTAATTAGAATTTATCTATGTATATGTCACATCAAATTAAAGCCCCTTTTGCCCTCTAAAAACAGTATATAATATGTGTTGGTGCAATAAATGACAGAGATGCAATTGCGTTTGAACACAAACAGCAAAAATTACAAAAATGGCTTGTGTACAGTTTCAGTTTCAGTCCAGTTTTTGAAGCTGCGTTAAATATGTCACTTATTGTGGTTGTTGCTTTTGTTTTCATTATTACACTGGCCTGTGTGAAATTTCAAACAATTTAACTGTTGCCCTGGAGCCACACCCATGGCTAGTTGTCGCCAAGAGGAAAGATGTGTGGGTTTTGTGGAATTGGCTTTGAACATTTATATTGGTTGAAATGATACTTTGCATACAATGTTTTACTAGATTCTATTATATGGTTGTTATTTGACATATTATCTAGAACCATTACCGGGAAACATTTTTCTTTATATGGCAGCTAAATTATCTTTACGGGAAACCCCAGAATATACATTAATCTTCCTTATTGCATTACATAAGGAACAAAATTATCTAAATGTTACGCTGTATAATACAATGCAAGTAATAATGTTAGTTTTTTGGTTTCTAAAACCCTTACTTTATCTGTGGCAAATTATTATTTGTGAATATGTGAGACAAGTTAATTAAGAAAACTAGAATAGACTTGAAACAGTGATATATGGAGAGAACAGATATGTAAACATTTGCATTATGGGTATTATGGGTATTAAAATTACAGGTCTTACGCAAACAGTTGTGTCAAACAGAAAGTCAGTAATGTCTTCAATCAATTTTTTTTTCTGATTTAATCACCCCAGTAAAACTCTACTTGAAAGAAAATCCCACCACTGTTTTACAGACACTATGCCATTTACAGTGAGGCCAAAAAGTATTTTATCCCCTGCTGATTTTGAACGGTTTCCCACTGGCAAAGACATGATCAGTGTATAATTTTAATTGTAGGTGTATTTTAAGTGAGAGACAGAATAATAATAAAAAAATTCCACAAAAACGCATGTCAAAAAAGTTATACATTGATTTGTATGTCAATGAATGAATGAAGTACTTGACCCCTTCGACTTATTACTTGGTGGCAATCACAGAGGTCAGACGTTTCTTGTAGTTGGCCACCAGGTTTGCACACATCTCAGGAGGTATTTTGTCCCAATCATCTTTGCAGATCCTCTCCAAGTCATTAAGGTTTTGAGGCTGACATTTGTCAACTTGAACCTTCAGCCCACTCCACAGATTTTCTATGAGGTTTAGGTCTGGAGACTGACTAAGCCACTCCAAGACCTTAATGTGCTTCTTCTTGAGCAACTCCTTTGTTGCCTTGGCTGTGTGTTTTGGGTCATTGTCATGCTAGAATACCCATCCACGACCCATTTTCAATGCCCTGGCTGAGGGAAGGAGGTTCGACGGAGGTTCGATGTTTGAAAGTGGCGATGGTGTTCTTGGGGTCATAGGCAGCATATCTCCTCCTTCACACAAGGCGAGTTGAGTTGATGCCAAAAAACTCAATTTTGGTCTCATCTGGCCACAACACTTTCACCCAGTTCTCCTCTGAATCATTCAGATGTTCATTGGCAAACTTCAGACGGGCCTGCACATGTGTTTTTTTGAGCAGGGGGACCTGGCAGGCACTGCAGGATTTCAGTCCTTCACAGTGTAGTGTGTTACCAATTGTTTTCTTGATGACTATGGTCCCAGCTGCCTTGAGCTCATTAACAAGATCCTCCTGTGTAGTTCTGGGCTGATTCCTCACTGTTCTCATGATCATTGAAACTCCACGAGGTGAGATCTTGCATGCAGTCTCCAGACCGAGGAAGACTGACATTTATTGTGTTTCCTCCATTTGCGAATAATCGCACCAACTGTTGTCACCTTCTCACCTTAGCTTGACGATAGTCTTGTAGCCCATTCCAGCCTTGTGTAGGTCTAAAATCTTGTCCCTGACATCCTTGGACAGCTCTTTGGTCTTGGCCATGGTGGAGAGTTTGGAATCTGATTGATTGATTGTTTCTGTGGACAGGTATCTTTTATACAGAGTGCTCCTAATCTCAGCTATTTACCTGTATAAAAGACACTTGGGAGCCAGAAATCTTGCTGATTGATAGAGGATCAAATACCTATTTCACTCATTGACATGCAAATCAATTTATAACTTTTTTGACATGAGTTTTTCTTGATTTTTTATTTTTGTTATTCTTTCTCTCACTGTTAAAATACACCTACCATTAACATTATAGACTGATCATTTCTTTGTGAATGGGTAAACATTCAAAACCAGCAGGGGATCAAATACTTTTCCCCCCTCACTGTATAGACTATGAAAATGGGGGGAGCCCTGAATCTATTCCGATCAGCAGCATTTTCTACCCACACGTGAGTTGATTGTTTACCTTGCACTGTGTATTTCCTATATTAATTTTAAAGGAACACCATAGGGTCAGGAACAAAAACATGTATTCCTCACCCTATTGTGTTAAAACCACCATCTAGACCCTTGGCCCCCTTTGCCTCCCTAAATATAGTGAAACTGTACTCGTATTCAAGTCTGTAGCTGCTGGCTCTGCCTCTGAACTGCCTCTGTCTGCTTATATCATCACAAGTGGTGGTCTGAGCCAATCATGATGCTTCCCTTAGGATTGGCTGAGACTGTCAAGGAGGCAGATCAAAGGCAGAGCCAGCACAAGCCAAACACAGCCATGGCCAATCAGCATCTCCTCATAGAGATGAACTGAAGCAATGCATCTCTATGCGGAAAGTTCAGTGTCTGCATGCCGAGGGTGGAGACACTGAATGTCAGTGCTGCACAGTATGCAGCACTGCCCCAGGAAGCACCTTTAGTAACCATTTGAGGAGTGGCATGTGGAGTTATTACTAGGCTGTAATGTAAACACTGCATTTTCTCTGAAAAGGCAGTGTTTACAGCAAAAAGCCTGAAGGGAATTAATCTTCTCACCAGAACAAATACAATGAGCTGTAGTTGGTCCGGTGACTATAGTGTTTCTTTAATTTGTATTAAGCAGGTGGATTGAGTTTGGTGCAATACTTAAAAGGTTGCTCCAAGCACCATAACAAGCACACTGTGGTGGATATAGTGAAAGGAGACCCCTGATACTATCTTATCCGAATCAAACCATTTTAAAAGCTTTGTCATTTAGCTAGGTCATTCAGTTTGTCCCAATTTCACAGATAACCTTGGAGCAGTAGTTCCTAAACCACTTCTGCAATATCAGTTTGTCCAGTGTTGGATTTAATTCATTGGCTGAAGAGAGTCTGCTGACATCAGCAAATTAATTCCAAAGACAGACAAAATTGATATTGCTAATGCTTAATTAGAAAGTCCAGCTTTAGCAATATCCATGATGAGGCACTGAACCATAAACACCAAGGGACCCGGGTAAGTGTCAAACAATTTGAAAACAGTGTGAGCCTTAACAGTGGGGTGGAATCAGGAGGACTCCTGGTACCATAACCACTGTTGCATTTTTTAAAGCTAACTTCAAAATGCTGAGCAGTGAATCTTCCAGGTTTCATAAAGTTATAACATTAAAGTATAAAGGCCCCCCGTCCAGATTAAAAACAAATTGTTTGAGACCATTTGGTGCCAAAATAAAAAGATAAAAAAGGACTGCACCATAATACAATATATTAAAAAATAAATAGATATTTGGAACAGTCAAGAAATAAGTCAATGTGATAGTCCTCACAAATAATAGTCTCTTGATAGTAGACATTTTAGTCTTTAGAACAGCAAGGACTTTTTTTGGGGGGTAGGGTAGTTGTCTTTATTTTCTTGTTGATGTATATAGAAAGACAAAAGCAAAAGTGCGGAATTAGTGTAAATTGTCAAATCTAGTTATGTAATAAAAAAAGACACTCACATTTTATAGAGCCTAAGAGGTAATTGGCACAGCACACAAGTGTAGTGACCAAAATCCTTTAATAGTTAAAATACAAAGTAGTAACATAGTACTTTGTATTTTAACTATTAAAGGATTTTGGATTTTAAATATGCAAAGTGCACCATTCTTACAAAATTTATTTATTATTTATTTATTTATTTATTTATCTATTTATAACATATTTTACCAGGATGGATACATTGAGAACCTTGAGATTTCTCTTGTTTTCAAGTATGTCATGGGTCCACAAAACATTGCATTGTTACAATAGGATATAATAATACAATATACAAATAAATATACAAACTATATATATATATATATACATATATATATATATATATACGTATATATATATATACACATACACACATATATAAATTTAATACATAACAGGTAATAAATATAGTCAATCATGACAGGTGCATTCTGTGCTGAGGTATATCGTTATAGATATCTTAAAAGATTTTAGATTGAATGAAGATTTGACTGTGTCCCTGAAGTTATTCCATAATTGCAGTGCTCTGTAGGAAAAGGAGGATCGAGACACTTTATTTTTGTATTGAGGTATGCTAAATATCGTGCTAGTACTGGATCGGAGGTTATAGGAGGTGGGAACAGCCGGGGAGAGCATTCTACTCAGGTAGGGTGGGAGCTTCCCAGAAATGCTCTTATGCACAAGGCTGGAAAGATGAAGAGTGCGTTGGGATTCCAGCAACAGCCAGTTTAGCTCTTTTAACATGTCACAGTGGTGGGTAGAGTAATTACATTCTAGTACAAAGCGGCAGAACGAATTATATAATGTAACAAGTTTATTAAGGTGGGTTTGCTGTGCGGGTGCATACACTACATCCCCATAATCAATGACCAGCATTAGCAATTGTTGCACTATCTGTTTCCTTAATGTAGGGCTTAGGCAGGATTTGTCTCTGTACAGGACACCTAATTTTGGGTAAAGTTTTGAAGAGATTTTTTCAATGTGAAGTCCAAAGGATAGATTGGGGTCTAGCAACATACCTAGATATTTAAAAGAGCAGACTGCTGTCAGTGTGCTGTTTGCATTTGTTCTGATACACAGTTGTTGATTTTGTAGTTTACGTAATTTAGGTACAGTTCCAAAGAACATTGTAATGGTTTTGTCGGTGTTTAGGAAGAGTTTGTTATCTGCTATCCACTTTTCTACCTCTGTGAATTGTTTTTGGAGCACAGCCTCAAGCTGCGGTAGCTTGGGTTTACTAGCGTAGATTACAGTGTCGTCTGCATACATGTGTACCTTTGAGGATTTGCAATCATTAGGCAGATCCTTTATAAATAGTGTGAATAGCAGGGAGCCGAGTATGGAGCCTTGGGGAACACCACACGTGACTGGAAGAGGGAGGGAATCGCTATCAGAAATGGCCACATATTGCAATCGGTCTGAAACATACGATCGAAACCAGGTTAGCGGACGATCACCAATGCCTGAGTTTTTGAGATTTTGCAAAAGAATGCCATTGTCTACTGTGTTAAAGGCCTTGGCAAAATCAAGGAAAATAGCTCCAGCTGCCAATTTGGATGTCATTGCAAACTTGACAGATAATTTGATCGTTGATAATATTCACATAGTTGCATCTGGACGCATTTTTGCAAGATTTTTTGTTTTCTGTTTATGATTTTCCAGAAGTTTCTTGGGTTTCATAGGTTGTTGTTCAAATTTTTACAAAAATATTGGGCCTTTGCCATTTTTGTGTGGTTTGTGCATGCATTTCACCATTGTCTGTAAGTCCAGTGATCGTTCATGGATCCAGTAAGCTTGAACTTTGACCACAGTGAATCTCTAAACTGGTACATATGAATGAGGTCAGCTGTAACCCAGGGTAGGTGTCCATTTTGCAGAGGGGCATGCAAATTCCAAACACGCAAGAGCTCGGACTGAAAAAATGCAACTGCAGAGTCTAGATCTGGTATTAGACCTAATCTGTGCCATGATATGTTCTTGAGATCACTTAAAAAGGTTTCAAGATTAAACTTTTTAAATTAAATATCTCTGCAAATGTGTCAATATGACTTTCACTTTCATGGTCACTCCAAGTGCACCCTGTGGCAAGTTAGGATCCAGAAAAATCCCCATCAGTGTACCAAGGATAGAAGAAGTGTTTAGGTTTTAGAGGCCACTTTTGAATGAGTTTGAGTAGCTTGCTATGTCTATCTATGTATCCACAAGGAAATACTACAGAAAAAAAAAATTGTTACACCTTTTAGTTTACAAAAGTTTACAATGTGGTGTGGCTGCCTATGACTTATACACGCATATTTCACACGGCTGCAATTTGACACAATGACATGCATACATGTGATGCACTTGTCCACATGTTGGACGCAACCTTGGATTCTGTCAAGTGTTTTTTCAAACTACTAAACAGGTGCTCCAAAATAGGTGTCCAGAAAAGTTCTATAATGGTAAGAGAATTGCTTGGAGCTGGTTGGCAATGATGCAAGTAAATGATGCAGTTTGCAGCACATGTTTTTCCCATGTAGACATTTCAAATATAGAACCCAAAGATATTGGGGTACTCTCTACACAGTCTTGGACTTAAACACAATATGGCCACATAGCATGACTACACAAACACACTCTGGGAGGTATGTGGGCACGAACGTTCCACGTCTCATTGCCAAGCCTTAACTCTCCACAACTGCAAAGTCATATTTTACAATATTACAATAAATGTGTTATCACAAACTGCTCTTAATTGTATCTTTATCTCCATTTTTACTCAGATTGAAAGCTCTGAATGAGGGAAAGCTTATCTTAAAATTTCAATGTTTATATAACCTCCTTCTTAAAGTTTCCATTAATGCTGTACTTTTTGTGCCACCCAGCTGTAATTTAGCCTGTAAAGTGCTAAGTTCACCTATTATCATTATATAATACTCAAACAAGGAAGGAAACTGAATATTTTGTTTTTTTGTATTAGATATGATTAAAGTTCCTGGATACATTTTTAAGGTGTCTCTTGTCTGTCAGATAACAATGATATAGAATTCTGCAGACCTTTGTCTTTGATTACAAGATTGACCCATAATATGCTCATATTGTCCATCAATGTTTGTAAAATAGTGGTGTGTAATGAACGATAATGGTAATACTTTTGGGGTTTACTAAATTTCAAAGTTGCCAAGATTCAGAAAACTAATTTGGGGCAGTTCAGGGGAATCATTATATTAAATATTTAAATGTACCATCCTTTCAAATCTGCAAAGCACCCTTACCTAGCCCCAAACCAAACACTGTATCTCCACATCCCTGAATTAATGGCACATATTCAACATTCGACAACCACCGACTGAGGCAAACTTTTCTAGGCCATAGATCTAGGCTCTCACCGTGTCCCTAAATGAAAGAGGGGTGGGCTTATTACCACCACCATTGCTCTGGATACACCGAGATAATAGGGACATACATGCCTCATGAAATTTTGTGCATGCTAGATATAACACACTATTTCCATTATTTTCCATCATTATAATGCCCAGTACTATCTATTGAATGTACTTTATCGTATCTTCTCTATTGTTTGTATGTTACAGAAGAGAAAAAAAAACAACAAAAGTAAGATGACAAATGAAACCAATACTATTTCGCATCTATATGAGAGAGTGGAATTTTTGGCATTTGTACTCTGAATGTGTGGCAGCTTTGACTCCCCTAACCAGAGTCTCTACTTTCTGGTGGTGTGGTTAATATGCAGAGAAGGGGGCAGGGAGGCAGCGCCTGTGGTGCTGTTCTCAAATCCAAATGTAAAATAAGCACAGAGAACATAATATAGTGTAGTATGTTATTAGTTCTGATTATATCTGAAAGAAACAAATTGCAATTACATTTTTCTGGAGCTTATGTTCAACATAAGCTCCAGATTTATGCGGGTGGACGGAATAATCCCCGTCTGTGGATATGCTGGTGGGTCCTTGTGCTTGTTCACAGGTTTTGTTACCCGTGCTTCTAGTGATTATACCGCAGTCTGGCAGTGGGGTGTCCTCAGTATACAGGAGAAAAGATAAAAGCAGAATATAGTGCTCTCTGTATGTTAAGATTGGGATAAAAAAACAACAAAAAAAACAGATATACTCACAAACTGAGAGCAAATTAAGTTATATCTCAACCCCAATGGGTTTAAGTGGTATAATCCCCACCAAGGATATCGCTGTGTGAGTCCTCTGGATAAAAAAAAGCTACAAAGATAGGTCTGGGATCTCTAAGTAGTATCAAATAAATAATGCTTTTTATTTGGAGATAAAAAAAATAAAACCAAGTATAGGCTTTCTCAAAGTGTTACAGTTTATGAGACCTATCTTGTTTAAGTAGCTTTAAAACAGGTGGTGTAATCAGTCATGTGACTAAGAATTAATTAATTAAAACATGAATAAAACTTAATTTGCATCAGAGAACAGCAAACATATAATAAAACAGCACTTCAAAGTGTTAAAACAACTTCAAAATAAAATATGTTACAAAAGAAAATAAATATTATAATTTTGTGTGAGACAGCTTTAACGGGGGGGGACAAAGATGGTCACCGCAATCTCCATAATAGGAGTGTAAAGATGGCCGCCGCTATACTTTGTGGGTGGAGTGGCTAATAGAGAGAAATAGAAGGTGGTACTAGAAGAGGGGAGGTGGGGAGGTAGATGGGGTGCTTATTCCCTAAAAACGAGCATTAAAAATATGAAAACGGCACTTTATATTGGTGTGCCAATGTGGCGTCCACGGCCCGCACCACGTGATTGGCGCGGGTTGGGACTTCATAGGGTGATAGGACTTGGAAGGGTATGGCAAGGAGGGAAGGAAGGTAATGGATAGAGGGGAGGAGTTAGGGGAGTGATATCCTCAGCTTGCTCTTTGGAGCAGCAGGGTAACTCCTCCTCATGGCAAGGGTGTATGGGAAATATAGTACAAAACAAGCTGGAGTAAAACTAATAAATGATGATAAAAACAAAAGATTATACATAAAACATATATGGTAACAAACATATTGAACCATCCTGAACATATAAAAACATAAGTAAATGTAATAAATAAATAATAGTCATACTTTGATGGCAGAAACTTGAAACAAATTGATAAATGTAAAAACTAATACCTAATAATACACATGTTGGTTAGAATACAGGCTGATATCAGGTATCTAGAATGGAACATGGAATAGTATAAAAAATAACATAAAAAATAAAAATGAAAACATAGATATACAGAAATTATAAAAAATTCAAGAGGTCAAAGTCAGCATTTAACCCTCTAGGTGCCAATGTATCCAGTTTGAAAACCCAATTAATTTCTATTTTGCCCAGTAATTTGGGGAGGTTGACTTTTTCTATGGCATAAAATCTTAGGCAACTGGGGTCTTTATTGTGGGTTAGAAAATGTTTGGACACAGGGTGGTTTAAAAAGCCTTTTTTAATATTTCTGCAGTGTTCTGCGATGAGTATTTTTAGATTCCTGGTGGTCATTCCAACATACTGTAGTTTAAATGGACATTCTAATATATAAATCACGTTTTGTGAATTGCAGGTAATAAAATATTTTATGTTGTATTCCTTTGATGAGTGTTTGGATTTAAAAGCGGTGGTTATGGTGTTCTCTTTTTTGGTGCTCTTACATGCCAGGCATTTTTTACACTTATAAAACCCTTTTTTGCTGATTAAAGAAGGTATGTTTCCGAAGGGTTTTCTTGTGTGTAATTTTTTGTTAGACATCTTTTTTTAGTTGGATATTTCTGGAAGGATATTTTTTTTTTTTTAAATTTGACAATTTTTATTTATTTTGTCAGTAAGCAACGTATTCAGGGTACAGAAAGGAATGGGATAATAATTAATAAGTGTAGATTTGTACAGTTGCTCCTTATACCGGGGGAGGGTACATAACAGAGGAAGGGAGGGGGGGGGGCATCACAGGTTGATACAGACAAGCTTTTTTTTTTTTTTTTACAGTAACAGTAAATCCACATTATTTTCAGTACGGAACGACAATGGCGATATGTCCCCACTGTAGCGTGTCACTCTATATCTAACAACATATCAACATCAGCATCAGCGTCCCACGGGTGGCTGTGGGAGTGTGCGTAAGCATACGCAACTTGGAGATGTTGAGGACTTGACAGCTCATTTGCTAGGTACAGCCCCTGGTGCTTTACCCGGTACCTTACCAGATCTCCATGTTTGCCAAAGCTCCCACGTTTTCCTATAGAGCGTAGAGGGGGGGAAGAGGGACGTGTAGGAGGTTTCGTAAATCCACTGCTTTTGCAATTCCTCTAAGAGGTTTGCCTTCTTGGGAAGGATTGTGGACTTCCATCTCCTTGCTATCAATTGCTGCGCCGTCAAGGCTATGTGTAAGGTCAACTTTCTGACGTGTGGGGGCATTTCTCTAGGGAGGTCCAGCAATAGACACGTCTGCGGGATAAATGGGGGAGAGCTCTGTGTGGCTTCTCTGATCAGTGTGTGGACATCCGTCTAATAAGGGAGTAGCCCTGGGCAGCTCCACCATATCTGGTGCATTGTGCCCTCCGCTGCTTGGCATCTCCAACAAAGTGGAGAGGTGGAGGGGAAAATCTTGTGCAGTCTGGTCGGCACTAAGTACCACCGGTATAGAATTTTGCGATGCTGTTCAATGTGGGAGGTGGATTTTAGTAGCTTTAGTGGGTCGGATATGAGGGAGTCCCAGGATATGGGGGGCCCTGCGCAGCCTAGATCGCTCTCCCATTGTTGAGCATATTTTGTGGTGGAAAAGTGGTTGTGTTTCAATATGGAGCTGAGACACATGGAGATCGGTTTACATTGAGGTAGCACTGGAAGGATATTTTTTAGAATTTCATCTTCTTTTAAGATATTCCAGTGCTTTTTGATAATTTTTTTCATTGTTAAAGCTTTTGTTATTATAGTCCAACACAATTGGGAGGGTGATTTCTTTGTCTTTGTTGATGTTGTGGTATTCCAGGAATTGGTTTCTATCGGCTTTAACTAATTCATCAATTAAAGTGTTTATGTGTTTTCCATCGTAGTTTTTCTCGTTTAATTATTCTTTAAGTTCTTTGGCTTGTGCTTTAAATACCTCATTATTGTTGCAATTACGTTTTAGTTTTATAAGTTGGCTCTTTGGGATGTTTTTCAACCTCGGAGGGTAATGGCAGCTGCTGGAATCAATTAATGTGTTAGTGTGCAACTTTAAAAAAAAAATGTTTGTGAACAGCTGGTTGTTTTCGATATAGATGTCTAAATCTAAAAATTGAACTTTGTTAGTACTGATATCTGTATTTAGTTTAATTCCCCTGTCTTTATTGTTTAAAAACCATAAAAAGTGGTTAAGATCATCTTGGATTCCCTCCCAGATAAAAAACAGGTCATCAATACACCTGCAGTATAAAATAACGTTAGAGCTCCAGTTAGGATTAGACCAGATAAAAGTATCCTTCCAGTTGGCCATGAAAAGATTAGCGTAGCTAGGCGCTACCTTCGTCCCCATGGCAGTGCTTTGCTGTTGAAGATAAAAAGAATCATAAAACAAGAAATAGTTATGATTTAGAATGATGTCCAGGCCCTCTAAGATGAAATTGATTAGAGTTAGAAGTCTTTCTCTTTTTCTAAAATCCTTTTTATGGCTTTACATCCAAGATCGTGAGATATAATAGTGTAGAGGGACAGGACATCACTAGTAATTAAAGTATAATTTTGTTTCCATTTGAAATCTTTTAAAATTTGTAAGAGACTCATACTGTCTTTTAGGTATGATCTCATCTTAAAAACCAGGGGTTGAAGGAGAGTGTCTAGTTTATGCCTGATACAATCGGATGACCTGGAGGTTTTTTTGTGAATTTTAGGTAGGAACTATATGACTGGTGTAGTAGGGTGTGTTATGTTCATATATGTGTATTCGTACATCTCTGTAGGTAGAATGACCAGACCCCCTCCTTTATCTGCAGGTCTAATTACGATAATATCATAATTTTTTAGGTTGTCCAGAGTGGTCCTTTCTTTTTTGGTTAGATTAAATTTATCGTATTTAGTGGTGGTGATTTGTCTAAGGTCCCTGGTTACTAGCCTTACGAATGTGTCTAGGCAACTAGATTTTAAATTGGAGGAGTAGAAAGTAGAGGTTGGCTTCAGATAGGCGTATTTGCAATCAGATGGTTGTTGTCAGGTGTTTACTGGGTTTTTATCTTTTTTGCTTGTATAAAACCTTTTTAGACTGGCCTTTCAAACAAATATGTTTATGTCGATACAGGCTGAGAATTGATTGAATTTGCGTATTGGTGCATATTTTAGGCCTTTCCTAAGAACAGCTAATTCTGTGGTGTCTAAGGTTTTGTTGGATAAATGAAAAATGCCGGTATCTGAATATGTAGTTATGTTAGTAGTATTCTTTATTCCCTTTTTCCTTTTTTTGTAGGGGTTGTGGGCACCGGCCTCATACCATTATTTTGCAGATTTAAATAGCATGGCTTTGGGAAATCTGTTTGCGATGTACTATTTTAAGCAGGATTTGTGCAGGAACTTCACTTGCCAAGCACTCTGTAGTTTGCACATTGGTGGGTGGCTCTTAATCTCAAAATCTGTTGGCCAAGCTGCTGGAATAGGAAGAAAGGGGAATGGAGAAACAAGCCCCAGATCCTTTTCCACTAGTGGAAGTATTCACTCACAGAAGAAGCACATTTACCCTTTGGAATTCCTGTTAGTTCCTTTTTTGGATTTTAAAGATGTGTGTAGTATGCATTGCCTATATAAAAACATTATTTTTAGGAAGCAACTTTTAGGAATCCCATATATGCCATGATATTACATCCCATTCAGTACTGTTTGTTTAAAAAATGAAACAAAACAAAACAAAAAAAAGAAATTGCTTAACCCCTTCTGACCGGAGGACATACAATTACGCCCTATTTTAGGCGGCTCTAAACGCCGCCGGGCGGAATTGTATGCCCTCTGGTTTTTGCCTACTTACCCGGTCGCCGGAGGTCCCACGCTGGCGATCGCGGTGGTGGGGACTCCAAGGGAGCCCCCCCGCGGCAGATCCTCTTCCTCCGGTGCCCCCCGGCCATGTGAGAGTGGGGTCCTTGCGAGGACCCCACAATCACATGGCCGGGTAGGCAGCCTCCTGCATTGCCAGCAGGGGGGCTGCCTGTAATGACAGGTGGTCCCCCTGCTGGCTGGAAATTAAATTAAAATAAAATGTATTAGTGTAAAAAAAAAATATATACTTAGATCATATATATATTATATATATATGATCTAAGTATATATACACACATATACATACACACACGTACACCGTCTAGGTGTATTTTACTATTAATATATATATAATTATATATATATATATATTAATATCAAATTACACGTAGACTGATACTGATTAAATATATATATAATTATTGTTATATATATATATTTATATATAATATAAAAAAATTTAATATGTAAATACGTTAAAAAATAAAATTTAAAAAATGTTTTAAAAAAAATTACAAAATATATAGATGTGTGTTATTTCGTTCTAACTGTATTGTGATATTAATATATATATATATTTATATCAAAATACATGTAGAACAAAATAATATATATATCTGCATACTTAAATATATACGTATATATCACTATACATATATACCTATATATAAATAAAAATATTTAAAAAAAATTATATAGATATACACATATAGATTCACATACGTATATATATATATATACATATATTAATTCTACATATATATTTATGTAATATTTTTACATTATTAGGTATCTTAATTAATTACAATTAGAGGGACCTGCCTGACAACCCATGCCGAAAGTAAAGGGAATTTAATTGGCTAGCAATATATTTAACCCTATAACATTCTAAGACACGATAAAACCTGTACATGGGGGATACTGTTCTACTCGAGAGACTTCGCTGAACACAAATATTAGTGTTTCAAAACAGTAAAATGTATTACAACGATGATATCGCCAGTAAAAGTGACGTTTATTGCATTTTACATGCACAAACAGCACTTACACGGACGATATTATTGCTGTGATACTTTTTACTGTTTTGAAACACAAATATTTGTGTTCAGCAAAGTCTCCCGAGTACAACAGTACCCCTCTTGTACAGGTTTTATGGTGTTTTCAAAAGTTACAGCGTCAAATATAAGGCTTGCGTTTTATTTTTTTCACATTAAAATTTGCCAGATTGGTTACGGTGCCTTTGAGACCCTATGGTAGCCCGAGAATGAAAATTACCCCTATGATGGCATACCATTTGCAATAGTAGACAACCCAAGGTATTGCAAACGGGGTATGTCCAGTCTTTTTTAGTAGCCACTTAGTCACAAACACTGGCCAAAATTGGCGCTTTTTGCATTTTTCACACACAAACAAATACTAACGCTAACTTTGGCCAGTGTTTGTGACCAAATGGCTACTAAAAAAGACTGGACATACCTCATTTGCAATACCTTGGGTTGTCTACTATTGCAAATGGTATGCCATTATGGGTGTAAATTTCATTCCTGGACTACTATAAAGTCTCAAAGGCAACGTATCCGATCTGGCGAATTTCATTTTCAAGTGTAACGTGCTATATTTGACCCTGTAACGTCCCAAAACGCCATAAAACCTCTACATAGGGGGTACTGTTTTACAAGTGAGACTTTGTTGAATACAAATATGTGTATTTTATTGCAGTAAAAGCAAACAGTATTATAACATTGACAGTTAAAATGTCATGTAGAACTAAAACAAAAAACAAAACAATCTTATTTTCTCCCATTTTTTCATATTAATTTATGTTTCATAGCTAAATATTTGATATTAAATGAAAGCCCTGTTTCCCCTGAATAAAATGATATATAATAAGGGTGGGTGCATTTAACATGTAGCGCAAATGCCAGGTTTTGTTTACATTTTGTTTCGTTCACAACGTGTACATTTGGCTCCGTCCTTAAGGGGTTAAAGGGACACTATAGACACCATTACAACTACAGTTTATTGAATTTGTTCTGGTTAGTAGAATCATTACCTTCAGGCTTTTTGCCATAAACACTGTCTTTTCAGAGAAAATGCAGTGTTTACATTACAGCCTAGTGATAACTTCCCTGGCCACACCTCAGATGGCTGTTAGAGATCCTTCCTGGGTCATGGCTGCCTAAAATGCATCCAAACATTCAGTATCTCCTCCCTCTGCATGCAGACACTGAACTTTCCTCATAGAGATTAATTGATTCAATTCAGCTCTATGAGGAGATGCTGATTGGTCAGGGCTGTGTTTGAATCATGCTGGCTCTGCCCCTGATCTGCCTCTTTGTCAGTCTCAGCCAATCCTATGGGGAAGCGCTGTGATTGGATCAGGCTGCCACTTCTGATGATGTCAGCAGACTGCTTGTTTTTCTGAGTCAAACAGCATGCAGAATTAGCTTCAGGCTTGAATACAATAAGATTTTGCTATTTTAGGGGGGCTAGATGGTGGTTTTAACACTATAGGGTCAGGAATACATGTTTGTGTTCCTGACCCTATAGTGATCCTTTAATATTTATTTGAAATGTGGGATGCATAACTATCACATAAAAACATGATACAACAAAAATTGTGTGTTTATTGCTTAGGCAATGCAGTTTAACGTGGCACTGTCACCACCTGGTGGACTGTATTCCCAAAGACCCTGATGGTGACATTGCAGCTGGGGGGTCCAGTGGCTGGGGCACAGGTAAGTGAAAGTTACATACCTGAACAGAGGCGTAACTAGCTCCCACTCTGACTCCCTCCTCTACTTCTGCGCGGTGCTCTGTTGGCTGGGACTCCATTTAAATTGCTCCAGTCTGATAATGATTCCGTTAAACATATTCTAATTTTCAAAAAGTCTGTTTTTCTAAAGTCTAAAACTTTTGTTTTTGTGTGGTGTTACTCAGTCACTGTTTGTCAGGATTACAGTTGATCCAGCACACAGAATAGTATCACACCTAGGACTAAAGATAACATCTAACCGGACCTTAGAATGGCCAGACTTAACGTACCAGAGAATAGTCGAAATACTACCCGAGGTTAGGAACACAGAAAGAAACACAGTTGCAAGGAATACCCAATAGTCAGGGAAACCAGAATTCAGGGAAGTCAGAATGAAGCCAAAGTTAATAACAAAAGAAACGCGATCAGGAACACACTCTCGGATAACCAGCAAAGGGAAACCATGACAGGGCAATGAGTGGAAGAAATTAGTGAGTTTATCCCTCTTGTGAATCCCATTGACCGTATCCGGCCTTTGACCGTGTGCGCGCGTCCTCTGTGTGCCGTCACCCACATGTCAACGTCACTACCACTGTGGACAAACCTGGGGTTATTTAACAGTGTGGATTTGCAGAGGACGGCGTCCATTGGCATGTTGCAAAACCCTGGTCTTATGGCATAGAACTGCCGAGCAGCACTTTTCTTATTTCCGGAAAGGTGATTGTTGTTTATAGCATATGGAGAGGATGTAAACGTGACACTGTTCTTATATTAAACCACACTGACTGATAATCACTGGATCCTAAACTTTCCCCTACAGTAATATCTGATACCAAATCTCTATTTGTTAACACTAAATCTAGCATGGCCTCTTTGCGAGTTGGCTCCTCAACGACTTGTTTTAGAGACAATTAAAGTCACCCATGATGATAACTTCCCCCTTCATTGTCATTTTAGCTATTTCCTCAACTAGTAGATTATCTAACTCTTCTATTTGTCCTGGAGGCCTATAAATCACACCTACACGAATTACTGTGTGATTACCAAATTCTAACGTAACCCTATGCTATGTTCGCCTCACTAGCTTTTCTTAGGCTAGATTTTATGCTATCCTTCACATACAGCACCACCCCTCCCCCTTTCTTGCCTTCCCTGTTGTTTCTATATAGAGAGTACCCTGACATTGCTATGTCCCAGTCATTTTTCTCATTATACCATGTCTCAGTAACAGCCACTAAATCTACATTATCAGTTGCCATTATTGCCACAAGTTCATAGATCTTATTCTCTAAACTGCGAGCATTTGTAGACATGGCTCTAAGCTTATAATTTTTTAACACACTTGCTACAGGCACCTTCTGTAGTTCTTTGGGGGCAATTGGATTGATGTATTGTCACCCTTTTGCCCCCGCCCTTCTAGTTTAAATACATCCTAGCAAAACCTCCGAACTGCTCACTGAGAACATTTGTTCCCTTTTGAGAAAGAACGGTGAGCTCTATGATGCAGGCTTTATAAGGGAATAACCCTATAGACCTCCCTGATCTATAGGCTGCCCCATCCCCATGTCTCACTTCCCTGATCTATAGGCTGCCCCCCATGTCTCATTTCCCTGATCTATAGGCTGCCCCCCAGGTCTCACTTCCCTGCTCTATAGGCTGCCCCCATGCCTCACTTCCCTGATCTACAGGCTTCCCCCATGCCTCACTTCCCTGATCTACAGGCTTCCCCCCATGCCTCACTTCCCTGATCTATAGGCTGCCCCCCAGGTCTCACTTCCCTGATCTATAGGCTGCCCCCCCATGTCTCACTTCCCTGCTGACGCCCATGTTTGTACGTAATATGAATTCAGGTTTTTTTCATTGCACAAGTGTATGAAGTGATGCACTATTAATTGCCTTTGATCTTGTATACAATAAGATTCTTAACCAAGTCAGGATAGCTGAGGAATTCGCCAACTTTGACTCATCCCTGTATAACTTGCATAATGATCCAACCACAATTCAACCAACAAGGAGAATCGATAAACTCTAATGTGAATTCATTAAATTTACCATCACTCACTTGACTAAAGTCAATATTTTAGAGGGCTCCCTTTTGGAAATCGAGGTATCCAAGGTGATACAGATCATACCAAAAAACAGCATTCTGGGACCAGATGGGTTTTCTGGGCTTTATTACTCTTCCTTTGGAAAGCTCATGTTTTTTTTTTCCTTCCTGTTTGCCACAACTTTCACCCAATCTCTCTCTTAAATGTAGAAACAAGGATTTATGCAAAGTTTCTGGCGAACTTCCTGGTTACTAATTTTCTTAGATGCTGAAAAAACATTTGACAGAGTACATAGCAATATATGTTTGAAGTCTTGAGCAGATTTTGAGTCCCTGAATCGTTAATATCCCTATAAAACTACTATACAGTAATCCATCAGTCTCAGTTTTCTTGTCAGGATTTTTATCCACTCATCTCAAATTGATCAAGGCAGGGATACCCCTTAACCTTTTTACTTTTTGATCTAGCTCTAGAATCCTGAACCATAGCTATCGGAGAAAACCAAAGCATCACAGGATATTCCTTCTCCCCCATCGTAAATGAAAGCTAGGAATGTTTGCAGGTGGCATTATGTTATCATTAACCGAACTACTTACATTTCTTCCTAATTTGCATAAAACCTTGACAGAATTTAGTATGATATCATACCACAAAGCTAATGTCTCTTAATTTCAAGCTCTCTCATTGGGCTTACCAGAAGGAGACATAACTCATTAAAACACAATTTCCTTTACAACTGGAGAACCAAGTTTCTAACATATTTGGAAATTAAGATTACAAAAACACATGCTACACTAATCTATAGTAATGTAAAGACTAAGTGGAAAAGCATCCAATAAGACATGTTTGGGTGGAGGAAACTAAAACTCTCCTGGATGGGTAGAATAGCAACTGTCAAAATTAACATAATACCGAAATTATTATATATCTTCCGCACAATGTTAATCCAGGTGCCCAATACAATTTTGACCTCTATTCAGGTAGTGATCAATAAATTCATAGATGCTAAGAAGATTAGACATGTTTCTAGATGTACACTATATCATAGCAAAGAGAAGCGAGGACTGACAAGTCCATGTATTAAAACCTACTATAATGCTTATTGTCTCAAAGTTTGCTATGCTTTACTCCATTAACAGATACAATGGGTGGATATTGAAGACTCTGTCCTGACGCCTAGCAGAATGCATTCTATTCTCCTATCCCCATCTTCACAAAGGCCTTCCCTATCTTATCTCATGAGCAGGTCACATCCGGAAAAAACAATAAAATAGTGCAAAAAAATGAAATTCACTTTTAAGTCTCACTTTAGTTAATAGCCCTGTCAGAGTCAAATCCTTCTTTCCTGTTGTAACGGATCGCCTGGCACCCAGACTGGGTACCTCCATTTGACAGATGCTCCTAGTACTTTCCAAGGGCTCCAAGCACTCCACTAGACACCATAACCACCGCAGACCCCACGAACCGCCGCAGATTGGTTGGGGTCTCGCCGTCTTCCACCCACTTTGGACCCAAGACCAGGATCCAGCTTCCCGTAGGTAGACCTCTCTTAATCCAGAGAGCAGGAACAGGAACAAGCTCTTACAAAAGTGGGGAGTATAGTGATTATAGCAATCCCCAGAGTGTAGGTAGTTCTCCAATCCTCCAAACATGAGCCGAAACTTCATTAAGGGTAGAACAGGTCTGAGGCTTTATTGGTACAGGTTTGCTTATATACAATTTCTCAGGCCAGAGGCACACCCCCTGGACCTGATAGAACACAGGTACACAAAGGACACAAACCAATCAGAACAATACAACAATGTCCGACACTCCCACTTACAGCACACAATCCCTCCCCTCTGCCTGTGATACAATTAACAAAGACAATGGGCTAACTCAATTAACTCTAAATAGAAAAAACAACATTTTTACAAACCCCAAAAAGTACCCCAAAATACAACATATCCCCTGATAGCCCCGATCTGGGTGAACAACATATCCAAAAAACACCCAGATAGGTTTAGGGGTTCAGGAATTTCCTGGAAGTCTTATTTTTGCCCCACAGTGCACATGGTCCCATGCCCAAAACAGTTCCATACACTCGGCGACAAAACACAGCTGGACAATTTAAGACGGCCGCTGCCACATGTTTGAATCTGTTCCAGTTAAAAGTCCAAGGGGCAGAAACAGTACTTTTGAACATGGGTTATCACAGGGCCCATAGTCCCAGGGTAGGAGGCTGGCACACAGGCCCCTCCAAAAACCAGTGGCGAAGTGAATTTCATCACACCTGTCTACTTAAATAAACTATGTAGTTTGGCCTACATAGATTGATGGACATTGTGGGAGAAGGAAGGTTGTGACATTTAATTTACCTCTGCATAGATATGAAAAAAGGAGCCCATACTGTAGTCCATGGAGCAGCACAGCTAGGTGGAATGGGCCTTGACAGGGCTAGGAGACAGGCTTTGGAGGGTGAGCCCATCGCTGCCAGCTGGGCCAGAGGCTGTGAAGGCTGGGAGCTCTGGAGTTCTTGGCTGGTGTCGCCGTACGGCCATCTGCACTGTTAGGATGCCTGGGAGAGAGGTTGTGTCACGTCACATTCTGGCCGCTGTAACGAGCGCTTACCTTTCCCCGCCGGTCCCGCGCAGCGCCGGGTCTTCCTCCAATACTTCCGGGGGGCGGCTCAGCTCTTCTGACGCCGGCCGCTCGGAACACGCCCACCTTTATGACGCGGCGCATGCGCGCCGACGTCAGAAAGAAAATGCAGCCAAAATTCAAACGTGGCCACGCTCCCGGACTTTTTGGGGGCGTGGCTTCAAAATTAAAGCCAAAGAACCCGCACTATAAAAGGGCTATCATGACACTTGTCAGATGCCCTAGTGTGGTTCTTGTTTAAAGTCCCCTGGTGCTATTATCTCTGTTTGTCCTTCTTGGTAATTGACCCTTGGCTATCTCTCCGACTATTCTGTTTTCTGGTTTCCCATTACTTGGCTTGGATAATCGTGTGCCCGTCTTCCGTATTCCCTTGACCTCTGGCTATTCCTTTAACTATTCTCAGACGCTAGTCCGGCCATTCTAAGGTCCGGTAACCGTCTTTCTGTGGGTTTCACGCTGTGTGAAGGGGTCACTGTTGTGACATTGGTCACTGTCGTGACAGCCGCGAAGGACCAGGACGTTCAGGCCGCGAGCAGGCATCGGCAGATAGTGGTGAACAGGAGCATGGTGAAGTTGGTGAATGTTCGGGAGCATGCGAACATTCGGGCCACGAACGGCCGCGTTTGGGAGCAAGAGGCAGTTCGGGCCGCGAACAGGCGAATGACGAAAGTGGCAAATGTTCAGGCCGCGAACAGGTGAAAACCGGTTCCAACGAATGGGATGGGAGCACAGAGGTACAACAGAAAGCTGACGAACATTCGGGACGGGCTTGGAGGGGCTGTTCGGACTGCGAACAGGAAGGTACGGATGCGGGTGCCGGTTCGGCCCGTGAATCCAGGTTGGCGCCTACGGCTGTCAGGACAGGCCGTGTATGCAGGACATCTCAGGTGGCCAAGAGTTCCACTGGCACTGCAGGCTCTGCAGCAGACGGTAAAGGCGCTGGGAGTGCGGTTGGCCATGAAGGAGCGGCGGCTGATCACAGACTCGGTGAGTCGTCCCCCATATCCATACTAGCGGGTGCACAGGCATCAGGCAGCGGGCGGGCGGAGAGTGTTAGTTGCACAGGACATGGCGGGGTCTCTCCCGCACAGGTGGGCTTTCAGCGCCGCACTCAGGACAGGCACGTTGGGCCCACGGGGGGCGCTGGCAGGCACAGGTTGCAGGAAAGGCTCAGAGCGGTTGCAGTGACCGGGGGCACAGTTACAGCAGGGGCTCTCCCGGGGAGCTTAGGCGGGGACGGTCCCCTGTTAGGATGGCGGGAGGCTGGCAGAGCCTGTCAGTTTAGTGGGAGTTCCCGGGGGGCTCCAGAGAGCGGGCTGAAAGCAGCGGACATGGCCTCAGGGGTCAGGACAACAGGTGGGCTGGGGACAGATCGAAGGGGTCCTGGCATGGGAGTAGGCTGGTCTGGACGCTGTCGCACTCAGGGTCACCCGATGGGCCCTATATCTTCAGGGGCCCGGTCAGCGCTGCAGCTGCAAAGTAATCCTGGGAGGAAGTGCTGTCACTTCCTCCCAGCTCCCTCCACGTGGGAGGGAAGAAAGGCACAGCCAGGCCGCAAGGAGGGAAGTGCCACGCCAACTCCCATCGTTGGCAGCCATCTTCCTGCAAAAAAAGGAAAGAAAAATTAGCTATGTGTATGTATGTATGTCAGTATGTCTGTGTGTGTATGTATGTATGTCATCATGTCTGTCTGTGTGTATGTGTGTGTGTATGTATGTATGTCAGCATGTCTGTCTGTGTGTGTATGTATGTATGTCAGTATGTCTGTGTGTGTATGTATGTCATCATGTCTGTCTGTGTGTGTGTGTGTGTGTGTGTGTGTATGTGGCTGTATGTATGTCAGTATGTGTCTGTATGTGTGTATCTGTATGTGTCTATGTATGTCAGTATGTGTATGTATTTCAGTATGTATGTCAATATGTATATCTGTGTGTATATGTGTGTGCATGTATCTGTATGTATGTCAGTATGTGTTTGTGTGTGTTTATGTGCCTGTCTGTGTTTGTATGTATGTGTGTATGTGTGTGTATGTATGTCCTTATGCTTGTGTGTGTCTGTATGTATGTATGTATGCATGTGTCTGTATATGTCTATGTGTCTGTTTCAGTATGTATCGGAATTAGTTAAAAAAAATTCAAACCTTAGTCCGGCCCCCAACCGTGTCCAAGGGACAGTGAACTGACCCCTGTTTGCAAATTTTGAGGACCCCTGCTCTAGAGCCTACAACAGTCTCCTATATGTGATTAAAATTTATTTTAAAGTGCAGGAGATTAGAACCACTAGAGTAAACACACTGTGCAGTAAGAGCTTGTCTGTCTGTGTGTGTGTGGATGTATGTATGTCTGTGTGTGTATATATGTCAGCACGTCTGTCTGTGTGTGTGTATGTATGTCAGCATGTCTGTCTGTGTGTATGTATGTATGTCAGGATGTCTGTCTGGGTGAATGTATGTATGTCAGTATGTCTGTCTGTGTGTGTATGTATATCAGCATATCTGTGTGTGTGTATGTATGTCAGCATGTCTGTGTGTGTGTGTGTGTGTGTATGTATGTCAGTATGTCTGTGTGTATGTATTAATGTATGTCAGTATGTCTGTGTGTATGTGTGTATGTATTTCAGTATGTCTGTCTGGGTGAACGTATGTATGTCAGGATGTCTGTCTGTGTCTATGTATGTCTGTGTGTCTGTATTTTAGTATGTATGTGTATGTATTTCAGTATGTATGTCTGTGTGTCTGTGTGTATGTATCTGTATGTCAGTATGTGTCTGTCTGTATGTATGTGTTTGTATGTATGTCTGTGTGTATGTGTATGTATTTCAGTTTGTATGTATCTGTATGTATGTCAGTATGTGTGTCTGTGTGTATGTGTCTGTATTTCAGTATGTATGTATGTATTTCAGTATGTATGTCTGTGTGTATGTATTTGTATGTATTTCAGTGTGTGTGTGTGTGTATGTATGTCAGTATGTGTCTGTGTGCATATCTTTCAGTATGTATGTCTGTGTGTCTGTATTTCAGGATGTATGTATGTGTATGTATGAATGTATGTATGTGTATGTATGAATGTATGTATGTATGTATGTGTGTGTGTGTGTGTGTGTGTGTGTGTATGTGGCTGTATGTATGTCAGTATGTGTCTGTATGTGTGTATCTGTATGTGTCTATGTATGTCAGTATGTGTATGTATTTCAGTATGTATGTCAATATGTATATCTGTGTGTATATGTGTGTGCATGTATCTGTATGTATGTCAGTATGTGTTTGTGTGTGTTTATGTGCCTGTCTGTGTTTGTATGTATGTATGTATGTGTGTGTATGTATGTCCTTATGCTTGTGTGTGTCTGTATGTATGTATGTATGCATGTGTCTGTATATGTCTATGTGTCTGTTTCAGTATGTATCGGAATTAGTTAAAAAAAATTCAAACCTTAGTCCGGCCCCCAACCGTGTCCAAGGGACAGTGAACTGACCCCTGTTTGCAAATTTTGAGGACCCCTGCTCTAGAGCCTACAACAGTCTCCTATATGTGATTAAAATTTATTTTAAAGTGCAGGAGATTAGAACCACTAGAGTAAACACACTGTGCAGTAAGAGCTAAATGAAAATGAAACCATTATTTTCATGATGGAGGGTCGGGAGGGCTCCATAAACAGAAATAAAAGTAATTCAACGCATAAATTGTAGATAATTGAGCAGTAAGACTGCATGAGCAATACACCAAAACTGCTTCATGAAGCCAAAGTTGTTTTGATTCTTAGAATGTCCCTTTAAAAAATCCAGCACTGAAATAAGCGGGTATTCAAGGACTATATTGTTTTTATTGTTTTATAATAACTTGGTAGTGAATAGATTAAAAAATTAAAAATTTCAGATGATAATATACAACAATTTATAGTGGAGGAATTTTACTTTTATCATTAAGGCCCCTTGCTGTTTTCTATTCAATGTATCAATAAAATGTATTTTATATTTTTTATTATGTTTTTTTTTCTAGTGGAGGCTTTTTTGGCATTCTGTTTTTTGAGGTTTTATTTGCAGTTGGAGAAGACCTCACATCAGCTTCCCTTGAGATCCACGACATATTCAGCAAAGGAAGTTAGAATTGTTAAGATTCTTGCACGTGATGTTTGAGCTCTGTCACTTTTTTTTGCTTATTCATTATGACATCATTATTTTAGAAATATAATTCTTAAAACAATATCATTTCTTGTGAATGTTCCAAAACTGGTTTGGAAATTCTACTGTTGCACAATGGAAGCATCCAATTTGCACAGCTTTGAAGTGAAGATTTTGTATTGCAAAACCATCTTGGAGTGGGGAACTCCACTCTCATTGCCTTTAAAATATACAAACTGAAATTGAAAATAAAAGTTTTTGAATGAATTTGACCTGTGTCATGTTGTAAGCCAGATGGCATCAGTTCATTATGGAGTTACATTTTTTTTCCAGAGTATAATGACAATATGTCTAAAAAAATATATCTCAGTATTGCACACAGTCTAGCCATATGTTTTTCTTTTTAGGGAACTCCCAACACATGTGAATATGTGAAGGCAATCTAATCTTTGGCCAAATATAAAAAAAATATAGTAACTGCTACAAACCAAGGTGATTAGTCATTAAAATGTGAGTTATGTGAGGTTTTTTTTGTTGCCAAATTTCAGAATTTATGTTAAAACTGGAATTTATGACCGGTCACCTACTTGTCTTTAATTACATTTTCTACAACTTACATAAGTGAATAATTTCTAATATTTTTTCCTCTATAACACATCACCTACATTTATTGTTGTTCAAATTCTACACTTGTCACTGAGTTTACCTAAAGGCTGTTGTTACATTAATAAAAATGTATAAAGATAATTAAATTGTGTAAAAATATTGATAAATCATATTATTTTAAAATGGCTATCGAAATATACAACCTTTTGGTTAGGGACTGTATTTGAAAAATATAAAAAATCGCACAATGTACATAAGCACTTATAATTAGTATGGTATATAAGTAATTGGGTGTATTATTGCAGATCTCGAACCGCAAAAAATACTCTTGCAACTCACCCCCAAAAATAATGTACAAAATTAATTTGCATTTTGAATAAATGTCCAAAAGCTGTGGAGGGCTCAGGGGAAGTTACAGTAACATCACCCCTAGGGTTAGAAAATAACAAAAAATAATATCAGGAAGTATTACTTTACTGAGAGGGTAGTGGATGCATGGAATAGCCTTCCAGCTGAAGTGGTAGAGGTTAACACAGTAAAGGAGTTTAAGCATGCGTGGGATAGGCATAAGGCTATACTAACTATAAGATAAGACTAGGGACTAATGAAAGTATTTAGAAAATTGGGCAGACTAGATGGGCCGAATGGTTCTTATCTGCTGTCACATTCTATGTTTCTATGTTTCTATGTTAACATGGTTTTGGTCCAGAGGATTGGTCCAGGGGTCAGGGTATGTCCAAGTTATTTCCTCTCACCACCAAGGTGCTACTGACCAGAAGACGCCCAGTCTCCTTGATTAGTTTATTCCTCTTACAGAAGTAATTAACAAAATATTTGAACCCACTTACCTATTATTGTAATACAAATCGTTTTTATAGATCCTCTGTATGGTATAAGAAAAGTGAAACATAGAAACATAGAATGTGACGGCAGATAAGAACCATTCGGCCCATCTAGTCTTCCCAATTTTCTAAATACTTTCATTAGTCCCTGGCCTTATCTTAAGTCTAGGACAGCCTATCCCACGCATGCTTAAACTCCTTTACTGTGTTAACCTCTACCACTTCAGCTGGAAGGCTATTCCATGCATCCACTACCCTCTCAGTAAAGTAATACTTCCTGATATTATTTTTAAACCTTTGTCCCTCTAATTTAAGACTATGTCCTCTTGTTGTGGTAGTTTTTCTTCTTTTAAATATAGTCTCCTCCTTTACTGTGTTGATTCCCTTTATATATTTAAATGTTTCTATCATATCCCCCCTGTCTCGTCTTTCCTCCAAGCTATACATGTTAGGATCCTTGAACCTTTCCTGGTAAGTTTTATCCTGCAATCCACGAACCAGTTTAGCAGCTCTTCTCGGAACTCTCTCTAAAGTATCAATATCCTTCTGGAGATACAGTCTCCAGTTCATCTTTGTATTCCTAACACTAAAGTTTTCCTTTAACTCGTCTATCAAAAAATAAGCTCCCAACATTTAACCACATCTGTTTCAAAAGGTAGAAACTATCAATTACATTCAGGGGAAAGAGGTGAACAAGTTCTTCTCAGTAAATATGCCCTAAGGAACAATTTTGCATGGTGGGTGTATTGTCATATCATCAGCTTCTGCAGATATAGCCAGAAGGAGCAAAACAAGCTTGGCACAGGTGCTGGGAAACCTAATGTCATATTTTGAAGGAAGAAATGTGAGATCTCCTAACTATAGACATGGGAAGTTCCCAACAGCCCTCTTTACATCCTTTAGTAAAAAAGAAACAATTTGTAATTTGCACGCCTTTTGAATTGTATGAGGTTTTTTTTTCCACATGTCTGCTTGCGATTTACATCTTGTAGTTAATAGACTAGATGTTTTTTCATTTGGTTCCATCAAATCAAATTCCTCAAATTTAATTTACACAAGAACGAACCAATCCACACAGGAATTTCCTGTGGAGTCATATTCAATGTATAAGACATGATTAGGTAAATCCTGGACCGGTTGGTTTGCTTGACTGTAGATTACAAGGCATTTTTTTTTTAGTTCCAGCTGTACAAGTCTAGCAATTAATACCTTGCGTAAATAGCAAACTCCTAGAAAATTACTTAGAATAGATATAGATAGATAGATAGATATAGACAGACAGACAGACAGAAATAGATAGACAGACAGACAGAAATAGATGGATAGACAGAGACAAAGGTAGAGATAGATAGATAGATAGATAGATAGATATGCGAATAAAATTGTCATTACATATATTATTGATACATATTAGTTGTACATCTTTCTTTTATTTTTAGAATCTATTAACTATTTTTTCACAATTTTCTTTACCCTTATAATTGCAGAACCTGCTCAATTATACACACAAACCCCAACATCCTGTTATGTTGACCCAATGATTCGCAATTTTATACATATCTTATCTGTTGCACTTAGATCATTAAATATTTATTTATGGTCATTTTATTATGCATATTGCGTAACTCTTTTTAATTATTTTTTTCCTTTTTAGGCACACATGTTTATGCATTCAGATAAGTGCCATTTGTGTATATCACTAGTACTGTGACATAGAGGTATTATTTATTTTATTTTTGCTGTGTGTCAGTCTGACACCCCCTAATAAGGGAGTGCATGTCATCGGTGGTGCAGTTTCACGCACTAACAAGCCCACAATCCTTCCCCTATTGATGAATGAATGGTATGGGCTTTCTTATTTTTTAGTTATACTCACATCCAAGGCCTTCGAGGTTAGAAACTAGATGTGAAATGCAGAAGGGGTGTAAAATGTTGTTACATTTAACAAGTTTTCATCACAAATATGGTCTCAGTAGGAGTATTGCATTACGGAAATATCTGAAAAAACAGGTGAAAGGAGATAAACTTAGCATAGCTGTTGGGACACCAAGTGTCAAGGAAGTGTAACAGCTATAGACCATATGTAATTAAAATATGGAATTTATTAACAGATGTGATAAGATGGGGTAGTGATTCTGTAACACTTTACAGAAGGTGTTCAGCATTTCCATTTTTAATTTTGTTATCATTTAAAAGTAAAACATAAAAAACTGCTGTACATGACAAAAGTTATATAGCAGAAACAGGTCCTATTTAGCATAAAAAACATCCAAGCATAGGACATCTTTATATCTCACAAGTTGTCAGTGACTCAATAAGCAGGATATGGTAACAATATCGATTAGACTAGCAACAGTCGCCAATAACGGTAAATTAGTAGTCACTTTCTGAATCAATGGTAAGCAACAGAAAAAGCATAGGTTCCCTAGAAAAAAGATATACCATTAATCACAGTCATCAGCTTGTTAGAGAGTTACTAAGTGAGTATTACAGTAAAGCGGACCATAAGAGGAGTAGTACAAAGAAAGCTAAGATTAAAGCACAAAAAGAGGTGAAAGAAGAACAAAAGCTTTTGTGTAGGCCCAGGTTAAGGTTCCGCACCAGCAGTCTAAAAACACAGTTCGGCATTCCGCCATACCTCCACAGCACCTTCGAAGTTCCTCAAGGAGGAACAGTGGTCTCCACAGTGTCCTCTTCTATACCGACCACTCAACAGGTTGAGGCAAACTGTAGTCCCAGTCTGCCACACAGGACTCGCAACACGGGAGACGCACAACTCTTGGTTCACCCGGAGGCAGAGGTGGGTGGAAAGGTGTATAATATTTAATATTCACTAAGTTCTCTCTCAAATCTATTCTCTTCACTTAGTGGATATCAAATAGTTTTTTTTTTTAAATGATGAATTATTTCAAAATATAAGAAATATATCAATGTATCAAAAAAATATCAAGAATATAATATTTTTGGTATCTTTTTTATATATTGATATAATTTTTTACATTGTTATATTTTTTAAAAATATATATATTTTAAAAGCGTATCCAAAAATGTTAAATCATTTGAAAAAGCTTATCCAAATGCTTCGCTCTTTGTTGTTATTTTGCTTATGTTATAATTACTATTTGATGCAATTGTACTTTTGTTGCATACTTCCTCTTTATGCCATAACTAATTTTTTATGTTAACTCCCTTATGTTAATTTTTTTCTCTATGCGGCATTTTGTTTTTGTTTGAGGTTTTAGTTAATAGAAAATGTGCTGAAAAGTAAACAAGTAATTATTTGCTGCCTTATATTGTCTTATCTCCAGGTAACGACTACATCTGTGGGTTTGAATTGCATGTATTCCATGAATGCGAAATGCAACTATTTTTATATATATATTATTGATATTGCATAATGTACTCCTAGGACAAATATATGTTGTATAAATAAAGTTTATGGCCATTTTGCTCCCTAAATTGGTCTGTTTTTTCTGATGGCAATGTTTCAAACTGATTAAAGTTAAAAACCTGTCTTTCTTTCAAAAGAAATATCCCCTCTTTATTTATTAATATATATACTTGTGAATATGTAACTGAAAAATGAAATGGAAACTTCAGCAAATGGGGTTTATTGCTACTCAAAGGCCATATAAAATCTCAAAATATTTTTTTTTTATCTAGTGAGGAAAATCCATGTTGCTGGTGAATGAAAAGGCACCCCACGGCTAGAATTACCACCCAAAGCTACCGATTGAATAACAAAAAAAGAAAAAAAAGAAAAAAAGAAGACTGACGGCAGGTTGGCATGTATTGAAAGAAATTTGGCCTACCAGATGTTATGGTTTCAATATTATGATATGGGGTAACAGGCTGCACCGAATATTTTTTGTAGGGTTTACAAATGGGTAACTTGTCCTTACGCGTTTTCTTATTATTTTTTTGGCATCCTATATTTTTTTGTGGTGCATTGATAGCCAAGCAAGCATTTGATAACACATCCACATGAAAAGGTGTTAAAAGAAAAATTGCTAATACAATATATAATATGCCAAGTTGATGTATAAACATGCAGGTTCATGCACATAAACCTGTCTAAATATAGATTAGAATAGAAGTTGCTGGTTTAGGACAAATCTAGTAACGCAATGTATAATGGATCTAAAACACATGCTAAACACATACTTTAGAAAGTACCACTGCACTGCGAAGTGTAACCCAGCTCCTCTCTAAACGAAACACACATGAAATGTAATCGTAAAGAAAAACGATTAAATCTCAAAGTACAAATTAAATATATAACTAGTTTCTAGATCAGGGGTTCTCAACGTTAGTCCTCAGGACCCCCTACCAGTCCAGGCTTTAGGGATTACCTGGGTGTGTCTCAGGTGTTTAGAAAAAGGGAAAAAAACACCTTAGACTCTAAGGTGTTTTTTTTTTTCTAAACACCTTAGACACACCCAGGTAATCCCTAAAGCCTGGACTGGTAGGGGGTCCTGAGGACTAACGTTGAGAACCCCTGTTCTAGATGGTAGATGCTGTCTGCCGTATAATCTGGCACTTTTTAGGCAGGCGATGGGTGGGCTGTATGCTTGAGTGAGTCCTTAATCAGCGTATTCCCGAACTTGGGATGTACAGAGGCGCTGCCATACTCCTATTCTATCCAACCCTTGGACAGTAAGTTCCTCTTTGTTCCTACTTTGTTCCTTATTATTTTGACTGTATGGTTTCTTGTATTGTATTATGGTTTCCTCCTGTACAGATCACTGCAGTGTTATTCACTCCCCCTTTGCTTTTTCCCTGCATCAGGTGTTACATAAAATGGGTGAAATAAAAATAAAATAATATTAATAATAATAAATTTTTATCTGCAAGTGTGTTCCTACTTATAACATAACTTATCCTAAAGACAATGAAAAGATACGACTACCAAGTGACTCAAACTATTACTAGTGTGTATTTACTTAATTTGTAATGAATGACAATATTCAGGTATATTAGTCATTAAGTAAAATAGTAAGTATTAAACCTGTATACAATATAAACAGTAATTACTCTCTTATAGAACATGATTAAACAAGTCTTTTCTTTGAGATCCGTGCCAAGAACACGACTCAACACTCAAATAATACCTCTTTGGATATGACGTTGTATTTTTTCCGTGTTTACTGGTATGAGTCACATGTTTCCCATGATTCAGTATCATGAAGTATAATTTCTTATAATAACATATAAGGTATATTAAAAGTATTAAAAATATATTCTCCCAAGTTGCATCAACTGGTGTATTTTACTTCCCTATTGAACATGTTTGAAAACATGATGATAAAACCTGATTTCCGATGACTGATTAGTAATTCCTAAAACTTCTATAAATATACCTATAAATATCTATACAAAGCCAAATAATAAAGGATAATGCTATAAATAAGATTGTTTGTGTCATTGATCTAAAATGGACTATTGTACTGTTTTTAGATTGTGTCCTCCACATTTGAAATATGTATGTACTACATAAATGTCAAAGTGTCTTTGATGGGCCTAGAAAGGAGAGATCCACAGAATAAGGTGAATTGGCTTGTCCAGGGCCTGAGAAAGCTATGCTACCACTTGTGTCCAGTATGACCTAACCTGAGGGCAATTCCACCACTATATCGTATGTCCCCGTCTAGCTGCAACCTTACCAGCATCTATTAGATGGGATAGCTTTAATTTGAAAATTATCTTTATTTGATTTATAAAAGACTTAACAGTCACAGAAGGGAGTATGACAGTCCTCCCAAAAAACATACAATTACTAAACATAAGTATATCTTTTACTTTTGTAGAAAAGTCTGTATATACCTTCCTAATACTTTTTACAACACAGAAAAAAAAAATAATAAGTAAACAAGACAAGACAAACAATATTGATCATTCTCTATTACATCATAATACTAGGTCAGAGAGCTCGCCACTTACTACCAAAACCCCCAGAGAAACAGAAAAAAAGGAATAAGCTCAGAGCCAAAAATACATCCAAGTGATTAAACAATAATAAGAATACTTAAAACCCTGGTCAATCAAAGTATCTGTATCAAGGATCATCTATGCGTGTTAGATCCCTTAAATCGCAATTTAGAACTTATTCGTCCTTTCTAAAAGAATGATATATATTTCCAATATTCTATGATTTGAGATTAAATTTATAGAATATACACATTTTTCCATCTCTAACTGGTATAGCACCTGAGATTTAAGTTGGTCCTTAGTGGGAACCTCTATATGTCTCCAATGTCTAGCAATTAGGATCTTAGCTGCCAGTAAACAATGAATAAGAACCATATCAGTTTCTTGGTTCTTATCTGGACCTATTATATTTAAAAAAGCTAACTTTGCCTTTTGTTCAAATGATTTGTCCGCTAACACATAGACAAGATTAAAAGTCAAATTCCAAAAGGATCTAATTCTGGGGCAAGACCACCAAATATGTATGAATGAACCATCTGGCTGACCAGCGCCAACAATTAGGCGGGTAAGTCTGTGAAGTTTTTGCTAATCGTAAAGGGACCATATACCATCTGTATGCAGTTTTAATAAAAGTTTCCATAATATTCAGACAATGGATATATTTTTTTGTCCTCAAAAAAGACTTACACCACAAATCCAGTGGTATATTTATCGCTAATTCAGTTTCCCATTTTATTAATGCCTTGGGAGTATCCTGACCCTCCTTCAATCTTATCAATCCTATAGCAATCGATGACACATTTTTAACTTCATATCCTGTAAATATTTTTGTAACTAGGCCCCCTTCTCTGCTGTACAGGGATGTCAAGTTTTCTTTAAGGAAACTTTTAATACGGAGAAAGTTAAACACTTCTCTAGAATGAAGATCTAGTAAAATTTTTACTTCTTCAAAGCTTTTCAATTGTTGTCTATTATAAAGATCTGATATTATATAAGGAGAATTTCTATACCAGTTTTTTAAATTTATATCTGACAAAATTTGTTCTAAAGATTCAATATGAAATTTTAATATTATTAATATTAATATTCAACTTTTTCTTAATAATGTTCCATTTTTAAGATTTGAAGAAGAATCAGGGAGGATTTTGATGGTAAGTTGCAGAGTGAATAATTATTACTTTAAAAGAGATTCTAAGTTTTTTACTCCGGCTCTATAAGATTCAATTTTATACCATACTTGGAGTTGTGCCTCCTTTATTTGCAATTTACTAGCATGAACCAGCATATTTGCTTGATATATCTGACTGATTAAGGGATACCCCATGCCGTCCTGGTAACCCTTCTTTGAAAGAATAAAAGTATTAATTCTGGGCCTTTTGCCTTTCCAGATATAATTATTAATACTACTTTGAATCATATTTAACTAATGTATGGGTATCAAGAGGGGAAGCATATGGAACATGTATGTCCATTTCGGGATTATATGAGCTTTGATTGTATTAGTCCTACCCCACCAAGATATTTCATGAACTCTCCATACTTTCAGGAGTAAGTTAGTCTCCTTTAATAAGTTTAAGAAATTGGTTTCCATAGCACGCATTGGATCAGCAGTAATCACTAAACCCAAATAAATGAATTCCTGATTGGTCCAAATAAAATCATAATCTTTTTTCATAGAAATTAAAATGTTACTTTGGATATTCATCACCATAGCTATTGTTTTACTTATATTCAATTTATAATTAGAAACTATACTATAGTTTTCAAATTCCTTCATTAGAAATGGTAAAGAAATATGCGAATCAGTAATAGATATTAATATGTCATCCGCATATAGACAAATTTTCCAATTGTTATCTTGGTGCCCAACACCCCTAATCCTTTTATTATTTCTGATATTATTGGCTAATGGTTCAACAGATAACACATATAATAACGGGGAGAGAGGGCAGCCCTTTCGGGTTCCATTTAAAATAGTGAACCATTCAGAACATAAATCTCGGCCTATTCTAGCCGTGGGATTAGAATATATTGCACCTATAGCATCCAAAAACCAACCCTCAAATCCAAATTGTTCCATTGTGGTCTGAAGGAACTCCCATCCAACCCTGTCGAAGGCTTTTTCCGCATCTACCGACAGGGTCAGAAGAGGAGTTCCCTCGGACCAAGCCCAGTCCAGAGTATCCAGTACTCTGCGGGTGTTATTACAAGATTGCCTACCCATCATGAATCCTATGTGATCTGGATGAATCAGTGTCGGTAAAATTACTTTTAGTCTTTTGGCCAAAATGGCCGCATATATTTTCACATCCACATTAACCAATGAAATAGGCCGGTAGTTAGTTACATCAGTAGAAAGCTTGCCTTGCTTCAATATTGGTGTTATATGTGCCCTTAATAAGTCATGAGAGGCTTGCCCCTTATTTGGTAACTCGTTAAATGTATCAACCAATAAGGGTATTAACTCTTTTTTAAAGATTTTATAAAATAAATTGGAATATCCGTCAGGACCTGGTGCCCTTCTACTTTCCAGTCTGCTTATTGCCACATCTACTTCCTTAGTCGTAATAGTTTTATTTAAATATTCTTTTTGCATTTAGATTGTATAAATTCTCATAGAAAGATCTAAATTTATTAGCTATATCTTCCGGTTTATAGAAAATATTATCTCCCTCTATTAATTTAAATATCTTACGATCTATTTCTCGTTTCTTTAGTTTATTCGTTAAAGTTAAGTCCGCTTTGTTTCCTTTATAGTAGTATCTAGTATTACATTTCTTTCTATTCTAATCCTAGTCTGTTTATTAATCTCTTCCTGACAGTTCTTAATGGCAAGAGCCTTGTCCTCCGTATAATTGAGTTTATTAGCTTTAGATAGGTTATAAAATTTAATATAAAGATCTGCTAAATCACTTTCCCTACTTAGTTTCTGTTGACTTGCAAGTTGAATCCAATAGCCTCTAGTTACCGCTTTAAACGTACACCACAGGCATTCCTTGGATATTTCGTCAGATGAATTTTCTAAAATAAATAGTTTCATTAATCTCTCTATATATTCAATATTAGTTTTATTTTTTAGTAGATAGTCAGCAAGTCTCCAACTCGGGAGTATTCTATTTTGTCTATCCACCACTTCAGTTATAACCATGTCATTATCAGACCAAGTATTTTCTACTATATTAATGGTTAGAATTGCTCTTGAAAAACTCAAATTACCCAAAAACATATCTATTCTAGCAGAAGATTTGTGGGGGATAGATTTATGTGTATAGTTCTTATCATTGGGGTGTGCTAATCTCCAGCAATCAAACAAGTCTGCCTTCTTAATGGCTCTGTTGAAAGCTGCTGCCTGTTTCTTTAAGACTTTATCTACTTGGTGATTAATTGCTAGTTGTTTATCCATTTGAGTATCTAAGATGCAATTAAAATCGCCCGCTATTATAATTCTGCCCTTTTTAACTTGGTCAGTCAGATTTAATATTCTAACTAGCGTTTTTATCAGATCTTTATTAGGTAAGTAGACATTTACCAATGTATACTCTATTTCATTTAATAGGCCCACTAATATAATAAACCTCCCATCAGGGTCTAGGAAGTTATATTTACATTCAAATTTGATTTCTTTAGAGAATAAGACTGTAACCCCACTTCTTTTTTATCCTGTAAAGAAGCTGAATATATTAGAGGATATTTCTCATAATGCCACAAAGTCTTCGATTCCCTAGTCCAGTGTGTTTCCTGAATAAAAGCCATTTGAATTTTTTGTCTAATTAAAGTTTCATACAAAAAAACCTCTTTTAACAAATTAATTGAGGCCCTGAGCATTTAGAGATAACATTCTAACCATATTGGTATCTAATTTCTTTTTTTGGGGTCTCTGACCATACAATCCAAATACATGACCAATAATTACATATACACATTGAAGATAATAACATAAAAATAATCATAGCAATCGTCTACTTGGAACAGCAAATCTGAACCAAGTACTGGCTGCCCATTTGGAAAACCTCAGGGAGAATTAAGGAGATTAGAAGGAGAAGTAACAGGGAAGCGGAAGAAGGGGAAAGAGAAAAAAAATATATATAATACACTGCCCCTTATAAACCGCTATATATTAAAGTTAAACTTTCACCTTTAAGAGGGGATATTAGTTAGACAGCTACAACATCAAAATAACTCTATTAAGTTTGATGAGCCGTAAACTCTGTCCTAAAGGCTAATTCTTAGAATACCAGTATCTCTTTTAGAGTTTTACTATGATACATAATTAATCAATAGAGCTGTACCATAATTTTTAGAAAAAAAAATTCCTATTATTTCCTTAATAACTCCTATCTCAAATCTTGAGCGATATCAATCCAATGAATATTCATTACTTTAAGTTAGCTACTTCCATATATCAAACTTATAATAAATCAGTTTAAGTGTTCATTATTTATAGTGTTATGTCCACCCTAAAGTTTTAGAAGGTTACCCAAAAAGAAATACCTTATACTCCAAGCTCATGAACCAGTAATCCGACTCTCATTTAACTCCCGGATAGTTTCTAGTTATAATTATTTAAACTTTTAAGGAAGGTTATTAGTTCGACATCTACCACATCAAAAATATTCCTGGTGAATTTAGTGAGTCATATTCTATATCTTAAAACGAATTCTCAACTTAACAAGGTCTCTTGTAAAGTGAAACATATTATACCAATCTTTCATTACTGTGGTACATAATTATTTAAAAAGTGCTATGCCATATTATTAGAGGTAATCACCTCCAAACCTTAATTACCTTATATTGTGGGTCAAATAAATTATATTCCTACAACATAAAAAAACTAAAAAAAAAATCCTTTACCACAGCAATCAAATAAATATTGGAATAATAGTGATTTCTCTAGTTAGTTTGAAATACCTTAGTATAAGAGACTTACAAAAATAGGTTTTGTGCCCTGTTTTAAACTGATATATCATATCCATTGTATCAGAGTGTTTCCAGAAAAACCTTAGAGTTTACTTCAAAAACCTATACAAAAATAAATAAATAAATTATATTTTACATCAGTGATTAATAAAGCTCCCCCCCTTCCCCTTACGCCTCAAGAGAAACCTATATATACAATTAATTATTATCTTTTAATGTACACGAACAAGCTCTGCTGATATAAAGGTATTCCATCTGTACCTATAAGAAATTTGCAGAGCTGATTGATGATTCCATTTAAACCTGAGATTATGTCCTTTTTAAGGAAGGGAAGACTGATGAAAACAAATTTCTTCGTTGTCTTGTAAGGAAGGAGACATCTGATAGAACTTTTATAGCCTTAAATTTGTCTTCCTCTATAACTTTGTTCCTTGAAGCCTGATATAGTTTAAGTCTAAAATCGAATGAAACAAATGCCACAATTACGTCTTTTTGAAAAAGACGGTGAAAGCGAGACATCTTAGTATCAAATGGGATAGCTTTAATTTGATGTAAGCGTAAAGGCACAAGGTACCACCCGAAGAGGGTTTTACAATCCTGCTCTTTATGATAGACACATAGAAAGAGTTTTGCACTGACCTCCCAGATGTTCTGTCAATCTTCTGGTGAAAGTTCATCCACAATATCTTCTTGCAAGAGGAGCATGTAGGGGAGAGGTGTTTTACTGTGGAAGCAAGTGCTGCTTGCACGATTTGAGAAATTGACCCTTTGGGGAGTAATAAAAGTCCTATGGATACATTCAAGGGTGAAATAGGGGATTTTGGTATAGAGGCATAAGTGGTGAGAAATCTGAAGTAAGCTTAAGGAACGTGGAGTTCCGTGTATCAAATAACTGTAGGATGGGAAGGCATTGAGCTAGAGGTTTGTTGTGTACATGTTTTTGAACACTGCTGGCACTACCCTGTACTTTTTGGCGTTTTGTGACTTTTCGTGGCTAAAGATTGATTCCAAAAGAGGACAAGTTCAGTGATGCAGTGATGAGGACAAGATCAGTGATGCAGGGTGGGAGGCCCTATTGGATGAGGTGTGCCACATTGTATGACAGATTGGTGAAAATTACACCATTCATGTAAAAAAATCAAGTATGGCACTTGCTGAGTTCAAGAAAGTATGTGAATGGGCATGTGGATGGTTGTGATGTTATTTAGAACTGGATAAGTAGTTGTGATGTGGTATAGGATTGGGATGTTGACTTGGATGGAGAAAACACAAATATTTATTTTCTTTATTATCAGACAAGCCCATGTCAGCTAACAACCAAGATAGATGAAACCAAACTTGCATACATAACATACACAATCAGTAGAGTCCCACAAGCTACCACTCTAATGTTCGGCAATGTGATGATTCTTTTTTTCGGAAATCTTTTTGGACTCTTTGGTGTAGATTAAATTCCAGACGTTAACGTTTATCTATTGTTTATCTTTGACCCTTCTATCTTTTTTTTTTAAACGTATTACATTACTGCTGAAAAAGGCTTATCGAGAGATAATAAATATCGGTTTGAATAATGATGATTTTCGAAAAATATGAAAAAAAATGATATATATGCTTAGCATTAAAAATATAAAATTCAGCAATTCAATACCATTTATCAAAAACATAAACCTTGAAAAATGGCCTTGAAAAGTTTGACTGCTAAAAGCTGTCGAAAAATGCATTTTTTTTAAAACTATTTTTTTCACTGGCAGCACTAGCAGCCAGCATACAAATAGTTAAAAAAAAGCCTATTATGAACTTTAGTATAAGCGCTATGAAATCTGCAAGCACTATATAAATAATAAAATAATCATAAAAATAATAATGACCTCCCCAATACCCTCACTTTTTTCTCCAGATTTAGATTATATAAATAAATCTTCTTTTCCTTTGCTCTAAGAAGGGTTAAAAAAAAAATCCATTCCCGTCACAACTTATTTAGAGAAGAAAAAAAAAAGTAGAATGCAAACTAAAATAAAACTAGGATAAATTAGACTGTAGTATTTTTGGAGAACAAGGACACCATAATAAAGAGTTGCTTGAGGTGCTGGGGAGCTGGAGCAAGGGCAGTGGATCCTTCGGGGGACCAGTAAGCAACCAGAAAGTCTTTAGCAGGATAATCTAAGCAGGACCAGGATGGGGTTAAGTCAGGAATCAAAAGCAGGATCAGACAGGTGAGGGTTAAGTCAGGAATCCAAGGTAGGATCAGACAGGCAAGGGTTAAGCCAGGAATCCAAGGCAGAGAACGCTTGTAACCTCGAGATTGTTTAAATTGAGAAGAGAAAGGGAAAGCCCTCCCATGAAGAGGGGTCTAGGGGTCTATTTAATAAGATGCCTCCCTCAGAGAGTAGAGGTCCGGCCTATGCTAGGATGCCCTTCTCGGCACGCGAAACATGGCCTCATGGGTGAAGGTAAGGATGGATTACTTCTATTTGGTCAGATTTTTTTTCCAGTGTTTATTTTTTGTGATTAAGCTTTTTTTTAAAAAAAATTTTTATTAGATTTGTTGGTTAGCATGGATTTGTATTTGCCTTATTTGGGTCTGACGATAAGAAGACTTCTGATGGGTAAGTATATATATATTCCCAGCTATATTAGTTTTATTGGGTGTTATTACAACCTATTATTAGAGTAAAGGGATAGATTTTTTGCTGGGGACTTGCCCTTGGATTGGGGACCCCTAGAAAATTGGGGGAAGGGAAGTGCGGTGGACATCCAAATATTTGGGGGGTGGACAATGGCATGTCCACCTCCCCATTGTTTAATTCATTAATTAATTAGAGCCCCTATTGAACACCCATAGGTGGAGGCTGGGGGACACACTAGATTATCCCTCTGATTATTATTATTAGGACCCACAAGTGTTGCCAATGGGTAGGGAACAGAGGGGGACATTAGGTTTTCATCCCTGAATATTTTAAAAGCCCCCACACACTGACCATGGGTGGGGGTAGGGAGGACATGAGGATGTCCCCGCTTTTATTTTAGTAAATCTCCCAGCCCACTGGCCACAGGTGGGCACAGAAAGGTGGACAGTAATCTGACCAAATTCAGAGCAAATTCAGACACGTGAAGTTTAACTACGCGGGCCTTACATTTGAAATTCACATTAAATGTAATTTGAGTTCCCACTTTCGTAAATAACCCTAATGGTTACTGTTTCTTGACTTTACACATTTAATATTATAATATATACTGTTATGTATCTAAAATGTAAACATTCTTACCCTTATTTAGTTAAAAAGAAAAAGAAAATTACTGATTTATTTACCATTATTCCAAATAGTGACCTTCATGGTGTCTACAGATTGTTGCACATTTTCTGAAATTACTGTTTTGCTGATTTTTTATTTTTTTTGATAATAAATAATAATGAAAGTTGATCTGTGTTGCGGAGCTGCACAAGCTCCCTTATAATCCAAGTGATTGAACTTGACAACCTTTAGTCTTTTTTCAACCAAGACAACTATGTAACTAGACATAAGTGTATTTACAGGTTTATTTGTGCGTCCTTTCATATTCCCAGTAAAGCTGACACTCACAAACTTAATAACAAAACAATTATGTGAAACATGGGATATAATGGTTGATATAAACACAAGTAAAGTCAAATAGGGGGTTTTAAAGTTAAAAGTGTACCGGAGTTCTGTATCAATGTGAAACTGCTGTAAAACACGAATTTTGGCTTTTGCATAAAAATAAATTTCTAAAATATACAATATAGGTGCAATACATAAAAAACAAAAAATAAAAATAAGAGCAGCTACACACATCCACCAGCGACTAAAAATGAGTATAAGCTCAAAAGTTAAACAAAGCGTGTGCGCTCCTTAATCATAAAACATGTGGTAATTAAGAATGTAAACAAATCAATAAATCAGTATTTTATTCCAAAAAATAGAATATCAAATGTAAAAAACCAGATCAAAGATGACCTAGACTTGCTAATATGGGATAAAAAACAATGTATCCCTTAAGAAAGGCAAATATAATCACACAAAAATACAGAGTGAACAAATAGGTCAAAAGGATAATCTCTGACACTAAGTAAAAAAGTAACAAAGTGTCAGAGTAGCATCCCTATTAGACACAAATACAAGTATAACAATTCTAACACGTCATATTAAACTAAGTATATACTGTAATCGATATAAAAAGTACCTTTCCTCGGTGTGGGCCCCCCACTGAGGTGTATACACAGAACGTGTAGAAAAAATAATACTGAATAAAATGAGCTGGAGGCAAAAATGAAAAACTTGGAGAGATGGTAAAGTCCAACAAGTGGCACAGATGGTTCCTCAAAATGATGTAAAATATATACCGCGGTCGGGATCTTCAAAAAAGACCGCGATATATACAGGACACACTCAACGCCACAGCTCGTTACAGCTTCAATGCCAAATGAGTTTATCCGGTGGAAAAAAACCGCCAAAATACAAAAGTGCTTCCTGCTCTCACTCCTCAATCACAGCAAGTGTAGGTTCATCCGATTCATCCGTCTACCTTAGGTAGACGGATGAATCGGATGAACCTACACTTGCTGTGATTGAGGAGTGAGAGCAGGAAGCGGTTTTTTTCCACCGGATAAACTCATTTGGCATTGAAGCTGTAACGAGCTGTGGCGTTGAGTGTGTCCTGTATATATCGCGGTCTTTTTTGAAGATCCCGACCGCGGTATATATTTTACATCATTTTGAGGAACCATCTGTGCCACTTGTTGGACTTTACCATCTCTCCAAGTTTTTCATTTTTGCCTCCAGCTCATTTTATTCAGTATTATTTTTTCTACACGTTCTGTGTATACACCTCAGTGGGGGGCCCACACCGAGGAAAGGTACTTTTTATATCGATTACAGTATATACTTAGTTTAATATGACGTGTTAGAATTGTTATACTTGTATTTGTGTCTAATAGGGATGCTACTCTGACACTTTGTTACTTTTTTACTTAGTGTCGGAGATTATCCTTTTGACCTATTTGTTCACTCTGTATTTTTGTGTGATTATATTTGCCTTTCTTAAGGGATACATTGTTTTTTATCCCATATTAGCAAGTCTAGGTCATCTTTGATCTGGTTTTTTACATTTGATATTCTATTTTTTGGAATAAAATACTGATTTAAAAATAAATTTCTGTCATTCAAAATAAAGAATTACAAAAAAAAGTGTACCGGAGTTAGTGGAACTGACTAAATCCCCATAATATTGCGCAAGATGAGTGATTTTAAGTACCATTGTAAGTTTGAAATTGCATTTCTTGTGTGTGCACTATTCTTTAATGCCATAAAACACCATTAATGCCATTGCTCAAGGGGCAAACTTGGGCTGAAGCCCCACGTTACTACCAAAAAGTGCCATGTCTGACCTATGCGTAGCTTTACTATTAACCTTGAGTCTCCTTAAAAATCTGTAATTGGGGGGATTATTTTTCTCATAATATAACAATGTGTAATATTGAAAATAAATTAACACCTCCAGTTGCAGATTTTCCAATAATCCCCTCTATTAATCCTATTTGATAGTGAGGAATTTTCTCTGTCAGGAATTTTCCCTTGCCATGGTCTTTTGTATCAATTGCAACTCTCAATATTTCTCCTTGTCCCCAAACCACCTGGCTAGGAGCTCCAACGAACAATACAAGACAAGGTTCAAAGTGACTTCTCACATTTAATGGACCGTGTAACAGGTTATATACAGCAGGAAACAGGGGTGGTCATTACAAGCAATCCAATCCTAATAAAATCATCTATCTTATCTCAACATCTTAACCTATAGCAAGCTTGCAGGTGTATTTTCATGTTCGGGCCTTGCTCAAAGCTAAATTTCACTATAACTACGCAATTAAAATTAAAGATATTTACTAAGCAGTTCTAAATTACACATTACTATGCAGTTATGATCAAAGGGAGGAAAACAGGAAATAAGGCCAACAGCAAAAACATACAGGATATAACACATATAACTTGTTACACGATGTTCTAAAACTCCAAATTGTCTAGGGGTATATTCACTAAGCATTAGATATAGATAAAGTATATTATTTCAGATAGCTGACATGTTAACCAATTTCAAACAGACTGGCCAGCTGGCCCTGGGTAAATATAGGCAAAGTGTATTATTTCTTACAGTTTCCCTCCTTCGTTCACAAAGTGAACGCAAATAGTCAAAGTGGGAATAATACCTATCGCCCGTCCATGGACCAGGGTCTAGGATAACCAGTCCACCCGGTGATCTGGGGCCAAGGCAAAAAACCCAGTGGCAAAAACTCATATTTGAGGAAAAAGCACAGTGTAAACAATTATGTACTGACTTAACATTAATTTGTATAGCAAACAGATATATATATATATATATGGTGGATCAGGTAAAGGAATTAAAATGTTCTGGGTGTGTGTTCCAATTATTTTTCTGTTAATATTTGGAGTACTGACTAGATTTCTTGGATTGAGCATGCTTAAGAGCTAAATTTTGCTGCTAGTATGTTTATTTCACATATCAAGATTACCATGACACCCACAGACATCAGGACACTTTTAAAGCAGTGGTGGCCTTAAACCCAATCTGCTCATATGGTGTGACTAAATACCTACATATTTTGTAAGTGATTTTAAGTAGTTTTGTAAGGGGGCGGGGCCTGTCAGTCAGCTGAACAGGTAGCATATGGCTGAAGCTCTTCAGATTTTGCCTGAAATATAGCCGTTTTACCTGCAAAATTGTACTAGTACTGACTAAAAATGTACTATATAAATAGGGGAATTCTCTTCCAGGTGAATGGTGTGGGCTTTCTGAATTCTGTTGGACGTGGACCCTTGCGGCCTGTATGTCACGTATTCATCCGCACATAAAAATGTGGTTAATGGCATTTACCGTCCTGACAGGAAAAGTTGTGCCGAGCAGCAATCATGCACATGGAAACCTGGTAATTGCTTTTTGGGTCAAAGGCCGGTCATGGCCAATCAGATCCACAGGAGGGTTAGTGCTGAGCAGCAATCATGCACATGGAAACCTGGTAATTGCTTTTGGGGTAAAAGGCCGGTTACAGCCAAATGGATCCACAGGAGGGGTATTTAAACTCAATTCTCCTTTTGCTCATTGCCCTGTCGTGGTTTCATCCTGATGGTAATCCGAGAGTGCGTTCCTGATCTTGATTTTCTGGTATTTGACTTTGGCTTCTTTTTTACTTTTCTGAATTCTGGTATCCTTGACTTTTGGCTTTCCCTCATCGTTGTGTCTGATTCTGTGTTCCTGACCTCGGCAAGTATTTTGACTATTCTTGAATACGTTAAGTTCGGCCATTCTAAAATCTGGTTATACGTCATCCTTAGTGCTAGGTGTGACACAGTTCTGCGTGCTGGATCAACTTGCAATCCTGACAGTGTAGTAGACTGCGTGTTGGAGGAGCCAGCTTGGTTTCAGCCTTAAGTGCCCCTTCCTCCTTTGGACCAGTTGGGGTTACCTGGTCCCCACTAGCGTACTACTAAGCCTACACTCTAGAAATTTTCCACAGTTCTACTGTATAACATTTGTTAGTATATTTTTGTTAACTCACATAGAATTGTGCTCCTGCTGTTTTTTTCTACTTACCTATGCAAAAAAGTGCAGTATGCTCAACATTTCATGTCACCACTATTCTCATGCATTGTCATGTATATTTATACGGTGAAATGTCTGTTAGCTGATATGTCTTTAAATGCACAATAAACAGACTGACAAAAAAAGTAGCATTATAAGATTTGAATGTATATTTGGTTTAGTTATATATGTTTAGTATACACAGCAGCAGCACTATTATAATGTGTATAATGTGTTTTTTAGTTGTGTAGTTGTATTAGACATAACATATTTTATGACTCTTTGCATAGGACTCTTGACTCTATGACAATTGCACAGGCTCTTTATTGCATTTTATGATTGCTTATTGCACGGTATCTTTTCCATGAAAGTAGAGGAAGAGATATATGAACAGTAAGGTCTAGGTCTGATTATAATTAACGGAACTCCCTATTTGGGAGTCTGTTCTGCTATAACAGCTTTTTCTGCAGAATTTTATCATATGAGCCTTTCTTATTCAAATAGTGGAGGTATGTGTATTTTATTGATATGGTTATGTTATAACAAAGACAGTATTAATACTTAGGTACCATTTACTTGTCAGTAATTAGTACCTAAGGAATTGTCTAAAGAAAGAGTTGCTAAGTGCAGCAGCAGAACTACCACATTCTTGAGGGAACCATTGGCTGGCCCATACACTCAAGGCCACCTGATGGGTATTGTTGAAGAGGGGCCTGGTCTGGCGACACTGCCCTTGAACAGTACAACTGAGCCCCTGTTTTATCGATGATGCTGAAGGAAGTGAGAACAAGGAAAGACCTACTTTCAGCCAGCCCCGTACTCAACTCAGCCTCAGCAAGCAGCAGGACCCCAGGGAAGCACCCAAGAGCTATGTTAACAAGAAGGTGGCTAAATATTTAAGAATTATGACATGTGTATGTGTATCTGGGTGTGTATTTGTCAGTGTGTATCTGTGTGTCACTGTGTGTATGTTAGTGTGTGTATATGTGTGTGTCTAAGTGTGCATCAGTGTGTGTATATGTCAATGTGTCATTTTGTGTATCTGTGTGTGTGTCAATGGGTATCTGTATCTGTTTAAATATGTGGCAGTGTATATGTATATGTGCATTCAAACACCAACACTATATGCAAACCAACAAACAAATGCACAATTATATACAAACCTCTTCATTCAAACAAACACAAAAAATACTTGCATTTTAAAGCTAAGACTACATTCAAACAAACCCTTGCATTCAAACAAAGCATCACAAACAAGTACACCACTTCATTCCAATGAAAACAGGACATACAAATACACCCCTTCATGCACACACACATACTCCATGCAAATACATGACAACATTCAAATGCACAAAACACTGCTCACAAACACAAAACTTGCAAGGATGGGCAAATGGTAGATCTTTAGCTGGCATAGCATTGTGGGAGTTATACCATCTGTCGATCCTTGTGCCTTGTGCAAATTTCTTGCACCAGGGACCTCACTACATTAGTTCCGTCGTGATGCATTGTCAAAAATGTTGGCAGTAAACAGACCACTTTTTAAAACTCATTTATTTAGAAAGAATCTAAATCTAAAAGAATGTTTCCTATTAGTGATGTCCCGAACGGTTCGCCGAACGGTTCGTGCGAACGGTTCGCCACGGACTCATCGTTGAGTAAACTTTGACCCTGTACCTCACAGTCATCAGACACATTCCAGCCAATCAGCAGCAGACCCTCCCTCCCAGACCCTCCTACCTCCTGGACAGCATCCATTTTACATTCATTGTGAAGCTGCATTCTTAGTGAGCTGTCCAGGAGGTGGAAGGGTCTGGGAGGGAGGGTCTGCTGCTGATTGGCTGGAATGTGTCTGCTGACTGTGAGGTACAGGGTCAAAGTTTACTCAATGATGAGTCCGTGGCGAACCGTTTGTGGCGAACCGTTCGTGAACCGTTCGGCGAACTGTTCGGCGAACCGTTCGGGACATCACTATTTCCTATGTAATAATGAGTCAAGCAATGTGTAATGACTACAATAGAACACTTCTCTTGCAGTTCTGGGATTCATATACAGGTGATACTCGAAAAATTTGAATATCGTGCAAAAGTTCATTTATTTCAGTAATGCAACTTAAAGGGGAAACTAATATATGAGATAGACGCATTACATGCAAAGCAAGATAGTTCAAGCCATGATTTGTCATAAGTGCGATGATTATGGCTTACAGCTCATGAAAAACCCAAATCCACAATCTCAGAAAATTAGAATATTACATGCAATCAATAAAACAAGGAGTGTACATATAACAATATCGGACCTCTGAAAAGTATAAGCATGCATATGGACTCAGTACTTTGTTTGGGCCCCTTTTGCAGCAATTACTGCCTCAATGCGGCGTGGCATGGAAGCTATCAGCCTGTAGCACTGCTGAGGTGTTATGGAAGACCAGGATGCTTCAATAGCGGCCTTAAGCTCTTCTGCATTGTTTGGCCTCATGTCTCTCATTTTTCTCTTGGCAAGGTGAAAGTTTAGGATCCAGTGATCATCAGTCAGTGTGGTTTAATATAAGAACAGTGACTGAGTCACACCACACAAAAACAAAAGTTTTAGACTTTAGAAAAACAGACTTTTCTAAAATTAGAATATGGGTAGAGGAGTCATTATCAGACTGGAGCAATTTAAATGGAGTCCAAGAAAAATGGGATTATTTAAAAGTTGCACTATTGAAGGCAACAGAAAATTGCATTAGGCTTGTCAGTAAAAGCAAAAAATTCAAGAAACCACTGTGGTACTCCGCAGATGTGGCCAAAATAGTTAAAAACAAAAAGTTAGCATTTAGGAATTATAAAAAAACCCAGAGTGAGGGAGACAAAATGATCTATAAGATTAGGCAGAAAGAGGCTAAGCAAGTTATAAGAGCTTCCAAATCACACACAGAAGAGAAAATAGCACAGTCAGTAAAAAAGGGGGATAAAACATTTTTTAGATACATAAATGAGAAAAGAAAAGTAAAACAAGGATTAGTTAGATTAAAACAAAAGAAGGAAGGTATGTAGAAGAGGATAAAGGTCAGGCTGACTGCCTCAATGAATATTTTTGTTCTGTATTTACAGAAGAAAATGAAGGAAAGGGACCTCAGTTGAGAAAAAGGATAAATGAGTCATTTATTACACGTGAGTTTACAGAGGAAGAGGTTCAATTTCAACTGTCAAAAGTAAAGACAAATAAGTCAATGGGACCTGATGGAATACACCCAAAGCTATTAAAAGAGCTTAGTGGTGTACTAGCAAAACCATTAACAGATTTATTTAACCAATCATTGTTAACAGGAGTAGTCCCAGAAGATTGGAAGTTAGCGAATGTTGTGCCCATTTACAAGAAAGGTAATAGGGAGGAGTCGGGCAACTATAGGCCAGTAAGCCTTACTTCAGTAGTGGGGAAAGTGATGGAAACCATGTTAAAGGATAGGATTGATGAACATCTAAAACACATGGATTTCAAGATCAGAGACAACATGGGTTTACTTCAGGGAGATCATGCCAAACTAATCTTATTGATTTTTTTGATTGGGTAACTAAAATTATAGATCAGGGTGGTACAGTAGACATTGCTTACCTAGATTTCAGTAAGGCTTTTGACACTGTTGCACATAGAAGGCTTATCAATAAACTGCAATCTTTAAGTTTGGATTCCAATATTGTTGAATGGGTAAGGCAGTGGCTGAGTGACAGGCAACAGAGGGTTGTAGTTAATGGAATATATTCGAAGCTTGGACTTGTCACCAGTGGGGTACCTCAGGGATCTGTACTTGGACCCATTCTCTTTAATATTTTTATTAGTGATATTGCAGAAGGTCTTGATGGTAAGGTATGTCTTTTGCTGATGATACTAAGATATGTAACAGGGTTGATGTTCCAGGAGGGATAAGCCAAATGACAAATGATTTAGGTAAACTAGAAAAATGGTCAGAACTGTGGCAACTGACATTTAATGTGGATAAGTGCAAGATAATGCATCTTGGACGTAAAAACCCAAGGGCAGAGTACAGAATATTTGATAGAGTTCTAACCTCAACATATGAGGAAAGGGATTTAGGGGTGATTATTTCTGATGACTTAAAGGTAGGCAGACAATGCAATAGAGCAGCAGGAAATGCTAGCAGAATGCTTGGTTGTATAGGGAGAGGTAATAGCAGTAGAAAGAGGGAAGTGCTCATGCCATTGTACAGAACACTGGTGAGACCTCACTTGGAGTATTGTACACAGTACTGGAGACCGTATCTTCAGAAGGATATTGATACCTAGAGAGGGTTCAGAGAAGGGCTACTAAACTGGTTCATGGATTGCGGGATAAAACTTACCAGGAAAGGTTAAAGGATCTTAACATGTATAGCTTGGAGGAAAGACGAGACGGGGGGACATGATAGAAACATTTAAATATATAAAGGAATCAACACAGTAAAGGAGGAGACTATATTTAAAAGAAGAAAAACTACCACAACAAGAGGACATAGTCTTAAATTAGAGGGACAAAGGTTTAAAAATAATATCAGGAAGTATTACTTTACTGAGAGGGTAGTGGATGCATGGAATAGCCTTCCAGCTGAAGTGGTAGAGGTTAACACAGTAAAGGAGTTTAAGCATGCATGGATAGGCATAAGGCTATCCTAACTATAAGATAAGGCTAGGGACTAATGAAAGTTTTTAGAAAATTGGGCAGACTAGATGGGCCGAATGGTTCTTATCTGCCGTCACATTCTATGTTTCTATGTTTCAATGTTCCATAGATTCTCTATGGGGTTCAGGTCAGGCGAGTTTGCTGGCCAATCAAGCACAGTAATCCCATGGTCATTGAACCAGGCTTTGGTGCTTTTGGCAGTGTGGGCAGGTGCCAAGTCCTGCTGGAAAATGGAAAAAAGTCAGCATCCCCATAAAGCTCGTCTGCGGAAGGAAGCATGAAGTGCTCCAAAATCTCCTGGTAGATGGCTGTATTGACCCTGGACTTAATGAAGCACAGGGGACCAACACCAGCAGATGACATGGCTCCCCAAATCAACACAGACTATGGAAACTTCACACTGGACTTCCAGCATCTTGAAGTGTGTGCCTCTCCATTCCTCCTCCAGACGCTGGGTCCATGGTTTCCAAATGAGATGCAAAAGTTGCTCTCATCAGAAAAGAGGACTTTGGACCACTGAGCAACAGACCAGGTCTGTGTTTCTTTAGCCCGGGTAAGACGCTTCTGCCGTTTGTTGTTCAGGAGCAGCTTGACAGGAGGAATACGACATCTGAAGCCCATGTCCAGGATCCGTCTGTGTGTGGTGGCTCTTGATGCACTGACTCCAGCCTCAGTCCACTCCTTGTGAAAGTCCCTAACACTTTTGAATGGCCTTTTCCTGACAATCCTCTCCAGGCTGCGGTCATCCCTGCTGGTTATGCACCTTTTTCTTCCACACTTTTCCCTTCCACGTAACTTTCTATTAATGTGCTTTAATACTTCCTTCGCAATTACTTTTGAGGCTTTCCCTCCTTATAGAGGGTGTCAATGATGGTTTTCTGCACAACTGTCAGGTCAGCAGTCTTCCCCATGATTGTGATTCCTACCGAATCAGACTGAGAGACCCTTTAAAGGATCAGAAACCCTTTGCAAGTGTTATGGCTTACTTAGCTGATTAGAGTGGGACACTGTGAGCCTAGAATATTGCACCTTTTCACAATATTCTAATTTACTGAGATTGTGGATTTGGGGTTTTCATGAGCTGTAAGCCATAATCATCGCACTTATGACAAATCACGGCTTGAACTATCTTGCTTTGCATGTAATGCATCTATCTCATATACACCCTGTTCCAAATTATTATGCAAATTCTATTTAAGTGTCACAAAGATTAAATATTTTGTTTTTCAGTTTAACTCATGGATGGCATTGGGTCTCAGGGCTCTTTTGATGAGTGAAAACAATCTCGGACAGCTGTGATAATTAGATTGTCAGGTGAGCCCAATTTAAGGAAAAACTACTAAAGGAGGGTGTTCCACAGAGCACCATTTTCATGCAATATGGGAAAAAAAAGGATCTCTCTCCTGCCGAAAAGAGTGAAATAATGCCTTGGACGAGGTATGAAAACATTAGATATTTCACGAAAACGTAAGCATGATCATCGCACTATTAAGAGATTTGTGGCTGATTCCGAGCACAGAAGGGTTCGTGCAGATAAGGGCATATTGAGGGAGATTCCTGCCAGATCCATGCATCGGATCAAGAGAGCAGCTACTAAAATACCATTACATAGCAGCAAACAGATATTTGAAGCTGCTGGTGCCTCTGGAGTCCCACTGACATCAAGGTGAAGAGTCCTCCAGAGTCTTGCAAGTATGCATAAACCTTTTATTCGGCCACCACAAACCAATGCTCACAAGCAGAAATGGCTGCATTGGGCAGAAAAATACATGAAGAATAATTTTCAAACAGTCCTGTTCACTGATGAGTGCCGTGCAACCCTGGATGGTCCAGATGGAGGGAGTAGGGAATGGTTGATGGACGGCCACCCTGTTCCAACAAGGCTGCGACATCAGCAAGGCGGTGGTGGAGTCATGTTTTGGGCCGAAATCATGGGAAGAGAGCTGGTTGGCCCTTTTAGGGTCCCCGAAGTGTAAAGATGACCTCTGCAAAGTATGTGGAGTTTCTGACTGACCACTTTCTTCCCTTGTACAGAAGAAAGAACTATGCTTTCCATAATAAAATCATCTTCATGCATGACAATGCACCATCTCATGCTGCAAAGAATCCCTCTGCATCAATGGCTGCTATGGGGATAAAAGGAGAGAAAGTCATGGTGTGGCTTCCATCCTCCCCTGACCTCAATCCTATTGAGAACCTTTGGAGCATCCTCAAGCAAAAGATCTATGAGGGTGGGAGGCAGTGTACATGCAGACAGCAGCTCTGGGAAGCTATTCTAACATCTTGCAAACAAATTCAAGCAGAAACTGTACAAAAACTCACAAGTTCAATGGATGCAAGACTTGTGAAGCTGCTATCAAATAAGGGGTCCTATGTTAAAATGTAACGTGACCTGTTAAAATGTTTAAAAAGTTAAAATGTTGTTATAAGTTTGATTGAAATAGCTTTTGATTTCAGTAAATATGCTTCAAACACAACAAATGACAATTCAGGTGGAGGTTGGCATATGAGGGGGCACAAGCCGTCCCAATAACCGTCCCTCTCACCTGGTGGTAGTATTTCCCTTGAAAAATGAAATAGTTATGTGTAAGAATAAAACGCATCAAATCCTGAACAAATTGATTGTATTTGTGGAGCTGCTAGACGTATATCTAGAGAGACTTTTAGATGTTCCAAGCCTACCTTGTGTGGAATAGAGCTATATAGGCTCTCCACGTCCAAACTACACAAGGTGGCATTATCAGGAATTTGTATTCCATCTAGAATATTCAAAGTGTGTTTGGTATCTCTCAGGTGTGAGGGAAGTTCAATGACTGTTTTTCTCAGGATCTGATCTACATAAACTGAGTTAGATTAGATCAACCCGAAATGATTGGTCTACCAGTAAGTACAGGCTGTTGTTTATGTACTTTTGGTAGTGAGTAAAATGAACATGAAATTATGTTCATCTTTAGAGATCAATAACAGTGAAAATGCTTCATGCAGGATATTTTTCAGTTCTGACAGATATTTTTTAGTGGGGTCTCCACTTAATATTTCATAGGTATCTCTATCCTCAATGAGTCATTGTACCATAGAGATATAATCTGACTTATCTAGAATTACATTGTTGCCACCTTTGTCAGAAGGCTTGAAAATAAGATCATCCATCTCTTTGAGTTGTTTAAGGCATGTTTGTTCTTTCGGTGTAATATTACTACAAGTTTGGATCGAGAGGTCTTTTTTGTTAAAATTTTCGATTTCACTACTGGTTAATTCTACAAATAAATCAATATATTTGAATTCTGCAAGATGTGGAGTGAACTCACTTTTTTTCTTAAGCTGCGTGAAGGGGGGTTGTGGGTTCTCGGTATATCGTTACCGGACAAGAGGTCAACAAGTGTGTCTAGTAAAATATCAGAAGGTTGCAGGCCAAGATTCTTTGCTCTCTTCTCTTCTCTGATGCATTGGAATTTATGAAGTGCAAGTTTCCTCGCAAATAGATGTATGTCATTCGTCCAGCTAAACTTGTCAAAGTCAGAAACCGGGACGAAGGACAGACCTCGTTGGACTTGTGTTTCAGGTTTGGTGAGAGTATGGGAGGAGAGGTAAATGATCTGATTTTTATCATGATCTAGTATCTTTTTCTTCTGTATTGTTGTGGTGGTCTGGAGTGACTCCGTGTCTGGGGGCTACACTGTCCTCCATATTTGGATGGCCTAAAAAAGATACCCCTCTTTTAAGGATGCTTCTAGTATTGTGTTCATAGGTGTTAGTTGTACCTGCCTTTTTGGAATCTGATTCTGAGCTGTTTGTCTCATATTTCGATGTTGAAAGCAGCTCAGAAAAACTTTTTCTGGCTCTCTTTTTTTCTCCTATAGATGTTCCCACTTTTAAAGTCTTTACTATCTCTTACAAATTTTGAATGTTTGCATATTTTAATGTTGTATTGAAACTTATCCAGGTTGTTCTTTAGCTTAGTTTCTAGTGATTCAAAATTAGATTCATTCTTAAATTTTTCAATCTGATTAATCTGATCATCCACCTCTTAACTTTTTCCAATCTTTCAGATTCAAATTTACATAAGATCTCCATACAACTTTTAGAGCAGTTTCCTGCAGCCTCTTCCCATTCTTTAATACATTCCTCCTCTTCAATGTGTGTAGCTGTAATATTCTGTACCCTGAGACCACTAGGTATTAATTCTTAGATATCTGGACATCCCGTTGGTTGATCCTAGATGAACACTTTTGGGGAACCAGGTATATAAGAGAGATTTGGTCAGTATATCGTTTTTCCATGACGAAGGTGCATCTCATATAGCTCCGAAACGCACGTCGGGTGTTTTCACTCCTGGGTTATGGGAACTGGGCACGGCACTTTTATTGTTTATCATGTTTTTAGTAACATGTCGTTATAATTTTTTATATCTATTTTCTGCTCCTATGTCTATCTAGTTAGTTTACCAGGGAGAGAGGCTATTTAATTTATTATCGCTAGCTTTTTTGCTGGTTATTGATTCGTCATCCTTTATCCTCTACCCACTAACACTTTGATAGTATTTAATCCTCTGAGTATCAACTACGATACAAGTATATACATTTTGGCAACTTGACCTAGCTACATATTACCATTCATATCTGCTATATCCTATTAGATACTTGATTGATACCCCTAGAGAGTACTATAAACTCCTACATCGAGTACTTTCTGAGGGGGGAAA
>OW240912.1:62719495-62874181 GCA_933207985.1 Pelobates cultripes
GCATGCCGAATGCGCATCCAAGCTTCCCCTTAGTAAAACATTGAATCAACTCTTTCCTATGGGGGCTGCAATGTCACATGACCAAGTGTAAGTCACTAGAAGTGTGTTTAAATCTTCAAGGGAAATCGTGACCTTTCTTCAAAATGGCAATGCTTTACCTTGAATGGTTAAAATGGCAGGAACACTGCATTCAGGCCTTTAAGTTGAGGTGATGTGGTCTGGAGGACATTAGCGGTCCTTTAAATGGAATATCTCCTAAAGCAGGTTAACCCAAGTTAAAATTGACGTTCAATGTTTTATCAGTGTTGTAATTTCCAGAGAAGCAATAGTTCAATTTTCTGTACACGAAGTGGTTTACTGATAAAAATCTGGCTGTAGTGTGATAATCAAACATTTAACGTTTGGGGTTTATTTTCTCATCGGTCGATTGTGTTGAATGGACAAATAACTAGGCCAACTCAGATAACATTTTAATACTTATTATTGCATGCATAGTAAAGTTTGTCAGTTAACGGTTTATGACTTGTGATTGAATAAAGAAACAGTATAGCATTATGAAAACAACCCTATATCTGTCCCTAGTCTTATATAGGTCCCCCCCTTTCCAAAGATTTTAGATGTCCAAAAAAAACCACCCTAATTCGAGTGTCAGATGATTGCATTTTTTTTTTGGTACTCAAACTCTTACATTCTCAGTGATTTGTCCTCAGCAGGTCACTTAACTAATGGAGTTTGAGCTATTTCTGCAGCTTAGGAATGTTACAGATACTTGAGATGTTAAGACGTTTGATCATTTTAAATGGCATGCAAGCCATAAGTTTGTCACATTATCTCCCCTGACCAGCCCAGCTTCTCTCACATTGCGCGTGCATCGCTGGCTTATGCCAGATCCATGCAGGGTTTGGGTCTGTCTACCTTCCCTGCAGGGACTTCCTGTGTGCAGCAGCCAATCAGTAGAGCACAACATATCCCCATCCCCTCATGACACAGCAATTAGCTGACCGTCTCAGCCAATGACTGGTGAGATTGGCATCCGGCTTCTGCAGCCCCCCCCAATTTCGTTAAACCGTTTGCAGAAGAGACCCAGTTCCTGACAGGAAGAGGCCCCATTATCCAGGAAAGGCACCAGAGTACTAATGGCACCATAACTACTACAGCCGGCTGAAGTGGTTTTTCTGCTTGGAGTAACCTTTTAATTAGTTCAGACAGTTGTGTGAAAAGTATTTCCATGTTTAATTGCAGTGTTGACACTTGAAATAAATAAGTTGATTTTGTGTTGCTTTTGGGGCACCTAAGCTCAAGAAGGTCCCCCATCACTGCACTAGAATAAAATAGATAATTTATTCTATTTTCCATCCAGTGCCAGCACGAATAGTAGGTGTATACTTCCAATGCTTCTCTAAAAGAAATGCTGGATTTAAAGGGACACTATACTCCCCAAAACAACTTTAGCTTAACTAAGCAGTTTGTTTATAGATCACGCCGCTGTAGTCTCACTTCACTGCCATTTAGGAGTTAAATCACGTTTGTCTGTTTATGCCACCCTAACCACACCTTCCCTGGTTATGGCACACAGCCTGGATAAAAAAGTATAATTTGTAATCAGATGTTAATTTACATTAGAAGTTTGTATCTCATACTCTGTAAATGGAACTTTAATCAAACACACACGAGGCTCATGCAAAGTCTAGCAAACTATTAACAGTGCAGGAGATAAGACATTCTAAATAAAACATTATTTCAATAAAGGAAGTGTAAACATTAGATCTCTTCACAGGAAGTGTTTAATAAGGCTGTGTAAGTCATATGCAGGGAGGTGTAACTAGGGCTTAAACAAAGTTATTTAACTCATAAATGGAAGAGAATTGAGCAGTGAGATTGCAGGGCATTATCTATACAAAGTTGTTTTGGTGACAAAAGTGTCCCCTTCACACTTCTCATAGAGAAGGATGGTATTTGCTTTGCATGCACCATACGTCTACAGTGCCTCTCTATACGAAGTATTTGATTGGACCAAGATAAGCTGTATGATCTCACAGACTGTAGGAGAATTGCAATAAGGAGTCTCATTTGGTGATAAAATAACTGAATTTTATTGCAAATTTTTACTTTACTTTTTTTTAACAAAACATAAAAAAAAAAAAAGAGAGGCAGGATTTCATCCAAGCACTAACATTTGAGTGTTCCTTTAATGATATTGTAACAGATTACCTTAGTTGGGAGTCCAGTAGGCAGAGATATATGCTCACCCTTGCAAATAAGCACAGACAATATGGTAAGGTAATGTCAGGGTACCTGTTGGTGATGTATCCAGGGAGGACATCCTCTCTGCTTAGGGGCTCCCTTCCCCTAGCATTTCGGCATATTTCGGCCGTTTTCGCGCCGGCCACGCTAGCTCCTCCCCCTTTTATGACGTGACGGCTAGCGTCGACGTCATGACGTCGGCATTTGCATAAAGTGCCGGGAACCGCTATTCCGGACCTTTTGGGGGCGTGGTCTCTATTTAGGTACAGGGTATTTAAAGGAAACCTTTACTACTGCTCATTGCCCTGCCGTGGTTCTAGCTTGCTAGTCACTCAGCGCGTTCTTTATCTAGTGTTTCTGGTTTTGACCCTTGCTTGTCTTTTGTCCTGTTGTCCTCTCCTCTCCTTTGACTCGGCTTGTATCTCGCTTACCTGTCCTCCGGCTCCCTTGACCTCGGCTTACCTTTTGACTATTCTTGCTTTGTCCTTACGTTAGTCCGGCCATTCTAAGGTCCGGTATACGTACCTCCTTCTGTGCGCACTCTGCGTATTGGATCCCTGTCAGTTTCCTGACATTACGACAGGGCCATGATGGATCCTGCAGGTGCTAGTCCTCCTGACCCCAGATTTGAGGCCATGGACCATAGAATGGACCAAATGGCTTTAGCATTACAAACTTTGTTGACACGCTCCAGTACCCAGTCTGAAGAAATACGTTCCACTGCTAGCCACTCGCTAAGTACTGGTTTGGAAGTAGCCACTGTAGGCGCATCTTCCCATGTCACGTCACCATTACGATATGGGGGTTCGCCTGATGCTTGTCGTGGTTTTTTAAACCAGATAAGTATACATTTCGAACTACAACCCCGGGCTTACCCCACTGACAGGGCTAAGGTAGGCTTTATTATAACCCTGCTAATAGATAAAGCACTTAGATGGGCCAATCCCCTTTGGGAGAATGACAATCCTTTAGTCTACAACTACACTGCGTTTGTCACGGCTTTTAGAAGAACCTTTGACCCCCCAGGGAGGAAGATTAATGCGGCCAGATCCCTGTTACGCCTTAAACAACAAGATAGGACCCTTGTAGAATATGCTCTAGAGTTTAGATCATTGGCAGCAGAAGTGAAATGGAACGAACAAGCTTTTATGGATGTTTTCTTGAATGGGTTGTCTGATGAAATTCTAGATGAAATTGCCACAAGAGAACTTCCGGAAAATTTAGAGGATTTAGTATCCTTCATTTCCAGAATAGATGAACGCATGAGACAGAGGCAGAACACTCGGGAAAGAGTTACTAGACTTCCTGTAAGACTCGCTCCCTCATTTCAGAACCCTGACTCCTATAATCCTACTCCACCAGAACCTATGCAAATAGGTAATACTCGCTTATCTGAGGCTGAGAGACAGTACAGAAGAAGGGAGGGTCTCTGTTTATACTGCGGGCTGAGAGGTCACCTACGTCTCAGTTGCCCTAATCGTCCGGGAAACGCTCGCACCTAAGTTCCCTTAGAGGACGGGCCTTGGGTGTTTCATTACTGTCCTCTATGCATAATAAAAAAGACCTTAGGCTTCTGATTCCTGTCTCTCTAGCTTGGGAAAAGGGGTTTATTGCTACGATGGCATTATTAGATTCTGGAGCAGCAGAAAGCTTTATAGACCAAACTTTCGCTAATAAGCATTGTATCCCATTCCAATTGAGAGATACACCCTTGGCCGTTGAGGCCATAGATGGTAGACCTTTATCTGAACCAGTAATATTCCATGAGACCGAACCCGTTAAGCTTACTGTTGGTATTTTCCACGAAGAGTTGATTTCCCTTCTGTTAATTTCCTCCCCGGCAGTCCCAGTGGTTCTAGGATATTCTTGGCTCAAGAGACACAACCCTCAGATTGACTGGGAGGGTGGAGAAATCGTTTCTTGGGGTATGGGTTGTAGGAAAGAATGTCTGCAGAGAGTTACTTCTGTTTGCCCCGTGAACTCTTATGCTAACACTTCTCAATCCACAGACGTTCAGATACCATTACAATATCTAGACCTCAAATCTGTATTTGACAAGGGTAAGGCGGATACTTTACCTCCCCACCGGTCTTATGACTGTTCTATTAAACTTTTCCCTGGTACTATGCCTCCCAGGGGTACGGTATACCCTCTATCCACCAAGGAAAACTTAGTTTTAGAGGAATATATCAAGGAGAATTTAGACAAGGGATTTATTAGAAAGTCTTCTTCTCCGGCGGGGGCGGGTTTCTTTTTTGTAGAAAAGAAAGACGGTACCTTACGTCCTTGTATAGACTATCGGGGATTGAACAAAATTACTATCAGAAATGCTTACCCTATTCCTTTGATTACTGAACTCTTTGACAGACTAAAGGGGTCGAGTATTTTTACTAAACTTGACTTAAGGGGAGCATATAACTTAGTGCGAATTAAACAAGGAGATGAATGGATGACAGCATTTAATACCCGTTACGGGCATTATGAGTATACCGTAATGCCGTTTGGGCTTTGTAACGCCCCGGCCGTCTTCCAAGACTTGATCAATGAAGTTCTTAGAGAATTCCAACATGAATGTGTAATTGTATATTTGGATGATATACTAATCCATTCTAGAGACATTAATTCACATCATAGACAAGTCAGAAAGGTATTACAGAAACTTTTACAACATGGATTGTATTGTAAATTGGAAAAATGTAGCTTTGACCAGTCTCAGGTAACTTTCTTAGGTTACGTAATTTCCAAAGACGGGTTTATGATGGACCCGACCAAACTAAAATCGATTTTAGATTGGCCTTTACCTAAGGGACTCAAAGCCATACAAAGATTTCTTGGATTTTCTAATTATTACAGACGTTTTATTAAAGGGTACTCCTCTGTTATCGCTCCTATCACTAATATGACCAAACAAGGAGCCGATACCAAAACCTGGTCTACTGAGGCTTTATCTGCTTTCGAAACGCTCAAACAGTCTTTTGCCTCAGCACCTGTATTAGTTCATCCTGATACCTCTCTACCCTTTTTACTTGAAGTTGATGCGTCTGAAACAGGGATAGGCGCAGTGTTATCCCAAAGACAAAGTTTAGATAAGCCGCTGCACCCTTGCGGTTTTTTTTCCAAGAAACTGTCACACACTGAAAGGAGATATGACATTGGTGATAGAGAACTTTTAGCTATCATTATGGCATTAAAGGAATGGAGACATTTGTTAGAGGGCACCGTCCTCCCAGTTACTATCTTGACTGACCACAAAAATTTATCGTATATGGGGGAGGCCAAAAGATTATCTGCCAGGCAGGCACGTTGGTCTATGTTCCTTACACACTTTAATTATGTGCTTACTTACAGGCCTGGTTCTAAGAACACTAAGGCAGACGCTTTGTCACGTCAGCACGAACCTACCACCTCTACAGAGGATACTTTGTTCCCTATTATTCCTGAAGTCAATATTATCGCCAACACCAATGTCAAAATACACTCTCCATTGCTCGCTGATATTCAGAACGAACAATCTCTTGCTCCCGAACGTACTCCTGTGGGCCGCTTGTTCGTGTCTCCCAAATTCCAAGTGGACATTATTCGCTGTTTCCACGATAGCAAGATCGCTGGTCACCCCGGCATCCACAAAACTTACTGCCTGATCTCAAAAGACTTCTGGTGGCCCGGTTTACGTAGGGATGTGGAAGACTTTGTCAAGGCTTGCAATGTTTGTGTCAGGAATAAACTTCCGCGGGATCTCCCTTGTGGTTTATTGCAGCCCTTAGTCGTTCCCAACAAACCTTGGGCTTGCTTGGCTATGGATTTTATTGTTGATCTACCAGCTTCCAATAGGCATACAGTTATACTCACGGTCCTTGACAGGTTTACTAAAATGGCTCATTTCATTCCCTTGCCTAAACTTCCGTCCTCCCCCGAACTGGCCGTGATATTTGCTAGAGAAATTTTCCGTTTACATGGTATTCCCAATGAGATTGTGTCAGACAGGGGTTCCCAATTTATTTCCCGTTTTTGGAGATCCTTCTGTTCACAGTTGGGCATCAAACTGAATTTTTCTTCGGCCTATCATCCTCAATCTAACGGAGCAGCCGAACGCACTAACCAAAAAATTGAGCAATATCTACGTTGTTTTGTTTCTGAACACCAGGATGACTGGGTCGGTCTGATTCCTTGGGCGGAGTTTGCTCACAACAACCTTGTTTGTGGTTCCACTCGTAATAGCCCCTTTTTCTTGAACTATGGCTTTAACCCTACTGTTCTTCCGTCGGTGTCTCCTTCCCAGGGTATACCGTCGGTTGATATTCATATAGCCAACCTGAGAAAGTTGTGGGATCAGACTCGACAAATTCTTGAACGTAGTTCCGCGGTGTTTAAGTCACATGCTGATAGGCGTAGACGTCCTGCTCCTATTTTTTCTCCGGGGGATAGGGTCTGGTTGTGTACCAGACACATTCGCCTGAAAGTTCCTTCCTTGAAGTTTGCTCCTCGTTACATTGGTCCTTACAGGGTACTGAGGAGGATCAACCCGGTTTCTTATTTGCTGGATCTACCTCCTACTCTACGCATCCCTAACTCTTTTCATGTGTCGTTATTGAAACCTCTTGTTTGTAACAGATTTTCCTCCCGCTCTACTCCTCCATCCTCGGTCCGTGTGGATGGTCAGGAGGAATATATCATCAAGTCCATCCTTGATTCTCGTATTTCTAGGGGGAAGCTGCAATACCTCATAGACTGGAAAGGTTATGGTCCTGAAGAGAGGTCTTGGGTTCCTGGTATAGGCGTGCATGCTCCTCGTCTTCTTCGGGCCTTCCACGTTCGTTTTCCTTCTAAGCCAGGTCCCATCCGCCCGGTGGGCGTTTCTAGAAGGGGGGGTACTGTCAGGGTACCTGTTGGTGATGTATCCAGGGAGGACATCCTCTCTGCTTAGGGGCTCCCTTCCCCTAGCATTTCGGCATATTCCGGCCGTTTTCGCGCCGGCCGCGCTAGCTCCTCCCCCTTTTATGACGCGACGGCTAGCGTCGACGTCATGACGTCGGCATTTGCATAAAGTGCCGGGAACCGCTATTCCGGACCTTTTGGGGGCGTGGTCTCTATTTAGGTACAGGGTATTTAAAGGAAACCTTTACTACTGCTCATTGCCCTGTCGTGGTTCTAGCTTGCTAGTCACTCAGCGCGTTCTTTATCTAGTGTTTCTGGTTTTGACCCTTGCTTGTCTTTTGTCCTGTTGTCCTCTCCTCTCCTTTGACTCGGCTTGTATCTCGCTTACCTGTCCTCCGGCTCCCTTGACCTCGGCTTACCTTTTTGACTATTCTTGCTTTGTCCTTACGTTAGTCCGGCCATTCTAAGGTCCGGTATACGTACCTCCTTCTGTGCACACTCTGCGTATTGGATCCCTGTCAGTTTCCTGACAGGTAAGAACTCACCTGGCCTGTGAGTTTGTGCACAGGGGCTGTGCAGGGATATACTCCAAGTCGCAGTACAGGCAAGGACAAGCAGAAGAGTAGTCTTGGAATGCCATAGTCAGGAGAAGCAAGAGGTCAGAGCAATCGATAAGAAGAGCAGAGGCCAAGAGCAGTGGCGTATCCTGGTTTTGTGCTGCCCTAGGCAGGACAAAACTCAGACGTCCCTCCCCACGCCACTCCCACCCAACCCTTCTCCCCGCCCCGCCTTCTAAATACAGACACACACTAACAGACACACACTCACTAGCAGACACACACACACACACAGTCAGACACACTAACAGACACACACTAACAGACACACACACACACACAGTCAGACAGACACACTCATTAACAGACACACTCAACAACAGACATACAGACACACTCACACTAACACACACACCAACAGACACACACACACTAACAGTCACACACACTAACACACACACTCACACTAACAGACACACACACACACACAAACAGACACACACACACTCACACTAACATTAACAGACACACGCACTCACACTAACACTAACAGACACACACACACTCACATTAACACATTTTTTTTTAATCCCCCCAAGCCTCCTTAACTTTGGGAATGCTGGGGGGGTTCTCTTTCTCCCTGGGGGTCCAGTGGCTAATGGGCAGGCGGCTGGCGAGGGAGCACTTCCTCTGAGCTGTCTGCTCTGCTCCCTCGCGCGCCGCCCGCAGAGTGAGGCTGGGAGCCTGAATATGACGTCATATTCCGGCTCCCAAATATGACTGTGACAGAACCATCTGTCGGTCTATTGTGGTGGATTCGTCTATTTCTGCCCCCTTTCGTGTAAATGGCTGTTTCTATAGCCCAGCCATACGAATGACTGTTTTCACCGAACAAATCTACCGAACGGATGGCCACCCAGGATAGAAGTGTGCTGCTGGTTAACCTCTTGATCCCAATTAGAAAGTTGTGGTTAACCGCAGACACTTCTCAATTAAACCGAATTCAGGGTGGCCGTCCTTCGTATGTCGACCACGAGGCAGCGGCCATTTTAAAACGCACGAAAGCCCGGCGGTGTTCGGCACTGATTTCATGGAACACCGCTGTAACAACGGGTCGCCTGGCTGCCTCGACGAAAATGTACGAACACCGGACGTTCGGGAGTTTTACAGCACACGAAAGGACTTAACCCAGATAGCTTTCCCATGGAGTCAATCGCATACCGAAAGACTGTAAGAACTTTGACTCCATAGCGATTGAACTATGTGTGTGGGATCTGAGCACTATTCGCTAATAATATGCCCTCAGATCCAGGCTATCTTGGGATATGTGAGGTGAATGTGAAATGTTTGGTTGTTATAAAGTTATGTATTTTTATGTATTTTCTGGCATTTTATTTAAGATGGCGATTTGTCTTTGTCTTTACTTCTCAATTATCTCCAGGGCAGAGGGGAGGAAACCATATTGCATTGTGGGAAAAGGTTACATCTGTATGTCTGAAATGTCCTCATGTCTATCTGTCATTACAGTCTCCCATTTGGTCCCCTAGGGGAGTGTCCACCAAGTGGGAGACCTGCATAAATACAGGCAGGTAGCGGACAGTAAAGCCATATCCTGTTTGACCCTCAATGCGGAGCTTCTGTCTCGTTATTGGGGGGATTTATTATTTGCGCCTAGAGACTGATTATTGGAACCGAAAGCCGCTTGGTGGATATCGTTGTTCGGCGGCTAGCAGCAGTTCGTGGATTTCCGTTCGGGAGTTTGGAGCCTTTCACGGATCCCGTTCGGGAGATTACCGCTTCCCCTGATGGTGGTTTGTATACTACAGTCTATGCGAACGGAGTTATTGATATTGCGAAAGGGGAAGGTTAACTAAACGGCGGTTTCTCTTAAAGACACCAGGGGTGTCTTAACAATGACATGATATTCCGGCTCCCAGCCTCACTCTGCGGCGCGCGAGGGAGCTGAGCAGACAGCTCAGAGTAAGTTCTCCCTCGCCAGCCGCCCGCCAGCGCCACCCGACCGGCCAGCAGCCCGCCCGGATTGTCAGTTAGCCGCAAGGCTAACAGGACATTTGCCGTGGGCATTTGGGGGCGGCTTTTTTGCCGCCCCCTGGAAAATGCCGCCCAAGGCAAATGCCTTGTTTGCCTCGCGGCTAAAACGTCTTTGGCCAAGAGCCTGGAGAACACATAATCTGGATCCTCAGAAACAGGAACCAGAGTCAATGAACTGACAAAGTTCCCAAGGAGAGCCAGTGCTTAAATACCCAGCTAATACTGATCTGATTCAGGTGGGCTTAGATAGGCAGGTGAGAGCCACTGGTGAAGTCCTGCCCCCAGTGCTGCAGATAAGAAAAGATCGGCAGATACATAAGTTGGAATAGTGGCTTAGCGGCAGGAACGCAGGCTTGGGATGCATAAGGCATCAGGTTCAAATCCCCTGTTGGGCTTTTCAGGATTGACGACGTCTGGATGTCACAGTGAGAGTTGTGACCGATATCCCTTACAGTTTTCCTCACCCCATTTCATGTAATAAGAAAGTATTAAACACATGAGGAGATTTCTCTTATTGTGAGATACTAGTGACTGCTAGCATTGTTCGGTGTCTATTTGCTGCAAATATTAAACGGGGCCAAAGTATCCTGTAACCTAAAATGACTTTGTTGCGTAACCAGTACTTATTGCGTTCAGTGCAAGTTTTATCACCCCAGCTTCCTCCATTAACTTGTTCTATTTCAACATTGTTTACTTTCTTTTCGCCACACCTAACACCCACATAAAACTCAAATCATTCTTATACTGAGATTATAGGAGAAGAAGTATATGAGTAGTGCTGATATAGAACATAGTTCAAGTAGATGCGAAAGCTTGAAGAATTACTTGAAATTGCAACACATTTGTATAAGAGGTTAAAAAAGGAAAGGCAAATCATTCAATGGTTCACTTAAAGGGACACTATAGTCACCAAAACAACTACAGCTTAACCCCTTAAGGACTGAGACAAATGTACACGTTGTTAACAAAACAAAATGTAAACAAAACCTGGCATTTGCGCTACATGTCTGTCCAACCGTAATTCACCTCTTTCATATTAAATGCACCCACCCTTATTATATATCATTTTATTCAGGGGAAACAGGGCTTTCATTTAATATCAAATATTTAGCTATGAAACAAAATTTAATATGAAAAAAATGGGAGAAAATAAGAATTTTTTATTTTTTTAGTTCTACATGACATTTTAATTGTCAATGTCATAATACTGTTTGCTTTTACTGCAATAAAATACACATATTTGTATTCAGCAAAGTCTCACGTGTAAAACAGTACCCCCTATGTACAGGTTTTATGGCATTTTGGGAAGTTACTGGGTCAAATATAACACGTTACATTGGAAATTGAAATTCGCCAGATTGGTTACGTTGCCTTTGGGACTGTATAGTAGCCCAGGAATACAATTTACACCCATAATGGCATACCATTTGCAATAGTAGACAACCCAAGGTATTGCAAATGGGGTATGTCCAGTCTTTTTTAGTAGCCATTTGGTCACAAACACTGGCCAAAGTTAGCGTTAGTATTTGTTTGTGTGTGAAAAATGCAAAAAACGCCAATTTTGGCCAGTGTTTGTGACTAAGTGGCTACTAAAAAAGACTGGACATACCCCGTTTGCAATACCTTGGGTTGTCTACTATTGCAAATGGTATGCCATCATAGGGGTAATTTTCATTCTTGGGCTACCATAGGGTCTCAAAGGCAACGTAAACCAATCTGGCGAATTTTAATGTGAAAAAAATGAAACACAAGCCTTATATTTGACGCTGTAACTTTTGAAAGCACCATAAAACCTGTACATGAGGGGTACTGTTGTACTTGGGAGACTTTGCTGAACACAAATATTTGTGTTTCAAAACAGTAAAAATTATCACAACAATAATATTGTCCGTGTAAGTGCTGTTTGTGTGTGAAAAATGCAAAAAACTTCACTTTTACTGGCGATATCTTTGTTGTAATACATTTTACTGTTTTGAAACACTAATATTTGTGTTCAGCGAAGTCTCCCGAGTAAAACAGTACCCCTCATGCACAGGTTTTATGGTGTCTTAGAAAGTTATAGGGTTAAATATAGTGCTAGCAAATTAAATTCCCTATACTTTCGGCATGGGTTGTCAGGCAGGTCCCGCTAATTGTAATTAATTAAAATACCTAATTATGTAAAAATATTACATAAATATATATGTAGAATTAATATATGTATGTGTATATATATATATATATATATATATATATATATATATATATATATATATATATATATATATATATATATATATATATATATATAATTTTTTACAAATATTTTTATTTATATATAGGTATATGTATAGTGATATATACGTATATATTTATGTATATAGATATATATATTATTTTGTTCTACGTGTATTTTGATATAAATATATATATATATATTAATATCACAATACAGTTAGAACGAAATAACACACATCTATATATTTTTTAATTATTTTTTAATTTTATTTTTTAACGTATTTACATATTTTTTTATATTATATATAAATATATATATATAACAATAATATATATATAATATATATATATATATATATTTAATCAGTATCAGTCTACGTGTAATTTGATATTAATATATATATTTAATTATAGACTGTATATGTGTGTGTGTGTATATATATATATATACTTAGATCATATATATATATATATATATATATATGATCTAAGTATATTAATTTTTTTTACACTGATTTTAATTTTATTTCCAGCCTGCAGGGGGACTAACTGTCATTACAGGCAGCCCCCCTGCTGGCAATGCAGCAGCCAGCTAACCCGGCCATGTGATTGTGAGGTCCTCACAAGGACCTCACTCTCACATGGCCAGGGGGGGCCGGAGGAGGCAGGATCCACCGCGGGGGACTCCCTGGGATCCCAGGTGAGTCTCCCCAACCGCGATCGCCGGTGTGGGATCGCCGGCGACCGGGTAAATAACAAAAAAACAGAAGGCGTATTATTACGCCCTGCGGAGTTTAGAGCCGCTTAGAATAGGGCGTAATAGTACGCCCTCTGATTTTAAGGGGTTAAGCTAATGTTGTTTTGGTGCTTTTAGTGCCCCTTTAATAGTCTTGGTTCATAAACTTTGTGTTTAGACAGTTTAAGACGAATAATAGCAATATTCGATCCACACAGGTTCTGTCCTGTGACATCACAATGTTAATGACCTCACACTGTACATACAGTCAGATTTGTCCAGGGCTGATTTAATCTAAATAAATCTTACAAATCCCACTCTCTCTTAAATGTCATACTCCGGGCAGGTGGCAATGCAAATTGAGTATAATGTCTGAAGTTAGCGAACAAAGGCAACATTCAGAGAATCTACCAGAGTTTGGCCAGATAGACCATGGGGGGAGAGAGGTAAAAGATCAGATTAGTGAGCGTGGACATAGAAACACAGCAGGTTGAAGTATAACCTGGTATGTTACATTAGAAATATTTTATTCCAGAGAAAGGAATCTTTTTATCTTTATGCATTGCAAGGTACACTGGGAGGAGCAGTATGTAGATAACAATGTATCAGTGTCCTGTGAGTTTCCGTACATATTCAATTATGGACATTAAATCATTATTAACTTTAGCCATAATCCCATCAATAGCACACACTTGTGTGCTGTAATATTCTTGGACATACATAATCCTTTTTGATGAGTTCATAAAGTCAGAACAGGGTCTCAGTGAGTGCCAAAGTACAATGCCACATTGTACTTGCTAAAACTATTGCACATTCCAAACCTTCTGCAGTGTTTGCATTTGAACTGCTCTTACTCTAAGAACCCATCAAATCAGGACTAAAGTTCTCATACTTACAGTGTATATATATCAGCTATATTAAATGAACACTGCACATATAAATATCCCCAGGACTCAAGAATAATCCCTTTCATGTTCATCTCAAACTTGTTTTTTTAACAGCTTCTATTAATATTTCAGCACAAGATCCGTGTATAATCACCATCCGTTTTATTAAATTCAAGCTAATACTTATATTGTTTTGTTATTTTTAGGTGGTTGGTTCTGTTTTCTTTTCAGATATTGAAGCAGATAAGAAAGTCGGAGCAAAACAATGTTTATTTTTTATCATCCCTGTTGGCTTAAATGTATCGTTCTTGTTCTGCCCTTCTTAATGTATGTCTGGGTGGGCCGTGCCTCTTTTGATCCTACATAGGTCACCCTTTTCCCCTTTTCTATTATAAGGCCTTGCGGTTCTCAACGGCAGAATGACACATGTTAATCTTATTGATAGTCTAAAGGATGAAACACAAACATTGTAATAATTGAGTTTTTTTTATGTAAAATATAAATGTCAAAATGCCAGAATACCAGGAATTGTATATACTATGCTGTCTATACTGCATGAAAACTTACGTTACAGGCACAGTACCATGGTGTCACTCACAGCGGGCCCGGACTAATCATCGGGCATATCGAGTAGACACGCTGGGTTGGTATGAGGGCTGGGTTGGTATGAGGACTGCCACTATGTCTCCCCTCAGGGAGGGCCCTGAGTATGTTAGCCTCTCACTGTGCTAAATTGTGCTGTTCAGTCAGTACTGACTGAGTGGTTCAAGAACACATCAGGTCATTAACTGTTTTTGTAGCTAAACAAGCACGTTTCCAATGTCTTTTTATTAAAGGGACACTGTAAACACCATAACCACTACAGCCTACTGTAGTTATTATGGAGCCACAAGTGTCCTGGCGCTGCTATAACCCGCTGTCTAGCTGATTTATTTTTTTATTATTTCTATTTTTATTTGGCACAGGAAAGGGGCTGCCCTGAAAAAAATGGAAAGTACATAGTCCCAATGTAGCAAGAAATATAAAATGTGAAACCAATAACAAATGGTAATAAAGTCAATGTATCAACATGTATCAGCTAAAAGATGTCAGACTCCTGCTACAAAATCATAGGAGCTGTAGTCACTTGTCACATATATATATAGAACCTATATTGTCAAAAATAGGTATAGGTACAAAGTCTTCTTATTCCTAAATACCTGTTGACCATTAAATCGGTCTCTTTAATCATGCATGTCTTGTGATCTATAGGGAACAGAAAATGCAGACATAGTGCTCTCTGTTTGCCCTTTATTCAAATTAACATACAGTAAAAACACTTACAAAATCTCTGGAGTTACGAGCATATCTGTGGTAACAAAAGGAGTCCTCGATCCAGATGTTCAAAAAAAGGACTGTAAAGTCCCTTCTTCCTTTACTTCGCCGGCTTGAAGAGGAGTCAGGCTATAGTCAGTAGGAAAGATGTTGATTAGCTGCCGCGTGCGTTCCACTGGGATACCACTCCTGCGCTCCATGGATGTTCTCCTCCGGACAATTTGGTGTACAGTAAAACTGCCTGACGCGTTTCGTGACTATCTACGTCACTTCATCAGAGGCTTTTAGTAGTACTAAAATTGAGGTGTGTATGATGTTTTCTGCTTGTGTTATTTATGTGTGCTGCAGTTGCTTTGTAGCATTGTGATTGTGTGCATGTGGGTTGATATATTACATATGTGTATTTTGTGGTATTGTGTATGAAACCTATGAATGTGAACTTAGTATGGGGGCTGCTTGTGGAATTGTATGTGTAGATGATAAGTCACATGGTGTGTGTGTGGGGGGGCTGCTTGTGGTATTGCATATGAGGCTGCTTGTGGGGTTGTTTGTGTGTATATGGGTTCTCAGTGGTGTTGTGAGGTATGTGAGTGGGCTTTTTGTGTTATATGTATGAAGGGGAGGCTTCTTTTGCAGCTCTGTTTGCAGCTCTGTGTATATGTATGTATATGTATGTATATGTAGCAGTGTGGGTGGCGTCCCTTGGGTCCAGCTGAAGGTCAAGGGCATGAGCTGTGATAGCAGCTGTTGGTTCCTCAACTGCAGTGCGGATTCCCATTTACAAGTGCTGGGAGGAAGTGCTTCAACACATTAATTAAGGATTGTCTCTCACCACCTTCAATCACTGCTTGAGTTGCACTAGTAGATATCTGAAGTGCCACTGGAACTCCTATTAGGCCAGAGCCTGTTTGGCACAAGCAGCCTTGTTTGCCATGCAAAGACACTTTGAGTGTCATTCGGTATGGAAATGATTGATCAGCACCTTTATTGATAGTTTCGAATCCAGGAGATGAAGAGAAAAGAAACAAGAAAAAACAATATAGCATAATATCTTCTGACAGCTGGTGAAAGGAGTATAAAAACACACGTACAATTTTCAGGAGTTATAGATCAGCTCCAGATGGTAGCGCTTGAGCGGTACAATCCCCGCCTATGGATGTGGTGGTGCTGTAGGGCCTTAGCAGATGTATCTCGATTTGATCGCAGTAGAAATTGTGTGTATCTCCAAACCTGAAAGCAGTGGGTCACTGTTGTAGATTTGTATGGAAAAAATAAAACAGCAAATAGTGTTCAAATTTAAAAAATCTAACTTAAAAGTAAATAAAATAAGAGGTACTCAAAAAAGGGGAGCAAAAAAAGTTTTTTTTGCTCAATTCCAATCACATAGGTGGTATAATCTCCTTAAAGAATATAGCTGGAGTTTTCCTCTTGATAAAATCTTCTTAAAAAACTTCCAGGAGGCTATAGAATGGTGTTAAAAGAGACATAAAAAATACATAATCTCTTTTAACACCGAACTGGACCCTTCTGGAACTCCAGCTATAAAAGGGTGTGAGACCGGACACACTTTACACTGGAGCACCGAGTATAGCTTTATTACCCCTCCCTGGCCCAAGGTAACAACGTTTTGACTCCAGTGGGTCTTTTTTAAGATCATCTTGAGAAAGACCCACTGGGGTCAAAACACTGATCAGGAATTTGAGTACATTTTTTTTAAAATAAGTTATATTTAGTACAGTGATTAAAAAAAACGTGGAATGCACTCTACTTTTTGGAATTTATTTATAACGAGGGTTTGTACCAGAGTACAAGAAATATTTTTTTACTTTAGAGGTGAGTGCCAAGCTTTCTACTAGTGTGTATGTATATATGTGTGTATGTATATATGTATGTATGTATATATATATATATATATATATATATATATATATGTATGTATGTATGTATATATATATATGTATATATATGTGTATATGTATATGTATATATATGTGTATATGTATATGTATATATATGTGTATATGTATATGTATATATATGTGTATATGTATATGTATATGTGTGTATATGTATATGTATATGTATGTATATGTATATGTATATATATGTGTATATGTATATGTATATATATGTGTATATGTATATATATGTGTATATGTATATGTATATATATGTGTATATGTATATGTATATGTGTATATGTATATGTATATGTATATATATATATATATGTATATGTATATGTATATATATATATGAACAAGGTGCACTCACAGGTCTTCAAAAGTGCTTCTTTTATTTTATATGCAAATTACATGTGCAAAAAATCTTCCATTAAATCGACGTTTCGACCACTATAGGATCTTTTTCAAGATCCATATAAAATAAAAGAAGCACTTTTGAAGACCTGTGAGTGCACCTTGTTCATATATTTTTGTATTTATAACGCTAAGGTTTGCACCCAGGCAACATTTATCCGGATATTTGCATTAAAGGGTGAGTGCCAAGCTCTATTTCTTTATATATATATATATATATATATATATATATATATATATATATATATATCATACACACTACATCTCCTATGAACATAAATGCCCTATATCCCCTATACACAGACACTTTACTTTGCCATTGCATTCAGTGACATTCGGTAATTACTATTTGCAAATAACAGTATCGAAAACATTAATAAGGATTCTATGTGGTCTGGTATTGAGGAGTTCCATGGCAGGCCTCCCAACTCTCCCGTTTTGCTGCATCTTGTACTAGGAAAGAGAGCACCAGGGAGCAGGAGAACACAGACTGATGTGGGGTGTGCAATAGATAAAGCCACACAGTAGAAGCTCACACCAAGCTTATACAGACTCAACCACTCACCTGATGCAGTACCTGAGCTTCAGGTCTCTCACCTGTTGACAGCTGCCTCACTGACCTCTCTAATGATTGACAGGGGAGATTACTGATGCATTCAGCACATGCCTCCTGCCGGACCAGTGGTTTGAGTAAAGTGGCACATATCTGAGTCAATACATGTCTGTTTTACACAACCTAATCTGCATCTTTCTTTTAAAATTTGGTTATGTCGTGGAAGCAAACGCTAAAATAATAGCCTAGTGTCTCTTTAAGAGGACATAAGCAGTAATGCACCTTGAGCATTAAATATTTCACTGTGAAACAGAACATCTTTTGCATTGCTACATCTGCCCACTGTGAAAGGGTTAGGCAAACCTGAATGCAACATGTTAAAAGACGACTTCCTTCCCTCTGGACTATGATCCTTGATTTTGGCCTAAACTCTCTCCAAACACGCAAACAACTAAAGGAAGGGAGTATTTTTTGCTTTATTTTTATGTTGACCATGGTAAATTTAGAAATGTTTATTTACTAATTCACCCTGGAATCCTGCCTAAATTTAGCCTTACCGAGCTAGTTCATGAACTTTACAATTGTAAAGCAATAAGAAAGAACTTTAGTCCATCCATCCGTCCATCAATCTGTCTACCCATCCACCCTTTGATCCATCCATCCAAACCACCCCTCATTCTCTCTCACTCTTAGTTCATAAAGTGAGAACTAATTTCCCTTAGACACAATGTAATTAACTTGAGTTCCATTCCTGACCAACACATTTTACCATTGAAAAATTAAATTATTAGGTACAAATACAAAATGAAAGCGTAGCAAATACCTATATATTGTTGGAATGTTAAAGTAATCCATAGCATATTGAAATCTTCATCAAATTATCATCAATCATCATACTCTTCAATGAAGAGACATGCTGCACTTGTTGAATGAGGGCACTGCACAGTCCACCTTTTAACACCTCTCTTAAGCCCTCCTACTTATTCACTTTCTTTATCAACTTCTGCCTCTCCTTTATCACTTTTCTTTTCCTTTTTAAGCACTTTTAATTTACTCCTTTTATTTTTACAGCACTCAAACTCTCTTCCTTCTCCCCTTTCTTCAGACTCTTCAGCCCTTCTCCTGCTGGGGGTGGAGGGGTTCAATGCATCTAGTGCTCATACATTCTAATATCAGAAGGCCTTCTCAAGGATGTTCCAGTGATGCAACTTGCTTGACAGACAGCCTTCTTGTTGGCCCCCAACATACAGGACCACTCAGAAAGCCCTGGTGAAGTGCCCTGGTCCTAGAGCCTACCGCATGTCTAAAAATGCTTTCACACTGTGCTAACTGAGGACAGCTCCTTGGTGTCCCCAGATGTCCTCAGATGCTGGAGACCAGGGAACTAATTCTGTACAGCAGGACAGGACCTTAAAATATTAATACAAATAATGGACACTGATGAATAGCATCTGGATATATGGAGAGGGGCACAAGGTGGATAGGAAGATGCACAAGACTGGTTAGGGGAGAGACACAGAAGTGTTTATTGGAGATTAGCTAACCCACTGCCAATGTCGTCCAAGTTGGACACAACTGACATTGATAACGCAGAAGAGTTAAATGACTTAATATTAAACTGAGTACAGTGCCAAGGCACCACAAGCAACATAATCACAATATCAAACTGTAGTGGTGGTGTTGTACAGATTATCCCTTTAAGAAAATATATTTTATGTGATGGCATCCTGTGTGTGAGAACAGATCTGTAGATTTTAAACTCTTTGTTCGGTTTGCTGTGTGACAACTGAAGGGATCGTTAAAGATGTCAGCTCATGCACAAAGGGAAGGTAAATGCAGGGATCCACCTCACTGAGATTCCTTTATCTGAAAATGAGCACTGGCAGTTTTATTTTAAGTATTAGTCCAAATCCTTGTTAGCTTTTTCTGTGATAAAGATGTTTTCTATACTAAGGTGAAATTCATAAAACCTTTTTTTCAGCCATCATGTCTATTTCATTATAACACTAGAAAGTGACACAGATGGTATTGTTTAAATTATAAGCATTTTTGCAATGAATATTCAATGATTGTTTCTTATATGGACACTCTAAACACCATAACCACTACATCTCATTGTAATAGTTATGGTGCAAAAGACTCTTTGGGTATCATGCTCTTTTTTTCCCCCTCAAACTATTTGTGAGCAGATATAAGTAAGTGGGGCTCTCATGACAGTTACTGTCTCGCCCCTCTCTTAGTCTAGTGCTTGCAGACTCTTAATGTCATCCAAACTTACCTGATGTGCTGTCAGTGAGCTGGATTTTTGGTCCTAGAAGAGACCCATTTTTGGGGGAGCAGCAACTGTGTGTGTATCTGTGGATTAGTGTGTGGGTCTGTGTATATGTCTGTGTGTCTGTGTAACTGCATGTGTGTCACTGTGTGTGCCTGTGTATCTGTGTAACTGCATGTGCGTGTAAGTGTTGGTATTTGTGTGAGTCATTGTATCTGTGTGTGCCACTCTATGTATATGTATCTGCGTAACTGTATGTGTGTCAGAGTATGTATCTGTGTGTGCCAGTGTGTGTTTCTATGTCTCAGTGCAATTAAAGAGAAAAGAGGTTGCTAGCACTTACAATGTCTAAATGTAAAAGGCAGCTATTACCCCCAAACCAGAGTCTCTCTTATCTGATTGTTGATATCGAGTAGAGAAGATGAAAAATTGGGAGAAGCGCCTTGGAGGGTCCACAAATTCCAAGTGACATGTAGTGGGAAAAGAGAGGAGAAATGTATAGTGCAGTATGTCAAATTTCCAAATTAAAAACAGTAGGAATAGGAAATACACTTACAGTGTAGGGAGCAATCTCTTAGCTCTAGATGTAGCACCTGGGCAGTACAATCCCTGCCTATGGAAATAATGATCCATAGGGGCCAAAAAAAGGTCTGGCACCAAGACCCTCTCTGTATTAGTTTTGCCACTGACCGTAACACTCTGGTTGCTTAGAACCCAACTTTATATTTATTTTTGGTTGGTTACATTTTTTTCCTGTACATAATATTTTACATTTTGCTGTACTGACCCTTTTATAGAGTACACAATAAAAGATATATGCATAACTGCTTGTGTACATTTGGAGTTAGCCACAACGTCTAATGTAGCTGAAAGCCAAGTGCAAATTTATTTAGCTAACTGGAGAAAGGTCTTATGCAATATCAATGGTGGTTTGAGGCTACATTAGTATGGGAGATAGGGATCCAGGGGAGACATATGCTAACTTAAAGGCATCTGCTACAACAAAAGACACATCTTGATTTTGTTTAAATTTAATAATATTTTCTGTCATGAACATAAAATTGCATTCATTTTTGGTTATGCATAAAAATATACATTGTTTAAATATATGGATTTGTTTTCATCAGAGACTCAGACATACATACACATCCAGAAAAAATATTTCAAAGTTTCTTCGCCTGATGAAAATTGCCCAGTCTTAGTAGAAAGGTTAACTCAGGCCATGAAATACATGACTATGGACAGCAGAGCAGCTTAGAGCCACAAGATGACACTGCTTCCAGGTAGTACACAGGAAAAAATAGGATTCTTCTGTGCAGACATTACTAATTAAAATAAGTAAACCGGAAACTGTGGAAACAAAAAAAGGAAATTGCAAATTATAGGCCAACATAGCCTAACTGTAAAATTATCATGTGCAGCAATGATTTCAGTTCAAATAATTCAGATTAAAATTTGCTATTATTTCTCAAGTCACCAGAATACTAGTTTAGTGAAAAAAAACCATCAACAACCCATAATCTCTTAAAAGTGAAAAACATTTTTTTGTCAGTGGAATCATCTCGCCAAACTCCATGGGAGTTATGTACAAAGAGTAAGTCTAAACCAGGTAGATCCCCAGATGTTTTAAAACTACAGCTTCCATGATACTTTGCCATTCTAAAGGCACGCAAAGCATCATGGACGTTGTAGTTCTACAACATCTGGGGATCTACCATTTGGGAACCCCTGTTCTAAATGTTGACCAGTAACCATGGAAGCCAATGGAATGTACCTGCTTACTGCTTCACTTTTAGAACTTTGTCCCAGAATAATTCCTTATACATAACCTCCTATGAGACACGGTCACAAGTGCATTTTCCAGTTCAACAGGGACCTCACAGTCTGCTGCTACGGTAACTTTCTTTTGATTGCTGGCTGATGAAAGGTAGTCTTAGCACGAGCTTACACATAATTTTCATTGGGAAACACTTTTTTCAACAGTACAGAATAACATATATTACAAGTTATTAATATAACCAGCATTTGCTTCTTAACAGTAACATTTCCTTCTTATTTGTAGTACATCCATTTTTTTTTTTTTTTTTGTATGTACAATTTTATGGAGATATTCTTAAATATTCTTAACTATTAATGTAATGTTGTTTTCCTTTTGTTGGTGATCACATAGACACAGTGCACTTTATGTGGTTGATATATATTTTTTTGTGATTTTGAAGGTTATATTCGAGTATCACTGATGAAATCACATATACAAAATTGTTGGTTTTAAAGGCAAAGTGCACGTTGTATTGTTGTTAACACTTTTTTCAATGTAGGAAGCCACAGGCTGCTGACTGTTTACTAGACATGCCCCTACTCGCGATATAGCAAATAGGGGCAGATTTATTACTAAAAGTCATTTTTAGTTGGTATTAGTAAATTTGGCTGAAAGACAAATCTTGGTCTTTTTTAGCCTTTTGGTAGATAGCTCCCTTATACCGTGAGAATTAGGGGGCTATCTACTAAGCAGCTGCAAGATGCAGCCGCAGCACGGATCGGATCGGAATTTAACTTATTTTAATGAAATTTCGAACAAAACAAAAGTCCAGAATTTCGTCCAAACACGAATGGACGAACTGCTCTCATTCTGTTAGGGCGAAATTTGGTAGTTTTGCCAGCGTTCGGGAATACGGAAAGGAGGCATTGCAAGAACACAGAGGAAAGGTGAGAATTGTGGGAAAATTTCTCTGACTAAAGGAAATGGAGCACACTTTGCTCCTCCGCTGGTCATAGATGGGCAGGCGTAGGAAACCTATATAAGACAAATAGTCCCTACTTTGTCTTATGTTTTAAAGAAAACAGGACGAAATGAAGAACAGATCCTGACAGAGGGAGAGAAAAGGAAGCAATTGGGAAAAGGTAAGTTCGGCATGACAGTGCCGCTTTAACTCAGCAATTTTGATGCATCTGCATTAATTCAGTTGTGTCATTCTGGCATTGATAAAACCTAAAACTACGCAAACTGAACCTTTCATGCCTTTTTATTCTTTTGTACTGTCCTCTCTCCTGAATTATTCAAACAGTGATGCAAGAACATGGTCCTATTTCACCTCTGTCACGTTTGGGCCAGTGTCATTTCATGGTCTCACAGTTCTTAACAGTATTTTTTTGTTGTTCCTAATTATTTGTTCCTGCCCTGACTATGTCCCTGACTTTGAGCTTGTACCAGACCTGGCTATGTCATTGACTCTGAGTTTTGCCTTAGCCTTGTGATTCCAATGTACCGTACCTGGTCTCTCCTGACTTTTATTAGCTTGTCCGGGCCGTATTTTGTTACTATTTAATGCCATCACTCCCTAGTTCTGCCTAAACATTGTACTTGCCCACTCTGAGGTTCGGTAATATACCTGTCTTTCCTTTCTCTCTGTTCCTTTTGGTTGCTGACTTATATATGCTGAGGATCGTTTCCTGACAGTCTGATACCTGGATCATGTTAGGGTTTCCTGGTTCAAATATTCAGGAAATCGGACAATCTGCCTATTAATTTTTCATCCAACTGGCCAAATTAACACTTGTTTTTCTTAAAATCTAGAATGTTATTGACTGTTGAACAACAATGTCACTGTTTTAGAGCAAATAAAATCTATTGACTGTCATAGATAATCCTTACATTATCATCAAGAGTTATAATGAGAGCTGAGTAAAGAAAACACTACAGTATACTCTGCGTTTATTCTTTGGAACTGTGACTCACCACCAATCTCTATTTTAGATGTTGTAACTCGGCCCAAACAAAAAGGGGCATCAGAGCATCATACTGGCTCACACATCATACTTCTGAGATGGGTTTAACAACTGAAGGCGAAAACAGCTAAGTGTTTTGTTATCTATCCATTAAATAGCCACTCGGCAAATCAAATAATCCGTATCTCACTAGAAATTAAAAAAAATCACAAATCATTGAGTTAAAGTTAGCGTACATGGCAGTAGTAGTGGCTAGGCAGTAACCTAACCACCTCACCAGTCTCAGCAGTCTTGGATCAGTGACACTCCCACACAAGCATAGTAATGGTTATACACAGAATTTTTCCTCATTAGTAATTAAAATCGAAGCAGAACCCTGCTAGAAAAAATATATAGATTTTTTTTAATGCTCCTCCTTTTTCCCCTCTATTGGCTATTTCCCACTAGATCTGTGAATATAATCGAAATTTAGTGGCTGTCCCCTAACCCTCAATTATCTTTTTTCTATCACTTATCCTTTTTTTCTACCTCTTGATTGGACAGGAGATACAGCACATGTAATTGGTCAAACCTCTTGTCAATCCATTCTGGCAAACTAAGTTGCTTATATGCAGGGCCGGACTGGCCCACCGGGATACCGGGAAATTTCCTGGTGGGCCGTCGGCACCTGGGGCCGGGCAGACACCTGGCGGCCGCTGGGGGAGGTCTGCTGGCGGCCGCTTGGGGAGCTGTTCTGTCTCTGCTCCCCAGCGCGCAGATTAATGAGACCGGGGCCAGAATATGATGTCATATTCCCCGGTCTCATTAAGCTGCGCGCGAGGGCGGGGGAGCAGAGACAGAACAGCTCCCCCAGCGGCCGCCAGCTGACCTCCCTCTTCAGCTATCAGACCTCCCCCTGCGGCCGCCAGCACACCTTCCTCTGCAGCCATCAGAGCTCCCCCTGCGGCCACTAGCACACCCAGCCGGTCACCCACAGGTAATATGTGTCATTCCGTCAGTGTGAGTGTATGTGTGTGTGTCTGTCTGTCATGGTGTGTCATGGTGTGTGTCTGTGTCAGTCTGTGTCATGGTGTGTGTCTGTGTCATGGTGTGTGTCTGTGTCATGGTGTGTGTCCATATCAGTCTGTGTCATTGTGTGTGTGTGTCTGTGTCATGGTGTGTGTGTCTGTGTCATGGTGTGTGTCTGTGTCAGTCTGTGTAATGGTGTGTCTGTGTCATGGTGGGTGTGTCTGTGTCATGGTGGGTGTGTCTGTGTCATGGTGTGTCTGTGTCGTGTGTGTGTGTGTGTGTCTGTGCCGTGGTGTATGTGTGTGTTTTTTTTTTTCTCCCCTCGACTGGCCCTGCCTCTATGGCTGAGATCATCAAGCTTGATTATCTCAGCCAATCCAATGCTCTGCCATAGGATTGGCAGCAAAGTCCCTGAATGTAGGTGCTGCACACTGTGCAATCACACTGTGCAGCACTGACACAGGAAGCACCTCTAGTGACTGTCTGAGTGACTGTCACTAGAGGTGTCACTAGGAAGCAATGTAAACACTGCCATTTCTCGGAAAAGTCAGTGTTTACATTGAAAAGCCTGCAGGGACAGGCTATAGACACCAGAACCACTACATTAAGCTGTGTGTGTGTGTGTGTGTGTGCGCCTGCTAGTGAGTGAGCTTGCTTGCGTGTGTGTGTGTGTGCCTGCTATTGAGTGAGTGAGCTTGTGTTTTTATGCCAATGAGCTTATGTAGATCAGTGACATTGTTTGTCTATGAGGCTGTGTATCAATGAGCTTGTGTGTGTCAGTGAGATTGTCTGTATCTGCAGGTGGGTATGCTTAATGTATAATTAAATGTTTTACTCTGAAAGGACCAATATTATATATTAGAAAAAGATATATATATATATATATATATATATATATATATATATATATATTACTCAACCATCTGGGGTGGCAAATCATTGCCTTACATATTACATACGGCAATATATGGGGCTGGCATAGATTTTTTTTCCAGGGCTGCTTTGTATCCCCAGTCCGGCCCTGCTTATATGTCACCTCTATTCCCCCAAAATGAAGCCCATGGAACAGCAAGCTAGGTGGAAATGGCCTTGACAGAGCTAGGAGGCAGGCCTATGAATGAGGTGTGGTTTGATTGGTGGAGGTCAGTTAGGGGAGTGGCCTAAGTTTCCCATATAAAAATCGGCCATTTTAATTCAGTGTCCATTTTAATTTTAAATCCCTTACCTGTTGGTAGCTGTTGCTGTCTTCCTGGTGGGGTTTTTTTTCTTCTTATTTCTTTCAGATGGATTCCTTGGCAGCTGAGAGGGATATGACAGCGATCTTGGAAGGTGTCAGGGCAGCGGTTCGTCAGCATGGAGTGGCATGGATGGAGCAGCGGCTGGGAGCAGCACTGAATATGGCGGGACCGTCTGTGGCGCCGGCGCGCAGGACATCCCGGCGGACTAGGCCGCCGCAACGGCTGAGCCCAGAGTCCGGTGCTGGTGTGGGGCGGGGTCGAAGCCCGTCAGCAGGCAGGCCAGGGGCCAGCTCGTCGAGCGGTAGTAGCCGGGCTCGGACCCGCGGAGGTCGCGGCTCGGGGGCGGCCACCCACCACGGACGTCAGCCAGAGGCTGAGGTGTGCGGTCTGGACAGCATGGTGCCGCGCCGCCCGGTGGCCGGCAGGAGTTCCAGTTCACCGGCTGCAGTAGGCCCCTCAACTGCAGCGGGCGCTGCTAGGAGCAGGGATCAGCCATCTGGGCGGAGCACACCCGGTGAGTCACCCCCTGGGGCTGTTAAGGCAAAAAGGGGAAGAAAGCAGGGGTTGGTGAGCGAGGCCCCCTCGACCCAGTCAGGTTCCGCTGAGGATGGGGCAGCCAGTAAGGGCTTGGGCAACAGGGAAGTCATAGCACCTGTAAGTGATTCCAGGGTAGGTGGTGAGGCGTCCCGAGCACTCAGCAAGGTACGGCATGGGTGGGCTAGGCCGCAGGCACCCCCTTCAATAGCGCAGCAGCCACAGGTGACAGGACAGCGTGAGGTGCACAGGGCGCTGGTGACAGGTGGCGGGATCACAGCAGGGAGCAGCATGGCCCCTTCCCAGATTGGCACGGGTACTGGGTGCTGTAGGACAACAGACCAGCGGGTGGGCAGGGACAGCCGCACTCAGGATAGGGAAGCCAGGCCCCCAAGGGGGTGTAGAGCCAGTAGGGGGGACAGGAGGGCTTCTAGCCATCGCTCCAGGAGTAATCGGCGGAGCAGGCAGCGCAGTAGCAGTGGGGAGTCTGTGGCTGGGCGATGCTGTGACTCACCCGTTAGGGGATCATCCTCACAGGGGAGTGCCTCCAGGTCAGTCAGCGGGGGCTCCCCCGACAGGAGGTGCAGAAGTTTTTCAGGTGATAGTTACGGCCGCAAGGGTCAGGATGCCGGGAGTCACAGGCCGCATAGAGAATCACCGGGTGAGGTCAGGGGGGAGCGGTGTTATGATGACGGCCTCCCCAGGTTTGCTTCTTCTGTTCACAGGTCATTGGATGTCGGGTCGGCGGGCCGAAGGAGGCCTCAGGACGGCGGGGATTTCCAAACAGCTTCGCCAGGACCCTCACACGGCGGAGTTCGGGTAGCAGCCCCAGGATCGGCGGCACCACGGGGTTTGGCTGGTGAGTCCCACAGTACACCACACTCTGGAGACTTGTTAGAGGGCTTAAAATCGTTTCTTACATCGTGGAGTTCAGGTTCAGATAGAGGGGCTTCCTTCAGCAAGGTTTGGTTGCCAGGGCCGTCGGGTCTGGGGACGGGGGAGAAATTAATAACAGGACAGGCAGGGAGCAGTACAGGGGAGGTTATGGCAGCGTCATCGGCATCGGTAGCCACAGAAGTAGTAGCTGAGAGGGACCTGCTATTGGGTGATATCCCGGATGCAGCACGGCAGAATGTGCATGTGTCGTTTGCGGGTCCGCTAGGGTGTCATCTCAAATTGGAGGTTAAAGAAAAACTGTGGAAAGGGGAATTTGTGGAGATCTTCTCCCTTCTCCCACTAGAGGAATACTTAGACTTGAAGGAGGAGGATAAAAAAGATTCCAAGAAGGAAGAGGAAGAAAAACGGCGACGGTATAGAAAAATCCCTAAAACTTTCGGGAATTGGCTGCGAGCCTTTTGCAGATTGGCGAGTGTCCTGGGTGAGAAGGCGCCTGAGAAATGCTCTCAGCTATTCTGTTATCTGGACGGTGTGTGGGAGTCATATCGCACTTATGGGGGATTGGCCTGGTGGCGGTATGATGAACAGTTCCGTCAGAGGTTATCGGCTAATCCGGGAATGCGGTGGGATCAGATGGACCTGCCATTATGGATGAAGCTGATGATGGCGCAGAAGGCAGCTCCCTTTCAGGGGGGGGGGGCGGCGCCGGTCCCTCTTCCACCTCGTCGGCTGCTCAAAGGAAGGGATTCTGCTGGCTCTTTAATGAAGGCCAATGTAAGTGGGGCTCCGCATGCCGTTTTAGGCATGAATGCTCCGGATGCGGTGGGGGGCATGGTTACAACCGGTGTTTTAAGCGGGGTAAGCCCGCGGCAACAGGAAACGCCGGCGGTGCGTCAGCACCATCCGCTTCCTCTGGGGTCCTCGCCAGTTAAGGTAGACGCGATGCTCCCATGGCTAAGCAGGTACGGTAATCGGGAGGATGCCCGATTATTGCTAGAAGGGTTCATGCAGGGTTTTATCATACCATTCCGGAAACGGGTGGTGGTTCCTCGTTTCCGTAACCTGCGCTCTGTGGGCGAACACCATGACGTAGTATGGGAGAAATTGCTTCATGAGGTTCGCCTGGGGCGGATGGCGGGGCCGTATGGGGAGCCGCCTCTGCCAGATCTTAGGGTTTCTCCTTTAGGTGTGGTGCCCAAGAAGGAGAAGGGGAAATTTCGCCTTATCCACCACTTGTCGTACCCGAAAGGGTCATCAGTCAATGATGACATTGACGGGGCTCTTTGTTCTGTTTCGTATGCATCATTGCAGTCCTTGTTGGGGCGGTTGAATTTTGCATGTCGCATTATTCCGGTGGAAAGGGTATTCAACCGGTTCCTAGCTAAGGCCACTGCGGGAGTACGGTCCCCTCATCACTTTATCAGGGTCACAGCCCCGATGAGGGAGGATTTGGGGGTATGGGAGACCTTCCTGAAGGTATTCTTTAGGGATAAAAGTATTGAATCACCCGAGTTGGAACTTTTTACCGACGTGTCAGGAAGCGTGGGTTTTGGGGCTTACTTTGCTGGTCATTGGTGTGCGGAGAAGTGGCCCGAACATTGGGCAGCCAGCCCACTTATTCGGAACTTGGCCTTTCTCGAGTTATTCCCATTGGTAGTAGCGCTCTCATTGTGGGGCCAAGTCTTTCGCGATAGGAGAGTGATCTTCTTTACGGACAATATGGCCGTAGTGGAGGCTGTGAATAATCTTTCGGATTCATCGGTCCCAGTGATTTGACTCCTTCGTAGGTTTGTTTTGTATTGCATGCAGTGGAATATTGTTTTTCGTGCACGTCATGTACCGGGATTCTTGAACGTAATTGCTGATTCGCTTTCTCGCTTTCAGTGGGAAAAATTTCGGTTGGAGGCTCCGAACGCACAAATGGAGGGTCTGTCATGTCTGGATCACATGTGGCGGCTCGGGACCTCTTGCTTGGAGGACTGATCAGGGATTCGTTGGCTCCGGGCACGTGGGCGGCGTATAGTAAAGTATGGAAAAGTTGGGACGAAGCTTTGGGCTGTACGGGGGATCAGGTTTCCGCAGAGGTACGTCTCGATACGCTATTATGGTTGCTTTGCCGCTTATTCACGGCAGGGGCTTCTCCGGCGGTGGTCGGCTGAACCTTGCAGCGTTGGCGTTCCTCTTCAAGCTCAATGGGTGGGAGGATTCGACGAAGTCCTTTGTAGTAAGGCAGGCAGTGAAGGGTTATCGTAAGGGTAAGTTGGAACCTGACACTAGGAGACCGGTGTCTTTTGCCTTGCTTCAACAACTGTTGGGAGTCCTGCCAGGTTTATGTTTCTCCTCGTTCGAGGTTTTGTTATTTACGGTTGCTTTTGTATGGGCCTTTTTCGGGGCTTTTCGGGTGAGTGAAACTGTAAGTGGCAGCAGAGTTAGGCAAGGTGGTCTTCAGTTCGCGGACGTGGAATTGGGGGTAGAGCAGGTAGCCATTCGATTACGGCGCTCGAAGACAGATGTCTTTGGGAAAGGTTGTACAGTTAAATTATTTTCACTACCTCAGGTTGCGGCTTGCCCGGTGAGCAGTGCTCGCCGATATATGGAGATCCGTCCAAAGGGTCAGGGTTCGTTTTTTCGGCATGCGGACGGTTCGGCGATGTCTAAGTTTCAGTTTACCAGGGTCTTTAAGCTGAGTTTGGAACGCCTGGGTCTGGATCCCACGCAGTTTGGCACCCACTCGTTTAGGATTGGGGCTGCCACGGAGGCAGCGAGGTTGGGTCTAGGTGACGATTTAGTTAAAAAGATTGGGAGATGGGAATCGCTCAGGTTCCGCTCTTATGTCTGGCCGGATCGGTTAGTGTAATTCAGGTTTGATGTTATGGGGTACACGATACGACGGCCCGGTGGTTATAAGTTATTTCTTTCATTTTCAGGTGGAGTCGCATGGATAGTAGGCCATTCCTATGTCTACTGGGCGGAACGGAGAGCTGCAGTTCGGAGACAAGGCACGCAGCTGGGCTTTCCGACGGATGTTTTACGATTGTTATGGTTTGGTTTCCGGGGTTTTGGTTGGAGAGACATATGTTTAGAATTATTTCGGAAGATTGGTCAGGGGGAGGTTCCCGAATTCATATTGTTACACGCTGGGGGGAATGATTTTGGTCTGGTACCACAAAGGGAATTAGTACGTTGTATAAAGAGGGACGTGGATAAGTTGAGGTCCTTACTTCCCGGGGTGGTTATTGTATGGTCGGAAACTATACCGCGTTTCCATTGGCGTCATGCGCGGGATTTTTCAGCTATGGCGAGATGTAGACGCAAGTTTAATAAGTTGGTGGCGATTTTTATCAAAAGGTCTGGTGGGGTAGAAATCAGACATAGGGAGCTGGAGGATATGTTGCCGGGATATTTCAGGCGTGATGGCGTGCATCTTTCCGGAGTAGGTCTAGATTTTCTCAACTTGGGCTTCCAGGACGGCTTGAGACAGGCTTTGTTTATTCGGAGTGGGGGCGCCCAGGTGGCTTGAGGTGGTCAAGCTCTGTGCTGTGGCGGGGGATGGATTAGGTTAATTGGGGGGTAGGCCGGTTTTTGGTAAGTGGGATAGGTCAGGAGGAATACTTACCTTTGGATTTGGTGGTAGGTTCGAGCTCGTCGGTAGCTCCGAACCTGGGGGTGTAGGGGTGTCTCTGTATGCCCCTACACTGGAAATGGATGCCCTTGGTGGCTGGGATAATGGTGTAGGGGTGTCTTGGTATGCCCCTACAGTGGAAAGGGATGCCCTTGGTGGCTGTGATAATGGCGTAGGGGTGTCTTGGTGTGCCCCTGTGACGAAGTGCCCTTCGCCACTTGTGCCTGGAGAGGACTGCTTGCCCGCCTCTTGCCCTGTGACTATGGCCCCTGGGATGTATTGCCCTTTAAAGACATGATTTGGGCATAATGGATTTGTGTTGTGCTGCTGCTGGCCCTTTAAGAACCATCTGGGGACATACTGTGGATTTACTGGGTGGCCACCATTTCCTGTATCAGAAGCACATGGTGAGAACAATGGATGGCGGCCATTTTAACTCACAGACACTGTTTGGACTTTTCAACACGGTGCCATCTCGCCAGTATTTGGTGCACAGAGACATCGTGCAGTGGTTTTGGACTATACAGCAGGGGTTATTTGGACTATACAGTTATGGGGTTATTGCATGTTTTGGGGTCCCTGTGATGTATATTTTAGAAGTTATGAATGCTGTAAAAATTGTAATGTTTCTGGCCAGCAGATAATTGAGCTTTGTGTATTGTAGAAACTCAATTATCTAGCCTGGCCCAGAGGAGGAGTTTTGTGTTGCATAAATTGTGAGTTCTGTGTGCCAGTAAATCAGTCTTGTTCCAGCATTAAGCCTTGGCTCATGTTTGGGGGAAGGGATACCTACACTCTGGGGATTGCTATAATCACTTACTCCCCAGAGGAAGCTCTTGCAATAGCTTGATTTGTTCCTGTTCCTGCTCTCTGGGGAAAGAGAGGTTCACCCACTGGAAGCTGGATCCTGGCCTTGGGTCCAGGGTGGGTGGAAACAGCAGAGACCCCGGCGCAGTTGCATCGCTGGAAGTAGGGTCTGCAGTGCTGATGGTGTCGGTTGGAGTGCTTGGAGTCCTCAGCGAGGACTAGGAGCATCGATTGGCGGAGGTACTCAGTCGGAGTGCCAGCGTTCCGTCACATTTGGTGGCAGCGGCGGGATGGCGTCCTAGTGCGAGGACCAGCAGTTCAGAGACACCGGTAACGTGTGGAGTTACGGATTTATAATTGAGGGCAACGCTAGCCTCTGCGCAGCGTCCCTACCTACAGCAACATGGAGCTAGCAAGACCCTGAACAGCAGCCAGTGAATTGCAAATCCGCCTGTCACAGTGCTATGAGGGTGCTGATTTCATGAAGGAAGTAAAGGCGCGGCTGGTCTGGTTTGGCCCAAACCCTTCAGATGAGGTGGTCCATCAAGTGATGCGCCTGTTGAGTGCTGAGAACCAAGACGCACGGAACTACGAGTACCAACTGTGGAGTTTGGGGGTATTGACACCCCGTCTCCAGCGACAGAGTGAGTTACAGGGAGAGGAGAGCAGTGACCTCCCTTCCCAGCGGCAGTGCACCATACAGAGGGAAGAGACAACCGGTCTCTCTCCCCAGCGGCGGCCTGAGTTCCAGGAGGAGGTGATGGTAGATCCCTCCCCCGTACAGCAACCAGCGTACTGGGGAGGGGAGGCAACCGGCCTCCCTCTCCAACAGCAGCCGGAGGTGGGCGACCTCATAGACTTGTCCTGGGGACACAGAGAGATGGCAAGCGGAGATGGGACCGAAGTCTCTCTGCCAGCCCTACAGGGATGCTGGGCAGTCAGCCCAGGTCCCCAGCGGCAGTATAATATACAGGGAGAGGAGACAACTGGTCTCTCTCCCCAGCGGCGGCCTGAGTTCCAGGAGGAGGTGATGGTCGATCCCTCCACCTTACAGCAACCAGCGTCCTGGGGTGTGGGGGCAACCAGCCTCCCCCTCCAACAGCAGCCAGAGATACCGGGAGAGGGGGAAGACAAACCTAACCACACTGGCGCAGATGGGACCGCGGTCTCTGTGCCAGTCCTACAGGGAGGCTGGACGGGCGGTCCAGATCCCCAACCAACCCCGCAGGGATGCCAGGAGGAGGAGGTAAGCGAAACTTCCCCTCCCCAGCTACATCCCAACTGGGTCCAGGGGGCAGTGGATGAGCCTGCGATACCCACTGACCCCCTCCCAGCAGAAGAGCTGGCATCTGGGCACAGCTCTGTTAGCCTCTGCCCCCCCTTTTCCCCGGTATCAGAGCCTGACTTACCACGGGTTACCCCAGTGGAAGAGCTGGCAGCAGGGCAGAGCACCGCTGGCCTCTGCCCCCCAAGCAACACCAGCAGTTTGCCTAGCTGCACCAGGGCGACCGAGAGTGCTGCGCTGTCCCACTACAAACTTGAACCTACAGGCCAGTACCATTTATTGTGGGGGGGTTACTCTGCGTATTTTTCTTTGTGGGTGGGCTGCCCGACTAATCTAGGTACTGACATACTGTGGAGTTACTGGGTGGCCACCATTTCCTGTATCAGAAGCACATGGTGAGAACAATGGATGGCGGCCATTTTAACTCACAGACACTGTTTGGACTTTTCAACACGGTGCCATCTCGCCAGTATTTGGTGCACAGAGACATTGTGCAGTGGTTTTGGACTATACAGCAGGGGACACATTATACAGTAATTGTTTTTCATTTAGCCTGTATATGTTCTGCAGAATCTGCATTAAACTGTATTTTCCAAAGTACTGAACGGATCTGGGTGAATTTTGGATATGTGGTTCACCCAGATCCCCGGTTCCAAGGATATACTTTTTATGGGGTTATTGCATGTTTTGGGGTCCCTGTGATGTATATTTTAGAAGTTATGAATGCTGTAAAAATTGTAATGTTTCTGGCCAGCAGATAATTGAGCTTTGTGTATTGTAGAAACTCAATTATCTAGCCTGGCCCAGAGGAGGAGTTTTGTGTTGCATAAATTGTGAGTTCTGTGTGCCAGTAAATCAGTCTTGTTCCAGCATTAAGCCTTGGCTCATGTTTGGGGGAAGGGATACCTACACTCTGGGGATTGCTATAATCACTTACTCCCCAGAGGAAGCTCTTGCAATAGCTTGATTTGTTCCTGCTCTCTGGGGAAAGAGAGGTTCACCCACTGGAAGCTGGATCCTGGCCTTGGGTCCAGGGTGGGTGGAAACAGCAGAGACCCCGGCGCAGTTGCATCGCTGGAAGTGGGGTCTGCAGTGCTGATGGTGTCGGTTGGAGTGCTTGGAGTCCTCAGCGAGCACTAGGAGCATCGATTGGCGGAGGTACTCAGTCGGAGTGCCAGCGTTCCGTCACAGCCCCTACAATTGGAAATGGATGCCCTGGGTGGCTATGTTAATGTTTATGTTATTTATACTATGTTATATGGTTATATGGATGTATTCTGTAAAATGGTTTAGGTCATTGTCTTGGTGTAAAGTTATGTTAATTGGGGGGATGTCTTCCTAATCGTTGTTGACAATGACCTTTTAAATTTATATTTTATTATTTATATATTTAATAAAGCCGTGGAATATTTTGCCAAAATTCATGTGTCTGTAATTCTTGAAGGTCTCTAATTGGTTATAACAGGAATAGGCCAAAAGGACGATGATGCGCATGTCATGTAGCTTCTCCCTATTTCCTGTTGCCACTGACAAAACTCTGAATCATGAACTAAATGGCTCTTCCATTGCCAGTTTTGTGTTGTTTTGTGATGTGTCCATGTGAATTTAGGAGCTGTAAATCATCAATTACCCAAAAATTTGGACAAATTGCATTTAAAACCAAATTCACAAGTTTAACATATTTACAAGACTTTTGGTTCCGAAAGTCTCACTGAGAATTATGGCAGTTGCAGTTCTAACCATCTGAAATGTACTTGGTTTACAGATCTTTTTTTAATTATTATTAATATTTTCTTCTTTATTTGTTTCTTACATTTCACATACAAAAATGCCAAAGATAAATACATCTTATTTATATGAAGGTCACAACAATACACAATAACAACATACAAAAGAGACATGTATCAGATGTCAGTGTCAGGAGGAGTAACAATACTCAGCGCTCCACCAGGAAATCTAAGAAATAAAAAATGTAAAAACAGCAGGGTATAGCAAAAGGTGAGAACCAAAATAGAGCATATAATACTATATTATACAAAATCTTATATCTTTTCTGATTAACACAAAATACTGAAGCAATTACTCTTTCCATCATATATTGAGACTTAATAGCATGCTTTATTTGTGGCCAAGTTTCAAACAAAGATGGATTTCATTTCTTGGCAATTTACGTTTTAAAAGCCATTAAAGGGACACTATAATCACCAGAACAACTACCGTGTATTGTTTTTGTTCTGATGAGTAGAATGAGTCCCTTCAGGCTTTTTGCCTCTTCTGAGAAAATTTAGTGTTTACATTGTAGCCTAGTAGTGATACCTCCAGTGGCCACTCCTCAGATGACTACTAGAGGTTCTTACTGGGGCAATGTCAGTGTCTCCACCCTCTGCATGGAGATACTGAACTTTACTCACAGAGATTCATTGATTGAATTAATCTCTATGAGGAGATGCTGATTGACCCAGGCTATGTTTGACTTGTGCTGGCTCTGCCCCTGATCTGTCTCTTTGGCAGTCTCAGCCAATCCTATGGGAAAGCATTGTGATTGGTTCAGAGAATCACTTCTGATGATAGAAAAGCTGGCAGATCTGGGGCAGAGGCAGCAGCTGCAAACTTGAATACATGTAAGATTTTACTATATTTAGGAAGGCAAGGGGAGCCAGGGGGCTAGATTGTGGTTTTAACACGACAGGGTCAGGAATACATGTTTGTGTTGCTGACCCTATAGTGTTCCTTTAAGGCATGAATCAGGGACCGAGCACTTTGTTTAAAAATAATATTTTCCAACTTGATTTAACGGAGACAATCCCAACAAATTTGCTTTTCATCTTCATTAATTGACACACATCTCCAGCATAAATGAGTCTCGAGAGAACATTTTTGACAATTTTAAAGGTGAGACTTTATATTTAAATAGTGGACCATAGAATAGACTGTTTGCAAAGCATTCATACCTTTGATATCAATCACTATATGTAGATCTCTTCCCTAAAACATTTTTGTACTGGGAATAACCAGGCTCCTTATAGATCGAATTACAGCTACACAACTAGACAATACGTTTAAGTCCTTCTCTTCATTGAGAATGGAGTTTAATTTTTTAATTGGGGCAGACTGATTTACCCAGCACAATGAGGTGGACAAAAAAAAAACATAATTCTTATACAAAAAAAATCTTCTCCCTAGATAGATTCAATTCTTGTAAATTTTGAGAAGTTTCAAATCCAGGCTCATTCAATAGGGTTGAAATTTTTGTAATACCAGTGCACAACCATGTTCTTAAATCCAAAGTCTCAATTATTCTCATCAAATATTTGAAGGGCAGAAATGGCACACCCTTATACTATATTCTTCCATTTTGCACCAACCCTGTGATTTATAATTTTCTGAATGCATGTTTAACACATGTATCAGAAGAGCTGCTGATATAAAATATACAAAAGATTTGGGAACCGTATTCCTCCCTATTTCTTATTTAAATATAGAAGATTTATACCTATCCTTGTTTTTTTCCACAACCAAAAATATTTAATAAAATATTTACCAACTTTAAACATGGAATAGGTACATCTAGAGCAGACCTGCACAACATACACCTCCATGTGCCGCTTGCTGCCCACCAAAGCATTTCAGGTGGTCAGTGAGGACAGGACTGGCACTACCATAAGGCTGCATTTGGTTGCCCCGGCCTAGGGGATGAAGGATCTGTTTGACCAGCAGGAGCGGAGCGCACTCCACAGCACTCTCCTCCAGCCAGTCACAGCATGTAGCGTGGCCACGCAGACTGTGGTAGAGGAGCTTCTGTAAACTCTCCCCAGTCTGACAGGAAGTGCTTACAGGGAACGCCGAACTGCTTCCTGTCTGACCAGGGAGAGGTTACAGAAGCTACTCTACCCAAGTTCATGGCTCTGTCATGCTACACCTGAGGGAGGTGAGCTGGCACAGGGGGTGAGAACCCACAAGTGGGGCAAAAGAGACAGACAGGGGCTAAGGAGGGGCACAAAGAGATACGGAGGGGTTAAAGAAGGGGCAAAAGGAATAGACAGGGGCTGGATGGGACTCAGAGGGGTTGGGAAAGGGGCAAAAAAGACAGACATGAGCTTGGGTGGACACAGAGAGAGCGCAGTGGGATTGGGGAAGGGCCAAAAAAGACAGATGGGGCTTGGGGAACGGCACACAGAGACACAGAGGGGATGGGAAGGGGGCAAAAGAGACCGACAGGAGTTTGAGGGGTGCACAGAGTGACACAGAGGGATTAGGGAGGGGCAAAAGAGACAGCCATGGACTAGGGAAAGGGAAAAGAGACAGACAGGGACTGGAAATTTGAGAAAGAGACACACTAAAGAGCTTGGGGGAAAAAGAGACATACAGGGTTGAGGAGAGACACCCAGAAGGCTTTAGGAGGAGGGGGAGACAAAGAGACGGAGAGGGACTGGGGGAAGAGATACACACATCGGTTGTGAAGGAAATGAATAGAAATACAAAAGGGTTTGGAGGAGAAAGAAATGCACAGAAAGGCTGGGGGGAGACACAGAGGGACAGGTGAAGGGGCAAAAATAGATAGACAGGGACTGGTAAAGGGGCAAAAGACATAGACATGGGCTGGGGAAGGGAAAAAGAGACAGACATGAGCTGGGGGGAAACAAAGAGACAGTGGGGCAGATATTTTGAAAACATTGGTTTCAAACATGATTCCTGAGTCCGGTCAACTGATTGTTGACAAGAAGTGTAATACGTCCCATTAACAGTAAGAAAAACCTGAAAAATTTATTCAAACTTGTACCGCTTAGCAAAGTAATTTTTATAATATGGTTTATTTGCAAAAAAGTTTAATCATTAACTATACCTTTACTTGTAAAGTGAGGCGCAAAAAAACGAACTGCAGTCTGAAGAAGTTTAGCCTATTTTAATTTTGTCCCCTTACTACTGCCAGGTTGTGCATGTCTGTTCTAGAGTAATCATCCTTAATAGGTATATAAAGCCAATAAGTGATTAGTCTCCCTTAACAAGGGGAAGAAATTAGCCCCCATTAATTTATTAGGGTGTGATGGTTTACAGATCTTGCACAATACTTTTTGCACTCTACATGCACACAAAGTAGGTGGCACATTTCATATCCACTGCTTTTACTTGAACTCATATTTAGCTCCAATGTTGCCGCATGTCATGTTGTCAGCAACGTAACATAGTAAAGTAAGTTGAAGAAAAATCCACCCCCATCAAGCTCAGCCTTTCACATATCTTTTTCTACAGTAAGCAATCACTATCATATTACAGATAGACAATAGAAGAAATATTTATTACATTTATTTACTATACAGTACATTGTGGTATACTGAAAACCCGTACGGGTAGGACCAGTCTGATATGCTTCAGTTATGTTCTCTGTATTGGCACAAGATGAGCTAAAACCAGCTCGAGATCTGAGCAGGGACCCACCGAAGGGCAGGCTAGTTGAGCTGTTGTCCGTTCTCACCTCTTGCTACTTCTTTTTCTCTCCTTAAGTTTAAAGGGCAATCCAGACGTGAACCCCTTGCTCACGGTGCCTAGAGGGATATTGGCTATACCTCACTGATGACACATCTCCATTAAACGATTGAAACGATTGTCTGGGTTTGCTGTATCTCTCGTGCAAAGGGAACTTGCTGACATTTCGGATTTGGCTGCCCGTATGGGTGGGACCAGTCTAATATGTTCTCTGTGTAATGGGACAAGTGAGCAAAAACTGTTTTGAGACCTGAGCGGGGATTTACCGAAGGGGATTTGTTCTCCGAGTTCTCATTCTAAAGGTTTAAGCTCGAACTGCCAAGTTTTAAAAAGCCTTATTTTTCAAAGTGCTATTAGCAATTTAAAAAAAAAAAATCTTTTGTGTGTGATAGAAGCAAATTATTACATCCTAATTCAGAGCATACTCAATATTAAAGCAGGTTGTACCCTGCTTTACAATAATAGCTCTTCGGCTCTGTGGGAACTCGCTTCCTTCCTCCGATAGATGCTCACCCAGTCTCCACTCAAAAACCCACTTCTTCATTAAGGCGAATCAATTAAACTGTTAATAGCTCCCGACTGATTCCTCTCTTGCAACTGTCATTAGTCTAATACTATACTTACCTTTTGTGTCACCTTACCCCACTCCCTCTAGCATGTAAGCTCATTGAGCAGGGCCCTCAACCCCTCTGTTCCTGTGTGTCCAACTTGTCTGGTTACAACTACATGTCCATTCGTCCACCCATTGTAAAGCGCTGCGGAATTTGATGGCGCTATATAAATAATAATAATAATAATAACATAATAATAATAATAATAATAATGTCAACTCTGACTGTCTGAGTAAAGGCTGTTGATACCAGTCGTACAGCAAAGTTCTGTAAATTCTACCACTGAATCATTTTGTCTGAAATCAGTACAGGGGACTCACATGAACCTCACGCATGCTTAAAACTGTCTATCTGTATAAACATACGCTTGCACATCTACTTCTGTCTTTGTTTATCCATGCATATGTCTGTTTGCAAATCTCTTTATGTATCCTTCTATCTATCCATCCAATACTACCAGTCTGCCTGTTTTGCTTCATTCAGTGGTCTTTAATATTTCGGTCTTCATAGTGAACAATGAATTTAGTAAAGTTTCCACCAGGTGGTGCTGGTAATGTGTATGCTTCCTAACTTGTCACAGCCCCCTTTTCAATGACTGGAACAAACCTCACAAAATTTAAAAGGCTTTAGAGCACAGAATGTCTTCAGCTGTGTGGTTCTGTGTGCTTAGTTGAGCTGTGCAAGACATTTGGACTCTTATATCTTCTGGATTTGTAAATCACAAAGGCTTTTGATTTCTGCAACCAAATCCTGTATCCATTAATTTCTTAAAGAAAATGAAAAATCCCCTTGTCCTGTTATGGTCCTTCAATTTTTTTGGATTTTCCTATGGGACTGGATTCATGTACCAATTCCCAGCATCCAGTCTGCAACACAATTATCCTGATCAGAACGCAGCGTCTGCCGCCAACAGCTTTCAAAACCGTCGGTGAGTAAAGCTATTATCAAAACATGCATTTATTATAATTCAATATGGTAGCTAATAGATAATAAAATTCCAAGTACAATTTTTTTTTTTTTTTTTTTTAAACACAAAAAACAAACCGTTGTTTTGTTTTATTTAAAAATATATTAATGTGCCTATTCTACTGTATTTTGTGTAACAAACAGCGTTCCAAAAAATAAACAAGACATCTTGTTCCAAACGTGTGTTTTCTCATTGAATGTGGTAACTTATATCTGACACTGGATCATAACATAGTTGTAGTTGGGAATTGGAGTCCTGTGCAATTACTAGTTATCAAGCATCTCCAAGCTTCCCGGTTGAGTATTTATTTATTACTGATATTTTCTGCAGCGCTGTACAATTCCGTTAGAACGTACAATATACATAGACAAATTCAACAGGTAGAGAGGGCCCTGCCTGTAAGCTGAGATCTAGCCATTGAAGCTCTTTTATGGAAAGCTAGATAGCCTGTGAGCTTACAATCTAGAGGATATAATGGGGATTTGAGACAAGAGGTAGCAGGGGGAGTTTGGAAGTGATGGCTAAAAGAAGTTAACAGAACGTACTCATTGATGTTAAGGACTTGTCACACGCATGCAGCTCATGTGAATGCCACTGACTCCAAGTTGCTCATTGATTGACTTGGGAATATTTTAAATTTGTTTTGCACTGAACTTTCTGAAATCCAAGACTTGCCCAGGATGCCGTGATTACGCACTCCGAGTTAGGTCATATTGTCACTTGACTTTATGTAAGTGTATGTCCAAGCTGAAAATCTATTAGAATATCAATATTAATATCATTATCAATAAATAACAATGGATTGCATTAAAAAATATTTTCCTGTTTATTACCATATAGAACAATAAAATGCATCATGATGCTTCTATTAAATATATTAATTCTTAGCTACATATTATTCACTTTTAAGGCTCAATGAAGGAATAGGGGATTACTGTAAAATCATGCTGAAAATGAGAGACTGAGCAAGCAATTGGTGGAATTTGCTTAATTTAACCAATCCCCACCTAGATTTAAATTGTATCTCATGATTGATGTACATAGATTTTAATTAGTTACTAATGGTTATGCTGTGTGCTGATTTTAGAGATTTCAAAAAAAAAAAATACCACTTACAGCGATAATTTCTAATTATGGATTAGCATATTCATTGGTTCTAATTTAATTACACTTATATAGCTGGACTTGATTATAATTAGCAAGATTGAACTGATAACTTTTACAAATACATTTCAAGTGTTTGATCTACATAGAATGCCCTGTAGAGGGCAGTGTTGGTCTGGAATGCACATAAATGTCTTCGGAATCTTTTAAGGTTTTTTTTTTTTCTTTTTTTTTTCAATCAGTGTTTTCACTTGAGAGTTAAGTGACACTAGGCATTTATACAGTGATGCTATGCAGCAATTCTATGTCATATGTAATGTTGTTGTAACATACTGTATGTAAAAGCAAATGTTAGGGTAAATGTTAGGTCACGGGCGTTGCTAGGTTCCAGAAATACCTGGGGCTTGAGCCCAAAGGAATACTCAATGAGCACTTTTATAATGGAGATATGTCATGTCCCGGGCCTCTCTAGCCATGATGTTTAATTAAAAATAATATATATTTTAAAAAAACATTATCCTCCTGCCCCCGTCCACCAACTGTAAAGATTAGTTGCTAAAGAGTCCTGTATCCGGGGCTTCAGTCCCGAAAGTAAGTAGTCAAACTGTTTTAGGTCAAAGCCTAATGTGTGCGGGGTGCTGCCCTCCGCCTCTACTACCTCAGCCAGAGAGCCGGAAGCTCTTGATGTGCTTAGCTGAGGTAGTGGAAGGGGGGTCGCAGTGCCTGGCAGAACCCATGTAAGAATTCAGGCATTTTAAATGGTTTGACTACTTACAAGGGGGGTGGCCAGGAGACTCTACATGCTGCAGTGGTGATGGTAGTTGAAGTGTTTCTTCAAATTGCAAAACTTAGCGAAAATAGCAAATACGGCCAGTGGAGAGAAACCTATAAAATAGAAATGTTTTTGTTTTAGCTTTGTATATGATTTTCTAAACGGTTTATTATCATTCTCTTATTTATTTATACTAGATAAAAATGAACTGGTACTAAAGTTATTTTCTCTACACATCTAACGTGTGAATTGTATTCTATAACCGCTAGAACTCTTGGAACTTTGCTGCTGGAACATATCATCTGCAGTGGCTTCAAGTGTAAGCATGTGTTCCTTATAAAGTCACTAAGGATGTGAGCAGTATTTAAACAATGGATAAACAGTACTGTTTATCAAGAGGTAAAATTACCTTAGCAAATACACAATGTCTTCTGTGGAAACTCAACGATGTGGACATGTTGAGATGGACTTTTGGCTTTCAGACAGTGTTAATGCTTGCAGTCAGAATTTATGGTTGCCTGTTCATTTTTTTTTGGCCATCTAAGGACCAGGGGCTATGCAAACTCAGTTTCTTATGACTCTATGGCATGTGTTTGGTCCTAGAAGAAAGTCAGTAGCTGCAAATAATAAGAATGAACCACTAAATACTTCTATGCAAAAAGGCTGTTATGGCTAGCGGTTCTTTCTGCATATTGGACCTTGTGCTGTTAAAACAATAAAATGGTAAATTGCTGAATTGCATGCTATCACCTATGAAGTGTGTATCACCGGCTTTCTCTCCAATCTCAGTCTAATTCAGGGTTGGATAGTGATCAATAGTTAACCCCTTACCTTCACGTGTTAGACATATACAATGAAGGCAGTCCTGACATCATCTGCTACGAAGAGGATAAGCATGGGTTTATATTGTCTATGGCACTTATTCTATAAATATATTAGAATATTAGATCAATCAAAATATAAAAAATAGGGAGGTTCAAGATTACCAGATGTATGTGGAAGTAGTCTACAGATTTACTCGTAGACTATGCGTACAAAGTTTACAAACTTTTTACATGTGTTGTATAATTTCATGTCCACATTCCCATGATAACTACACATATTGCCCCTTTTACAAATACTAAATACATTTGGAGAGGTAAGGGATTAAGGTTTAAAAATATTTCAGGACACCCATGGGACTCTCCAATGATCGGTAAACCCACAGGCCCAAGATCCAGTTTCACGGTGTAGCGGGATCCATAGACACATGGCACTGGCCCTCATTAAGGCCGAGGGCCAACGTAGCGTGGAGGTGCGACACTGCAGACTAGCAGAAAAACTACAACAGACAACAAACAGTACATTATTGAAATGGAAGGGGATGTGGCGGTAGTGAGATTGGCTCTGGACACTCCACTATGGCCTGAACCTGGAGACTGCCATTATGCTATGGCCTGCTTGTGGACTTGGATCATTCCTGTTTGGTTGTGTTTAAGCTTCCCTATCTCGTTTGCTCTATATTCATTACAGTTACATGCAATACATTTATGTGTTCTGTTTTGGTTTAGTAATATGCTGTATATCTCTTACTACCCAGTGGTCTCATTAAATATTTTAGCTATTCGGTATAAACCTAGCCTGCTTATAACATACCCATGTTTTACATGCCTAGTTAACTTGACATACTTATGATAAACCTTAGCCCCACCTGAATGCTAGACATGTCTGCCTTAGTCTGCTCTCGTTTATTATTATTATAAAATGTGCTGTACTCTCGACTGCCCTTTACTGTTTAACTACGTATACTCATTCTCTTGCTACTTCTGTTGGGGCATTGCAAGACTGTTTGTTCCTCTGAAACACAATAATATAAATCAAAAAGTATATTTCTGAAGGGGCCTAACAAATACCCATACAGCCATTCTTAACAGCAATACCTTCGTTGCCACACATTTAAGATGTATTATACAAACAAAAACATGCCATTTTCGAAAGTACTATTGATCTAGAAACTTAATTATGTTTTAAATCAGCAGTAAAGACAATCATTCTCCTTTTATTAAATAATAGATTTGTGTCTGAGTAAAAGTTTTGGTTCTGTCAAATTGAGTTTCATACACGTTAATTTCTGGTTAATTTCGGCCATGTGATAGTTTGGGAAAACCGATTCATGTTAACGAAACTGTCCTAAAAATTAATTTATTAGTGTTGAGCAATGCAAAAATGGGTAAAATCTTGCCTAGCCTAGTGACTACACAATATTAGGCTCCCACTTCCACACAGACACAGTAATGGTAAAACACACAGTCGCTGCTGGTCTGTCTCCGTCAATAGCTATGCAAAAAAGTCTGAAAGAGTCTTGCTTGGAAATATAGCTATTTTACTCCTCCTACTCTTTTCCCTCTTTAGGTCACTTCTCACGTGATCTATGAATACAATAAACATTTTGTGGCTGCCCTCCAACCATCAATCCTCCTGATCGGACAAGAAATGGAGCCCTAGTCAGGAGTCTTGTCAGATTCTACTCCTTTCTATTCCCCTTTTTCTGGAATGGAACAGAACAAATGAAACATATGATTCATCCATTACCAATTTAGTTTGTTTTGTGATATGTCCATATATGGCGTTTCGGAGTTGCAGAATTCGGACACTTGCTGATCGCCTAAAATTCACATTGGATTGTGAGTTGTTTAAAAATTGAATGGACAAGTCTAGTAAATAAGTTATATATTACTTTCATTCTAAACATATAATTACATGATCAATTCACAATGTTTTGTAAACATTGTCTAAAGCCATCTGACTGCACTGCATGGATATGTATGTCCTGCGGTGCACAATTGTCTATGAATGGTATTGTCTCTTTATGAAATAAAACAAGCCATGGCAATGTTGTGAAGCTGCACATAAGTGTCCCCCCAAAGAAGATGCCAAATAACATGATCGTCAATATTTATGAATATTAAATCAGAAGCTCCACCTTGATGTAGTTTCACTGCTTAAATTAAAAAGAAAGAAATTGTAGCATGAGATCTTCAGCAGCTGTCACTTTGTAACCATAGAGCTTCTGAGAACAGAACCTCTGCAACAACCTCACCAGCTCAACATTCATTTTCATCTTACAGTACTACCCTGGCTTGTAAAATAACTACTACATCTCTGGCTCCATCACCAGTTTTCTCCCTGGTAACTCGGGTACATTAACAATATATTTAATATTAAACTCAGTACATGTTCGTTCGTGAGGGACTCTGACAAGGGTGAGGTCACTATATGAGTCCTTTAGAATGAATGGGGCTGTAACTCGGGAAATGCACAGATGTTCAATAAATGATTATTAGCAAAGCGAAAATATTAGACTTTGAGAATAAGCCCCCCAATGTTGACAAAAACCATTAATTAATTAATAGCTTGCCCTTCAGTTACACCCAGCTTGAGTCTCATAATTTGCTTTTGCTCACTTGTGCCATTACAGAGAAAACCTTAGCCTGTTGCATTTATCCGCATAAGAAATTGTTTCAACCTTCTTTGGGCCTCATCAGTGAGCATGGGGTTCTTGTCACAATCAATCTTTGAACTTAGGGACTTGCTATATCTCTCATGGAGAGGGAGACTTCTTTCATTATTGGATCTGAACAGCCCTTGTGGATGGCATCAGTCTGAAATGCGGCAGGCTAAGATGTACTTAACAGGGATGCACTGAAGGGCAAGCTATTTGAGCCTTCCATTCAGTGTTAAGCCATTTTTGAACAGTGTAACAGTGAATGAGAGTTACTGGGCCCCAGTATGGTCCCTAATGGAGGTATAGGTTTTTACACTTTTTCTAAGCCATACCAAGTCACACCATTAACGTGTTCTCAGCCAATCCTTGATGCTTAAGCTTATACTTTCTCATTCGGCAGAGCAGCACAAAGGGGATGTGTTGCCAGGGACTCTAGTTTAGCATTACCATCCAAAAATAGTTTAACACCGAATGGAAGCATGGTGCCAGGAGACTCTAGGCACACAAACCACTTAATCTTATTAAAGTTTCCTGCTATTAAAAAAACACTCTGGGTATTGACATGGCGTGGTTTTGGTGCCCAGAGGCCACTGACGTCTTCTTAACTTTAAGTGTTTACTCATTTTCGAATAGGTTAACACTTAAATGAAATCCCCAAGGAACCAGTCTGGCTTCCTCTCCTTTGTACTAAGATACATACCCTTGAACTATGCCATTCACCTGGGGCCCCTGCCTCCCCAAGAGAGCAACACTCCAGCTACACATCCTCAGATACCAGGCTTAAACCATCAGATTGTGAATTCTGAGGCTCAATTTGAGGACTTGGATCACCGTATGGACTGCTTACCCTGCCTTCCAAAGTGACCATGATAACAACAATTATATATCCTCAGACACCTTTGCCAGTTTTTCTGTGATACACAAAACAAGTAGGGACCAAATCACCTTGCTCAACACTTTTATGACTATTTCCCAATCCCAAAGCCTCACAGTATGGGGACATGGAGCAAAGGTTTTAAAAGTCCCTTTTTGGAATTAGTTTTATGTAGTATTTTTATTTCCATTTTAAATCTTTTCTTTCACCTGCTATATTATCTGTTAACCTATCTTTTGAGGGAATACCAGCTGGATGGAAAAACATTGATTAAAAACTCATACTGGCTGTTATTTTTGCAAGCCAGGCATCTGTCAATGACCCTTCAGATTAATTTCCTATTTCCATTATAGTAAATGCCTAGCTATGTCACTCAACCAAATCTGCTTCATTGGAGGTTTGTTTTCTTTTGGATCATGTAAATTTCAGAAGAACAATTTTTTTATTCTAGCTATGATGATTCTGGCATTCCATATCACAAAGGACAAAATATATACATTTTTTTAAAATTTATCTTGAGAAATGCAGACACACTTTCAGAATAGAAAAAGGTATAAGATAAAGAAAACATGCAGAGCAAGGCAATTCCCATTATATTAGTGGAGGATCTACTAAGGTATAAGGATTTTATCTAAAGGAAGCCAATGTAGAGGATGACAAGCAAAATAACTTCAAAAGACTGCATAAGTAGTTTTATGTGCACCACAACTGTTAGACAGTCAGAACCATAGCAGCCATTCCTTGGCGTAGATCTGTCTGACATTTTCCATTATGGAGAAAAACTTTTTTATGCCTGCAAAGAGGTTTTGAATATCTATTTTATTTGAAGATGACTCTGTGGGCTAGGGCAGCGTGCTCTTGAGACGTCTGTGGCAGGTCAGTAGCATCCATACCACTATTCCTAGGAGTAGGCCTCAGAAATAGTACACAATGGACTTGGAGATCTGTTTTGATCTGGACTGCAATTTGGGTTGATCGGGTGATCAGTCGAATTTCTGAATGCAGATCCTAAAAGAAACCGAATCACGAACCAAATAAACCGTGCAATAGCCGAACATGTTCATTTTGATTTATGATTTCTAATTCCGCTACTGGCGCCAAAAAAAAGATGATTGGTGGAAAAAAAGATGATTGATGGTCACTAAATGTTGATTTTTTTCACAGAGCAATACAAAGAAAATAATTTATTTTTTTTTTAATGCTTTTCCTGTTTTTCCCTCTATTGGTTACTTTTTCTCACTTGATCTGTAAACTAAATTGTGTGAAAATGCTCCTATCAGTGTACTGTAAAATATCTGCATAATATTATATTATGCTTATTTTTTGTAGTACACTGATTGGCCCAACAAAAGTTTCTTACAAGTCTAGTCAGCACTGTAGACCTCAAGATGTGTGTGAGCATTTCCCAAATAAACGTTGCTCTCGTGTTAGTTATAGCCCATAACTTGTGGGATCTGGGACCCTTCATGGAGACTTACAAAAGTTGCCAAAATCACAGGGAGACCTGATGGGCTATATCAGTGTTGCAGGCCAATCACTCCTTGAGTAGGCCTAAAATCACAGCCCTAGATCAGATAACCTGGTTGGTACAAAAAAAGTAATTGATCAAGAGCTGAGGTGGTGAGGACTCAAATGGTGGTGGTAATTAGCAAGAGATAGAGGTGCTGCACTACGTCTATCTATATTTCTATATATTTATTTAATTTTTATCTGACCATATTCCTTCCTTGATGGAAAGCTGCAATAAGTTTGACATTTTGTTGGTTTCCAAATCTTATATGAACCACTGTTTATTTTAATTTACAATACTTCATAATTTTTCACAAACATTAGTTATGGTTTTAGCAACTCCTTACTTATAAATACCAATACATTATTATTATTTTATTATTTATATAGTGCCAGCAAACTTCTGTAGCGCAGTACAATGGGTGGACTAACAGACACGTAATTGTTACCAGACAACTGGATGCACAGGAACAGAGGGGTTGAGGGCCCAGCTCAATGAGCTTACATGCTGGAAGGAGTGGGGTATAATGACACAAAGGGTATAAGCTGGGGGTGATAAAATAGGTTGTTAGAAAAGTATTAACTGGGAACTTAGTAGGTTATTTTTGACAGTTGCAGGAGAGGAGTTATGGGGGGGGGATGAGTATGAAAATCCAGTAACAGTTTTAATTATATGCTTTCCTGAAGAAGTGTGTTTTCAAAGATTGTTTAAAAAAGTGGAGACTGGGTTAAAGTCTAAGGGAAGGGAGTTCCACAGAAAAGGTGCAGTCTTGGAGGGTAGCATCAGATGTGGGAGTACAGACATCGGATAGACGTAGGTCTTCGGCAGAGTGCAGGGGCCTCAACGGGAGATACTTGTGTATTAGGGAGGATAGATAGGTTGGAGCAGCATTATGTAGGGACTTGTAAGCAAGCACCAGAATCTTAAATTGAGCCCTATATCTAACTGGAAGCCAATGTAGGGACTGACAGATGTGGGAGGCGTGGGATGTGGAGGCGGACAGGAAAATGAGCCTTGCCGTCGTGTTCATAATATATTGCAGTGGTGCAATCTGGGAACACGTAAGACCACTGAGAAGGGGATTGCAGTAGTCAAGATGAGAAAGAACAAAGGCATGGACCAGGACCATAGCCGCATCTGGTGTTAAGTAGGGGCGGATGTGAGCAATGTTTTTGAGATGGAAGCGGCAGGATTTGGCGATCGACTGGACATGAGGGGTGAAGGAGAGGTCGGAGTCAAAGAGAACAACTAGGCAGCGAGCCTACGAGGTAGAGGTGATGGTGACACCGTTGACTTGCAGGGAGACAGACACGGGAGCAACACTTGAGGGAGGAAAGACCTGAAGTTCTGTTTTGGACAGGTTGAGTTTAAGGAAGTGAGCAGCCATCCAATTGGAAATCGCGGAGAGGCAGTCAGAGACACGAGTCAAGATGGGCGTCAGAGTCAGAGTGTAGGAGCGCAGCATAAATTTATAGTGAAAATAAAATATTATTGAATTCTTTCAAGTTTTCCCCATTCATATTTTTGTTTTGTGTGGTCAGGTGAGAACCACCTTTACAGGCACATGAAGAAGGAAAGAGCATTAATAGTGTCAAAAGATTTGTTGTCTTGTCAGCACTTAAACCTCTTAAATATTTCAGTGTTATTTTCTTATTGCCTAAACCTATTGAGAAAAGAATAAGTTGGCAGAAATAGTTGTATTACTCCGTTAAACATGATGGAACAATTGGATTGTTTTGTCTAATGGAGTCGAATGGTTTGTTTTTTTTCTACGTTCAGTACACATGGAGTCACTTATGTATAACTCACCAATGTTTCTTATGCACCTTTTGACCCATTTTGGTATAAAGCTCTATGTATGTTATATTTTGTTTTTTATTAGTATTTTATTTATTTATTTTTATTTATTACACATTGGTCAACTCAGTTTCATGCATGGTATTTTGATAACAGCACGTTTTTCAAAGCACATTTAATATTATTTTCTGTCACAGCTACACTACCCAACTTTCAAGCATAAATCAGGAATATGAACACAGAAAAGACGTATTACTGAACCGTAGAATGGCTGGGTTTAATGTAAAAGAGAGAGCTAGCGTAAATGTAAAACTATCCAAGATCAGGAACACAGAAATACGGTATAACTAGCCAGGTCTGGGTTACAGAGGTCAGGGGAGTCAGTAAACAGGCCAAAATCAAACGCACTGTATAAGAAACCAAGAAGAAGCCATAACAGGGCAATGACTAACTTTATTTAATATCTGAGGTGAACACTGATTGGTCCACGCCACCCATACGACCCCATAAAATGTGGGAACGGGGTTGCAGTGATGATGTGGCACTATCATAACAGGAAATTACACTAGGCGGCATATTAGTATAAATAGCGCGGTGCTTCAAATGTGCAGCGTCCCTCACACTATCACATCCCAACTGGCGCGTTTAGGAAGTCTGAATGCAAGCGCCTATCAGGTGGCACATCCAGGTCAATGCAGAAAGCGCGTGCAGGAAGGCCAGAGCAGCGTGTTGATCGAGTAAGTACCATGACCCTTTCAAAAAGTGTCGCTGGCTGAACACTGCACCACTATCTTCCTTTTTTATTCTGAAATAAATTTGAGACCATTTATCTAGATATATGCTGACAATGAAGCAATTCTATAATTGAATATAGGAACTGTTTATGCCATTTACGTAGAGTGTTACGGGAAACATTGCTCAAACAAATACAAGCCATTATCATATAACAATTAAAGCTAATATAACATAACAGTGACTCTATTATTTGGCCATTGGAAATAAATACTTTACTTGGGAACTGGCAATATCCGACAGCAGAAGGAAATAACCTTGTCAGCAATGCCAGCTTTAGTTTCTCCGCTAGCATTATGACAAATACACTGAAGTTGTAAGAAGTACGTAGTATTTATAAACTGTACGCGATAAGAGGCATACATGAGCAATGTGTGAAGGCAATAATCCAGCTGTACCTTTCTAGTAGGAAATCCTTTTCCTCGCAGATAGAAACACACATGGAGTTTTATGGCATGACAATGAAATCAACTGTTCTAAAATACCAAGACATTCAGGTACAAGAGATCGCACAGGAAAAATATAAAGATGTTGGCGCTAATGGTAATTACGTTTTTTTTAAGGTGATCACTGACAGCATATAAGACTAAAATGGTTTAAGGACTGCTACGTGATAATAAAACTGGCAATTTTCCTTCTCTGGGTAGTCCCAAAAACCTTTTCAAGGACAGTTTGGAAAAAAATAAGAAAAATAAAATAAAAATGTAAAAGAACGTTCAAGTCAAAGAGAATTAATGGGGCACTCCAGGCATCATACCATGAGAGATCTGGAACCCTGCATTGTAAATAGTAAAACCATTTTTGAATGGTTGGGTTCCTCTCCCCATCTCCACTACTCCGGAAAGTCAGATGTTCCTAGGCATGAATGTCTATTATCTCTCCTGAAGTAGGCATAGTAGTGAACGGTTTAACTCATTTGCTGGAGTGCAAATGTATAGCTTCTCCTAAAGTATTTTTTTTCCTTTTAAATCTGATTTCTTCCATAAGTTGTAAATCTTTGGCAGCAGAAAAATAATTCCCAGGAATTTGACCTTTACATTTGATTGACAAGGAAGATCTCTCCAAATGGTGGTTCTCCTGCTCTTTTTCACAATAGCTACAAGACGTGCAGTAGTTGTTTTGCTCTTCCTATCACTTGCTATAAGAAGTGAGTTACAGTTATCATTCTGTTCTGAAAAATATGTGATTGGATGAAGCCATCAGGTTGGCATATTGGGGATGGTATACCTTGTTTGTCCGATCACGTCAGTATCTGGTTTGATGGTTATTTTAGTGTAAAACCATGAAGCACCAATCAAGACAGTACCAGAGGTGTATTTGTTAAAATATTTAAATAGCAAATGAATACATAATTTATCGCTATGACAAATTATATCTTCATTTCTTATGGGACTCATGGCCCTTACAATACATCTGTTACGATAATATGATAAATATGCATATTCAGTTAATTCACCAGCCACCCACACATGCTGTGCTAAAAGGTTGCATCAGGTCACCTATACGTGCAGTACCAGCAGGTTTAATGAACACTTTATTTCATAATTGATGTTTTAAGTCAGATTACTTAAAATATGTACATATTACAATGCACAAAACAAAAGGAACATGAATAGAATATTCATAAGCATTTATTTCAGTCAAAAAATCTTATAGATTTATCCGGCTCCTGCAGACAACCCCCTCCCCCCCAATACAGTAAAACTGCACATTTTAGAGTGGCCTTTCATTGTGGCCAGCCTAAGGCACACCTGTGCAATAATCACGCTGTCTAATCAGCATCTTGATATGTCACACCTGTGAGGTGGATGGATTATCTCGGCAAAGGAGAAGTGCTCACTAACACAGATTTAGACAGATTTGTGAACAATATTTGAAAGGAATAGGCCTTTTGTGTACATAGAAAAAGTCTTAGAAAAATGGAGGCAAAAACAAAAGTGTTGCATTTATAATTTTGTCCAGTGTATATGAATGGTAAAGTGACGCTAGATCAGCTAGGACTTTGATATATGTTCGATTAACAAATGGCTAACAACTGTCCCACTTTCAGTCATGATTTCAAGGTCCTGTCCCACCTTTGTGATTTAGTTCCATAGTGTCCCTCATCTGTTTTTGGGACTCTTGTAGAGAATGTAAAAATCACACTGATTGTTTCAGAACCTGACCTAATGTGTTCAAGCTGCCTACACATAGTAAAAAAAATAATATAGGTTTAAAAAAGACTCAGGTCCATCGAGTTCAAACTTTTAAACACATTTTGTGTGGTTGATCCAAAAGAAGGTAGAAAACACAATTTTAAACAATTTATGCCACAAAAAAAAAAAAAGGAAAAAAATCCTTCTTAATTCCAAAAAGCAGATATCTCCTTGGATTAAAAAACTGTTATCGCGTATTTTAACTATTCTATCCTGTAATATTCTGTTTTTCAAAAACAACATCCAGAACAGTTTATAAATATGTCTTTGGAATCTGTTAAAACTACCTCATTAATTAGAGAATTCCACACGTGACAATTTGATTAATAGTGAATGCACATGTCTAAGAGATATGTATGGCTATTAGAAAGATGTCATTTTGAAATGAAGTACAATACGACCATGCAGAGAACAAACTAGGAATTTCATATGGAAAGAGGTTGAATTAACGGGTTGTACATTGATAAAGTTTATTGAATTGTTATCTGATGTGGTGGTCAGGCATCTGAAGATATAATAGGATATACAATGAAATAGAACAAAAAAGGCGCTTCCTCCTTTTTTGTTAGCTCACCAAATGCGTATCATGCCTATTTAAAAAGTGTAGATTTTTTTGTTGTTGGTCTTTTCCTGTTTTATAAAATGTTTTGTCTTCAATGCACTGTGTAAGCTTGTGTTTCCTTTCACTTCTTATCTTGATTTGAGTTCACACAATCCACTGTTTTAATCTTCCCTCACTAAGGGTGTTTACAAAATTTTATAATAGAGTAAAATGTTTAGTCTGTGAATTAAAGGATAGCATTAAATCAAACATGACGGAGGCAAAACAAAACTCATCTTTATTGTCCCACACCCAAGAATACAAAAAAACCTCTCTATACTATTTTTAACTTTTAATTCTGTGAGTGGTTTATTTATATTCAGTGCGCGCTCTCTTTCTGTATTAGGAATAAAAAAAAACCATACATTCCCAATAATGCACAGACACCAGTAAGTTGGGTAAAATTCTATCCACAGCTTTTAATATAATATGATATCAATTTTAATACAAAAAGTCATTTTTAAACAAAACTATGACACAGTATATAACTAATCCCCTCACAACATTACAATGACAATGACCCCAATATTAACAACTTAACACCCTAACAATATAACAACATAAATAACAACATGAAACATAATAAAGTGCAAACAATTTCCCCGAATCATCCAATGTAGGGGTTTATCAAGATACCCCACACCCCCAGGTTCTGAGCCACAGGCCAGCTCGAAACCTACCATATGAACTTGCCCGAATGATCCAATGTAGGGGTATACCAAGATACCACTACACCCTCAGGTTCTGAGCCACAAGCCAGCTCGAAACTTACCATACCAACTTATAAATCAACTTTTAAAAACACATAATTAATTTAATTTAATCCCTAATAACAACCCATTCCACCCCCCAATTTACCTATCCAGTCTCCCGCCGCTGTGATAACTCCAAACCTAACACAAAATCAGGGAGGGTGGCAGGGACAACAAGGTCTGTGAGAAAGCATTAAAATGGGAACATTTTAAGATAGCTGCCCTATACGTATCAGCCTGCACATCCGAGATAACTAGCTAATCCAAACACACTAACTCTGAATGCCTGCCTCCTAGCTCTGTCAAGGCCCTATTCTACTAAGCTGTGCTACTCCATGGGCTACAAAAAGTCTACAAAGGGCTAATACAATAACGGCACTATTGATATGTATTTTTAGTCTATTGGAATAAATGCAAAGTGTAGTTGCCTTGCCTTTGAAGGATAAATGTCACCTTAAAACTATTTGGTTGAAGTAAAAATCCTTTCATGTATTGAAAGGAAATATATATTTTGAAATTAAATATATGTAAATAAATTAGAAAAGCTCATCCCATCCTTTTAGTGTATGACATAATCCTTCAGCGCATGCATCTTGGCTTAGACAGTACTTGAAAACCAACAGTCAGTCTCTACGGTTTTCCCTGTTTTTGTGTAGGATGTGAAGCAGGGAAGATCATTGAGACTAACTGTCGGTGTACCTGGGAGGGTGGCTGAGTGGGATGTGATTCAGTCCCCAGGCTGGCAGGCACATTGCCAGGAGTGAGGAGGGACAGTGATATATGCCACATATATAATTTCATTCTTGGTGCACAATGCACTGGGCCTTTTTGTGCTGACTTGAGTAGTGGTTCCTGGGCTGGCTCACTAAGTCACTGACTGGAGAATAACTAGTATCCCTATATTAAACTGCTGCAACCTGCAGAGAGAGAGCCATCAGTGGATCTTCCTCCAGGGAGTTGGGGGACACAGAACTCTACAGATGGGGCCAGGGGCTGTGCCTAAAAGAGAACTGTAGAGAAGCTCAAAACAGGGCCAAATTACAGTGCCAAAACTATTAAAGGGCCAATGCAGCCTCTCAATGCCCATTGAGTGACCCACACTCTGACCTGGACTTGTCCTGAGGAACACTAAACAACTGCTTTGTGAGTCAAGGCCTGGGGTATTTTATGCTGCGTCCCAAACAACATAATGCAGGGATGTGGGTCACAATTTAAGGATGACAGCTAAATGTTGTGTGGCCAATGGCTTGCTGCTATCTCTCTCTTTTTCTGCCAATTCAGTAAAGTGACCACTGACTCACTATAGTGACTCCGCTTCTGTCATGTGTCATCAGACCACACGTGAACAAAAAGGTAACTTGTGACTGCACCTGCGTGTTTCTTTTTATGTGACTATGCCTGCATGTGTCTATATCCATGGTCATAGGTGTTGCTTGGGAAGGCTTTAGGGGCTGAAGACCTGGGTGTTATATGTTTTTTAAGCTCTTGATCTCTACAGGTAGTGGAGTGGGCAAGAAGAATTTGTGGTTTTTTTTACAAAGCATTCGCCTGATATAAACAGAAAGATAATTGATTGACCTGCAAGGCAACAAGGAAAATATGGTATAGTTCTCCACAAAGCTATTCTGGGAGAAGAGGTGCTGCCCCCCGAGGTGACTGTCATAAGGGTGCTGTGAAAAAGTACTCTGCAGAACGTGATACTATTAGGTAGTATGGGGGGGGGTTGAATTGAATACATGGCTGTGCAGCATGTGCTGGTTTCCAATGCTTTTATTGCTTTTTATTTATTGTTTTCTAGGCATTTAGGGATCACATGCTAGGCATTGTGGGTGTACACTTCATTTTACCACATGGATATAGTTTATAGCATTTATCCTGTATGCATAGAACTATACATGAGAAGCGTCAGTTAAAAATGTAAGGGAACTGATACATTTATTAGCATCTTTAATTGTATTGACTTCAAAATGGCATATTTGCATGATATTTCACTTATGCTTGACATTTGCCAAAGCATGTTAGGTACTTTAATGGTGTATAGTTATGTTTTATGTATGCGTCAATTGGTAGTGTATTTTAAAGGGACACTAAATGAACCCAGACCACGTAGGCTCATTGTAGTGGTCTAGGTACAGTGTCCCTGTCCCACTTAGTCCTGCAATGTAAGTCATTGCCAGTTTTGAGAAACTGCAATGATTACATTGCAGGACTCAGGCTGCCTCTAGTGGCTGTCACTCAAACAGCCACTAAAGGCACTTCCTGGTGGTTAAGCGACTTTGACGCCGGACGGCCTTACGCTCTGCATGTGGACATCCAGCGTCCGTAAAATCCCCATAGGAAAGCATTGAAGCAACAGTTTGCATAAAGTCTTGCTTGCTCTGCTCTAAGAACTTACCTCTTCCAAATTATTTTCCCTAAGACATGAATAGTCATCATTATATATTATTCCTGTTTATTGCTGGTCCTTCACGTGTTGCTTGTAATGCAAAGTTGAAACTTCCGCCTACATTAAACGAATGAGCTGCATTTTCCTCGCCATGGTGGCATTACATTAAGATGTCACCAACACCTGTACTCAAGCTCTTATTTCTTTTCCTGGTTCCTGAACAAGTAGGTGCTAAATATGATGGCTTTGAGAAAAAAAAATGGTGCAATGGTGACACGGCCAGATTTTCCTTGACAAGCAGCCAAGATGACGTTTATTTAGAGTCTGGCTGTATGTGCATGGCTTGTTCAGCTGAGTGGAGGTTCTGTTCTTGTCTTGTCTGACACCTACAAAACACTTGGCAACGGCTGCAGTAATGTAAACAGAGCTTCAGACCCGGCAGAAAACTGCACATATTCTCCCTTTGCGCAATGATAATAGATGCGTTCTCTTCAAATATTGAAAATCATTCTGTTGTTTTAACCCATCTAGTATCAGTAGAGTCGGCTACACACTGGAAAGGGTTAATTATGCATTCTCACATTTTGCCAGAATGATGCATTAAAAATGTGCCTAAATTAAATATCTGAACCAGATACAGTTTTAAAGAAGCAGTATTCTACCTTACATTGTTTACACATTTACTGTATTGTATCATTAACCTTTTTCAGTCACGCAGTATTAATGATCAATTGTACGATGATCAGTCCAATTATACAAGTACCTGCCAAGCAAACACTGCACTCTTGATGTAGCAGAAGCCGGTATGGAAGTAAACAATCATTTAGTTTCCCCCTGTAAACCTTGGGAAGGGGGATCATGACTGCTGCCCATGTATGGGGGGCCTGGACTAAATTGGATAAAATGTTGCAAAGATATGGGGTTTGGGAAGAGGAGTGGGGAAGAAACTTACACACCCACCCTCCCCTTGGTTATGGATGTGTTGGCTGTGTTTTGTTTGGTGTCTTGCTGTTGTTTCTTGTTTTGTCACAGCTTGGCGGGATCCCTGGACAGCGCAACTGGGAGTAAAGGAGAAAGACACAGAGTCGAGTTGGGGAGACGACAGACCTCACAAGGGCTGATGGCAAGTGCCGGCTGTTGAGGTGGAGAACTGCCTGTTGGGTTAACCACCCAACAGCTGACAGGTCATGGTTATTGGATTTGAATTAAGTTAATAAAGCTGTGGCCGTTGCCCTTATCCACAAGAAAAGTGTGTGGTTTCTTATTGGGAGGGCAACAGGAAGGTAAAAGGAGGATGGGTCAGCAGTCATGTTATAGATAAGTAGTCCAGGGGTTTATTTTAAATGGCTAAGCATACACATAAAGTAAATAGGACCATGTAGAATGAATAATAAAAAAATTTTTTAGTGGTGTGGGGCATTGAATAGGGTTTTACTTTTATGAATGCTGCGAAGATTAAAAGAACACTCCAAGGATCAAATTCACTACTGTGTGCTCTAGTGGTTCTAGAACCATGAGTGCACTGAGGCTCCCCACTGGCATGTAGAGAGTCTGCAGTGTAATGTATCTCATTGACTAAGAGTGTCAGCTAATCTCTCTTAGCCAATGAGCTAAGCCCTGTACCACCAGAGCTTCCATCTCTCTGTTGGAAGTAGTGGAGGCAGGAAGCTTCACACACGGTAAGCAGTCAAGCCATTCCAAAAATGTTTTCACTAACTAAAATAGGTAGGTGACAGGGTAACCTTGGCACATAACCATTACTTTGTTTATGTAATCTGTGGTTGATAGGCAGGTAAGTAGAGTGATAGATGATTAAACAATACAGAGTCATTTTCGGGGTTGTGCTGAAACATTTCCATTTTTCCAGTCCAAGGTCACATAGCTGGGATATCGTAGGAGTGGGGTAGAATAGAGATCTGGCTGTGATCTGTCTGAAAGAGTCAACAAGTTAATTACACCTGATGACAGCCGTAATTTCGCACAGAATTGACATTAGGCAGCCCGGAACTGTCACATGTGCTGGCAAGAAATATTATCTTTTAGGGCAGTGGTTCCCAACCCAGGCCTCAAATGGTCGAGGATTTGTCAATATTCCCACTGGAATAGAATTAGGAAATCTCCATTTAATGGAATGTTAATGTGCCTTGAGGACTGGAGTAAAACTGACTAACATTACCACTTCAAGATACCATCAATACCACACAATTAAGAGGATCATACAAATAAAAAAAATACATTATACTATACGATGTCTGTAGTGACTTTACAACAATTAATGCAACACTGTTTTGGATTAATGGACTTGGCTAAAATGAACCCTTAACCTAATCAGCACCTGCAAGTGTGACCTAACCTAATAGTTACTTGCACAGTCTCCCAGCTCAATTACACAGCCAAATTCTTTCCTGGCTGCCTCTCGCTACTAATATGCCCCATTTCCAACTCAACTGACAAAACATTAGTGCTAGCTTGGAATACGAAAAGCATGAATGCAAATATTTCCCCACAAAAAGGCAGTTTTCTATGTTTCAAGGTTCATGTAGAATTCTCTGTGTGCAAATTATTCACACAGTTCAAACATTGTATGAGACTATGGGATTTGGATGTCCCATGGCACGAGGAAGGACTGAGTTATGCATTTTCTTTTTGTTTTAGTAAAGTTTTCATCCATCCAGTAGCAAAACTAATGAAAAATGGCCTTGATGCAAACAATTTTTTAAACCCTCCAATAGAGGAAGGGTGCCCAAAAAAGTAGACCTTTAACTACCTTACAACTCTCGTAATACTTTGCCAGTTGTGGATCTACCATTTCCCAATCCTTGCAGGGTTGTATTTGTGTGTAGCATTGAGTGTGAACGTAGGTGTGTTTTTTGTAGGTGTGTGTAAATGTTTGTGTATTTATGCATAATGTTTATGTTTGAATGTTGGGGCATATTTGTGTGAGGTATTGGTGCTTGAATGCAGGGCTGTGTTTGTAGTGTTTGTGTTTGCATGTAGGTGTGTACTACAATGCCCCAAAGTGTATCATCAGACCCATCTTCAATTTGCCATTGAAAAAAACAAACTGCAATGGGTAATTTATAAATTCAATTCTGTATTTTCACAAAAACTTGACAAGCGTATGCGAAGAGGGTCATTCTGTACTAAGGAGATATAACTGTGCACAATTTTGTGATTTTTATTACAGTAGCACAAATCAAGTTTACAAAATAAACTACCAGATTGCAATGTGCATGTAAAAAAAATAAAAATATAACAACATACATTTTGAAAGAAATTGGTGCCTAAATGGCTGTATTATAGGGCTCAAAATATGCTAGATGACATACACCGTAGTGTTACAAATGGCATGCATTTATGAGGTGATTTGAACTGTAAAACTCCTACAAAATGCCAAATAACCTCAATATATACCTTAATAAAAAAAAGATTTGCAAAAAAATAAATAAATAATAAACATGTTCAGTTAACAGTAGATTTGTGTAGAAATAGTTAATTTTTAAAAAATGGTAAATGTACAGAATATCGGTATTGGTAAATTATTGGCTATTGGCCTGAAAGTTCACAGATTATCGGTATCGGCTCTAAAAAATCAATATCAGTCAATCCCTAGTCTGAAGTGCTCCAGGGTCCCTGATAGCTATGAGGAAGCAGACTTCGCGGAGGTACTCGGTCGGAGTACTGGAGCTCCGTCAAAGGGGTATATCTACAAACAGCTTGCTAAAGCAGCAGATTTCTTGTCTGAAGACGTTGCAAGCCGTCTCCTTCTTCCCCACCTCGCACTCTCTGTTGCTGTCCAATTACAGACTTCCCAATGCAGCTCAATTAAAAGTCTTTGCAAGGCAGTTTCTCTGTGCAATTGCTGCCTCTTGAGTTTAGCTCCACAGGGCTAGCCAAGCCAGGAAGTAAAAAAAACAGTTGTCTGATTGACAGCCGTGGGGGAGTAACAAGGTTAATTTATACATGTGCCAAGTTCTATTGAAATGTGTATTTTTTGTAAAATGAAAAAAAGACACTATTCAATTACGGACCAATCTCATTTTATTATATATGTGTAAATCTGTGTCTGTGCATATGTATAAATGTACTTTTACATATGACTACAATGTATATCCTTTTGACTCTATTCATATGTGACTTACTAAAGAACTCCTGGAATTGTGACACCTTTTACAGGTTGCAGAGCTCCAGTTATAATCATAAGTAGGAAATGGAAACAATAATGAATCATACCTTGTCGGTCTGTGAACACCTCTCTTAAATTAAACATCTAATTTTCCAATAAATCTCGCTGTTTTAGAGGACTGCCCATGACTTCTCACTCCCTAAGAATGTAAACATAACTCGTTTGACACACTACCTTGGCTATACTGGGTCCCTATCCTGGCCAAATTTTACTTGAGTGGGGAATTGTACAATCTGTCGACAGTTTCACAACTGCTCAGTTTGTGGTAAAGAAAACCGCAAAGAAATATATATTTACTTATACAATTAAAATCTTGGCACAGGATACAGGCATTAAGCTATGGTTATACAGAAAACCAAATGGATAGCATAATGTATATACCATGTGTCAGATGTCTATTCTTTGTAAGCATAGGTGTGTGCAGCCTATTTCATCAGGGTGCACACCAGCAAAATTCCCCTCCCCACCCCATGTTATTTTTGTATTGTTATGTAATGTGAATATTTATTAAAGTGTTGAGTGAATATGTGGTGTGTGTGTAGGGTGGCTGTAAGTGTTGTAGCTGTGTGTGAAGTGTGTGCTGTGGCTTTCTGCGTGTGAGGTATAAGGCTGGCTGTGTCTCATGTGAGTATAGCTGTGAGTGATATGTGTGGCTGCGTTTGGGTATCTGTAAGTGGTGTATGTAGCTGTGTGAGGAGCTGTGAGTGATATGTTTAGGCCACTGTGAGTGATGTCCATGACAAAGTATGATGTGTGGGTAGCTGTGAGTAATGTGTGGGTAGCTGTGAGTGATGTGTGTGGCTTTGTGTGAGTAGCTGTCAGGCCTGACCTGGGAGATAAAATAGAACTAGGTGTTTTATGGTACGATAGCCCACTTCATCTCACTAATCCACACAAGTATACACATGTGGAAACTGCAATCAGTCATGGAAGTGGTCACTTAGAGAGGCACACACTCACAGGTGCACACATGCAAACAAACACAGATACATAATACACACTCACAGTCACACACATAGAGACACATTCACACAGATAAATATGGGTACATACATACGGACACAAACAAATACATATATACAGACACAAACTCACATATACACAAATACAGACACAAATAGTTGCACATTTATAGATATCTAGATAAGTATACACATACAAATATTTTACATATATTCATATGTATCTCACAGATACACATATGCGCACCTACATGCACACTCACAGAAACATACAAAAGTACACACGCACATACACACAGTCACAGTTACAAACAGTCACACAAACATACTCACACACAGTGCTGTATCTTTAACGAGGCTAACAAGGCATTTGCCTTGGGTGGCACTTTAAGGAGGTGGAAAAAAACGCTGCCCCCCAAGTGCCCTGGCAAATACCTTGTTAGCCTCTTTCATGGGGGACCCAAGAGCTGGCCAACTGGCCAGCTCAGGAACCCCTTGAGGACTTCAGCTGCTAATATTATGGGCGCGTGGTGACTGTCCTCTGAGCTCTTCCTGCTCAGATCCCTAGCGCGCACCGCAGTGATGCCAGGAGCCAGAATGTGACGTTACTCCGGCTCCCAGCATCACTAAGCGGCACGAGGAAGCTGAGCAGGAAGATCAGAGCTCCTGCGCCTCTTGAATTTGCTGACTGACCGCAATCCTGTGCCTGCCCAGCAGCAGCCAACCCCACTGGACCCCAGGGAAGAATTCACTCTTACAAATCCACTTAATTGTAAGTGTGTGAGAGTGTGAGTGTGTCAGTATCAATGTGTCAGTGAGTGAGTGTGTGAGTGAATGTGTGTGAGTCTGTCAGTATGTGTCTGTAATTGAGTGAATATGTGTGTGTCAGTCAGTATGTGTCTGCAAGTGAGTAAATGTCTGTGTGCCTGCCAGTGTGTGTCTGTGAGTGAACATGTGTGTGTGTCTGTCAGTGTGTGTCTGTGAATGAATGTCACAATACACATGAGAAGAAATACATTTGAGAAGTAGTGACATTTCCACTTAGTACAAAATGGGAAGAGAGATTTAAGTTAGCTGCCCTTTAGCCCAATATAGTGTGGGGGGAAGGAGGGGAGGAGGGGGAGAGGGTTAAAGACAGTAGTGTGGGGCTTGTCGTGCTAGGGGCAGTTGAAGGGATAAAGGCAGTAGTTGGGGGATAGAGAATGAAGTAGGGATTAAAGGCTGTAGTGGGGGATAGGGGTAGTAGTGGGGGATTGGGACAATAGTCAGGAATTTGGGGTGTAGTGGGAGATAGGGGCTGTAGTGAGGTATAAAGGCTGTCTTGGATGGTTAAGAGGTAGTAGGGGTTAGAGACAGTATTGAGTGGTTTGGGGCAATTGTAGGAATCAGGAGCTGTAGTTGAGGTTAGGGGATGTAGTGGGGGGTTAGGGGATGTAGTGGGGAGCTAGGGACAGTTGTGTGGGGTCAAGTGAAGTAGTGAGGATGTAGTAGTGGGTTAGGGGCTGTAGTTAGTAGTTAGTGGCAGTAGTTGGGGGTTAGGGGCAGTAGTTGGGGGTTAGAGGATGAAATGGTGAGCTAGGTGGTGTAGTGCAGGATTAAAGGCTGAAGTGGTGGAGTTAGATGGTGTAGTGGGCAGTTAGAGGCTGAAGTGAGGGGTTAGGTGGTGTAGAGATGGGTTAGAGGCCGTAGTGAAGGATATGTGGTGTAATGGAAGGTTAGAGGCTGAAGTAGGGGTTAGGCCGTGTAGAGGAGGGTTAGAGACTGAAGTGGGGAGTTAGGGGGTGTAGTGGAGGGTTAAGTGGTGTAGTGGAGGGTTAGAGGCTGAAGTGGGAGGTTAAGTGGTGTAGTGGAGGGTTAGAGGCTGACATGGAGGGTTAGGCCATGTCTGGTGTAGAGAAGGGGCTTTGATACAAAAATAAAAAGGCAAATGCAGTATTTTTCTCCCCTTCGTGAGGTTTGCCATGGGCTACGGAAGGGAATAATCCTAATCCCTGGTGGTTTGGTGTTTGTTTGCTCCCTTGTCGGATGCTGACTTGCTCCTTCCGGCATGTGCCCGGAGATGTATTAGAGTGGTGCTATGGTAACCTGCAGCAACACTTATAATAATACAGTAAAACAATGGAGAACTTGGCCTGGAAGTACAGATTAAAATCTTTCCCCTGGATCAGGTTCTGGCTGGGGACCATGGCAGTCATTACTTGGCTTGACTTCTCTGCCAGGGGGATGATGACCAGGGAAAACTGGGCCAGTCAGGGAGACCTTTTCATCTTCCTGGAATATCAGCAGACTGCACTCTTGCTGCATTAGGGCACCCCACTCACAATACGCACGCCTATGTTTATAAGGTTAACTGAATGATACAAAAACTCTTATATTTTAATATTTTATTGTATTCAGATAATTCAGATAATTATTGTAATTCATATAATTACTGCTGCCGAGTAGATTACCTTTGTTAAGTAGTAATACATAACTTTAATTATTCCCTTTGAAATGTAGTTCACAAGCATCTGCTAAGTTAAAAAAAAAAAACAACAAAAAAATGTATCTGTCATCTGTTTAGATCTGCGGCACAGCTGTCCTGCCATCTACCACAGACACCCCAGAGCCTCAAACAAGAAATGCTGTCAACACGCAGTTTAGCATTATTAATAGTTTCTTTTCTGCATGACAATACACAGAAGTAACATGAGTTTTATATAACTTCAATATGTGTTTAAAAAAATTATATGAACTTTGTATCTGCTGTTTTGAATTTGCCTCTTTCTGTACACTGTAAAAATTGTTATAAAAAAAAATATATATTTTATTTTAGAATTATCCTCACACTAATTAAAGGAACAGTGCGAGTGGTAATGTAGGGTGTATCCTGTGATTTAGCTCCCTAACGTCAGCGGAATTTGGTGGATTAACTGGCTTATTCGGAAAGGCCTGTGTGAACTATTTGGTTTTGCATGTGTATGTGAGGCACTGCAGTTTCTTATATGAGCTCCAGTAACCTTTGTGAAGCAGGGGACAGTCTATAAATCATGCAAACACATCCTAACTGAACTTGGGTACACCCTCACAGACGTTTTTGTTCTAAAATGTGAGTAAAAGCTGGATAAATCCTGCACACAATCACCTATTGCTCAGAACTGTAGTAGAAGGTAAGGCGAGAGGACATACAGTTTAGCAGAGGCCTCAAAAAAATTAATATCAGCACCAGCACGCACGTTGGACACCGATGTTGTCAATGGTGCTATTACACAGCGATGTCTTCAACATATGATAAGGTGAGGGCGGATATATCTGAACAGGATGCCATATTTCAACATGACTTCCCCCCCAGCCATCCACTCACACTCATCTCCCCTCAGCCACACATCCAAATCATTTACCTCCAGTCATGCGTTCACACTCATTACCTCTAGCTATATACCCACAGCCTTAATCACAGCTATTCTTCAACACTCATTAGTCCCAGCCATACAACTGCACCCATTAGCCACCAGGTAAAATAATGGCAAAGCAAAAATCATCTGATATAATACAGACTGAAGAGCTTCATAGTTAAAGGGATACTAGTCACCTAAATAACTTTAGCTTAATAAAGCAGTTTTGATTTATAGATAATGTCCCTGCAGTCGCACTGCTTAATTCTCTGCCATTTAGGAGTTAAATCACTTTGTTTATGAACCCTAATCACACCTCCCTGCATGTGACTTGCACAGCCTTCCTAACTACTTCCTGTAAAGAGTCATCTAATGTTTATATTTCGTTTATTGCAAATTATGTTTAATATAGAATTTCTCATCTCCTGCTCTATAAATAGCTTTTTTTTTTTTTTTTTTTAAATCTAAAAACACCTTAGACACAACTGGGTAATCCCTAAATCCTGGACTGGCAGGAACACTTGAGGACTGGGTTGGGAACCACTGCTGTATATGATTAAAGTTCAATATAGAGAGCATGAGATAAAAACTTTTAAAGTAAGCCACTGTCTAATTTTCCCATGCAGGCTGTGTGATTCACAGCCAGGGGAGGTGTGACCAGGGCTGCATGAATAGAAACAAAAGTGATTTAACTGCTAAATGGCAGATAATAAGAAGTGAGACTGCAGATGCATAATGTATACACCAAAACTGCTTCATTAAGCTAAAGTTGTTTTGGTGACTATAGTGCCCCTTTAATTTAGCAACACAGGTTCACAACTACAGAGTTACAGTTACAACTATGGCTCATCTATCATGTTGACTGAGCCTTTCTGAAGTTTTCTATTTACCTCAAAGAAACCAGCCGTCTGCAAACAGAATCAGACATGACTTTGTTTTAGCACTATTGATATTCATTTTGCTTCAGCCTTTACAAGACTGTGATATATTACACTTCTGCTGAGAAAGTCCAACGTACACTCTGTGAGAATAACCAAAAAGCCTCATAGATTTTGCACATTCTCTGTGTCTGTCTCTTCCATTTTTTATCACATGCTGCAGTATATTCAGTATTCTCTGCTGTCAGATAAATTTAACATATGAACATTAGTCTTGCTTGCTTGTGTTTTGCAAATTAGATAAATATAAAAGGGACAATAGGGTAAGTTATGATTCCGTGTCAGTGACTTTCAGCTGGTATTGCAAAGTGTTTTCAACAAAATCATAATCTAAAAATGTCACAACATTTTTCTGATAGTAATGCCACCGAAGTTAGAAATTGTTATTAACGTAAAACTGGGTTTAAACGAAAACACTAAAGCATTAGGAATACAAACCTGTATTTCTAATGATTTAGTGTTCCTGTCCATATGAAGGCTACCATGACGCTACTTACCTTCTGGCATCAGGTAAGTCTCCTCGCTGCCAGTGTTATTTTTTTCTGTAAATGTCATTTTAGTTTTTGTCATATTTTAGTCATCTGAATTGTTTTAGTTTTAGTCTAGTTTTAGTCGAATGAAATCTAAAAAAAATGTTGTTGACTAAAATCTGACTTAAATTGGTGAAGTCAACATTACTGATGTCCAATCCGATACTACTCAAGAAGCATTGGGAGACATGGATCATACAGAAATTCGCCAAGAATGCTTTTCCATGAGCATTCCCACCTTGAACTACAGTTCAAAGTGAGTGAGGCTGGAAACCATTCCATACTCCCCAAGCTGGTGTTAATAAGGTGTATTTTTAAAATTTCAGATTTCTTTTTTCATGTTTGTGAAAATATTTACCCATTCCGTTACTAAATACATTGTTTTTAAAAAGTGCTGATTTTTTTAAATCTGTACTTTTGTAAAAAGCAGCAACATTTCAGCTGCAACTGTGGTTTTTGCAGTCCCAATGACCCCTGTTGTGTTTGAAACATTGCTGCTTTTTACATTAAGAACACTTGAATAAAAAGACAATGTGCTAAAAAGAATGCGCTAGAACCTTTTTTTTTTTATTGTTTTGGTTGGAGGTGGAACCAGGTTCTTGTGCATCCCGTGGGTAGGTGCTGTTCCCCCTTGTGACATTTTTTTTTATCATTCTTTATTTTTGTTGTGCTGGTGGTACAATATGACAGTGATTGCACTATGACATAGTTTAAAATGAGACAAGAGTATCTTATCATAGCAAGACATATCTCAGAGTCAGCACTATTTTTAGAGGTATATTGAGGAGAGGTAAACAAGCACAGGCTTAACCTCTTAAGGACACATGACATGTGTGACATGTCATGAGTCCCTTTTATTCCAGAAGTTTGGTCCTTAAGGGGTTAAAGGAGTGACATGCTAGCGTCTCAAGGGTATACATGTGTCTCTGTGAGAGTGCTATTCTTGTGGTAGTTACCATGTAGAGATTCCCTAGAGAGGGAAAGGACACAACTACGTGATACATTAAGACAACTTGATGGGCCTACTGGGGATCTGCTATGAACCAGGGTTGGAACCTTTCAGTAAGGGGTGAGTGTGTATCACCTTTAAATTTGCTCCTAACCTAGGGAGCAAGGGGGGGAGGGGAGGAGGTGCTTTCTAGCCAGCCGTCATGTGGTGGGCGGATAGCTTGGGAGAACAGTTGGTAATTGCCAGTTGGGTCTACCCCGTGTCTGCTTCCCCATGGGCCCATATGTACGGGGTGGGTGTTTCAGGACATATTTCAAGATAACATGGTTAATATAGAGCCTGGTGGCAGTTGTGCGAAAAAATGTCTGCCGAGCGCAGTTTTGTTGTGACATGGTGAAGAGACCTACGCCATTGCAGGGTGGCTCTTGTGAGGTCTTGATATTCATACAGTTTGGAGTCTTCAAACGTATAGGGTGTTTTGCCTCTCAGTGCTGCCAGGAGGTGCCCGTTGTCTTGGGAGGTGGTGCAGCGCATGATGACATCACATGGGGCTGTTGTGGGTATTTTGGTTGCTCCAGGCAGTCTGCATGCTCCGTCAATGCTGTATTTTTTGGCCACCTGGAGGAATAGCACAGTTGCCACCAGGCGGCGAAGATAATGAAGCGGTTCATCCGCCGTGATTGCGGTTGGGACTCCTCTTATTTTGATGTGGTTAAGCCTATGGTGATCTTCCATAGCTGAACATTGGGTGGTGTGTGTCTGTTGGGCAGTTTGGAGTGTGTGGAATGAGGCCTCCGTGCGCAGGTCCATCACGTCTTCCTCTGTGGCCTTCATTCTGTCTGTGACTTGCTGGACTTCTGTCCTTATTACTGCTAGGTCAGTTGCCCACAGCTTTTGGATATCAAGTAGGAGGGCCTGAATGTCCTGTTTGGTGGCAAGATTGCCCGTAAGGGCTTCCAGTTGGTTAGTGACTGTCAGGCTTTCACGTGAAGAGAGTGTCCCCCCGCCATCCGGCGGGTCTGGTGGTGATGGCATGCTCATTCTCCTCGGCCGACATCTTGGTAGGGATTGCCTCTGCAGCAGGGTGCCTGTATCCTTGGAGTCAGGCACAGCTCTGGGTGTGGGCTTCTGTGTCTTCCGCACCATGGTCTGTGTGGGAGCTGCTATCAGTAGAAGGGGTTGAGGTGCAAGGTTCGCGGCACTTTCGCAAAGCAGCCTGCCCTGGAAGGAGTCTGAATCAGGAAAGGCTGGTGTCTTGTAGGCCCCGAACTTGCACCTTGGCTTTACAGCTTTCGGTGCCTGAAAGAAAGGCATCAATGGATGCAGGGGCACCTGTAGTAGCAAGGAGGAGATCAGTCTATGCTGGATGGCCCCTGTAGTAGGTGATAATTAGTGGATTAGCCCAGAGTCAGCGGGAGCCGCGGGAAATGGTGTCTGTTTAGCTTCGCTGACAAGCCTCGCCCCTCCCTTTGTGACATTTTGATGTTCTTCTAATATAAATACTAGCAGGTGCATATGCTCATACCATCCTACGGAAGGAAGGCCAGAGTGCCCATGATAATACAATATTTCTCAGAAAATGCCCGTTGGGCACCCAGAGCATTATGCAAATATCTGGCACCCTAGCCATAGTAATACTGCAATGGTAAGTAGGTTCTGGTTTTTTTTTTGTTTGTTTTTTACTTTCCTCTGGTGCACTGCACTCTCCAGTAAGTACTTCAGTAGGTTTTACTTTTAGGATTTTAGTAATTTTCACTTGGAGAAAAGTGACAATTGTGCTTTAAATAAAATAAAAACATATTTTTAAAAGAAACTGGTGAAATAGATGTGTGAAAGTGTACAAAAATACCAGGAAGTGTCATCTTCTTAAACTAATTGATTTTAGGTTCCAAGCAACTATTAAACATGCAGGCCAAGCATACCAAATTCTAAAAGCTTTTAGCTTGGAAACAGTTATATGGTTCTTGCAGTATAGGACTACCTGTGAAACTCCTAGTCATATGATTTACTCCAAGAATTTAGGAAAAAATAAATAATTAACTGTATGTTATGGCACTTTCCTTTGGCTTAACTACTTGGTACAAAATACAAGAGATAAAATTGTTGAGATTTCTTTTTTCAACATTTTTACTTTTTAAAATAATTTACTCTTGCTAAATAAATAGTTATATTGTCTACTATAACAATAGTATCATACCTATCAAAATCTGGAAAGGATTTGGAAGCATTTGCAAATCCTTTAGATTAAAAAAAATAGGGAACTTATCTTTTAGGTTAAAAAGAAGAAAACAATAAATAAATAAAAATTAATGTGATCAATATATCTATAATTAAGTAGTAATCAGCTGCTTCACTCATGAGTACATCACATCCCAAACAGTATCACTATGTACACTTAATCACTTAAATAGCCTAACTGGGAACGCATAAAGGGAGACTATAGTCACCAAAACAATTGCCCTAACCACACCTCCCTATATGTGACTAACACAGCCATCCTAAACACTTCCTGTCAAGTGAGATCTAATGTTTATACTTCCTTTATTGCAAAATCTGTTTAATTTGGAATTTCCTATCTCCTGCACTGTTAATAGCGTGCTAGACCGTGCAGGAGCATCCTCTATGTGATTAAAATTCAAGTTGCAGAGCAGGAGATACAAATTTCTAAAGAAAATTAACATCTGATTGAAAATAAAATAATTGCAGCCTGTGTGAGTAACAGCAAGGGCAGGTGTGGCTGGGGCTGCATAAACAGAAAAAAAAGTGATTTAACTCCTAAAGGACAGAGAATTTTGCAGTTAGGTGCATGATCTATACACTAAAACAGCTTCATTAAGCTGTTTTGGTGACTCTGGTGTCCCTGTACAATTTTAATAGCTCCACTTCATGCTATTTATGTTATAAGATTATACCTATCATTATCAGCAAATCACTGAGTCACCAGATCAGAGGCAGGGCAAGAAGAAAGGATAGCAGTAACACTGCTCCCTTGCATTCAGCCGTGCATGTAACTCTTGGCACAAGTGTATTTTATTAACATCTTGGCTGAGGGCATTTGGGGATAGAATGGGAGATGATCCTTCAGTCAGTTTCTGCTGGCAGCCAGACATGTTCCTTATGTACCTGGCTTATCATAGGGGAAATCATTTGCACTGGTGCCTCCCTCTGCATCTGCTACTCATTTCTGCTACTAGATAATTGTAATCTATTGAATTGAAATCATCATTCATTGTATGTAGACATGGTTATTTGCTAAACTCTTCATTTTTTTTTTTACAGATAAAGCTTGAATATCAAGATTGATGCTAAAATAGTTGAGGAGTTGCAGAATTTTTACAAATCATCTTTGCCTCAGTTTTGCCATTCAGATTTAATATGCTAATATTTTAATATACTTATGTATTTCATTTTGTGGTATAGTGAATAACTGACAATATCCGCCTCTTTTTAATTTGAGAATGTTAAGTTCGCTTCAGATGTTAAAAAAGAATAACAGCGGGGAATTGACATTGGGCGGGTGATGACGTGACATGTGAGCACACACACAACCGCGCCCATGAGGTTATGGGTTTGAGGAGGAGAGCGTCCATACCATGTGGAAAAAATAAACGCTGAGAAGTGGATTTAAGCTGAGTTGACAACCTGTGAGACCCTGTGGTCTACTTGCCGAACGATTGCTTGGGAAGAAGGGTTGACCTGCTCCACTATATTGTGGCTACCTGTCTGCCATTCTCCCGTGACCGTACTTTCTGTGCTGTGTGGGGGACACGTCTGGCGGTGAGTGGCGACGGTAGGAGGCAGTGGACTTAGGCTGAGTACACCCAGGGATCACCTGGTTGAAATATTTTAGATCTAGTCATTAATCTTAAGTATTGCTGTTGTATAAAACTGGACATTGGACAGGCAAATATATAGCCTGAATATTCTACTGGCTGCAACAAATAAAAAATTCTATATGATTCTCTAGTAACCTTTTCCAAGAATAATTGTGATGGAAGATAAATATATATTTTTTTTCACTCTTCCTAAACCATTTTCTTGCTGCCTTATTTGTTTGACTATACAATGAAATGCCTCTGCTAATATCTTGTTAAATACTGTGCTATTAAGAAACTATCCAGGGATGATTGTGCAATATGCATCAGATTTATATGAGATTCTCCCGGCTGCTCTAAACTTCTCTAAAATGCAAACGACAGCTAAATAATTTGATTGAGCATTGGCTGGGGGTTAGGTTGTTGGGCAGAGTGGGACAAGTAGCTGGGCAGATTTGGTGACACAGCTGTTGCTGGGGATAAGAGCTGGTTGGGGATTGGTTGCTGCCCGCAAGCAAAAGAGCAGGTAGTCATGTAAGTATAAAAGTGACAGCACGGGCGCAATCCCTCTCAGCGGTCTTTCAAGACAGGAGAAGCACAGACGGACCCCCACCGCCTCACCTGTTCCAGCCGCAACATGTCCTCTAAGGACTTGATGTCCCCTCTGGAGAAAATCCTGCGATCGCCTGTAGCGGAATCCTGGTTAAGAGACTGCTTCATTTCAGTGCCGGGGGCTTCCAACGCTGACAGGGAGCCTCCTGTAGCAGCATCCTCCCCATCGTCTGAAAGAGGTTCCGATCAGCGGCACGACTTGCACAGCGGGACAGAGGCGTGCTCATGCGTGGTACAACTGGGGAAGAGCGCCACATGCTGGAAAAAAGAGAGAATGCAGTCCGGTGCAAAAATCGCCTCCAGAATTTAAAGAAACGGCTCATGGAAAGAAGAGAAGGTGTAAAAGAAGCCTGCCCTCTTCCCCTGTACCTGTTGTAGGTCAGGGTAAAGTAGAGGGCCAGGATGAGAACGTCCTGATGAAAACATGAAGAAAGTCGAATGATGGGAGTGAGTGTCATCTGGATGACATGCCAGTCCTAGAAGAAATGGAGATGCAAGGCAGAGCTGGTACTTCAGTTGATGAGTATGAACGCAACTCTGCTGAATTGGTTAAGATTAGTGAGACATTAGCAGTGGTCCTTGACGTGGTAAAGGTTTTTACAGAAAAAAGGAAGCCCAGCTCAGGCTTGGGGTAATGGGAATAGTAGTTAAAAAATAGGATTTATTAATGAATATGGTAAGAAAGAAGCTCTGCCATGTGCATGTTTTCATGTAATATATATATTTTGAAAGGTGAACATGTTGAATATGGTGATTTGCTGTCGCTTTGCCTTCAGCAAAGGATTTTCACAAAGCAGAGAGTGACAAGGATGAGGAAAAGCGTAGATTGATCCCACGTGATTTTAATAACTGGCTGCAAGATTTTTTGTTTTTCTGAGTTGTACTGGGAGAGAAGAAGCCAAAATCATGTGGCGGACTTTTCCAACATGTGGAAGTTATATAGAGGCTTTTAAGAATTTTGGCGAATTAGCGTGGTTTGAACTTTTCAAACAAAGACTGGCTGTCCACTCTTCCATGAAATGGGGAGTGAAGGATGTTAGTCTTTGGCTGAATCTAATGCTGCCTCAGAGATTGTTGGTTAAAGCAGCGACTAATGTCGGCACTTATAGCACAATAGGAACGATGAAAAGGCCTATGTTGGGCATTTAATGAATGGCATTGTAAATGGCCAAATACGTGTAACTTAAGCATTAGTGCGCATGCTGTGGTGGAAATCATTCCGCCTTTCGCTGCTTTAACATAATTGCCGCAGGATCCAGTCAGGGAAAAGACCAGTTTCAAAAGGCATGGATACCAGTGCAGCTTGAAAGGAGTCTTCCATTTCTCCAGGCGTACCCAAGCAGGGAGGGAGCTAAGTTATTGCTTCAATGTCTTGCAGAAGGTTTAAGATTCCAATGATTTCTGGTTCAGTTGTTCATAATTTAAAATCTGTTTTTCAGGATGCTGCATCTGTCAGCAGGAAATTGCAAAAGGAGTTAAAATTAGTTAGAATAGCGGGTCCTTCTGACCGGCCTCCTCTTGCAAATTTTCGCCTTTCTCCTTTAGGTTTAATTCCTAAAAAAGGGACGGGTCATTCAGGCTAATTTCAGTGGCCTTTGCATATTCTGATGATGCACTCGGAGGGGTATGTGAATTTGGACCGGGTGCCATAATGGCTAAGGTGGACATTGAGTCAGCATTTTAGGCTATTGCCAGTGCATCCCTCTGTGAATTTTATTTTGATAAATGTTTACCAATGGGTTGCTCCATTTCCTGTTTTTATTTCTAAGCTTTTCTTCATTCTTGGAATGGTTTGTTAATATTGAGACCGGTTTATATTCTATTGTACATTATCTGGATGATTTTTGCTAATTGGTCCTAGTTCAGGTTCAGAATGTGTTAAAGTTTTTCTGTAGTTTAGCCGGATGGTTTGGTATTCGGTTAGCAGTGGAGAAGACAGTGTCAGGGACATGTATTCAATTCTTAGGAATAACAAGTGACTCTGTTGAATTTGAATGTAAGCTGCCAGCAAAAAAGATTGATTAGTTAAACAAAAATAAAACCATATTGGATTCTTTTAGCAAGCAAGCAAAAAAAAAAAAAAGCAATGGTAAAGCAGTTTCACTCGTGATTAAGCCTGTTAGCATTTGCAGGTTGTATGATGCCTATAGGAAGAATTTTTTGTAGGCGAATGGCTTTGGCTTGTGTAAAAAGAAATCAATTCAAAGTTTCGTAAGGATTTCTGCAGAAATTAAAGAAGAGTTAAAAGTTTGGGATCAATTATTACAAGAATACAATGGCTGTTCATTATTGCAAACGGAATTTCAGGATAATGAAACTTTAGGATTATTTGTGGATGTCGCAGGGTCAGTTGGTTTTGGCATATTCTGGAACAAAAAAACTGCCTTTGCACAGTGGCCAGATGAATAGGTGGAACAAGGGTTAACCACAAATTTAACCCTGCTGGAACTGTTACCAATTGTATCAGCAATTTAGACTAGGAACTGCAGAGTAGACAAATTTGTTCCACTGTGACAATAAGTCGGTGGTACATCTCATTAAATCAATGCATTCTAAAGGTGGATTTGTTATTAATTTGTTGCGAAAGCTAGTATGGTTATGTTTTAAACATAATATACGGTTAAAGGCTGTGCATATTCCGGGTATTGAGAATAAAATAGCTGATGCTATCTCTCGTTGTCAGCTCAGATCTTTCAGAAGTTTAGTGCCGAACACAGAAGAAGAGTGCGTGGAATTGCAAAAAATGCCTTTGGCAATTAATCTGGACGAGTTATCCAGCAGGTGGAAATATAGAAGCTGCCTTCTCTTTTGTGATTCAATTTATTAATAATGGTATATCTAAACACACCATCTCCAGACGCTTAGCAGGTGTAACATGATTTTGTGGTTTTTAGGTAAGTCAGTAGTAGGGATCACAATGCATTTGTGATTAAACAGTTGTTATAAGGTTATTTTAAAGGGGCTTGAGTTGCTGACGGTAGGCGTCCCATAGCTTATTCAGTGTTAGGAGATTTGCTTGATGCTTGAACTCTGTTATTTACAATTCAAGAGATTAAGGAAGAATTAATTCAAAAGAATAATTACTTGGAAAAGAAGATTTCTATATTGGAGAACACATTAGTCATTCTGGAGGATCGCACATGAAGAAATAATGTAAAAGTAAGAGGCGTCCCAGAATCGATTGCTTCAGATCAAATGGATCAATATTTAAGAGTAGTCTTTTCTAAATTTATACCTGCAGATTCGGCTTAGGGGAATACCCATTCAAAAGATTGCACAGGCTCTACAGGCCTAAGAATATATCACCGGATATATCAAAAGATGTAATCGTACGTTTCTCTAATAACTTTATTAAAAATGTAATTATACAAGCAGGTCAGAAAAATCAAATTCCCAACCCATAATGTAAGGATATCAAGCTATTCACAGATCTTTCTTTGGTAAAGCGTCAAGCAAGGAAGCGATATATGAATCAAACCTCTATCCTTAGAGCAAATAATATCAAATATAGATGGAACGTCCCTACTGCCTTAAAAGTGGTTTTCTAAGATCAACAGCATCTCTTTAAAGATTCCTTGGCAGCGCAAGAGGCAATTCAGTCATAGAAACTATAGAAGATCTAAGAATGACTAAGAAGACTAAGTTGTAATGTAATTCAACACCAATGAGATTTTTTTTTGTTATTGGTTATCCTTCTTACAAATACAGGAGGTTAATTCTTATTTATAGACCTATTAAGGTCATATTGATAACTCGGAGATGAATAATACCATTCTGAATGTAGTAAATATGGGCTATATTCTATAGATAATTGAGGTTACATATACTTTTTTGTTTCCCATTTGGCCTCTCACAATGCTTTATTGACAAATATCAATTTAATGATTATCCTACATTATTTTGCTAACCCCAAACTAAATAATAATTTTGGGGTAAGATGCAATGTTATGTATGTAGGGGTAGAGGGGGAGAAGGGATATATGTAATGTTGGTTTAGGATAAATTGTGTATACGTATATTAATAACTAATATTATTTGGGTATAAAGGGTAAGAGCCATGAAATGCATTAATGATGGGATTATTTATATTACTCCACTCAAGTTACGTTTGTAACTCATGGGGTAAATACTATTAGCTATAAGTAGGTAATTATTATCATGTTCATATAGGTATAAATGAGGAGATATGCTGCCATTTATGTTATATATCTTGGAAGTAATCTTTAAGATTTTATGGTATTTGTTTTGCATTTTAAGGGAGTTAATTATACCCCCCACTTTGCACTTATCAGGTTTAATCCTGATAATTAGGGGTTATAGTCGATCCAATTTAATAGGTTAAATTAGATTAAGATTTAAGAAAGGGACTTTGACACAGTTTATATGGGGTATAGGGTTACAGTATAAATAAGTGAGAATAAGGGAGAGGGGAATGAAAAATGATAGGAAAGAAAGAATAATGAAAGCACAAAGGGATTATTGCTATAGAAAAAGAGTTCACACTATTAATATGTCAATATTCATTTATATAAGTCACTAACTAGTGGATTAGATAATGCCAATTAATTCTCAATCTAAATATTCTATGACTTTTGTAATAATTTCTTTTTACCCCTTTCTTCTCATCCCCCTTTTATCCATATAGGAAAAGCAATTTAATATGAAATTGTAGGAATCTATAGATGATTGCTTAGTATATTGGCCTCAACTAGATCATATCACTCATGTTTTGGCATATTCAAATCCAGGTGTTATAATTAAAATCAAAGCAAACAAATAACAAGCTAGGAAGTGCAAAATGCGTTAGTTATTGTTTATTATTGTACTTTTTTTTCCTTCTCATTTTTGGTGTACCCAGATTTTGGGGCATCTCCTCCTCTTCCCATAACTCTTTTTCCTGCAAATTTGTCAGGGGGTATCAAGTGGAAACATGTATTTTCTTCTTTTTATGTTTCCTTCTCTTCTTATATGCTTTTTTATGTATGTTATTATTATTTTTCATGTAAGATGTGACTTGTGGCCAACTGGAAGTTACATTTACAATGACTACTCTTAAGCTGATCTCTTGGAATGTCCAGGGAATGAATTCCCCCCCAAAAAGGGGTTCAGTGTACACATTTTTAATTGAGAACAATAATGTGGCCTTTATCCAGGAAACTCACTGGTTTGACTCCCCAAACAGACTTTGGAGATTTAAGAAATACCCGAAAGTGTATAGCGCCAATATGGAGAGGAAACGGAACAAAAGAGGGATCGTTATTATTATTTCAAACAAAGTTAAAATTTTTTTTTTTTATAATTTGTTTATTTCATTTTTCTTATATAACCATACAAGACATTACCATCAACCTTAATGATATAGAAAACATAAAAAGTATTGCCATCTACCACCAATTAGATAAAAATTGTAGAATTATATGTATACTCAATACTATTGCACACATAATAGCCTTTGTGATATTAGAGCTTTTTCCCCTTTTCATTATTCTACTAAATTATTTTCTAGATCTAGACCAAACGCCATATTGGAAAAGAAGAATGAAGAAAAATCAATCTACATGTCTAAAATATTTTTATCCGGCATCCCTCTAATATTAAAGTTCCTTTTATCTATCGTATAAGGCAACTTAATTCACGATTAATTATTACTTAAATTAGGTAGATGGCATTCCAAACTTCATTAATATGATATACATAACAAACATAAAAGACAAACATTTATTTTTATGCATTGCAAACTCTTCTTGGGGTATTTCAGTGGCACCTCTATTACTACCTTAATATACTAAACAGATAAAGATGTAGGAAAAAGGGAGAAACTGATCTAATTACTTTAATTTTATCCAAAATTTTATCTGGCCATACTCTCCACTTTTTCTTTCCAAAAATTACTGACGTCTCTAACTTTAATTGACTGATGTCCGAGGGCCTCCATATTTAATTGATATTGGACTTGAGAATATAATTGGGCTTGTGTAAAATTTGCACTACTCTTCCAATTCCTTGCAATGATTATTTTTGTTGCTGCTACAAAATGGACGTATATAAATTTATCCTTGAAAAGGAGTGATTGCAAATTTAAGTGAAATAAACCATTATGATGACCCCTAGGGATTTTTAATTCTGTGATATTCTCCAATGAATCGAAAGCCATATACCACAGGATTTTCACCTTACTGCACTCCCACCATATGTGTCCAAAGGTCCCCTCTTTTTCGTTACATCTCCAACAAATTGGAGACTTGGAGATATACATTTTGGCTAGTCTGGTAGGGACTAAATACCAGCGGTTCATTAATTTAAATAATACTTCAAGAAGGTTCAGACAATGGATTATCTTACTTGTTTGATATAGTACTTGATCCCATTCAGACTTAAGAATCTGTACATTTAACTCTTTACTCCATTTTTGGATATTTACATTTAAATTTGGAGCTTCAATTTGGAGGAGAGCAATCCTTGCCTTTGAGACTATTTGCGGTATGATCTCATTTTTTAATAAAACTATCAGGTTTTCTATGCCCACTGTAGGTCGGTATAGCAAATATTGTTTGATAAAACTTCCAATTCTTAAATAATTACACCACTCCTTCCAGGGTAATGAGAATTCTTGTATCAGATTTTCAAATTATTTAATTTTGTCACCCATTATTATTTGATTTATAGAGTCAATACCTTTCCTTGTCCATTCCCCTAAATTTAGATCCTTCATCCTTAGTTGGATAATACTAAGGTTAAAATTTCCCAATATTTTATTACATAAACCACTATTAATCTTCAACTTTTCCCACTCCATTAATATAGATTTCAAACATGTATTGGAGGAACAGACTTTTTTGGTTCTTTCATCTTGTTTAGTTAACCAAATCAAATGATGTAAATTTTCCATTTCTGTCATCTCCAATTCTAGTTGGTACCAACCAACTTCCTCTGAACTTAATAATTGTGTCTTATATATATGGAACATCATATTTGCTAGATAAGTTATAGTAACATTTGGAAAATTTATCCCTCCTTTCCTAGTCTTCTGCATCAAAAGTTGTTTATTCATCCTCGGCCTTTTTCCTTTCCATATAAAATTATTTATATCTCGTTGTATCATAGATAACCATGGTTGTGGCATTCTCAAGGGGATCATACGGAATAAATAAGACCATTTAGGTAGTAAATACGAATTAACCAAATTAATTCTGCCCCACCAAGACAGTTCAGTTTGTCTCCATCTCTTTAAAGACTCATGTGTCGATCTAAATGTTTTCAGAAAATTTACTTGGAGCGTATCTTTTACATCATCAGTGAGAATTATACCCAAATACGTTAACAAATTTTTATTACAACTAAATTTATATTTATCTTTAATCTGTTGAATAGAATCTCTGGAAATATTTATTGCTAAAAAAGTGGATTTAATTACATTTATTTTATAATTTGAGATCAGACTATATTTGTCTATTTCTGCCATCAGTGCTTTAAGCGATTCGACAGGGTCGGTTAGGGTCAATATCAGATCATCTGCATATAGATTTAATTTAAATTCTTTTTCTCTGAGTTTGAATCCTTTAATTTGAGGGTTATCTCTTATTTTAATGGCTAAGATCTCCATTGTCATTATATATAAAATTGGCGACAAAGGACATCCCTGTCTCGTGCCATTTTTAAGTGTAAACCACTCTGGGCATATGTTTGGGGCCACTGTTCTTGCTTTAGGACCTTCATATAATGCCAGAATAGCATTTAGCATCCTTCCCTGAATTCCGAATCTTTCCAGCGTTTTCCTTAAAAAATCCCAACCGACCCTGTCGAAAGCTTTCTCGGCATCGACCGCCAATACAAATAAAGGTTTGTTACTTCTTCTAGATACATCTATCAGATCCAATAATCTTCTAGAGTTATCTACTGGATCTCTACCTTGTACAAAACCGATTTGGTAATTTTTAATTATATTATCCATTAATCCTCTTAATCTATGGGCCAAAACTGAAGAAAATGTTTTAACATCTGTATTGATTAAGGAGATAGGTCTATAATTTTCTACCTTTAGAGGATCTTTGTTATCTTTAAGAATTGGAAGAATATTTGCACTCAACATTTCTGTAGGGAATTTACCAACTGATACAATTTCGTTAAACATGTCTGTTAGGTGGGGAACAATAAGTTTTTTAAATGATTTATAAAATATATTTGCGAAAACATCTGGACCTGGCGTCTTATCTGGTTTTAATTTGTTTATTACTACCTCTACTTCCTGAGCTGTAATTAAAGTATTTAGCTTATTAGTTTGTTCTATTGTAATCTTAGGAGTATTAATTTTACTCAGATAGTCCTCCTCATTGGTTATCGAGGGAGTTAAATTATACAAAGCCTCATAATACTTATTAAATCTCTCCCCTATTTTTTTTGGGTCCAGATATACCCCATCTTCATCCTCTATCTTTACTATTTTATTGGATCCAATTTTATCTCTTAATTTTTTGGTCATAATTCTATCTGCTCGATTTCCCTTATAGTAGTAATTAGCTTTGAGTTTATTCCTAATTTTTACATTCTTTGCTATAAGAAAATTATTAATTCTATTCTGAATACTTTTTAGCTCGTCTGCATTTTCTTTAGAGGGAAACTGCTTGTTCTTACTTGCAGCCTTTTTCAGTTCTGTTTGTAATACCATAAAAGATCTATTATTTTCTACTTTATATCTTGTTTGAATACTTATTATATCATTTGGATCGTTTTCAAGAAAAAAGGTTACTATTTGTTTTTCCAATATATCAAGATTGATCTTAGATTTTAACAAATTATCATCCATATGCCAGGTATCACGACCAATCCTGATCCACTGATTCTTCATCTCCCACATATTAATACCAAGTCTGACCAAGTATTATCAAGTATCTTAAAATATTTAATATTCGTCAATGCTGTCATATTTCCCCAAACCATATCTATTCGGGAATACGAAAGATGTACCCGTGAAAAAAACGTATATTCCAATGAATTAGGATTAGTCGTTCTCCAAAGATCAAAATAATCAAAATTAATCATATTTCTCTTAATAGATTTTGCCAATTTATCTGTTCTTTTTTGATGTAATAGTATTGAAGATGTCTTCTTATCTAATATCGGATCCAATACACTATTAAAGTCCCCAGCCACCAAACATGTACCTATTTTGACAGATTCCATTAAAGTTAAGACCTTTTTTAGGTTGGAGCAGGAAAGTCATTGGGCAGATATATATTAGTCAATGTATAAGGTATCTCATTCAATTTACAACAAACTATAACATATCTACCTTCCTTATCTTTAATTTGATGAATTATATCCACTTTTAATGTGTGGGAAAATACTATTGCTACTCCTCTTTTTTTTTTCTCCACTTAAAGAAGCATGTATCATTATAGGGAATTTTGAACCACCCCAGCCCTGACTATCCATATCCAACCAGTGAGTCTCTTGAAAAAAGCCCACTTCCACTTTATTTCTTAACATATAATCATAGATTAAAGATTTTTTGGTTAAAGAATTAAGGCCTTGGACGTTAACTGAAATCATCTTTACCATTTTAAATCAAAACTCATTGTTTCCACTGACCCCAAGAGAGCTGCAATGCATTCACATACAACACAAAAGGTCCATTGAACATAGACCCACAAAAACCTTATGGGAAAAACACCCAGTCTGGCCCAACACAGCCTGGCTCCCGAAAGGTTTCCTCTCGGCATACCACTCCAGGGCCATCTGTGTCCTCGTGAGATGGTGTTTAGATTCACCATATCACGGAATTTGTGTCAACAGAAGAGATGACACTTGGTGGGACGGTATGAGAAGAGTAACCGAAAATCTTATTCCTTATATTTAAGAAAACTCTACTATCTCATATAATACACAGAGGAGAGAGAAAAAAAGAAGAAAAATCTTATTTACAACCTAGATTCCCCGATAGTTATGAATATATAATCACTAACAATTTATGTAGTTCCATTATTTTGAAAGGTCTATCCAATTGGTTATAGAATATCTGCCATTCTTCTTATATAACTTACTATTACCACCCAACCAATTGTGTGTTTGTGTGACAATATATACAAATCTATCTCTTAAGTATAACAAATCCTACCATGTGTTTTAATCCTATGATAATTATTTATATATTTTCGTGAATAATTTATCTTCCTACTGTGTATACATAATCCATCCTTCCATAGTTGATTCTTTCCGTGATTCTTATTTAAATTACCAGAATCTCCTAACACTTTATCAATTTCTAATTCTGTGTGTAAAAATTGCATCCCTTTACTGTATTAAGACTATCTAATTTTATAAATTTACTCAATCTATTTGCATATTTTCTCCTTTAGAATATTAACACTTAACTTCCATCTTAACATGTGTAGAAATAAACCCACCATTCACTTATTATTAACACTTATTCTTAACCTTTTGCCTATCTCCATCCTTTACGTGTTAGCTATCTATTAGCACCAAACCAGCCGAGAGAGAGAGAAAAAAAAAAATTATATATAATTCTAATTGTTCATTTTCATCCAGACAGCTGCGAACTACGAAGCATCTTCAATTTTTGATTATTATTCCTGAATCATATAGCACCCGCTATAGATTGTTCTTCCATCCATTTTCTCAAAGAATGCAGAGTAGTAAATTTTTCATTTTTTTCTCTCCAGAAGATCCTAAGGCATATAGGAAATCCCCATATATATTTCACTTCTTTGGCTCTTAATATGGATAGTTCCTGGCTAAAGCCTTTCCGCCATGCTCTTGTATGGAAAGATAAGTCAGGGAAAATCTTCAAGTTCTTAAATCTCTCTTCTGTGACCGGATTATTTCTCACAGAACTCATTATTTGATTTTTAATATAAAAAGATTGAAATTTAACAATTACATCTCTTGGTAATGATTCTGCCACATTTCTAGGTCTAGGTAACCTGTGGTATCTCTCTAATTCTGAATCTTGAAAACCAGCTTGAGATAATATTGTTTCAAAGTATTCCATCAGAAATTTTTTCAGTGAAGAATCGTTAATTTGATCAGGAATATTACGGATTCTTATATTGGTTCTCCTGGAACGATCTTCCAAATCATTTAATTTGTCCTCCAGTGATTCTACCTTGGATTGTAGGTCTGTCATTACTGACTCTATGTGCACATTTTTTAAGTCTGTTTGCATCATCTTAGATTCCATAGATTCCAATTGGACTTTCATATCTCTTATCTCTTGTTTTAAATCTAATGATCCTTTTTGGATATCTTCTTTAATATTGTTCTGTAATTTCTCCAGGTAATTAATTAAAATCTCTTCAGTTAGAGGTTTACCTGCTTGTGCAATATGAGAGGGATTAGAGTTAGATTTGGGGGGAGGGGAGTTGTCCTGAGTTTCAGAATTCAGTTGGAATTTGTTTGGAGGCGGGGAGAAATATCCTGATAACCTTTTATCAGTGATAGGGTCTTTTTTTTCTCTTTTTTTTCTTTCCTCCTGTGGCTTTCTGGTTGCCATTTTATTTTCTATAAAAGGTCTTCTATACTTGTTGCTCTTCCCTTTTCTTTCTTATTATTTTTCTCAATTTCTTATCCTTTTATTTTCTCCTCAAACTTCACCTTACCCTCTTTTTTTTGGGAAACTCTTTTTCTTTATTTTTAATCTTTTTCTCCTTTTTCCCACTCTTTTCTTCTCATTTCTTCATTTTTTTTTTTTTTTGACTGCCAAGCCACAAAACTTATCCACAATATTTGTAATTCGATTATTCGATAATTTTTTGAGGCTTCACTCCTCAGCTTTCCCCCCCCCTCCTAAAAGTTCGCAGAGAAAAAAAAATAAAAAAAATTATTTACAATATTTACAGTAGTTTCTGTTTTCTATTTTCCACTCTCAACCCCCTTCTCTCTATCACCCTCTCAAATGCAGTGTTACTCTGTTCGTTTTAATTATGTCAGTAGAACATGAAAGCAGACTTATCTTTTCAAGCCTACATGCCCGGCTTATATGTCGAGAGGAACTTCTCTTCACACCGGACCGCCAGTGCAACTCCGAATGACCCACACAATCTGCTACAGAGAGAGTTGAAGTCCGAGGTTTCATCCACCCGGTTCAGCTCCGGCTCTCGGTCACTCACTCCACGCTCACTCGACCCGCCAGAAAAAAACCGCCGCCGGCCACTCTCCACCACACCGCCCCTCCCCCCACGCAGACGCGCACCCGCCTACGTCATCACGGCTCTCCCATACAGAATCTTGATTTAAGAAATACCCGAAAGTATATAGCGCCAATATGGAGAGGAAACGGAACAAAAGAGGGATCGTTATTATTATTTCAAACAAAGTTACATTTGAATATGTGCACTTGTATATTGATATTAATGGTAGATTTGTAATACTTATCTCTAAAATTAATGATGTTCTTTATACATTTGTTAATATATACGTGCCGAATTATAGTCCAGTGAGTTTTGTTGTGGATCAAATCAAGTGTTTGATTACTTGAATATCTGCCCCTGTCCAAATAATTAAATATATGCGTGCACGCTCCTTAAGTAATTCACACCAGACACAAGTTTCAGGTTACTGAAAAACTTGAGGAATGTTTATTCAGGGGGCGGGAGGCCCCTTATAAAGAAAAGAATACATCATATGCATAATTATAGATAACAGTAAGTAAACATCCATAATTGGTTAGGTGTTAAGTGTTTTATCTAATGCCATCCCACAGGGTGTGATGTCACTGTCATCATGGGTTTCGCCTCCAGATTCCAGTGCCATCTTGTTACATGAGGTGGTTAGTCGATGGGAGGGGGAGCTTCTAGTAGCCATTTTGAGTAAATATTGAATAATACTGATTGTAGGTATGCAGAGTAAATAGGCATTTTACTAATTCTAATAGTATGTCCATAACAGTTTCTTGAATGGGATAATTGACAAGGTGGATGATCTTGCTTGTTGTTACGTAATTTTTGGGGGTGATTTCAATTGAGTTGCAGACCCTAGAGTAGATAAAAGCCATAAACATAATAGAGATCAACTTTCTCAAAAATCTGATCTTTTAGAGTTTTCTTATTTTATGAGAAGGAACTCTTTATATGACTGTTGGAGAACTCTTAATCCTAATGAGAAAGACTATACCTTTTTATCTAATGTACTTCAGACATATTCTCACATAGATTTATTTTTGGTCAAAGCGGGACCCTTAGCATCAGTTACTAAATCAAATATCGGGTCTATAATTTTATTGAAAGAAAGGAGGAGGAGACCACAGCCCAGACAGTATAATTAAAAATCGTATACGTACACAAGTCTTTTGTGGTATTATATCTACAGTTGACCTCAAAAACAAAAAGACATGAAAGAATAATAGTGCAATATGCTAGATTCAGTGAGTTAGTATTCAAATATTCTTATAAGGTGTCACTCACATTTACCAGAGCTAACTCAGAGCTCAGCTGTTAGTAAGCGTGGATGGAACAATCCCCGTCTAAGGATATATGTAGAGGTTGGCATCTTTTCTAGTCTTAGGTAAAGTGCAATATGCAGGTCATATATAAAAAGACATAGAGAGATAATCCAAATAGTGAAATAGGTACTATTAGATGTTTTAAATAAAAAAATTTTTTAATGTACTCCGTTTACTAGAGCAGAACTTGCTCTAGTGTATACAGCATGGGTGGTATAATCCCCACCTGGGAATATGATGGAAACCAGGAAATAAAATCGAAGATGTAGAGTAAAATTTAAAAAAAATTAAATTTACCTTTTATTAACAAAAACAATAAAAATCTGTATAGAGTATCTTTAAGGAGTCCCACGTGTTTCACCCGTGGAGGCGTCTTCAGAAGTGTGGGGGTTAAATCCTAATTGCATCAGTTTATATCGGTAGTCTCTTAATGATGATTATCTCCTGGTGTTTCATTTCCTATTTCCTGTAACCACTGTTGGAACGCACGCGTCACACAGGAGGTGACGCAGCGTTTTGGTGTAGTGGTAATCTATGCGTTCCACTGTGGAACGTAAACGAAGCTCAAAATGGCGTTGCTGCGTTCCAATCGGTACATACCGATATCAGAAGTGGAGAGAGAATTTACATCCACTAATTGTGTGTTAATTGAATGTTGATAGAGTCCATCCTGTTATAGTAGTTACAAGTCGATCCAAACATCCGGCAGAAGTCGCATCACACATAATTTCTTCTATATTTCCAATGATTTTCGGCCATGTCATAGAAGGGCAAAGTGTGGGAAAATGGGGCTTAATAGTTGTAATAGTACATAATCTTAGCAGCCTATGATGTTTTAAATTACAATGTGGTATGAATATATTGTATATTGCCATATTGTAAATACAACTATAAATATAAATAGTTGAAAAATTGTAAATAAACTAATAAAGATTGGAATTTAAAATGCACAAATAGTCTATACAATATTTCAGTGCATATAGTGATTAAAAACATACATGAAAGTTAACAAATGGGTATTAGGTGCATATAGTGGCATCAAAAATGTGAAAAAAGCACAAGTAATGTTCCTTATATAAAATGAACATGCAAATCATATTATACACATGCATTATTGCGGTTGTTATAGCTGAGACAGGTAGAAGCTGATAATCAGAGATGGTTGTAATAATAAAGGGTATAAGATATGTAATTATAATTAAAATCTGTATAAAACTATAATATTTATAATTAAATAATTATATATAAAAATTGCATATATAAAAGGATTGTACAAAAAACATTTAGACTTCTTCTTTGATAAAAATATTTTTAGAAAGATTTACTAGAAGAAATTTATAAAAAGTTATATAAATCTTGTCTTGTGAACTTGAGAACTTTGAATCTACAAATGACAATGGCGAAGTATCTACTTCATTGGTGTGGTATACTTTTAAAAGCTATGTAAGGGGTCTCTTGATAAAATTGGGTTCAGACTTCATAAAAAGGAAAAATGAGGGATCATTGGCGGAATTAAAGGTTAAACTAGCTCTCAAGGAAAGATTAAATAAAATTAAGGTTGACAAAGTGCTGATAAGAGAGATAGCCAGATTAAGGGAAAGCATTAAAGAAAGATTATATGATAGGGTAAACAAAAACATTGCTTTTCTTAAACAAAGGTCGTACCATAATAACAACAAAGTTAATAAATCTCTAGATAGATCTCTCAAATAAAATCAAGAACAAGCTTAAGGGTAAATCTATAAAAAAAAAAATATTGATTGGGTATAAACAACTATCTTGCCCAAAGGATATAGCCCAATCATTTGGGGACTTTTATAGATCATTATATAATTTAAATGATGTTAGAAAAAGCAGTAAAGAAATGGAAGAATTTCTTGATAAGATTTCTTACATTTACCGAAGTTGAATCAAGAAAAAATAGATATCCTGAATGCTCCATTTGTACTATCTGAAATTATTGAAGCAATAGACCATCTTAAATTAAATAAAGCTCCGGGCCCTGATGGCTTTTACGCAATTTTTTATAAAAAATTTCTAGAATTATTGCACCTATTCTTTTGAAAGTTTTTTTTAGAAACCTCGTCTGAGAATCCCCTACCTAACGATATTTTATTGGCATTAATCATCCCTATATCAAAAGTGGGTAAGGATCCGTCTTATATTACCAATTACAGGCCAATTTATCTTATCAATATAGATATAAAATTATTTTCCCAGATCCTGTGATCTGGTTAACATTGATCAATCCGGCTTTGTCATGGAGAGAAGTACTACAGATAATACACGTAGAATTTTTAACATAATTCATAGGATTAATAACAATGAATTGGGAGTGGTTGCCATGGCCCTCGACGCCGAGAAGGCCTTTGACAGAGTCAACTGGAGATTCCTTGACTCCGTCTTGGGTCGTGGGCCAGTTTAAAGAAAGACCCATGCTATTGTATGCGAACTCCTCAGCAAAAATAATTCACCCTTTTTTTTTAATCCAAACCCTTTCTGATAAAAAATTGAACTAGACAGGGCTGCCCTTTAGCACCCCTATCCTTACCATAGAGCTGTTAGCAAAACAGCAGAGAGAATAGAATATATATGCAGAGAGAATAGGATGAAGAAGATGATATATCAGATCTATATATCTTTCTAGTTTGGTTAATGGTCAATTTAAACACTCTTAAATTTCTTAATTTCGTATGCCTTGATGATACATGCATATACTCTCAATTGCTTATTTTATTCTACTTATCATATGAGGAAATATTTATGTATAACAGCGTCTGTTAATATATTATACTCTTAAATTCTATTTCATTGTATATTGCCTATTTATGAAACCAAATAAGAATAAAGATATAAAAAAAAATCCAATCCCATACATACAATCAAGCATAGATAGTTATATTGCAGTACATTCTCTTCATTCGTAAAGAATCAATGGGGTAATTTATAACAAGTTAATCTGAAGCACAGGTCAAAATATGGAGGAATCAGTCCTTGGTAATTGCTTCATATTATGCAAATAATTAACCATACTGTGTCTTTGTAACTTTATCAAGACTGTTATAAGTGGTCAAATTTTCGTAGCAAAATGAAACTAAAATAAGTTTAAAAGTGCATTTTCTTCCTAGATGCTATGTGCAAATCTCTATGTGTTGATCTTGGGGTTTGCTAGAGTTTCTAAGAGTTACTTGGACCAGATGACGTATAACTTGTTCATTTCTTTAAAACTTAGCTTGTTTGAGCAGTGCCTTTTTAACCTTTTTATCTCCTATTCTTGTCTGTAAACTACTTCTTGTTATATATCCACATTGTATTTATTTTTTGTAAATATATTTACAAGTTTTTTTTTTTTTTGTTTGACTGACAAAGAAACAAAATACAACTGTGTATAAGATGGTGCAGTTAAATCTGGTGTGGTCACGCAGGACCTCCGGGAATCATATCTTTAGTGTACAAGGCTATACAGTTTCTTTTAGAAAAAAAAAAAGAATAACAGCAGCTTTAACAATCAAAGATTGTGGGATTGACTAACCTAAACATAGAATTGTAAGCATATTAATACCTCAATTTAATATATTTGGATATATTTTCAAATGATTTTATATTTTTGGATAAACTTTAAAAAAAGATGAAATATCTAAAAATATATATAAATTATCAATATATCAAATATATCAAAATATTTAAATAAAACATGCTTTAAAAAAAAGTTTGTTCAAAAATATTAAATAATTTGAAAAGGTTAACTAAATATATTAAATAGAGTCCATCATTTACTTAATTGTGTGTTTAGTGATTAACCCTGTTATGACAAATTGAAAATTAAATTAAAAAATTTAGGCTAACATAACTAAACTGTGATATTTGCTAGATTGAGGTTTTTTTTTTTTATCAGCTACTATTGCCTCATTTATGCAGTTTAGGTTTTCAATTAATAAAAAAAAAATAATTGTTTTGTCCCCACTGAGTTTTCAATTAGCCTAAACAAAACCAGTTAATGTAACAACAGTATTTTATTTATTTGTTCTTTTCATCTAACCATCTTCAAGGAAAATTATACAAAAAAAATTGTTAAATGCTCTTTAAATCTTCACTCAAGCCTAACAGGAAATGAGGTCAACAGTGTCTCGTTCATATTGAAATTATTTTTAACTTCAAAAGCTCTCGGAGGCTGGTACCAATGTCTACACAGACATATATCCTTGCTTCAGAGGAGATACATTTACAGAGCAGTTAAAAGGTCAGATAATTCTCTGTTCTTTTAAAGATGTATTTTCTAAGGCATAAATTATAGTTAAGCTAAGATACAATCAAGCTGTACCCAGCATCTTGACATTTAGGCGTAACTCAGCAGCTCTAATTAGTTGAAGTGACTATATTTTTGTTATATTTTCCACAAAGTTCTGCTCAGTTATAAATTCCTGTAGACTTTATTAAATACTTTGGACTTTATTTATTAGAGCCTGGTGGACCTTTTTATTACACAGCTGAAAATTCACACCATAATTTCTATTTACTAACAGGCGTAACTTTACAGCAACATAAATTACTAAAAGGTCCTGAACCAGAACACAGGGACTCCATAGAAAACCATAAAGGCATTTGATATTCACTAAAATACATTGTGGCTTCAATATACAAGATTTAGTCAAAACTTATTTATGGTTGTATCGGAAATTTGAGAATTTTTCCAAATCAGCATTTTTATCCAAATTTGAGAATCCGATTTTTAATTCACTACATTTTGTTGTTAAAGGGACTCTCCAAACCCCTAAAGTTATTTAGTTGCTGGAGTGCTTTTATTTCAGTTTACAAAAAGTGTTGTAATTTTAATTTTCATTTGAGCAGTGAAGTATCCCATTAAGTGAGTAAATCCCAAATTTGTATCCTAAGCATCTCTTCTCAGGAAAGAGGGGGTTTGCCAGCTGATTTCTATTGTTTTTTTGTTAATTGTTAAAGGGACACTGAGACCCTGTAATTGCCTAATCTCATTGAAATAGTTATGGTGTCTGGAGTCTTTTTCGGCGCTGTCCGCCCATTCATTGTTAAACACTTTTAATGCTTTATATGCTAAATGAGAGTCCCCAACAGCCTATCCCTTTTGGCTGCTAATCAAAATGCATTAGGAGGCTGTGATTAGTTCAGAGTGCCAGGGAACGGTCTCAGCCTATCACAGAATCCATTGCTGATGAATTAGCATGGCTAATCTCTGTCTCAGCCACATGTCCATTAGGTGCTCTGTTGTTGGTGACCCGGGACAATTTTATATTATTAAACTGTTCGAAAATGGTTTAATACTAAATGGAGGGTTAATGTCAAGGAACTCCAGGCATTCAAACCAATTCAATGAGATGAGATAGTTATAGTGCTTACAGGGACCCTTTAACCCAACAGTAAATAATTAAATTGACATTGACTTAGAATTTGTTTTTGAAATAACACCACCTACTCGGTTATATAAACATTATCCACTACTTGAACAGCTCTTTACTAGTGACTTACTGGAAGTGGTGTTGTTTCAAAAATAAATGCTAAGTCAATGTCAGTTAAAGTGTTATATATTTATTCATCTGAATTTACCTAAAAAATTTTTATTTATCTGAATTTTACCTAAATTGTCACATTATTAAAAAATAAAAAAGGTTTTATTTTTCTTATTGCACTAACATACCCAATTGAATAAAGGAATCTTTTTTTTTACTTGCAGTGCCATAATGCTTATATATCCAGTCACACACACACTCTCACACAATAAAAAAATTGTATATACAAACTACTGGTATAGAAAAATAAAACAATCTCCCTTGGATTAAATGTTGAGGCCATGGACAAAAACACTATCATTCTGCCATCTAGTGGTACATGTGTAGAAATGTATTTTACACAGACATTAATTGCATTCTTTGCACGTGAATACAGTTAATGTACTCTCCTATATTTTATGTACACTTGATATTATATGATATGCTCTATATGTAAGAATAGGCATTATACACACATATCATGTTTTTTTTTCCCCCCATTATATGTTTTGTGACCTTTATCCCGTGTGAAATTGATTAACTCGAACACAAAAACAAATAGTTCCAGTTAAAAAGCACTTATCTAAAAATTTGAAGAAATTTAGACAACTATCAAAGTAGGTAAAGATCACACAAAATGCTAGGGCAGTTCCCCTCATACAGGGGAAACTTACCAAGCAAGCTGGTAAAATAATGAGCAAACACTAATATAAAGCCTAATCTATTTTAGAGTATGGAGTCCGACTAGTAAGAGAAAAAAGAGCCAAAGAATTACTTAATAATATCAAATACTAAAAGAAGGTGCATAAATAAGTATCTCAAAATAAACAATACTACACTGTAACTTTATTGAACTACTAAATCAAAAGAGATACAGTTACACTTACGTATCAATATAGTGACTCTAATTCATATGGGCATTGATATCAATCTTAGGTATATGGGGATAATTTATTCTAAATGTTATTCCAAATGAATTCCCAAATTTAATACCAAAACAGTGATAAGCAAAACGTTCTACAAAATATTCCCAGGGAGACATTTAGCTAATAATCCCCTAGGTAGCATGATAGTAAGGTCCCTCTATATAGTAATGAATAACAATAAAAATGTATAAGATAGAGGGAAAAGTATAGCAAATACAGATATAACGTTATAATATGAGCAGAAGAGGAATTGTCTAATGACAGAAGAGAAAGAAGAGCATATTGGAATATATAATAAACAAATTTAACCCAGGAGAAAGGCAATTCTATCCCTGTTCTATTGTACTACCCTAACTTCTGCTAATAAACACCTTCATGGGTGTTCTGTACTAAGTGGCTAAATAGTATACTATCTTGCTATCAGTAGAAAAACGGACTCCAAACGGATAATATCAAAAAAGGAAAGACAGATTAATAAACAGTGATCATAACTGAGTGAGAGGAGGGGTTTCCCTCAGTGCATAGTAAGTGGTGCACTGTGATGTGCCGAGGTGAGGTGATAGGGACCCCCCCGTGTAGCCCTCCTACACTAACAGCCTAATGTCTGCTCTTATGAGATTAACCTACTTGGGGAAAATAATTCCATCTGGGGCTCTCTGCAGTACAAGGCTAAATAGGGCCCTGGGATGAGGCACCTGTGACAGGGAGGGGTGCAAAACCAAGGAGTTGGCTAGACTCCCAAATATATATAAAACAAGAGGGGGTTGGCTGCACTCACCTTAACATGCATAAATGGGGGTGCTGCTGGGGGCCAAATAATACAATACACAAGATCCAGCGCACTCACCTATCCACTAAACAGCAACTTCAATGTTGAAAGATTTTATTTGTTTTTTTAAAAACACCTAATCTAGGCAAAAATAATGGGGGTTTAGTTACATTATATGATCATACATTGCATAAGCCTGCCACAACGTCAATGTACCCCATCTTTTGCATCTATCAAAGTAGTCCTACTGTTTTCAGTAACTTGAATGCTGAGCTCTAACTAACTATAGTATACAATCCATTATCCTTGTGAAAACAAAACCATAGTTTGGATACCTTTGTTTACACAGCTAAAAGGTTGAAAGCTAAGAAATGCCACCCCAGGAAGGGAGACTTTTTAATCAGACATGTGGTGAAATACAGTCGGTCTCTATTCTCTAGGGTACATACATACTACTAATAGACTTGTTAATAGGATAGAGAGAATCTAAAGGTATTTTTTGTTATTTCCTACAGATTTGTTTCCCATTTGTGAAAGGTAAACAGAGTAAAAAGGTTCTTTGAAAAGAATGCCTTTTTCTAACATTTGTTGAGTGTGCGTCAAATGAGAATGGGCTAATTTCAGATTATTTACTTGCATGGGGGCAGACATACCTCTTATGTTTTGATTATCTTTGAAACAGGCAAAACAAGTCAAGGTCAACAGGGTCAGGCTTACCATTAAATGGGGATTTTACGCATACTTAACTTGATATTTAGATATTCTCAATCTTACTTCAGGCATTTATGATTGTTTGTAACTGATGCTCAGTTCTGAAATCCATCATGTAAATGTCTGCTAGTAAATCAGGATGTCTGCTTCCTGTTGCATTGGTAAATTTGCTGGTACACATAATAAAATATAGGTAAAAACCATATTATTTGCACATGCTCTCAGATAAAAAGCTACACATTCTCATATGCAGATATTAACAAATATGCACACCCTCACACACAGGTAAACATGCCCAGACAGACAGACACACAAAAATAATCATTGTTAGCTACACTCACAGAGATGGACTGCCAGACATACAGAGAGACAAGCAAACACACTCTTCCAGGCACACACATGCAAATCCACACTGCTAGATACATCACATATACAGATACACACTGCCAGACAGACACACTGATACATACTGTTGGACAAACACACATATAGATACAGATTGACAGTCACAGACACGCACAAAAAAAAATCCACTTTGTCACACACATGCAAATACATACTGCCAGACACAAACTGGTTGACACTGCCAGACAAACACACACAAACAGATACCCACTGCCAAACATACAAACATAAACACACACAAACACACTGTCAGACATAAAATGGAGCAGACTGCCATACACACACACACAATATTGAAATGCATGTTATTTTATAAGCACTCTCCTATCTTTCTAATTTTTGAGTGCAAGATAGTGACTTCGCTGGTATCAAGTGTGGCACACAATATGGGTAGGAAAGCTTTCTTCACTCCTGCACAACTTCTTGAGACCATAAAGAGGTAGTGCTGTGACATGATGACCGATGTGCAGGAGGGGAGCTGTCAATGCAGTGAGATGACTTGTGATTTAGGAAATATATTGGTGACATCATACATTCCACACATTCATAGTGCCATCCCTGTTTAAATCAGTGGTAATAACATGGTTTGTTTAAATACAACACATTGGAGGAGTAGGAGAATCACAATCTGGTAATTGAAAGTAATTAGTTGGTTTTCCCAATGCTCAACACAGGGAGATGTGAGACAATTCTTCAAAACTTGATTTTATTTAAGGACTTCAAGATAAATCATCCTTTATCCTTGTTGGTAGCTCTACCCTCACTTGCCTCTTAAGAACATATCTTTAACTACTCCAAAGCAAGTCTTGTAGCGGGAAGCTTAAAGGCCATGGAAATCCTTAATCTGCTTACAGTGTTTATAATTTATCTTTTTTTAATAGGAACCAGAGTGATATGTTCTCCTTTCTTTGACATAATTTATGTCTTGAGCCTTAATTACTGGCAAAGACGGCTTATATGTGTATGTGATGAGCACACATAATTAGTATCTTGTTGGATAAATACATTTTTTTTGATTATGAGTCCTCTTTAAACATCTCTTAACAGATTTTGATGGAATGCCCAGTTTAATTGGGAAAAGGGACAGGATTATTCTTGGAAGATAGTTAATTGAGGAATTCTTGATAAAACCCAGATAAATGGATATGCGTGTCCTAAAGCTCGAGTTAATGATGACAACTCATCGTACTTTTTATTCTGCTTTTTAAAGTCTAAATGGATTCAATGCAATGTTAAATACAATATATATATATATATATATATATATATTTATATATATATATATATTACATTTTATTATGAATCTCGTAACCTGTTTATTCACGGAGAAGAGCATTTTCTCACACCTGTCCTTTAATTAAATGATGAAACAAATTGTTGCTTGACAAAATGCTTTAGGGACAAAGTAAATATTTATCTCATAATTTTTGTTTCTGAAGTCATATATAAAACAAGTATATATGGTTCAGCCATGTTTAGTGCCCCTGCTACTACTACATTTAAAGGGGAACCAACACCTTTTCGGGATATTTAATATATGTGTCCTTATACTTAACAAACAAATGTTTGTGAGGTGTGAAAAACTACATTTAGCAATGTACATCTCTTTATCATGCAACTGTCCATCTCCATATTAACTCCCTGTCGATCTTTGTTATAGCTTGTGTATTTTGTACATGGCAGTCAGAATTTAGAGATGTAGGCATAGGTTAACACTAGTTATCTGTGATTTCACGTGTTTTAATAAGTGCTGTCAATTTCAGAAAAGTGACAGTTCCCCTTTAAATTTCTTCACACAAAGCACACGTTAACGTTAATACAGCTCAAGAACAAAAGGAAGGAAAAGATCAATTTTTGCCTCCCCCAGACATAATGTACCATATCAGCTCACACAACCTAGCAGTGACTGGGTCACTAAAGTGATACATCTTTATGTGAAAGCAATGATGTCCTATGTACATTGAGGCATGCTATGTATTAATGTGTCCAAACACAAGGTTGTCCCTTGAAAAGGGCACTTTTTCTGCTGCCGAAACATTGGGGGGTTTTAGTGAAATAGATGTCCGGCCCTCTATGTAAGTGTTTACATGTACCTATTGTTTGATGACTTGTTGCCTATAGCCTCTATCACTAGTGTATTATAGTACTTAATGTGTTTGTTGTAATATATTATTTTATTGTATAATAAAGTGATTGAGTTTTTAATTAATTTGGTGTGCATCATTTTGTATGTATACATAAATAAATGCATCTCTTTACAAATTGTGTGGCTTACCTTTCCTCCACAATCTGCCATTATTCATTTCTTTTTGATCAGAAACACCATTATTTTTTAAACCACAGGCTAAAAAACATCCATTCCCATTAAACAATGAAAAGCCAAGTTATGTTTAAAAAAGAGGTGTCTATTTATTTGTGTGCATTACACAATAACAAACAAAAAGGCTCTGTTACATGTAAGCTTTTATTTTATCTATAATAAAAATAGTGACAAAGGTGATACGACCATAAGAGAAGAGGTACAACCTGAACAGCCATCATTTTTTGCAATAATTTGTGCCATTTCATAGGTAAAATCTTCCCATGTATATTATGCTAATTCTGTAGTGGATCGGAGGGGGTTACTGGAATGCCAAATCTTATTCGACAACGAACATGATATTGGAACCCCAGTTGAGTTGTGATGTCATAACAGCTGATCAATCACAAATGGTTCCAAGGATCCGGGTTTATTTTAAGTTTATAGAATAGATGCAAGTATTCATGCTTTTTTTCTTTTCCCAGTTGAGGTTTATATTTGAGCAGTTTCTAAAAACAGAACATAACCAGTTTGAATTGCAATCCATCAGAGTCCACTAAACTCCTGATTGCAACAATATTTACATGTCATTTTTAAGTTACTTCAAATCCTTATTTCCTTGTCTTTAATCATTTCCTGTGTAATTTGTTGTCATTCTATCCAATAAAACCGAACACTGATCATTTGGGTATTAAAGATGAGAAGACAGCATTGTGCTTTGAGATAAAAATCGGTTGTGATGACTTTATATGTCATTATTTAGTGCACCCATTGTGAGAGACCACACAGGAGTCAGATCAAGTACAATGTCCAGTTGACTTTCTCTTAAGTCTCTTTATAAAATACATAAATGAGTAAACTAATTGCAGCTGTGCATACCTTCCCCGATTCCAGTGTAGTGGAAGGAATCAGCCAAAGCAATTAAACACATTTTGCCTAAAGTGTTTATGAAAAAAGCAGTTTTTCTTGAATTTCTGCATTGTCAACAAAACATCTTAAAAACACAGCATCTCCAACAATATGTTTGTACATTTTAAAAAGATATGTGGGCTGGTGTCTCCTGGCAGCATCTTTTTTAGTGTGACCAGTTACAAACTTGTTTTAAAAGAATAGAGAACACGATGTTATGTCCAGGCTGTCATGCAAGCCCTGTTCCACAAACGAACTCTAGTTGAAGCTGTGCATTTGTTTTTGGCTGCTTCGTACTCAGAGCCCCGAATGAATGCTTTCAGGAACAAATGTTGTCCTTGATTTCAGCACTCTTCCCTAGGTTTACCTATCCATATCTCTCATACAACACTGAGTTCTACCCACTTACAGCACATTATTGCTCTACTATCCGTAGGTAGCATTCTGCTTATTTACATAACTATTGTTTATACTATATGTGCAATTTGAGTCCTTTCTTCTGTGTTTGTGTCACATATTGGGTATGTGACTGTTGGCACCACTGGAAACAAGCATATATCAAGCATATTGCAACGTATTCAGTGACGGGATTATACTGTCTGTGCTGTTTTCACCTCGAGCCTGGATTGGCTCACTACATAATGAGTGGGCCATTGGTGTACTTTGTACCATGTCTTTCTGTGAAGTTATTTATTTACCTATGATTGGTTTTATGTTTTGTCTTTAAGTATTGCTTGCATATGGATTACTTTGGATATGTTTGTATACATCTGTGCATCATATATGATCAGTGGTGTTTTTCATTAGGCACGGCTAGTCTATTTGAGTTTTTCACAAGATGTGGGGTTCCTTGTTTAAAGGACCATTATAGTGCCAGGAAAACATACTTGCTTTCCTGGCACTATAGTGCCCTGAGGGTGCCTCCACCCTCAGGGTCCCCCTCCCTCCGGGCTCTAGGGTGAGGAAGGGGTCAAACTTACCTCTTTCTCCAGCGCAGGGCGGGGATCTCTCCTCCTCTCCGCCTCCTCTCCGCCTCCTCTCCGCCTCCTCTCCGCCTCCTCTCCTCCTCCTCGGCTGAATGCGCATGCACTGCAAGAGCCGCGCGCGCATTCAGCCAGTCCATAGGAAAGCATTCTCAATGCTTTCCTATCGACGCTGGTGTCTTCTCACTGCGAAAATCACAGTGAGAAGCACGCAAGCGCCTCTAGCGGCTGTCAATGAGACAGCCGCTAGAGGCTGGATTAACTCTAATATAAACATAGCAGTTTCTCTGAAACTGCTATGTTTATAGAAAAAAGGGTTAACCCTAGCTGGACCTGGCACCCAGACCACTTCATTAAGCTGAAGTGGTCTGGGTGCCTATAGTGGTCCTTTGATTTGCTGCTGTCCCTTTATTATTAGTTCTGTTCTTCATAGTGAGCACCAGATGAATATTTACTATACTGACTTGGTCTGGCTTGGCAGACATGAATACATACAAGTGTGCTCATGTTCTTTGCACGGTTGCCACGGCTTAACCTAAACCTTTATTTCAAATATATAAACTCTCTGTGTTACATCATAATGGATGTTTGCATCCTAATTCTCTAATCCAGATTCTCCATCCTTCACAATCTTCAATGTAATTTAACAAGTATGTCCCCTCTCCCATCTACTATTTGAACCCTGCCCTCCAAACTATTTCCCTCCAATAGGGCAATGAGGTACTAACACTTTTAAAGTAGCTGCATATGCTGATAGTGTTTGATTGTCTATCACGGACGTATCTAATTCCATTCCTGCCCAATTGGATATCTTGGACAAACACACCATTTCAGGTTATAAGCATAATCTTGACAAAACAGTAACATTACTGCTAGCATCTTAATAATTTTAACTTCTGGTAAATACCTATCAGTTTAAATTTGAGACTTCCCATTAGGTCCTTTTGTGAGTTAATATTCCCATGGACCCTTGGTGGACCTCAGTGCAAACAATTTTCACAACAAGTTTTCATCTCTCATTGATAATAAAAATCTATTCCAATAAAGAGGCTGCGCAAACACAGCGTTGTGCCCCAAAGTGCTTATTTATTTGAAGGACATATATAAAACACACGTTTCAGGGTAATCCCTTTTTGTCAATGCAATAATTCCCTTTGATCCCTACATATGGCTTTTCTATAGGCATATGAGCATACTACTGGGTTAGACATTTTTGCAAGAGTCTATTTCCATTCATAGGACTATAGTAATCTATGGGGATTTTCCCAGGCCCCTGATAAGACATGGATCACCTGTAAAACGAAAAAAATATATATATAGAGGAACAAAATCCATAATACTGAAAGATGCTTCTACAAAATATGGGACAAAATATGGGACTCTTGGTTATCAGACTCCTTTGAATAGATTTTCCTTAATTTTGTCTTGTTTCAATCTCCTTTGTCTCATTCTCTTTTTTGTGTTGTCATTTTTCTTCCTAAAACCCTAATTATATTATATTATAAATTATACATAAAAAAAAAGAAACTGCAGTAGGTATAGAGTGGAAGAAAGAGACAAAAAAACCTAATGTGATTATTGAAATAATTTTGTTGCTTGTAACATGTCTGTGATGTCCTCATAAATCATCACCATGCTCAGCCATATAGAACTCTGTGTTATTAAAATGGTAAAACTAAAAACAGGTTGTCGGGAATGATTTACCTTCATCGGTATATCTGAATATATCAAATAAATAATGTTTAGGTGGCCAAGAGTCATCTTTAATTTGAGATGCATTTAAAAAACAGTGTAGAAACCTGTAAGTTTGCATTTGTCCTCTACAAATGAGGTTCGACTTCCCTATATTGTAGATTGATTGGTAAAGCGCTACAGAATATGTTGGTGCTATATAAATTCCTATAATAATAATAATATGTCAGATGATCATTATACACACATACTTGGGACTTACTGGTTTCCTTCACTGGTGAGGCTCCTCTTTTGACATTATAGGTGAGGTTGAACATTCTGATCCCAGGAAATAGGGACCCAGTCCTGGCCACATATATTGGCAGAACCACCATAGAAGGGTGGAAAATGGGGCAGTGTTCCCTCTACAAGAGGCAAGGTTTACCTGTTTTAGGTAGAGTTAGGCAAAAGCTAATGGGAGCATTATATCACCCATTTAGCTGTTTCAGTACAGGGTCCTTTTAAAGGAACACTGTAGCATTAGGAATACAAAGTTGTATTCCTAACACTATATTGTCCAAGTGCCTATTAGTTTTAGGTCATTCCCTCCCCCCTTCCTGTTTGCTGTAGACACATGAAAAACAGGTTTTTACTTACCTTTATTCCAGCTCAGAGACTCCCTCAGCTCTGTGACCCGCACCTCCTACCATAACATAATTTGCATCTCTATGCGATCACCAATCCAGTGCTCCTCTACGAGGATCATTGGAAACTGATGCGCATAAGCGGCAAATTCAATGCTTTTCACGTGACTGAGTTTTTCTCAGTTCTTGTGGTTGCGCCTCTAGTGTCCATCTGGAAGACAGTTACTAGAGGTGTGCTTAACCCTGCAATCGGAACATTGCAGTCTCTACAAAATTGCAATTGCAGAGTTGAAACTACAGGCCTCTGCACCCAGACCATTTTGTTGAGATGAAGTGGTCTGTGTGCCTTTAGTGTTCCATTAAATATCCAAACATTCTGGGTGAAGTCCCCAGTATGCTAACAAGGAAAAATATTGTATAGAGAATCAACTCATTCACACACATGACAACAATAGATTGGTACATCTATACAATCTTGGCAGTGTGCAAAACTTGTAACTATTATTTTGGTTCCAGCTTTGCTCCCTGAAAAAAAAATGATTAAAGAAAAATGTAAAAGCTTTGTTTATTTTATGACTAAGAACATTTTCTAACACATTTTCCCAATTTTTACTAGAAACTGGTGTCAGTTTACTGTAACAAGAACGGTTACCTGCCAAGTACAAAATGGATCTGAAACAGTGGTTCAAAGAGTTTATCAAAGCTGCAGATGGCCCGGACCCTGTGCGAATCTTGTGAGGTATACCATTTCGTAGTTTTGGATAAAACAAAACATGTTTAATCTGTATAATATTTCATGTTTGCCTTTATGTGTCATACGCTGTATTTTCCTGAATTAATATGCTGCTGTGCTTCATTGACAACAAACAAATATAATCAAGAAATCTAAAAAGAACTCAATGATCTTATGCAAAAATATAGTCTACATATAACAATAACTCATCATATTATCTGCCCTGTTTATAATCATAAACCAAGAGTCACTCTAAAAATGTTTTTGCTCAAATTAGTTTTACTCATGCCATTTCTGGGGTATCTATACCATTAACACTTTTTTGTGTGTCCTGATGAAAGCTCTGATCGGGAGCTGAAACGTTGACCTACATTAACCATCAATAAAGAAGGAATCTTTGGAAAGCCTGGAGTGCCAGTATTTTTTTCATGTGTATATTATTTTTTGTGACTTGGCACCAGGTAACAACCTTTTAGTTGGAGTGCAAGAGTTCTTGATATGCTATACCATTAACATATATGAGGAGTCCATCCACAGGGACAATCTAGATGTGGACCCCTTGCTTACAGATGAATATCATCCAAGTCTCACTGATGAACCATGTAAGAGGCTGAAACATAAATTGGAAGTTGCTGTATCTATCGTACGCTGGGAAACTGTGTGGTATACTTTCCTAACAATGATGGTGGAAGTAAGATAAAACTAATTTTGAACCGGCTGAATGGGAGCTAACCATAAGACAAGATATTCATTTTTATCTTCTTTCTCTAAATATCTCTTATACTGGGTTTTTGATCTTTCACTAATCAAGCATGAAGTTAATCTGTCTCTTTGTACCGTATAACAAACGTTTTGAACAAATTGTGGTTGTCATCCCTAAAATTTTATTTACTTGTAGTCATATAGAGTAAAACGTTGGGCTGAACTAGGAATTGGCAAACTTAAAGTAACCAAGAACAGTAAAGGCTGACACTAATTTAAGACAGAAACATATCCTTCATTCTTTGGTAGAAATTAAGTTTTTCATCTTATGAAATGCCAGTTCGTACTGTTCCTGTTTACTAAAAAGAAAGTTAAGAGTCCCTGGTCTAAATGATTAATTGGAAAAGTCATTGAAATTAACCCCTTCCATTGCTAATGGTATGGATAGCACCCTAGTAGTGATATATATGCTCAAGAGTTATCAGCACAAATAATAAATCCCATTATTACCTGTGGTAATAGACAAAGCATTGATAATGATGTCTGCAGCTAAGGATTCATGTGCTGACCTCACAATGTGCATATATATGCCAAAGGAACTACAAGCATAGTTTCTTGCATGTGTCCATGTTCTAACAGGTAACACTTTTTAGCATCACACTTTTGTGTTTTGTATTTTAACACTTACAACTTACAACCCCAAGAGCAGAAACAACATTTCAATAGAGAGGACATTGCATTGGAACAAACAAAGTCATCAAAGCTGCAGATAAGCTTACAGAACAGTGATTCTTGGTTTACATTTTAGCCAGCAACCGAAACATCATTAATCAAAACAATCTCATCTAAGAGCTGGACATATGTAAGATGGATGGACACATTCACATTTAAACAACACTCTGTGTTAAATCGGCAATACTTAAAAAGTCGGTATCTTTCCAAGAACTATGAGGAATGAAGACGAGAAAAGTATCTACAAACATTTTAGAATGTTCAAATACTATTGGAAATGGCTAAAAAAGAAAAAACAATATTTTCAACAAACAACAACATCCAAGATCAGAAATCCAATAAAAAATGCAAACACTCTTACTGTGAACACAATTTAATTATAAAAATAGGACTTATCAACTCTGGGTGACTCATGAAATTATATTTCAAAATGTTTGGGATGGTACTGGCTTATTTATTGAGAAGAACGAAATGCCATTCATTCAAAGCTGTATAGCATTATCAAATATCGCATGGTATACAGAGCATGTGGACCAACTCGGTTTACAAGCACAAAGTCAATGCTGAGAACCAGACATCTACAGGAGACGATTTCCAGAGCAATTTCGTTACAAATCCAAGCGCGTTGTTCATAGATATCTATCATGTGACACAGAACAAGAATACATACACATCAATAACATGGTTAGAGATATATAGAAGTTTCAAAAATCATACACAGAGGAATGTTGAAATGTGTTCCACCACTATTAAAGGTTAACTTACAATATGTCTATACTAATGTTATCATCCAAAGATAAGTCGGAAGCATACGGAAAATCGAATTTTAAATAACTTTGATTCATAATATGTCACTGCAGGTGAAGCCATGTTGATGATACTGGAGCCCAAAATGCATGTTACATCTCACTCAGTCACCATACCTCATATTTGTGCTATGCAAATGCCTTGTAAGCAAATTATTTTATAGAATGACATGTGGCATATACTCTTACTTCTGTATATTTGTCAATGGAATTTGGCAGCCATGTAAAGAAATGCATTAACTATTCCATATAGCTTAAAAACTAAACGATATATGTACCCGTTCATGGCTCACTCCCACAAGTGTGTGAGCAGCATCACATGGCATTAGAGTGAAGAAGGTCAAACAAAAACTGTCATCTGTGGTTGAGAAAATCAAGAGGAGAGCAGAGGTCAAATAGACAACAAATTCAGGTTTGATAAGTAACTGAATTTGCTATAGTGCCACCTACTGTCCAAAGTGCTAACAGCACTTCCTATGCATAATGTTCTTTCTCCAACACAGCTTTCATTTATTGCAAAAGCCTGAGTTGTCTGCATATCGCTCAACACTGGGTTAAATATATATATATTTATTATCAAAAGAAAATCAGTTTGATCTTGTTATGAAAAACTGTCCAAAAGAAGGTTTTGAACGGTTGCCATCCTGTCCATGAGTTTGCTCACAGTTACATCTGCCAAACCACTGGTGACTCAGTTGGTGCCAGGGGACCATCAATTTGATATCAGAGTGTTTTCTCACAACCAGATGTGCTGTTTGCTATAAGGCTCATGTGTTCAGCTGCTTCCCATGACGGCAAATGTTATTGTTTTTTTATGTTCATTGCACAATAATCTGATCAGGGCCATATGCCGGAATGTAGAACACTAAATGGGCCCATGACAAGAACGTATTGCTAGTAACGAGGTAAGCAGCTCTACCTACTGATTAAATGAGGAGGGAGGAATAATTCATGCAGGAGTATTTACTAGAGTGAGAATTGTTAGGAAATCAAAGTGAATTTGAATTTTAAAGCCAAAGTAGCTGAACTGGACAAATTCTGGAAGTCAGCTATTCTTGCAGTTCGACTACTTAAGGAGGAAAATAATTTATTGTTAACATTGCAATCTGGTTCCTTATGCCAGCATGGATTGTCCTGATTATTTAGTATTGGCCGCTCTAGAGAGCCTTGTTAATTCCACATGTACCATAACGTGATAGACTGGACCTGGCTTCCAATCAGAACTGGAAATTCAAACAGATGAGATGTTTAAGGTGGCACTGCCATATTTTATTTTTCCTTTTGGTTTTCTTTTTCTTATGCCCCTTTGTGTCTTAATGATTATACTACCTCCCTGCCTGCCTACACTGCCACTTGCTTTTAGATATAAGTACATGAACGCCTCCATTTTGTTCTCCTGCATCCATGATGAATGCATCTTACCATCCTGTGGAATACTTTTGACTGCAACTGAAATGGAATTTTTAGGTGACTAAAAATATGTGTTATAAGGCGCTGAGTAATGTATTCTGGTGGCAAAAACTTTTTAGCGATTTTATCCTATAAATAACTTTAAAACTCCAAAATGTGGCTCTCCACCATAGCAACTTACACATTTTGAAATAGAATTTTGTTTAAGCTCAGCCCATTGCCAAAAATTTCTAAAGATCACATTCCCCATAAAAAAAAGTAGTCTGTACTTTTTCTTATGTATAACTAAAAATCCAAGGTGAATTTCAAAAAAATCAAAACAAAGAGAAACAGAGAGACAAAAAAAAAGAAAGATTAATTGAAACATAAAACCTGCAAAGTGACAAAGCTGATTTCACTCCCAACGTTCCACAATCCAGAAAACACAACTCAGGGCTGGCAGGAGTAAATTTAACCTTCTTAAAATAAACTAACTTTTTAAATTATTATTACTAAACAAAAGATTGCAAAGGACAGCCATCTTGATCTCGTTTGTTTAGAGGCACATCGTATCTGTTAAAGAGAACAGTTTTACATTAACATAAATCCCCCAAAAGCATTAAATGCTTAATATATCACAGAATTACACGATGTATTTTATGTAAAATATTTAGGTATAAACTCATCTTACCTAAGATCTAGGAACAACATGTCCTCACATCCATGGATCTTCTCTCCTCTGCCTCTTATGCTCTGTCTCCTCTCTTCTTTAATTTGCCCTGCTTAAGGAGGCTACCCCAAGCAGGGAAACCACCTCTGTGACGCTGACATACTGGCTTCATTGTATGATGCTGGTGTCGGAACTGCACCTCATGTTTAAATATGCTTGTCACATACAACATTTCTCAGAATCAACATTGTTTGTATTTGCAAGTCTGCAGGGCAGAAACTATGCCTCAAAATAATTTTGTTAAGGGAATTCTATAGCATTAGGAATTCAAAATTGTATTCCTAACTTAATAGCATCCTCTAAAGGGACATCTATTAATGAAAGAATGAGTATCTCTGTGACCGTCGATCTCCATGACTGCACTCCGCCTTTTACACTCAACTCATGTGTAGATGATTTATTGAGATCATGTGGTCTGGGTGCCTATAGTACAGGTTGACCAGATCCACCGGACACATGTAATTTTGTCATATTTATGAAAACGCATGAAAACAGTTGCCCTGCAGTATGTGCAATGCATATTCTACAGGATTCTTTATTGCCTGATTGCTTGATCTTTTAGACCTTCTTCTGAATTCAGCATACTACAGGGCTACACTTTTGATATGCTGCCCATCAATATGTATATATAGTTTGGGTCCCAGAAAACATGGTGGATCTCGTCACCCTGCTATAGTGTCTCTTTAAGATTAAGTGATATTGGTCCCTACACTGTCCCTTTAATGACAACAAGAGTGCATGAAGCTGTGAAAGCAAATAAGTAGGGTATTCCAAGCTGTCATAAATATATCTTGGGATTCAAGTAGGATAATGGCAACGTGGCAACATTGTATATAAACTGTTTCATTATGATGTAACCCCATGTAGATTCTAGAAATATAGCAGTTCTTTTTGCGCAGATATACATTTTTGTTGTAATTCTTATTTTTAGTTCTCTTATTATTTTCTTTCTTTTTTTTCCCACTGCATAACTAACTCGATTCTTTTGTTAGTTACAGGACCGTTCTCAGGCCGTTATATAAAATGTCCTACCGTACAGTGACCACTATGGAATGGAGATGTTGCCCTGGATTCACTGGAAGTAACTGCGAGGAAGGTCTGTTAACTAAAACGTACAGTCTGTGAAATTAATAAATACTTTTGTTTATTTTAAATTGAATTCAGTTTCTTTAGCAAAACATATGGAGCTGTATTCTCTTGGCAGATTAAGGGCTCACTGAATAGCAATTCCTCTTCTGAAGTCTATGGGAAAATCGCTGTTCAGTATTCTTTTTAGAGAGTCAATCCCATAATTCCATCATCTGCTGCAAAATGTGAAAACAATGTTTAAAATGTTTGAATTTTTAATAGGACACTTTATAAGCGATTGTTCATCCATCTTGTCTCTGCGTGATTCTGTCTCATCTTTAAAAAGTCATTAAACTGAGACACCAGCCAGGAATGTACGTATCTTGTAAGAGAGATGAAAGAAGTGAATTAAAATAATATTTTCCATCTTTTAAAATAACCAACAGGGAACTTTTTAAAAGATTTGTCTGTATATGTCATCACTATGTACGGTTCATTTCTTCACCAAAGGTTTGTGTTAATGAGTTCAGAATGGAAAGATGTATTTTTTTTTTCAAAATAGTTGATAAATGTCATAATGCATGATGGGTAATATAAAGAGTGTTGAAATTAAATGGTGAAGCATTGCAAAACAATCTACAGCTTTCGATATATTGTGATTCACCTGGTAATAATGAGTTACAGAGCTTGTTTGAATCATTTTTCGCAACGTTAGCCCTTACTAAATATTCGTTTTCAGTAGTTTTTTTCAAGACCTTATTTTGAGAATAGAGTTCAAATGTACACAACTGGTTGAGTCCTACATCTGGAATGGAAAGGGATGATTTGTTTGGTATCCTGTCTACTAATATACAAGTTTGGAAAAGAAGGAATGCTCTAACCCTTAACCTGTTTTTGTAACTATAAAGTATGGGGTAGATTCACGCAATTCTAAATTCTGGTATTAGACAAGAATGACAATTTCTTGATTAAGAATATACCCCGGTGAAAGGATGTGGATAATAAATCTGAGTTAGCGTAAGGTATTCCTGAAAACATACAATATTAATGTTGCACATTTCACATGTAGGTCACTCTTTTCCCACTGAAGCTGCAGACCTCAGGGATAATCTGTAATTATCCAAAATTCTTTGTAGTAAGGTCTGTACACCATATGAATTATCTAGTGAGCTGCTTTTCCCAACAGATGGATTGTTATAAAAAGTGCACTCATTTTATTAAAACTGAGTAGTCTAATCTTGTATATGAATGAAGACAGTTTGTGAATTTGACTTAAAGAAGGACTATCACATTTTTCTAATATTATGTTTACGCATCTCCAATATTTAGCAAATATGTATTTGTGAGGTCTAACAAATAAATTTAATGTAGAAATCCACATTGTCGTATTAACCTCTATGTTGTAATATGGTGCCTCCATCTTGGCTTCCTGTCAATCTATGTTAGAAGTATTGACCTTTGATGTGATCAACTATAGGCCTTGATTTGATATTGTTGGTTAAGTGTTCAAAATTATTTAATATTTTTGGATAAACTTTTTTAATTGATTTATTCATCATATTAAAATATAAATAAATATATTTTGCACAACAAAATAATATCAAAATAATCATTGGAAAACGTATAAAACAATATTAATTAAATCGATGTCACAGTTAGCGCAAAAATTGAAGCAGAGACAATGTTTCTGTACACTCAGATTGTGCCTGGACTAAACTGAATTGTGACATAACTAGATAAGTATTTGAGTATATACTGAAAAATAAAAACCTGAGTATCACATGAAAAAGATGTCTTAGAAGATATGAAAGTGAGCTGGATAATTAGTAATTATGTCAGTATGGGAAATCAATTGCTATTATTTATTATTTTCCCATATTGCAGTCACAGCAAGACAGGTATTATGACAATTTGCAATTCTTCAGTTGTGGGCTTGTTACGGTCATGATGTGGATGAATGTAATGCCAATAATTTTGATAGCTTGGTTAACTATGCTACCTCAATAAAACTCAGGCATCAGTTCAAAGCCACAAAAGTTTGCTCTTCTAAAGCCCAGTGCGCCGACTCTTAATAATCATTTAGTTATAACTCAGTAAATACCTGCTGTGTTTTAGAAGTTATGGATACAATATTTTGAAATTGCCATGGAGATTTTTGTTTGGTCATACAACATAAGTAGGTGCATAATTTATGTGAAATAAACATTACATTTCCACTTTGATGTGGCTTCAAAACATCACTGGGCTCAACGTTTTACTCATGGTGCAAATGTTCAAGATTTTTATTTCCTGCAGCACCCATCTCGCCATATTCCCATTTGATTAAAAGTAACACTTAATCATAGATTTAATTAGATCCTAAGCTGACATGTGATGGTGGTTCAAAGAAAGTTGAGTTTACCTGCTGAGCTATCAATTGAGATTGAAAGCACATTAGAGAAGACCCAAATTGTTTTAAAAAGAAAACACACTAAAGAATGTGCCTTAACTGTACTTTGAGTAATTAAAAAACAAACAAACAAAAAAAACATACTCAGATTCCTTCCTTGACATATTCTCCATTCTTCATTATCTACACTTTTAAGAATTTTTGTTGACATAATGCAAGAGAGGACTCTTACAGCAATAGTTCCTTCATTGTGCTCATATTTTTTAGTATGTTGTATAGGTGTCCTGTGTTCTGGTATGTCTTGCTACTTTAGTTTCTATCTGATCACTTGCGCGATATGATGAAGCAGCATAAAAGAGATCTATACAGAGATGGTAGATAGTCACTTGCACATTACTTTCACCAGTAGAGGAACATTTTTATTACACAACTGGTGATCTCCTCATCTAGGTTAGAACCATCTTCCCTTATCGGCCTTTGGTTTTATGAGGTCAGTTGGCAGTAGTTATGCCAATATTTTTTACACACAAATTTGAGAAACATTAGCAGTTTCACTGTTTTACTTACAGAGAGTGATGTGTGGTGTGCACACGTCGCATATACAGCCTGGTGAAAAGTCATATCAGGACAGACAAAAAAATAGCATTCTGCCTGTTTAATTGTCAAATTTGAGGGTGAATCTTAAGACTGCAGTCTTCTACAAATGCTGTAGTTCTAATCAGAGATTGCTTTCACGGTACTCTCTGTGCCATCAACTTTTCAATTATGTAAAGTGATCCTGGTGCTAAGAGCAATACTTTGAGGTCACATTTGTTGAATGAAATGCACTATTTGGGACAACATGCTAATTTATGAATAATCGCAATAAAGACCAACATTCTTCCTTTTTTACTTTGACAAGTCTGGCACCTACTGAAATAAAATAGTAATGTAGTTAAAGTATCTATCCTAAATACTCGCCTAGATATATAAAAAAGAACTACTAAAATCACAGCTTGCAGAATTAAATTAAAAGACAGCCAGGCAAAGGAGAGAGATCAAAAGATTTATTATTCCTTACTTGATGAGGCCAATCTGTAAATAAAATTATACAATATTGCCACTGCTGCTTTGAGTGTATGTGCCATTGGAAACGTATTAAATGAGAGCACTCAGTCAAACGTGGGAATATAGAATGACTTCCTATTCATCTCTGTGTCTTAAACTAAATTTGTTATTATTTATTTCTGCACACTGCGATTTTAGAAGTTGTTTTTGTATATCTAGGAGAGAATACATTACAAGTGGAGGGAATTTCTTTTCAATTTGAATGTATTTTTAATACTTTTTATTTTTAATTCCGCATTCTCAGTCTTAAAATAAGTTTCCAAGTTGAAAAATATTTTGCAAAAAATTGCTATTTACTATATTTCTTTAACAATTTTAACAATTTCTTAAATTGCATGATTTAATGTTGACTTTATGGTTTACAGAATTCTATTAAACATTGGCTTTTAAGGGATGGTACTATGCCAGCTTTTCACCAGACTTGGGAAAGCCTGAAGAGCGAGTTATTTCCCTACAGACATATTAATACATTAATTTGTAGAAAACTATTTGTTACACTGTTGCTGGTCCTCAATGGTGCCAAATTTACCATATGACAGCCATAAAAAAAAAAATCATATTTAAGGTTGGTAGTCACAATTTAGTCTGAAAAAATAGTCCTATAAAAACTAGTTGATTTGAATGCTTGAATAATGAGGTACTTCAACCAAATATGACCATTTCAGTGATTTGAAGTGATCATGGACCTTGAAACACTGCACATGCTGAAATATTTGTAATTGTGTGCTGGGGGCTAGTTGTACTCCCAGCCCCCTTGACATTGGCAGAGAGTTCTAAGCTGTCAATGTAAATTTTTTGCGTAAAACAAAGTCTGTCATTAGGCGCACTGCACGCTGCCGACAGACATGAAGTGCCTGCAAGGAGAAGCTAGCTCTCCTCTCCCGCCCACTCTACATTCCATCTGTTGTACCTTATTTTTTTCAAAAACCCTCCCTACCTCCTCTCTACTCCCTTGCTTCCCTCTCCGGAGCACACACATGCGCTCTGAGCTGGCGAACTGGTCCAATCACAGGGATATCTATGAGAAGCCTGTGATTGGACTGCATACAGCCCCAGTGACGTTGGAGGGGGCGTGGAAGATCAGCGCTGAAAGCTTTGCCAATCACTGGATTCCCGGTGAGTAAAACCTTTTTTTGCAAGTTGTACTACGAGTTGAGAGGGGGGACTTTCTCCACAGTGCCCAATAGGGCATATTATACCAGAAAGGTCCCCCGTCGGAAAAGAGTTATAGTGACCCTTTAACTGGGAAACAGTAGCCATAAAGTATGAGAGCTCAGAGCAGAGAAAAATGAGTGGAGAAGTGGCATTGGAAACAAGAAGTAGAACAAACGCACTGAAGAGCCGTTATAGTTTTTCATATGTGTGTCCAGCTGTTTTAATGAGCAATTATGAAGGATGCTTTACTGCATATATAATAATAATGACATTCTGTATGTGACTGCATAGCCTGCCTCCTGTGGGTACATAAAGTAACACAGCTTTTACAGAACATGCAAAGTAATATTTATCTTTTTGCACAGGATGTGACGATTTTACATTGATAATTTGTTGACGATCCTGTATTTTAGACATACAATATTATGTGATTTTATTTCTTTTTATTCTCAAACCATTTTTAAAACAAAGTGCAGATAGTACAAGGGCTTGTAATATTTTCCTTATAAACATAAAATAGGGGGCCGTTCATTTAATTAAATGAACACCTCTAGAAAAATGCAAGGTAATGGTGGCTCCTGTCAAATATGTTGTCTCTCCACAAATTAGTCCTTCAACTTTTATTATTGATGAGCGAAGCCAGTTGCCTGAATCTATCACAGCCGAGTTTTTGAATAACCCGACTGCCAATTAATGGCCTTAAATTTGAAATTTGTTTTAAATTCCCAACAATTTAGTAAATAATCCTTATAGTGTCCTAGGTGCCTTCCGTCTACAGAAGATTCCACCTGCCTGTATTTTGTTAAATCCTTTGGGATGGATGCATGTTTCTGTTGTATCTTACCTATCACTTTATTGCTACAGATTATACATATTTAGAGATTTCTGTCTCTACTGACCATTACCTTGATTTTGCAAGGTTTTATTTCTACGTCTAGTGTATTTATATGTTTTTAAAAGGATAGAGAGAATTTGGATCAAAGTGTCATGTTCTGCAAATTGGCGAATAGCGGCAAAGGTAATTGCCAATGGAATGTTCCTGCTGATTACATTGGTTTCCATGGTAACTGCCCTACTTTTAAAACTTTGCACCACTTTTCAAAACATGACATTTAAATACATCTCCTCTGTTTTCTCCAGGAATAAAGCTGTCTAAAATATATTTACAGCTTTTACAGGGTTATTCACTAAAGTGAGAATTACAGGGAAATCAAAGGGAGTTTGAAGTGAATTTTTAAATTTAAGGCCAACGTAGCCAGATTGAAAGCAAAGCTGACTGGTAGGACTTTCCAGTACAGCTATTTTGACCTTAATTTTAAATTCACTTTGAATTCTTTGCAGTTCTCACTTTAATAAATAACCATGTTAGACTTTTGTTTTATAGATCTTATGTGACGAAACTTTCCAAGAACAATTTTTTTTACATTTCTTATTTCAGTGAGTCATTATTTTATTTTTATGCGCAAACATAACTGTTATTGTAATTGAACTAGTTTTAAAGAATTCCTACTTTTATGTTTAAAGAACATTAAACAGAAATATACATGCTTCCCTGATTCCCAATAGCTGTGTGAATCATTATGCACCTCCTTCTGCTCTTCCACCCACAAAGGATGATAGGTATTGTAGGTAACAGCTATCACCCTTTGAAGGTACACATTTCCGAAAAGATGATTCACACAAGATTATTTGTTTCTCTCCCCAGACTTTTGGTTGGGCTCCACCAAAACTGAGGAACTTTAAATAAATCTAGTTATAGCATATAATTCCATTAATAGATTGTCCTTGTATGTCCTCCCACCTCAACCAATGGTAAAAGCTCAAGAGTCTCTTAAATGGGGATTGTTTGGACAATACGCCATTTATTTTTCTGTCTTGGCTGTGCTTTCTGCTGCATTTTGTGTATAAATCCAGTAAGTACCCATGTGGAAGTCTGGAACGAGCCTGAGTTCATAAACCATCTTTTATTTTTTATTTTTAAGTTTAATGACCTTTGGTTTTAGATTTCGTCTTCCAAGCTTTGAGTGCTCCACGTATTTTGCCAGCCACTGTGATTTTGGCAGTCATCATATGTCCTTATTGCGTTGTCTTTTTAAATCTCTGAGGTAGAGCACAACTGTAAATTTCAACATATGACACATCTATGTATCTCAAAACACTAATAAAGTGGCACGGTAAAAATAATGCTGTGTATGCAGACTTCCTCCATCGCCTTTCATTTTCCGCCCAGCTGTTAGGACCTTCAGGGTTTTTTTTCACTAAACAGTAATGTGTAGTGAATCGATAACTAAATCAAAATATGTAGGCAAAAAGTATTGATTTGTAAGTCATTTGATCAGTCACCTAAACCATTCTGGAATCCTGGCCATACCTTCAGTCACCTTCCCTAAAAGATAAATACCTTAACATTTGGGGGGTATGGATTGGTGGCACACATGAATAATTTTACGTGATTACACAAAAAAAAATAGCAATTGGATTTAGCAAAATAACTTACATGTCCCAATAATTAATTGTTAAATGCACTTTTGTCAGTTTCTAAAATTTCTTGGAAGGAAAAACCTATGGTACTGCTTCATTTTCCATGAGGTGCTTAGCAGCAATTGTATAAATAAGTCGCATGCCTCTGGGCAAAGTTTGGATTATTGGTACTTACTGTATATATTTTTCTTACATCTGTAGAATTTGGGTTGCTCTACCTGCAGTGATTATGGTGCCAGGAGTACCCAATGTTAGTAAATGATTTGATTTTGTATATGAGAGGGGCATCAGGGCATTCTTGACACCTTAACCACTACAGCATGCTTTGTTTATATTATTTCTAACAATATTCAATTACTCATAAATATGTGGGACTAATTTTTTCTACCCTAAATACACTGAGATGACAGATTATCCATCCTGTTTATACTTAGTCTCAAGGATGGGACAATTAGCTATTATTCGTTTACATTACTCTATGTAAGATTCATATACACATAAAACAGGATTAAGGAGCGTAAGCGACCCACGCCTTTTGACCGAACGGCTCCCATTTTCAACGGCTCCTCCCCAGGAGTTTTGCCACCCGCCACCTGACTGCTAAATGCCAGGATATCAGTAGAGGACAGAAACTCCAGCCAAGAGAACCAATGTCTCCAACAGGCCTTCTGTCTCTTAGGGACATCAGCTCCCATCACATCCAGTGATTTAATTAATTAGATTAAGTCATAGCCTTTTTAATTTACAGTGTTTTTTTTTAGTTTATTGATGTTGAGAAAGCATCTGTGTTAGATGCGAAACGCGTCCAGTGTTCCATTATATTTTTGTTTTCTGCTCCCCTCCTTCCTGCATGTATTGTATGCATCATACTGGCCTGTTAAAACGACACTGTAGGCACATTGACAACTTCATATTAATGAAGCTGTCATGGTGTCTGCAGTCCTGGCCACCTCACCTACTCCCCAAAGCCCTCTAGTTAACTGTACAGGGGCACCAGGGCCGTAGTTTTAGGTATACAGATATCTATACCTAACACTACAGTGTTCCTTTAATTAACCACGTACCGGTAATCTGTTTCCTCTCAGCAAAATATTTAACAACTCCGTTTTAGTTGTTCAGTTGGGTAAAGGTTCCACTTAAGTATAATTATTTCCTCTCTCTTCTCTCGCGCAACCACTATAGAAGTGAATGTGTTTCACTTGAAAAATGACTGATTTCTTTGGACTTTAAAATACCTACGCAAAATGTTAACTTAATATAAAGTTAACAGTGAATAATGTCTGATCTGATCTATTTAAACATTCTAATTGGATAGTTCATAAGCACTGTAAAAAAACATTCCAACAACAACAATAAAGAAAAATATGATTTTATTGAAATGATGAGCTTAACGTTAATTCTGCAGTCTCACGGTAAAAACAAAAAACCTTAAGCCCAAAAGATTTTATTTTACGTCTCTGCACAGATCCCTTATATCTACTCCAAGTAGATTTTAATCCCTTTACTACATTTGCCCCGACACCTTTTTTTGAGTTGTTCTAAGGACAATTTTATTAAAAAGAAATACTTTCCTTTATTTCCCTAGGGTAAAACCATTTGTTCAGATATTTATTATGAATGAATACTTCTTTTCCTAATGCACTGTATACATTACCTGAGCGTGTTTAAGTCTCTCATAGAATTTAATTTTCTATAATTATATTACCCAGTTGTATCCAATTATTTAACCTCAAAAATTGGACGCAACAATTCTTGCGAGATCTTGCAAACGATATGTAAAATTGTTACCTCTCTCTTTCTAATGACTGTAACGTTTTTTTGTATGCAATCTAAATACTTTGCGAAACCCTGTGGGTCCCACTTTATTATTTGGCATCTTGCAGTTAATTTTACCTTACCTTATGGGACTGTCATTGTATTTTAGAATTATTATGGGATCAGTTTTATGTTGTACCCTAAAGCTGATTTTTTATAACAAATACAATACTTGATTCGCAAGATGTGTCCAAATGTATTGTACTATTGCTTGTCAACGTCAATGTACTTACAGTGATCACATTTATATCGTGCTCTGGGCATTTTAATGGAATCAGCATAGCAGTGAACTTGAACTCCCTGAGACTTATTCACTAATCAGCAAATCAGTGATCTGAGAACCGAATTGCAAAAATGTAAAATAGCCAAGCTGTGAGTAGACCTTAGATGGAAATGTTTTCCTAATCAGCACTTTTCATAAAAGGTTTGCAGTTCAGTTTTGAATTTACTATAATTTGCTGTTTAGTAAATATTTAAAGGAGCACTATAGGGTCAGGAACACAAACATGTATTCCTGGCCTTATAGAGTTAAAACCACCATCTAGCCCCCCTGGCTCCCTCTTGCCTCCCTAAATATAGACAAATCTTACTTGTATTCAAGTTTGCAGTTGCTGGCTCTGCCTCTGTCTGCCTCAGACCTGCCCCTGTCTGCGGACATCATCAGAAGTGGTGGTCTGAACCAATCACAATGCTTCCCCATAAGATTGGCTGAGACTGACAAGGAGACAGGTCAGGGGCAGAGCCTGCACAAGTCAAACACAGCTCTGGCCAATCATCATCTCCTCATAGAGATGAATTGAATCAATGCATCTCTATGTGGAAAGTTCAGTGTCTGCATGCAGAGGGTGGAGACACTGAATGGCAGTGCTGCCTATTCTGCAGCACTGCCCAAGTAAGCAGCTTTAGCAGCCATCTGACGAGTGGCCAGTGAAGTTATCACTAGGCTGTAATGTAAACACTGCATTTTTTCTGAAAACATAGTGTTTAGAGCAAAAGGCCTGAAGGAAATGATTCTATTCACCAGAACAAATACACTAAGCTGTAGTTCTTCTGGTTACTGTAGTGTCCATTTAAATAAAACTCCTTAGAATCATATGGACCTATAAAGGATCACCTTAACAACTTTACATTTATTGCAAAGTTTATGGTGCAACAAATATTCAGTTCCTACTATCAACTCTTCCAGTGGTTATAATTAAAGGGGCACTGTGGGCACTATAACAATTTCATCTCACTGAAGTTGTTATTGTGCCTGGCATCTCACTGAAGTAGTTATTGTGCCTGACATCTCAGTGAAGTAGTCCCTCCATCCATTTGTGTGGCTTCTCAAAGTCCCGTCCCCACTTGGGATATGGGGGTGATGTGAGAGTGAGGGGGAGTGATGTGAGAGTGAGGGGAGGGTGATGTGAGAAGGATGGGGGGTGATGTGAGAAGGAGGGAGGTGATGTGAGAGGGGGGTGATGTGAGAAGGAGGGGGGGTTGATGTTGAGGGTGAGGGAGAGGGTTGATGGTGAGGGGTGATGCTGAGGGTGGTGATGCTGAGGGGTGGTGGGGGTGATGCTGAGGGGGTGGGGGGTGCTGAGGGTGGTGGGGGGGGTGGTGAGGCTGAGGGTGGTGAAGCTGAGGGTGATGTGGGGGGATGCTGAGGGTGGTGAGGGGGCTGGTGTGGGAGTGATGCTGAGGGTGGTGATGCTGAGGGTGGTGATGCTGAGCTGGTGGGGGGGTGATGCTGAGGGTGGTGGTGGGAGGCTGAGGGTGGTGGTGAGGCTAAGGGTGGTGGGGGGGGGTGGTGATGCTGAGGGTGGTGGGTGATGGTGAGGCTGAGGGTGGTGGGGTGGTGGTGAGCTGAAGGTGGTGGGGGGGTGGTGAGGCTGAGGGTGGTGGGTGGTGGTGAGGCTGAGGGTGGTGGGTGGTGGGAGGCTGAGGGTGGTGGGGCTGAGGGTGGTGGGGGTGGTGAGGCTGAGGGTGGTGGTGAGGCTGTGGGTGGGGTGGTGAGGCTGAGGGTGGTGGGGGTGGTGGATGCTGAGGGTGGTGGTGAGGCTGAGGGTGGTGGGGTGGTGGTGAGGCTGGAGGGTGGTGGTGAGTCTGAGGGGGTGGGGGGGTGGTGATGCTGAGGGTGGTGGGGTGGTGGGGAGGCTGAGGGTGGTGGGGGGTGGTAAGGTTGAAGGTGGTGGTGAGGCTGAGGGTGGTGGGGGGGTGAGGCTGAGGGTGGTGGGGAGGCTGAGGGTGGTGAGGCTGAGGGTGATGTGGGGTGGTGGGGGGTGAGAGAGAGCCTACCTTTACTCCCTGGTGGTCCAGTGGGCTCCCTGGTGGTCTGGTGGCCATTGCTCCGCAGAGCTGCAGACCATGTAATCTTGCGAGACCATCAGAGCGTTGCTGTGGTAACCCACGGCAACGCTCTGATTGACCGGTTTTCGCAAGACACATGGTCTGTAGCTCTGCTCATTGCGGAGCTGCAGACCAGTCTCTGCGGTAGCTAGCCAGGCAGCCAGGAGGGACCCCAGCCAGCGAGAGGCCTTAGGCGGCTGTCTTAACCACCTAATTAGAGAGCCGCCTCTGTACTGACATACATACACATACATACTGACATACATACACACATAATGACATATATACACACATACATACTGACATACAGACACATACATACATATACATACATATACTGACATACATACATACTGACATACATACACACATACATACTGACATACATACATCGGGTCCCTGAAGATATAGGCCCCATCGGGAGGACCGGCGGCAGCTCCACCACTACATGTGAAGCCAGGGCAGCCGGGCCCCCCAGGGCCGCTAGGCCCGTGACAACCATCATGGTTGTCACCCCCTGATGGCGGCCCTGACTCCTTCACTGTGCTAACCTCTACTACTTCAGCTGGAAGGCTATTCCATGGATCCACTAACCTCTCAGTAAAGTAATACTTCCGGATATTATTCTTAAACCTTTGTCCCTCTGATTTAACCCCTTAAGGACCAAACATCTGGAATAAAAGGGAATCATGACATGTCACACATGTCATGTGTCCTTAAGGGGTTAAGACTATGCACTCTTGTTGTGGTAGTTTTTACTTAACCTGTTGAAAGCTTTTACTGTTTGTGTTTCGTTGTCGATATTTCATCGGCTCCATATTCAATTTTATACTGCATTGTATATATTGTTTTTTGTACTTATGCTATGTACTGCTTTATTATTTCAATAAACTTTATTGACTACAAAAACTATAAAAAAGTTTACATACTAAACTGAGAACTCTATAGATTTAACTAGTGCATTGCTAACTGAAGGCAAATAGCCAAACGATACAAAAAAAATCTCAAACTCAGCTAGCTTTCCAGATCAGCTATTTTGTCCTTAAAGGGACATTGTAGGCACCAAGACCATTTCATCTCAATACATTGCAGGGTTAACATGTCTCTAGTGGCTGTCTTCCAGATCTTATCTAAGGTGGCAGAGTGCTATTGTGGAGACCAGCACGGTAGGGACTGAAAGGTAAGTAATACTTCTTAATAGTCCCGAACGGTTCGCCAAACGGTTCGCGAACGGTTCGCCACGGTTCGCCACGGTCCGCCACGAACGGTTCGCCGCGGACTCCAGTCGGCAGACACATTCCAGCCAATCAGCAGCAGACCCTCCCTCCCAGACACTCCCACCTCCTGGACAGCTCACTAAGAATGCAGCTTCAAAATGGATGCTGTTTGTATTCCTAACCCTGTAGTATTCCTTTAAATTTGTAATGTCATTGATAACTCCTAATTTATCACACAACCCTGCCTAGTGAAGGAAATTAAAACATTTAAATTTCATATCTGCCAATGCTCTTGCCAGCTTCGATGGTCCCACCTGTTGATGTGAAATAATGTGAGATATTGTGAGATGACGTGATATGTCTTCACCCTGGTAAGAACAGTGTGAAATTACAGCTGGCCGTGTCCTCAAAGAGCAACCCTGCATGTTACATTTCCTGCAGTTGGCACAAATCTGTACACTGGTAACTTCCTCTACCAGATACATTTGGCGAGTCAGAGTTTGGAAACCTAAACAATTGCTGACTTAACTTACAATGATGAGATTGTGTAAACACAAACAGATTCAAGATTAAATGCTGTCTATTTCATGTTAAAAATTTTCTCCAAAAAGATAAGCTACGTGTTTTTAAACAGTTAGAAACCAGACAGATTTATTGGTCAGATGTGTTAATCTTTTTGTATTACAAAATCCGACTTGCATATATTTAATTTATTAAAAACTATTTCTGTATATATAGAAGTCTACTTCAGATACTTAAAGAAAGAACAATTGTTAGACTATTTGCACAATGAAACATCTTGCTTGACCCTTCTTAAAACATTCAGTTTGGTTGCAGGGGAAGGACGGGGGGGGGGGGACTTTAACCAACACCAGCTGCTGGGCAACTGTATATTGCCCCTGGCTACAGATTGTTTTTATTAAAACATGACTAAGGAATTTAACTATTGCTTGAAAAAGATTATTTAAGAACTGAAACATTCTTTTCATGACTTGTATTGTAGTGAATAGGGATGGGTAAAAATATTTGCGTAAAAACACCGAAACATTCAGATCTGTCCTTTCGTCTTCCACAATCGAGTAAACAAATGATGTTTGCCTTTTTAAAACATGTTCCCTTACAAAGGGAAAATCCACAAGAGAATTGAAAACATTACAAAAAGATCTCTTTTTACACAGAACTGCTCTTAGCATGTATGATAGATATTTGGGATGTTGTGTCACTCAGGTGGAAGAATAAGTCATTAAAATAACATGATAGCATTAGCAATACAAATGTGTATTCCTAAAGCTATAGTGCCCGATTGACCATGGCCACCTCCCGGGAGCAAAACATATAATTTACTTACCTTTTCTCCCTCGCCGGACTAGTCCCCATGCTGTCGTCCCGCCTCTTTTGATTACGATCACTGAGATACCACCGCCTCTCACCACTGGACAGCCTTTCCTTTAGTAAGCCACTGATAGGTGTGATGTAGTAGATTATATTATAGCACGTTATGGTTATATCATTCCAAATTACAGTATATTATAGAACAATAAGCTCAAAATAGAATCATTTATGTTTACTGTCATCAACATTTTGTTACGGCTTGAGGGGGTATGGATCATAGTGATGGTTACTCCGGTGGGGAGCTGGGGGTATCAGGAAGGTGTCAAATCAAGTAGACAGATAGGAGCTAACAAGGGTAATGAATTTTAGAGTAATTGTGTGTAGAGGTGAATCTTCAGGTGTTTAAACTCTTTATGAACCACAATAAGAGATCTGCACAAAGAGAACATACCATACTAATACCATATTTCTATGTAAAAGAACATCATTAGAAACGAGATTTTCCATTTTATTGTATACATTTTATTATGCACATGTTATTATACACTCATTGCTTTTCCTTTACTTATCTCTTCATTCAGCTCTGTTAAATAAAGAAAAGGAACCTGGGGCAAGTAAAACCGAGTAACTTATTGCTATTTATCATCCGAAACCCTGGCTTTGTCAGTAATTTTATTGCACACATTCGTTCTAGCTACACTTAGAAATATTTACAATTCTAATTTCCTTCTCCATTCCCTCATGCACAAGGGTCTCTTAATTTAAAGTGTGTTTGTTTTACGGCTGAAATGGTTTTATTAGCAACAGTTTACACTTTTATCTAGCTATTCGATCGGAACAGCAGTCATCTCCAATGTTTACAACCATAACATGGCCACTACACACATTATTTATTTTACATTATGAGTGTCTTCCTGTCTAGCCTAATCTTTTATTTATCCCATAGAGTGCAATTATATGGTCAGAGGGCCACTTGGATTTAATATTGCATTAGGCCTTTAAAGAATTGAGTTATAGCTTGCATGCTTTCTAAAACAATATTTTTGTATGCCTGTACCTGAAAGGAAGAAGTAAAATAATGCATGCGTTTACACTAAAAACACACACAAAACTATGCAATACTATGCTGAACATATTTTTTTTAGATATATTTAGGGATATATTTCATGGTAGTATAAAATAGTGAGTCCTTATATATAGACAACGTTCTTTAATAAAAATAGTGATACAATCACTAATTGAAGTTTTATAAACAATGCGTATATTGCACAGACAAGGCAGTTTTCCACATTCAGACACTGAAAGGAAATACAAAACATAAAATAAGTGTAGAATAAAGACTGTAAAAAGAATGAAGTGTTGAAGAGACACTGTAGCCACCATCTCTTCTTTCAGAAGGCATGGTTTGTGAACAATGCTTTCCTCCTGCACCAAATCTGCACCGAGTCTGGTCTTCTCAGCCAGTGATATAGGTCGTTCATCATTCCTTACAAGAGTGCTCTACAACCTATCATGGATAGCGCTCTGTATTTAATTGGTTGTTATTTCTGTTATTTACTACTGTGGTTGCGTGACATTTTTTTTGCCACATGCCACTCTGACCTCATTTGCGGACGTGGCATCTAGTGGCTGTCAGGGAGACAGCCACTAGAGGCTTGATTAATCCTCAATGTAAATATAGCGGTTTCTCTGAAACTGCTATGTTTACAGCTGCCGGGTCAAAACTAGGGGGACCTGGCACCCAGACCACTTCATTGAGCTGAAGTGGTCTGGGTGCCTATAGTGGTCCTTTAAGAAAACGTTATGAAGATCAGCTCTGTGAGAGACTTATAACTGCAGTGATTTGCTCTGAAGTTGTAAACCAGCCCACCAGAGCTGTCAATCAGACAACTGGAACTGTCAGTTCAACGCCTGTACCAATAGCTTCCATATTGTATGCAACGTGCATTGAGCTCTCTCATTCTCAGAGAAGAGATCACTCTGCTGGCCACTGCATGCATCCAGATGCACTAAACAACCTGTCTATTATTTGGAATTAAATATTATCAAATATGCTAACGTGTATTGCTCATATAGAAAGTAATACATTTATCATTAAATGTACGTGATCGTTACAAACCTACATAACATCAACCTTTGGAAACTGGACCCCCTTTTCCCCTCAAAAGAAAATGTGATACGATTTACCTAAACTAACAAAAATAGAAATCTGAACTATATTGAGACATCATCATTTGCCACATGCATCTCATTCCCTATTTGTAGTTGTTAGCCTAAGAACAAAGAACTGAACTGGATTTTATAAAAAATACTGTTACTGTTTAACATGACTCATTTGCTCTGACAAAGACATCTATGACTTAATTACTTCTTCATTTGTCATTAAATAGATCAGTGGATATTTTTCCAGCTGCGTTATCTCAGTCACAGGTTCAATTCCCAGGACGGTGGACCTAGTCAGTCATTCTTCTAATGCTAGTTAAATGAATACCGTCAAGTTGGGTAAAAACATCTAGATCCCAGGAAATAAGTAGAAACTAGCACAAACCATCAGTTGCATTTCTTGGTTAAATAATTTGACATTATTTTGAATGCAAGCATATTTCAAACAAAGCAACTCATTTTCCATTACCTTACATTTTGCAAATGCTAAACTCTTTTATATATATATAGTAGATTTCCAGTAACAGATGTTTTTAATTAAAATAATTAAAAAAAAAAGAAATGTATTGTTTAATAAACGTAACCGATATATACAGATTATTTTCTTTTTGCAAAGGGGAAGTGGGTTTTTTTTGGAAAAGTTTTTTTATTTTAATTAAATTATTTATCACCGAACACATTACGCATTACACAATGGACACGTTACAACATAACTGTTTTATTTAGTGACTACTTTTTTTTTTTGTATTACTACAAAGGTAATGAACCCAGTCTAGATTCCTCTCTGATGACATCACCAATGTTTTTTCTTTTTTTTGTGTGTGTGTGGGAAATGTCTGTTAGGAATGTAGACATTCTCTGCTGTATCTCAGAGGATGCAGTGTGAACTTACCACCTACTTTCCTAACTATTTGGTTAGACGCAGTGTGCGCTAACACAGCTAAAGCGAGACATTTCGCCTGTTTTGCTATTTTATCTGCACCACTGAAAGACTTTTTTTGCATGTAATTAATACTTATTGCACAGAATGTATTTTTCATATGGAATGGGAAATAAAATGTGCTTCCCTATTACTGTCAATATGGATTTGCATGTGAAAAAATACACATTTATCGCAGAATATATTACACGTAGATTGGTTTGATGCACATTTTTGCAACATTTTTGATTGTGTTAACTCTTTGGAACTGTTTTGCACCAAGCCAATTTGGTGGCAGTTGAGATCATGAATTACCTTGAGGGACCTGTCAACTTCAATATAGAGAAAGGACTGATCTGCCAACTGATTCAGGATCTACTAGATAGAGTGGGTAAGCAGCTTTGCTGCCCAACTGCTCCTGCCACCATCCTCTATGTAGTCAAAATTAAATTACCAATTTTAGGGGCCTAAAATTAATTGGCTCAGTGATACAGAGGACTCTCAAACCCCATAAGACCTCGTCTGGAGTTTCTGAAGGTCCTTTGTACCACTAAGTCAATTAATTTTATGCCCCTAGAATTTGTATTTTTTTTACTAATTATCCTCCACTACCCCTCACCCGTGCATGATAAGTGAGGGTCTGATAATATTACATAGGGGCCCAATGCTTAGTCCCCTGGTATAATGATTAATTCTCCAAAATGAAAAATATCTACTATTCAGAGTCAATGGATGCCTTCTCCCCTTAGCACCAAATATGTGGGCATTGTTGGGTTTCTTCCCTAACATTTTCCTGTCAAGTAGAGGTGGCCAAAGTGTAGATTCTCATGATTAAAAGTGATTTTCAATTGCCAAACAACTTGGCATTCTATGACACAGGACTTTATTTGCAAGTACTTATTTTTTTGGTTGCTGCAGAACTGGACATTCTTTGAAACGTTACTGGAGGGAGTCTGAGACTATTGGGTGTCGAGTAGGAGAGAACCACTGGGCAAATTTTTCCTTCCCTTCTACGAGAGTCCTCTCAAAGTCTTTCCTTTTTATTGTCCATTCCAGGAGTGAATTGGCAGCTACAGCTGACAACAAATTCCATTATTATGAACCTTCAGAACCTGGGAATAAGATCATTTTACCGGGCCCTTCCTCGTTATTATGGGATCCGGAGGCTCCCTTTTCTGTCTTGCTGGACAAGGAGAAAAGATATGTATTTTGCGTAAAAGAATGTTACTCAAGGTGGACTCTTAAATAATAACACGGTACCCTGTTTAGAGTCCTTAAATGAACCAGACTTACCTTGTTTCTGTTCCAAAGAGTTCAATGTGATGCATTTAAATTTCATACTTTTCTGTTTGTCGTAAGGAATTCTTTCTAAGAATCACTTTAAGTAAAACAAATATCTGTAACTAGTGCCTATATTGTAATGAAAAGGCTCAGTATCAAGAATGTGATTTGATGGACTAGTTATCTATATAGAAAAAGACATTTTTATAGTTGACTTATCGCAATCATAATGGTTGTTTCTTTTCCAACCAATTTTATTGTTAGGAAACATGCACAACATTGATTGTCAACATCCATCACATTTTCATTACTTTATTCTCGTGTGGTTTCCAATGTTGTTTCAATAAATATTCCTGCCCTAAAAACAGACTTTTTAACTAAGTAAAAGATATCTAAATATATGATTTTTTTTTTTAAAAGGTCATGTGAGATGGTCTTTGTCTGTAAATACAGATGAGCAACACCTATACCTGGAGGCTCGGGGTTCATTTAATTATTTCAATAGTTCACTTTTGAGGGTTGTGAAAATATTTTATGTGAATTTACTTGAATATAAAAGAAGAAAAGTGATCACGTGATGTTTGAAACACATCTCTCTGTAATATGACAAAATAAATTGTGCAGTGATTAATTTACTACAAAACAACAATAGGCAGGAGGTTTACTCATCTCTGCATGTAAAGATATAGGTAGACATCTGTTGAATTAAAACAATTTTCTATAATGCATCAATATACTGGATGCCTTCTATCAAACTTGCTATCATATTGTATCAGTGTATGATGTAATATATGTCCACCAGGTGGTACTGTAGAGGAAGATCCCATAAGTAAGGAATAGTTAAAAGGGCACTCCAGGCACCATAACAACTCGATCTGAATTATGTTGTTATGGTACAAGGAGGTCCCCTAGAAGCCCTAGAGTGCTGACACCTGTGCCCAATAGCTCTGCCGTGCTATTTCTTCTGCAGTCCGAAGCTTGAATCATGAAGCCTCGGACTGGGACCAATGGATAGGCTGATGGCATTAGTTGAAACTCTTAGCCTATCAGTAGCTTCCCATTCACAAAACTGTTTGAGCAAAATATGCACCTTTCTCAAGCCATTTTGTGTGTTAAGGGCATGGGGGAGCGTGGGGGAGAGGGGGTGGAGGAAGGGTAGACATATTTACCTCTACCCTCCATCTTATTCTTGGTACTAGATTTTTGTTCCTGGCTGCATTGCTCTTGCACCCAGTTATACTCTTGCAGGAGGAACAGCAACATGCAGAGTTAGAAGCTCCGGCTAATGCCGCATTTCACCAAAAATAATTGTGTCAATAAGATAACATAGTACCAGCATTTTCTCATATAGTTTGATTGCTTAAAAAAATTAATAAAACTGATGATTGAAGTATAACTCCCAGAAACCCTTGCTGCACCCATAAAGCACTAGTCATGGGAAAAAAATCAGAAAGTAGAGTAGGCATCAGACATTTCCTGATCTGGTGAGAGTTCACTGCAAACCCTGAGTCAAGACTTTAAAATATATATTTTTTTACTTTGTATTATTTTTTATTTATTGTTTTACTTAAAAAATTGGCTTTTGCAATTTTGGCTGTTCACAATAGGCTCGATTCTAATGCATTCGCTTGTAAAACTTCCTCTCTCATTCACTTTATTCACTAAGAACAAAATTGTAACTGAATTGAGCCGAACAGTGGGATTCACTTGAAATTAGTCTAGTTGAATTGCAACCGAATTCCAACCAAATTGCAGCCGAATATCCCTGCTACAAGAAAAGAAAGAAGAGTCTGGTTTGAGGATGGGATCATCCTGTTGTTATATGGAGATTTGGCAGATTTTTAAAAGACAAATACATTTTGGCCGTTTAGAAGTGCAAATCTGGTTGAAATAATCCAATAATTTAATTGGATAAAACAGTCAAATTATGACAATCTAACTTCATTAAGCTGCTGGTTGTTTGCAACTACTACAATAAATAATTAATATTCACATACTGCTATGCATTTGGAGTAGCATAATTCAAAATAATACCCCATTTTGACTTGTGAAGTGGTAATACTAATATTTTAAAAACATTTATAGACTGCTAATAAAATATTCTTTCTTATTCCATCTTCCATAGAGCGACTCTGTCATCTTTGGGAGTCTAATCATATTTTCTAAAGACACCCAAAGCTGGAATCATTTCTTTTTTAACAGATGCTCAGGGGTGCAGTGGAAGGAAGATATACTTACCTGAAACTGTCCCACGCAGGTGCCGGCATTTTTTTTCTTCTTTCTTTTAGCCCCTGGCATTTCATCCAGAGTACAATACTGAGGTCTGCGAAGAATCTTGTGAAACCTAAAGAATCGGTCTATTAAATATTGAAAATCAATACCACTATGACAGAGCAGCCTTAGTATAACAATATATTACCTGCTGAATAATACACAGATATAAAGGCATTGGATAATTCTCTGCAGATCTGGAAATGCTTAGAGAATAATGTCTATTTGCCTGAAGCATAAAATACAGATTAGTTATTTTTATTATTTCCTTTTAAGTTCTGCTTTATACTCATTATTAAACCAGAAAAAGCTGAATAAACATTATAGCAGTTAGTGCTACATGTAAAGGCTATTACAATGGTCAGTGGTTGTAATATAAACACTGACAAAGGGTTAAAATAATAAAAGCAGGACAGAGAACAGGCTCCAGATTGGGGCTCAGTGCTCTCCCTCCTCTAATAAATCTAACCAGCTTGAGTTCAAGAGAGGTGAGAGTTTACTCTGAAACATGAAGGGTTAACTAGGTGCACGGGTGGAATGTTTAAAATATCATACAGTTTCAAAGCAGCACGGGATTCACTGCTGTGTGTTGTGAACCACATGCAGTCACCTTAAATAATGCAACATAAATCAGCCAGCAACATTAGTGCACACACCAACAATTATCTCTACGCACTATAATTATCATGCAAAATATACTGTAATTGCAAAACCCCAATTTAGAAAAGTTCACAACCAATATATTGCCTTATTTGAACTCAGTAGTTCTGTTATGCAGGTCACTGTTTTACTGATTTACCTGTGCATCTGAAAGGGAGGAGGGGGGGATATATCCTGCAATCACAAATTTTATATTCACAGATGGACAAGGGCATTTGATTGACAGGTAAAATGAATATCTCAAGATGTAGATATATTTTTGCCTGAGACAGAAATAAATTGACATGCACAGGTAAAGCAGTCAATTTACAAACCTACATGGCAATGCTTCTAATACTGTGTAAAATGTCAAATAACGAGACATTTATAATAGGTAATAGATAAATGCAAAAAAAAAAAACTATAAAAAAAGTATATTCTAGTTCAGGGGTAGGCAACCTTCATCACTCAAGATGTTGTGGACTACATCCTCCATAATCCTCTTACACCCATAATGCTGGCAAAGAATCATGGGAGGTGTAGTCCAAAACATCTGCAGTGCCGAAGGTTACCTATGCCTGTTCTAGTTTCTATAAAAGGGGTACATCACCCAAATTACATATGATCCCTTTGCATTTCAAGCTCCAGCCTAGCGGATGAAACATTTTTTAGGAATACCATGAACATTAGTGTTGAAGCTAGCCTTTCTGAACATAATACTTATTGCTCACTCTACTACAATATATTGCAAATGTCCAGATTTTGAGACAAAAAAGATGCTTATTTAGTAGAAATGTGTAGACCTTTGTTAAGAAACAACATATAACTATGACTTCTTAGGCCATGAGGATCGTACATGGGGTTCAACGATCTCATCTAGACTTCAGAGCACAGAGAGAATTGCTTTTAAAAAATGACAACTTTTTTTATGATTTACTGCTACAATAACGAGAGTGGAAGCATACGATTCTGCTAAAGTCACTTTTCACAAAATATGAAATACTATAAGCAGATAGTGTTATATCAAACTGCATGAATTACGAAATGGCCTGGCTAGTCATATTACAACATAAATGTAATGGTTCTTTTACCATGTCAGCAGAAGTCACTGAGACTTTCTATTTAATGAAAACCAGGCTACCTCGATGATGTTGTCATTGACAACCAAGAGAGCTTAGAATGCATCATTTTGAAAACCCATACATTTATTATTTCATGTCAGGAAAAGACTAAGGTTGTTATAGCTAAAAATGCTTCAGTGATCCAATTTATACTAAACAGCTTCACTTCTGTAACAGAAAAGAAATATTATACTCTTATCTACTGTGTCGTGTGAAACGTGCATTTCTTTGAAGCCATAACATTTCAAGAAAAGGTTAATCCAACTATATTTGAATATAGCTACTATATTATGCTAATGGGAATATCTAGTTTTTGATTCGTCAAAATTTCCTTTAATTATGCATGTATCATACATAATAAAATAAAGCTCTATTTTGAGTGTATATTATGAGTTATTGTCCTAATTTAGAAATGTTCTATGTCCACCTATGTAAAAAAAAAGCTTCGTACTCCATTAAAAAAACAAAAACCCAAAACAGGGGGCGGGGCCTGACAGCCAAGATGGCCGGTCGCATATTCTCAGAGCTCCAGCCATGCAGCGCATATTACTGACCGACCCGCTAATGCTGACAGCTCAAGGTGACCAGAGACCAACCCGAGATAAAACGAGCAACAAAATGATACCGGTCCTGCACAGAGACGATGAGGTACGACCCAGGCCGGCCACGCGGCCTAAACATGAGCGAAGCCTGCAGCCCGGGAGAGACGGACAATTTCCCGGCACAGGACCCGCTTACAAGCATGAACCTGATACAGCCCAGCCACCCACCCCCCCCCTGGACCGGTGGGGGATATCCCGGTCCTCGCTCGCCACGATCACCCCCACGCCATGGCCAGCACAAACAACAATGCCTAAAGCGAGACGAAGCAGCCCAGGACCAAGCAAGATGGCGGCACAGACACAGCCTATAAGGAACTGCACACTCAACAAGCCTCCCAAGCACACAGGGGATTTCTATGACAGGCTATGTGCCAGTCTGTGGACTAAGCTTCACACCTGGAGACAGGCCTTCAAGAGGGCGATAAAAGAGGTGGCGGCATGGATCCGCCCGGCAACACGGCGCCAAATAGGCGGGAATCCCCCTTGTACCTCCAAAGCAGCCCCTCGACGGAGCAGAAGATCTGCACAGAGGGCAATAGCGCCATGTGCCAGGGGGCCAGCACCCACACCCTCATGCCTCAGAAGGTGACTCACCAACAAGCACGACCTGCTCGCCCCTCAGCGGCTCCAACAACTCTCATCAAGGAGGGCGCTGCCCCACAAGCGAGAACCCACAGTGCCAGCCACGCTGCTGATCGGGAGGCAGCAAGGCATCACACCAGTGGGAGACACAGGCAGAGGTCCCCCCCACAGCCCACGGGAGAGAGAGCATTGACTACTGGGGGAGAGGACCTACCACTGAGACCCTCACAGCGGCACTTTGTGCTGACCTTTTGCAAACCCGCCCATGATGACCGCTTACCACGAACTGGTATGGTGTGAGAGAGACTGGCTCACAGACACACGACCCTCCTTAAGCATCTCCTCTCCTTCTGCGTAAAAATTCTTAACTGTTGAAATGTCTTGCTCCTCATTATAGTCTCAGCAAGGTTATCATTTGCCATAACTCGTTTTACAATACTTGATCAACCTGCTTGTAAATGTGTGTTTCTCCCTATCTTTGCCTTAACTACGCAGGCTTATAATACATTCGCAACTCAAACTATGTAAGCATGGTCCTCTAAGCATAGTGAGGCAGATGGTAAACTAGGTAAAAACTATAAAGCTGCAATGTATGATCGGACATAGGCACTTACCTGACATTAGCATGGAATCAGCGAGCATATAGCACAACACGTCTCAACCCTGCAGCACATAATCTATTGACATGTACCTGAAAACGTCGTAAACTCACCCAAAACTCTAAACCGAGCTTGCAGGGATACACTAGCTCTTGACACAGCATAATAATATCACAAATAGGTAGTAAAGCACTGTTGCGTTGTGTTATGAGAATATAAGCTCCCTAAGCAACGAAAACCTATGTTGTTTAGCACCCATCCTATTCATATATAAAAATGTGCTAGATCTACCTTATACCTCTATGTTCAACTGTTTGTTAACTGCTGGAGGATTGCCTTTGGGGTACCTCACATGCATCTGTTCAAAGCTTATGCACTACAAAAATAAAGAATAATAAAAAAATAAAAAAAAACGAAAATGATCAATGAACTGATTAACACCACTCCATCAATCAGTCTACCTCTTTCTCACCTTACACAACAATTTTTTGTATGTTTTCTAACCTCATTACACTGTTATCCTGTACAGCTACAGCAAATGTCACATAATTCATATATCTAATGTATGTAGATTGATACAAATGGATTACCTCGCAATATATCTTCTGATACATTACATTTATTGCTTGTGTAATCGCCTTTAGGGAATCACAAAAACGCTTTCTGAAGGACAGCACCCTTAAAACATATTTAACTTCAAACAAAGGCTATGAATCAGGGAGAGATTTAGGGATTGGGACCTTATCATCTTTTCAGAATCAAAGAATAGTCCCAGAAGAATTGAGTTGAATCTGTAAGTTGAATGGATTCATGGCATATTGTGTGAATAGCTTTTACAGGTATAGAGCTTGTCTCTCTGTTACAAACCATAATTGCTGAGGGAGCAAAATATGAAGTAGAAACTATTATAAATATGTCCATGCTTTTGATTAGGAATTTCAATAGGCTATTCAGTTTAATAGGCCAATCAGTCTACATGACTATGGTATTGCTGGTTATCCAATTTGGGAAAAAGAATGCTGATGGCTGTATTTATGGCTTTAATGCTCAATCTATCTTAAAGGGACACTATAGGCAATGAAACAACTTTAGCTTAATTAAGCAGTTATGGTGTATAGATCATGACCCTGCAGTCTTACTGCGCAATTCAAAGCTTATAGTATCCCTTTAATGGATGGCATTGTAAAGTATAGGAAGCAGTGTACACAACTAAAACTTAGGTTATCCTGATCCTGATGAAAGTCCCAGCTAGGGACTGAAACGTTGATCTCCCTGGACCCTTTTTGATGAAATAAAGACATTTTATTGAAGAAGACTGTGAGTGCAGACCTATTTTACATTTGAAATACACACACATATATATATATATATATATATATATATATATATATATATATATATATATATGTACACAGTTATTTTAGCTTCAGTAACTGTCTACAAATGATGACATATATGAGAAAACAAGAGGCTGGCGGCACTCACCTAAACATGCATAAATAGGGTACTGCTGGGAGCCAATAAGATGACAGACACAACTGAGAAAAAAGTTAAAAAATTTTCTAATTTTTTCCATACTGAACGAAGAGTTAGATATTTTTGACCAGTGTCTCTGCCTGCCTCTCTGCTATTTCTAACTGGATGGCTGCCCACTTCCTTAAACTCAACTTGTCCAAAACAGAACTTCTGGTCTTCCCTCCCTCAAGTGTTGCTACTCCCATCTCTGTCTCCCTCCACGTTAATGGTGCTACCATCAGCTCCACCACGCAGGCTCGCTACCTAGGTGTTCTCTTTGACTGCGACCTCTTCTTCACCCCTCATGTCCAGTCGATCGCCAAATCCTGCCGCTTCCATTTAAAAAACATTGCGCACTTCTAACCCTACTTAACACCAGATGCACTAAGGTGGATTTCTCTAGGGCTGCACCGTTCCTGTGGAACTCCTTTCCCTTCTCCATTAGACGCTCACCCAGTCTCTACTCCTTCAAAAAATCATTAAAAACTCACTTTCTTACAAAAGCATATAAATTAAACTGTTAATGGCTCCAAAAAAACCCACACTAATTCTTAATTGAATACTATTCTATCAATCTACTTCCCTAATACTTCACTTACCTTTTGTGTCACTTTACCCCGCTCCCTCTAGCATGTAAGTTCATTGAGCAGGGCCCTCAACGCCTCTGTTTCTCTGCGTCAAGCTTGTCTGGTTGCAATTACATGTTTGTTAGTCCATCCATTGTAAAGCGCTACGGAATTTGTTGGCGCTATATAAATATAATAATAAAAACAAAGACAACTCAAAAATGCAAACAAAACCTGTTCTTTTCTTGAAGGTGAAAAATTGCCTTAAAGTGATTAAATGGTTGTTTTTTTTTAACTGATAGGGAAAACGATAATTTTATAGATTCAGCTTGTCTTGACTTGTTACTTAATATTTTGTATAATAAAAAAACATAGTGAAAAACGCTACCTTTAGATTTTATCCAAGCAAAGTCACAGTTGCACTGGGATGACTGTAGGGGCACAATTTGTCGTGTGTAGTTGCCCGGAATCTGGTGTACATGATGTGCTAGTTTCAACCAATGGAACTCCACTAAAAATAGCATTGATGCTAGTTATTCAATAAAAACAACATATGTTTCTTAAAATCATGTATATGAAAGATTTCTGGAGACCTTTGGTCTTGTGTCTTATAAAGTGGACCCCTGAATGAAATTATATTATTACCTTAAAATGTGTTTAACCATGATATATTACCTCTCCCTGTCTCTACCTCTCTCTCTCTCTTCCCTTCATTATAACGAGTCCTTGTTCAGAGTATAATCTGTTGAAATGATGTCTCAAACTATTCATCAAACATGCCATCAAAGAGCCAGGTGACAAGTAATCCTTAATATTTATCTTCTAGATCTTTTCAAGCAGAGCAGCATAAAACAATTCCCACACATGGTTTTCTTTAGTCAGATCATTCTACTTGTCGGATTGACTCTTATCGTCATCCATTCATCAGCTGCTCGTATAGGTCCCCGTCTTCTAGAATTCAAAAACACCCTGGTAATTGAAGAGTTTGTTTTCAAAAGAATTTTAAGCAGAACGAAAGTGCATTTTTCTTGCTATTCCTGGACATCTTGAAGTATATATAAAAGGGATGTCAAGCTTACCATAAGATAAATGTTTTTGAAATTAGCTAACAACTGTTAAAATACATTGGTATTTATACTGATCTCGCTAAATCAGACATATCCATCTAAAATCAGCTGGACCTACTAAACTGGCACTTCAGGATAGATTTGTTATTTTTTTCTATTAATGAAATAATCGAAGCACCAAACCAACTTTTTCATTTTCAGACTCAGCTATTTTGTCCTTCATTTTGCTTTTTGATTTTCCTTCCAACTTTAATGTGTCTAATATTCAACTTCTATTGAATCTTCATTGAAATTCATGTTATGCAGAAGATACACATATATAGAAATGGAAGTGCACTCAACCCTTCGTTGTGGAATCCAGGGTGCTCCATGGAAAGTCCCAGTACCCAAATGGACCAAATATAAATTTAGTAAATGTAGAAAGTAATCCAGGCATTCCAACAGATTCCAAAATCAAGGCAATTTATTAGAACCAGGAACTACACAGCAACGTTTCAGCCCCTTAGGGCTTTTATCAAGCTACAGAAGATAGTAACACAAGGAGAAGAAAAATAAACAATATAAAATAAAAGTTTGTCTCTTAAACACCTAATAGATCTCCAGGTGATGTTGTATTACAACACCCATGATGCTGTGTCAGCTTTTAAAATGTCAAAGCATCACCGAAGATGTAGTTCTAATATATCTGGGGATCTGTTTCTTGGGAAGCCTTGTGGAAGATATTCGATATCAATGTGGACTAGCAAATGGAATGATACAACGTATCACATTGTCAAGTATTATTTGAACTCAATATATAGAATGAATTAAAATGCACCAAATTCCAGAGTCAATAAATTAAAAATATAGAGTTCCTAGGAATATATCCTAAATAAATAGTGAAGAGGCCAATTAAATGTTACACGTGACAGCTATATGCAATTAATTGTGAGAGTTAGACACTAGATAATAACTGGGTTATGCTGTAAGATTAATGTGGAGGTGAAATATCTAGGAAAAATAATTGCCCTTCCTACTTTGGTGAGGAAGAGTATGATCATTAAAAGTAGACACAAATAACAATCCGACCCCAGCTTACAAGACAGGAAAAGCATTTTTTTCAGTGTCATGTGTGTTATTAGTTATAATAGTTATTATTACTATTGTTATACCCTGGAATGCCTTTATCCACTTAATATTAGGTGATCAGTACATAAGCAATACATTGGATTAGGTTATGATGTGGGTTATTGTTTTAAAAATATAAAATACATATATATATATATATAGAGAGAGAGAGAGAGAGATTTGTTTTCACTTCTCCTCTTTCTTTCCCCTTTACTTGTCACCTCTCACTGGATCTGTTAATAAAATCAACAAGTTGATCAAATTTGGGCTGTTCAAGTGATTGTTCAAATTCCAGAATGCCATGGCAAAATATATTCAAATTACAAAATGGGCAATGTCCAAGCATGTTCGTTTTTTCAAGATTCTGACTTCTGAGTGTGACGTCCAAGAAAAGAGATGATTGATGGGAAAAAAGATGACTAATGGCTAGGGGATAGTCACTCAATGTTGATTTAAATGTTTTATTTTTTTTATTTATACTGTAAATGTTGATTTTATTCAGGGAAGTGAAAAAAGGGGGACAAGTGAAAGCACATCTATAATTCTATATTATATATTTATTAAATATATATTATAAATATAATTTTTTTTTGTTACTGCTTCTCCTCTTTTTCCATTTATTGACTACTTTTTGCCACTTGATCTGTTACCCAAATGTAGGGAAAGTTAGTGTATGGTATGATGTATACTCCTAGGATTTCCTGATACTTCAATTAATCCATCTTGCCTTCAGTTTGTCCATATTCTATATGATCAGGCCTTAAGGCCACCATGTTCAATATATGAAATAAAGCAAACAAGAGGTTTGTGCTGCCAGGTGTGCACTACCATAAGGCGGCACAGGTTTCCGCCCTAGGGCTCACCAGCCCGGGGGTGCAGTCTCCAGGTAACCGGCAGAAAGGGAACTTTTTTATCCTGTTACTTGTTTGTGAAGTGCGATGATCTCTTCTTTTTACTTTGTGAACCATTCTTTTGACTTAGCCATATTTCCGAAATCAGTCAAACATGACACTCAACAAACCCCTAGCCAATTCAGGTATTTCATGTGTTCCAGCTCTAGCACAACTAGTCAACTAATAAATCCCTTGATTATTGCATCAAGTAAGCTTGAGACAAAAATATCAACAAAACACACCACACAGCACTCAAAAGTGGTATCCCTTCATCTCTTGGCTCCTGGACTGAAGCAACTGTGAGAATAAGGGGGTCTTCTTGCTCCCCCCCCATTGACATCAGGGGAGGCACGTTTAAGGCATATCCGGGAGTGCAATCATAAAGTGTGTCTGCTTTTTAAATTGTGACTATATACACTAGGTTTGTTTAAAATTCTATTTACAGAATATACAGCTGTATCTCCGGTTTTCTTCATGTATGTATGTATATATATATATATATATATATATATATATCTATATAAAATGTTTGAGACAACACCTATTTTGCATATTTGTGCTGTTGTGGGGGATTTTTTCATGGGGTTGCATAATTTTAAAAAGTCATTATAAGCATTCGTTGCTTTAAGCAATTTCAATTGCTTTTGTTTGATTTTGACAAACCTGATTTTGATTTTTGATGGTGGTGGAATAGTTTTTATTGCATACAATATTGTATATATTTTGCATTACGTTTATTGTCTCATTTTCGCACCTTTGTGTTCATCTACTTTATCTTCCTGTTATATGGCCAAAAGATGACTCTACTCAATTTTATTTAGTGTCTGCATACTTGTGCATGGCTGAAATTGATTTTTCTGCTTTGCATAAGACTAACTAAAATATACGGCTATAGGAGAAGAAGATTATACAACACTATTTAAAATAATCGTATATCATTTATGTATTGTTTTATGTCACTTACGATATATTGCAGTATTAATATAAGTATTTTATACCCATGTTTTATAAACATGCCTAGAAACTTTGGAGATTTATTGGACCACAACTGTACACTTTCCTCTTCATGCAGTGGGTCCGTATGCAATCTCCCTTGTGTGGTCTGGTGCTCTTCTCAGTAACAGAAAACTGTCAGGCTATGTCATTATTACTCAAGGTTGGTTGACTTTTTTAGAGAGCAGCAGTCTCCCTCAGAGGCAGTAGTGCTTGTGTAACTTTTTAGAATAGACACAGAAATGAGCATTGTGCTAACTGGATGTCTAGAATTGATATGGCCGTGGAAGAGGAAATATTTGTATCTTAAATATAGTTGTAGAAGGAGAAATGAGTCTGAGGTGTGGACAGAATATGTAACAAGGAAGTGTGTGTGTGTGTGTGTGTGTGCGTGTGTGTGTGTGCGTGTTACCAAACAACCAAGTTACAAGAAAACATTAGGGTAAATAAATAATGTTTTGAATATGGAACATTTATGATTTCCCCCATAAAATCTATAATTCTTTCACTTGGTGCCCATATATTTCCTATATTTATTGACCCTTGCATATTCATGTTGTTCCTATGTGTAATGTATGTGTTGCGTCTTGCCATGACATTTTATGATCATGACCATATTACCATCGCACTGAAACCAACTCTCCTTCTTTAGACATACACACTACTATATGCACACGTATACATATACATATGCTGATATATGCAAACATACACTGATACACGCACACATATACTTACATACACAAACACACACATATTTATTACAAGCACATGAAACTATGTGAACTTTGAACGGTGTGACTTTGGATGTTTTGGGGTGACTACAATTATGTATGCCAGGTAGGTTCCTGTGTTTAAAGGCTTTGTTTCTGTGTCCAGCCTCCTCACACATTACAGTTATAAAATAAATACTACTTTTTTTTTTGTCCCCCATCTGTTTAGCCATTAGGCATGGAGGAGCACAAAAACATGGTACCCCAGTAGTTCAGTAGCCTGAGCTGGTGGTCTGCACCTCCGGTTGGTGCAGATCACTATAAATTATTTTTCCTGTGCAGGACAGTGAAGGAACATAGGTAATGATCTGCACCTGCCTGACTTGCAAACCACAAGCTCCCAAAAATCTTTGGGTATACTAACCGTATTCAGAGAGTTATTCTTGTCTTAGAAATATATTTAGTTGCGTTTGTGTTAGCCAATCTACTGGTTTAAACATTTAGGACAAAATACTGTGCAAAATATCTAGCTAAAACTCACCGTGGCCCACTCTTTAGTGGACAAAATATCATACTCCTACACAATTTAATATTGAGTGTTACACCGCTGCTTGTACAATATTGTACTTTATTAAGCACCTTTTTTTGCATTTTTTTGTGTTGTGCACAATTTAATATTAAATGTATTAATATTTCAAATTTCTCTTTTTCATGTAATAATGGACAAAATATTTTTGTTTGGCTCAATATCAGTGATAATCCCTATAGAGGTGGCTGAAATCCATGAAAGCAAATCAAAATGTATTTTCCCTTGCTAATTTATGCAATGATAGATTACATAATGTTTTTTTTAATAAGAACACTCCAAGATAATTTTGGTTGTTTTGATTTGTAAAGAAAGGTGCTATATTTGGACACAATTAAAAACATAAGATATAGACTGAGTTTTACAAGATGTCAATAGGGAATGTGACAGGGCCATTAATGCGGATCAAATAACAGCATTCCTGATTTTTTTTTTTCAAACTGCATTACCCATGATGCTTTTCCATCCAACAGTGTACTAAGAGGGGGTCGGTGTGACTCGGGGTGACAGCTGCAGCCATAGTCTTTCTAGATGGAACAACTCATTTTGAGCGTCACCAGTTGCGTAAGTGGCCGACTCATTCCCTGCCCCAGTTTCGTATTTCCAAATGATCAGAAATATGCAATATATTGTGCAGTTCCACATGTCACATTCAGAAGATAGCAGCACACTGAACTTGCGCAAGGAGCAATAGGGATACAAAGAGGTACTTAAAAGTATGTGTTTTAAAAGATCTGGAGCTAAACAGCCCCACATCCAGAGATGAATCCACTATTGCCCCCCATTAACATATATGTCCTATATATGGTTTATTGATTACAAAACATACTTAAGCAATATTTATTCTCTTTCCTTGATGAGAACATGCCTAAAAAAGATATATATGACACATTTGATTACGTTTTATCCTTCTTTTGGGGACACAAGACAAAAGGGGGGGGTTGGAGGGTGGAGGGTGAGCCAGTAAACAACAGAGGCAGGTTGGGTAGGAAAAGTTCCCCTTACCTAGCTGGTATTGCTAGTTGCATTTTGATTACTTAATTTAAAATTGTTTTACTGATTAGTGAGTGTGTGGCTGCAATTTACTGCACACGTGAGAATAGAAGACTTTTTTAAACTCTTAGTAGAAAAAAAAAAAAAGTATTCTAAAATGCAATGGTGTTGGCTGCTATCCTAACCAAAAAAAAAATCAAAAATAATTACTCCTGCTGTTTTATGTCACTTACGATATATTACTGCATTTTTCAAATGCCTTTCATGGTAATGGTTTTGCGCTGCCTGACTTTCAGTGTGGCTATGCCAGCTACCTCTGTTGATGCAGTTGGTAGAAGCTAATAAGGGCATGATTTTTTCGACACTGTGATTTTGTTTCTCCATTTTTTTTGTCAGAGAAAGCTTATGTGGTTTGCAGTGTGCTTCTGTGCCACTGCTTTGTAAATTGCAAGCTTCTTTTATGCACAGTGTGTGGCTGCAGTTCACTAAGTACAGCAGTAGTGGTGTTGCATGCAGAGTACAGTATCATTGAAGATGACGTATACATTTGCAAAGGCTATTTTCTTTTCTTTAATTATGTGCTCAGTATTTTTCTACTGAGATCCAGCTGGAGTCCCGTGTTTTATCCCTATTGCTGCAGTTTGCACAGGAAGGCAATTAGCCCTTTTGGAACAGTAAAGGACAATTCATAGTCTTCTTCCCACCTCTACATTGGCATTGACTTCCCATTGGGGCATGGTCATAGGACAATGAAAGGGCAGCTAGTGTAAATTCTTATTCAATTTAGAGACGTGGCAGAAACTTTGAGCCACAGTAATGACACTTGAGACAGTTCATCCCTTTGTTCACCCATCTCATAAAAAATACATAAACAAATTAAATTACTCCTGCTGCTGGTACTGCATCCCCCCTTTTTTAAATGCCTTTTTGCCCTTCCTGACTGAGTCTTACAGTGTCGGCACCGTTCATAGACACAGGTAGGAGATACTGATAGGTCACTGTGTTCATTTCACACTAAACTGACGCTACAGTATCGATGTGTGGAAAAGCTTTGTACTTCTCAGGTGGAAGTGATGAGTGGGTAGTCAATTGCCCACTGACGTTTTCCTTTCCTTTTTTTTGATAAATCTACTTTTTTGAACTTAAAATTACTCATGCTCCCAATCCAGATATATAATAGTCTAAATTTGTCAACGCAGAATTGACATTGCAAAAATGCCAGATATTGCGAAGCCATTAGGCCAGGCCTTATCTTAGCACTTTTGTGTGGCAGCAGAGTCTTTTCCTGATGTTTTGGCTACACAAATGGCTTGCTCACATTATTTTTTTTTAACATAAATTTGGCCAAGGTTAAAAGTGACATGAACAAAATTCTGTTGATCAGCCCCTGAAAAAAATAATCTACTGAAGCAAATGTTTCAGAAGAGCTGAAAATGTTCACCCTGCATAAGTCTATTGCTGATCACTGTGGTGCTTAAATTGGTACCTCCCAAAGCTCATAAACAGCTTCTATTTAACCAAATTTTGCTATACAATCTGAAATGACATAATTTGTTGCATACAGCAGTGCAAGGTCAAGTGATTTTTTGCAAAGTACAAAAGTACTAATATATTAACACTCTCATTTAGTTTTCACAGTAATTTTAATTTTTTGTACAAAATGCTAGTCTGTATAGATTGTGAGAAGTAAAGATATGTTTGACACAAATTTTTCATTTAAGTTTTTCGCATGTCAATATATAAAACAACATATTTAACTGGTAAATCTAATATGTCCCAACATTCTGTATCCCTCACCCTGCCCTGTGTCTCTCCCACATCTTTAAAACAGTTGTGTCATCCTGCCCCATCACTCCCCAACTTTAATTTTGCCTCCACTACCCATTTTTGTCTAACTTCTAGTTGTTCCTTAATGATGTCCCCCAAAAACATTCACGTGTCTCTCCAACACTCTCATGTCATACTCTGCACATACCTGTATGTTTGACTTATAACTTCACTCTACCCAGTCTCCATTGCTGCTCTAGTGATGGGTGCGATGGGATGAAAGAAAGGGCACTATGTGACATCTCCCCGCTAGGCTACACTACTTTCATGGAACCCCATTCCTGCTGTCATGTTAGGTGGTCTGCCTCACCCGCACCCACCCACCACTGCCTGAAGGGAAGTGGTAATGATACCAGGCAAAATAAACATCCATGTTTGAGAGCTGAGTTCAGAATCGCGTTGATAACATAAAGGACACATCACAAGTAAATAAAGAACATGGATTTATTTTGCTACATGCAACAACATAGGGGGAGGGAAATTAAACCTAAATTAATCTTATATCGACTGTTGGATTTACTCACAAACTTAAATACAGCATATAGTGCAGATACATTCACGCAGAGGTGAGAAACCACAGAACTCACAGAAATTATTTGCTGGAATTGTAATTGTACCAATATAAGGCCTTTTTTGGTAAAAATAGGCGAGTCTGTAGAGTTTTACAATGCTTGTGAAAGATGTTTCCATTTTATGTGGTAAGGTCGGGAAAAGGAACGATGTGCGTTATTATGCATGTGTTATGTTGAACAAAGTTGCGTGTAAAACTCTTGATTACAAGTTCATATCTTGCGAGCAGTAATGAACCATTTGGATTGATTTTTATATTTTGAAAGTTGAAAACAATTTGTGGATATTATGAGGGTCTCATGCTTCTTCAGTCCTGCATGCATGAAACCCACCACTGAGTTAGAGACAAAATGGTGGTGAAGACATGACACTGTTACCATGGTTACTAGTGAAGAGTCTTAAGCACTGCATGAAATGCAGTTTCATTAAGGATCGATTAAATCACATATTGCTATTATTATTAAACTAACTAATTTTACTGCATAAATACATTAGTAATCTAAAATAAACAACATTTACCTTTAAGTTTGGTGTGTTTTTGCCTCCTCCAGGGACTGTCCTTTTAATAGATTTGTTATTATTAATGATGCTATCCAGGTAGCTTTTAATTCTTACATTTTCCACTTTCTGTTACTTGACATGTGACTGACTGTGACCTTGCAAGTACGGGGTAAATGAAATGCGTTTATTTATAAGATATCTTTAGCATTTGTTCAACCCTATCCACATGACAGAGAAAAGCAGGCTCAAACGATTACCCAGAGCAGCTGCTTGGAAGAAGTTCTATTTTTTACTGATGATGGCAATTATAAGTTCTGGATATTGTAAACGCACTGTACCACAAAACATAAAGCATACCTTGGGATGATGTCATGTCTAGACAGGAGATTCAGGTAGAACATTACTTGTTTAGAGGATAGATAGAACTGTAGCACACTAATGCTCAAGCGCTTGCATTTTTAGAAAAAGCTCAGCATATTGTTTAGCTTGTTAACCGAAAATCTTGACTTTAGTAAGATTTCTATAATGTGTCAATGAGTGTTATATTTTTCTGGTGTTATTTATTTTTTTCATTCTCTTTTTTTATTGCGGTGCAGGCAGGATACAAGAAATATGCAGTAACATCATACATTAGATTGCACATAAATTAGAGACAGGAGTACTATAAACATGTATCCATGAAAGACAACATTTAAAAAAAAAGAGTTAAACTCGTTTGGTTTAGAACTAGGTAAGTTCAAATTAAATAAAAATTAGCTGAGTATGGTAGCCTGATTTTTGTTTTAAAAAAAGTCAGAGTTATCAACTAGCCTGACAATCTAGTCTAGACATGAAGTGGTATTGTGCTATTTAGATAATCAAGATAATCAAAACATATCTATTATAGTAGTAGAGCAAACTAATGTACGTACACTATGGGTATAATGTTTTACAGGTAGCACATGGTCATTCGAGTTATATCTGCTTGAACAAACATCATTAATTAACAAATAGCAGCAATATGCGTGCTGTAGTAAGAAATACCACTGTGACTGGGCCTCAGATCGCTATAACATTTTTGGTTAGATGATAGCAAAATAATAAGAAAAGACAACATGTCAAGATCAAAGAAAAACATCAGTGCATAGATCTGGATATCACAAGCGATAGGCTCATGAACAGCTTATAAACAGCTTGGGTGCCCCTTCATCCGATACCCGACATAGGGAGGCTCCAGGAACATGCCGGAGATAAGCAGTAGGCAGCCGCAGGACATGGTTAAAACAGAGCATCCCATCCATTCCAGGCTGATGGGAAGGCCAGCATCTGTAGGCCACAGACTGGGGTTCTCTCAGAGTCCAAGTCTCTCCCGGATAAACGGGTGCAAGAGGTCCTGATGGTAGATCGCCGCTTGCAGCGGTTGGACCTCCGATGGTTTGGGAGATGCACTGGGGCAGTGCCCCGGATTGGGCTAGCAAGGGGAATGATTGTTGAGTGCTCAGGTGCTCCCTTGATCTGCATCCAGGGGGTCAGATGGAGCAGCAGCCGCCACGCCGCCATAGTAGAGCAGAAACACTCAAATATTGCATCCAGCTGTTCGAGAGAGCGTGCAATGGCATCTAACGTAACAGCTTGTTACAGCTGCATCTCACCCGTGGTCGGTAATTGAGATGTTAGAAGTTGTGGAGCCAAGCCTTGGCCTCATCTGTCAGAAGAGCGAGCCGCTATCTTAAGTGGTGTGTTAAGTGCCTGAGATGAGCAGAGATTGCAGCTCTGAGGCGCAACTTAGTGCTGCTGAAGTTACTGAGGTTCGTCCAGTGGGGACCGGGATATCTCCCACCGGTCTGGGGGGGGGAGTAGGAGAACAGGAGTGCAACTACTCTGTGCCGGAGGATAGAGAGCACGGTATCCCTGGCTTTTCTGGTATTTTAACACCAAAATAAACTCAAAACATCAGTACTTCATTCATTGAGGATGGTCATTCTGGAAAATAATTATCAAAGGGTTTACTCACTGTGAGCTGTGGTGAGCTAACCAAATAGTAATATTTACAAAACTGTAGACCAAAATGTCAAAATTGACTCAACTTATTTTTGTCAACATTTTGCAAGTTGTCAGGTCACCAAAATCCACTTTCTTTCCAAACCAGGTACTTTAGAACCTAACAAGAAAATAAAACCAGTTTACCTATACAATGATTGGGTACAAAAAGTTTCCGTTTTGGCTACTTTGACGTTACATTTTCAATTTCTTGGTCTATTACCCACAATCCCTAGATGCAAAAGTAATGCCAGTGGGCATAGGAACCAGATATTGGAGACCACATCTCAATTTCCACAGTTACATGTACAATACGAGGCACACAGGGTGGGGGGAAGGTGCAGTGGGAGACAGAGGAAAACAGGTTGGGATAGAAATATAAGGAGACAGGTTGGTGTGAGATGGGGAGATAGAGGAGTTGTGGAGGGAATGAAATAACTGAGAGAGACACAAATGTGGGGATTGGTGGAAGACACATTTTAGACAGCAATGAGGGAATAGGATAATTATGCAACAAGTGAAGGGAGGGGAACGTGAAAGAGACAAGTAGTAATGTGGGGACAGAGAGAGCTTTGTGGGGAATAACAAGACGGGGGGTGACACAAGCTAACATACATCCACCTACACTACATGCATGCACTCACACATTGTGCAAATGACAAGTATATCAAAAATACAAATAAACAAAATATTTTGTGAAGCTCCTTTTATAATCCGTAGAAAATGATATTGAACATTTATATATCAACGCCACTTCTATCTTGACATATGGTGATACTAGCCCTTATGCCTAATGTGCAACACAACGTGGATAAATAGTGCAATAAAAAAAATAGTAATAATATGCAATCAACAAAATATCGGGGAGATATCAGAATGCCCTTTCTAAATAGCATCAACACAAATGTACAAAATAATGAAATTATATTTGTTGTGACTGTCCTTGCAGGTTTCACAATCTGTACAGCTAATACATCTTGTACATATTTCTTTAAAAAACCTCTTATCTCGTATTAGGAACTCTACAAATAGTTTAGCAATGCACAACATCAAAGATCTGGTTAGAAAAAGATGGCTAAAACTTAAAACAAACTTCTCCAAGTTGCTAATCACTGTTTTCATAGTTATATCACATATTGTCACACATCATATTCTGCAAATGTACAAGGTGAAAAAAGAACACTTAAAGAATGTAAAAACTTTTCTTTACAAAAAAAAATGATTGAAAAACTGGTGATTATTTAATTCCCCAACAGGGGACAAATTACAAAAATGGGTGGGCGGGGCCAGGCCGTAGAGCTGAGAGGCAGCAGAACACTATGCCTCCTGGCCTGAGCCTGGAAAAACTGCTAAAACTCAGCACACAGACTGCCCCAATACAGAAATGGCCGACACATATTTAACAAGTAGCACCCAAGCTCCATGGAGATCCCAAACAGGGGCGGATACCGAATCGGGAACACTGCAAATACAAAAGCGGTCGCCTGAATGGGCAAAGGCTACCAAAATGGAGCCCATCTGAAGACTTACCTCAGACAGGGAGGCACCGGGGGGACTGACATGGGTGGCTCACACTGGCCCTGGCAGAGCCGAGCACTAGATGGCTCCCCCGTGCTGTTTCCCTGACCGCTGGAGAAGTGGGTACCCAGGCCTCTGGGTCCGGGAGGTCCCCGGAGAGCCCTGTCCCCGATGCCGTGAGCCCGGTGGGGCGGGACTGTGCCACCCTCCCGACGGACCGGTGGTCGTGGGGCACCGGCTCCAAACATGTGGCCGGCACCGGGGCGAGACACAGGAGTGCACACTTCAGGAGACCCACGTGGAGCTGGGGAGGTGCAGGGAGCAGACGACCAGAGGACTTTTGTGGTGGGGTCCAACAGACAGCTCATGTTCCTGAGTGCTCACAGCACTGCGGGGGCCCGACCTGTGAGTGGAGATCGGCATGGGGAAGATGGAAGGAGGCCTGGCGACTCAGAGACAGTGTGGTAGCAGTGCCATGGGAGACTCCCCCCAGATGGCTAAGCGGACTGACAAGGCCACCCTGCCATTTTATAGTCCACATTTTTTTATTTACATGCTTGCATTTACTTTTTAAGCAGTTAGCATAAATATGCATGTCCTTCAAAAATTCAGGGAACCTTAGATTGCCCAGTTAAGCATGTACAAAAAATGTTAATATATACAGTATTCCTTGGTTCATATGTACATAGGTGGTGCCCAGCTCCTCTGGTAATAAGTGACAAATGTATGCAGATTTAAACATTGAGCTCCCTGGATCCAAGCATGCTTGGACTTACCACTGAAACTTGCCAGATGTCTACAAATATAGGCATTGCAATGTGTTAGTGACCTGGGGGATCGATCAACTTATCCTACCGTATACTACAGCCTTTGTCTTCATTTTACCCCATCTATTTTTTTTTTAAATTGCAGTTTAATTGCTACCTCTTCCTCTTTACACTGCTATCTTTGATGACTAACATGAAAATGCCAATATTCTTGTACTGTACAGGGCATTAAAAAAATCAAGTAGAAATGAAACAAACAGTATAACTTTTTTTTTAGTTTGACAAATTCTCTTAAAATATACAGTCTGTCCTCACATCTGTTATTTCCATCATTATTCTGTGATAGAGGAACTCATCAGCAGGTTTTACACTTGTGTCCCTTCATGATGGTTAATCTACTGTTACATTGTGTTGAAATACTTGTCTATTAAAGAGTAACTGTGCAGCGGGGCCGCCGGGCAAACACTCAGTGAGTAAAACTTCAGTGTAACATCCTTAATCCCATCCCTAGTATTCTGGCTACTACACCTCATTTGTTTTATATTATCCAATAATCTGTACCATTGCTCCGTTTTGAATAACTGCTCTGTAGAGAGAAATGGTGAACATTTACTGTATATTTATCTACAATCTCAATTGTCTTTTACTGTAACTTAAACTAAACTTAAAAGTCATAACATGCTAGTTATGTATAATTCGACATCTTGTTTATATACTTATGTAGCATTTGATCAGTTTTAAAGGGTCACTCTTTAATTAAACACTATTTTCAGCTAGGATATCCCTTGCTGGCATCTCTCTCTCCCCAAAAAATAAAAATAAAGAAATATAGCTAAAACGTATTATTGTTCCAGCGCCAAAGGCCAAGATCCCCCTGCAGCCTGAACCTCCTCTAGTTATGTTGCCTCTCTTTCACTTCCGGAGGTAGGGATGTCTTGGAGAACGAGCTGAGGTGAGGACTTTGGTGGTACCGGACATACAGATTTTATAAAAGGCAGCCCAGAACTCTTTCCGTGCAGGCAAATGACGCAGGCAGAGTTACACATCCTGCAGCAAAGGACTTTAACTCTCTATGTGCAGTGTTTCAAACTGAAACACTGCAAATACAGACTCCAAGCACCATAACTACTTCAAATTATGGAAGTGGCCATGGTGTCTGGAGTAACCGTTTAAGTATGACATATTAATATGCTATTATAAGGTGCCTAATTACAGAATCTTATTGACAAATAACACTAAACAGTCATACCTACCAAGCGTCATGTATCTGGTGGAGGTGGTGCTGGAGGGAAACTCACAGGATGCAGCTATAAGAAAACACATACCCTATGCTAATCTCTCGCTTTTATTTCTCAAGCAAATCAATATCTTAATCAATACCCCAATGGGTGGGCCACTGATGTTAATCACATATGCAGCACCGCCAAGAGGGGTGGAAGGTCAGCCTGGCTTTAATGCATGTCAGGCTGTCTGCTAATCATGAAGACGAGTTAACTAAGGACAGTGCGACAGTGCTTGGCACACATGCTAGTGATACGCTTACTCTATGCTTTTTTAGGGGCCTGCTTCCTAGCACTCACTTGTCCACTCCTCACCTTTTTACTAGCTGGCAGAAGCGGGTATGCAGTCTGGGAAAGAGAAAAGGTGAATGTAGAAGAAAGGGGATATGCCACAGTGTTAGAGAGACCTGTTGTGGATCCAAATAATGATCTTTGTTATATCGAGAGGAAGCCCAAATTATAATAACAAGTGCACTTGGAGAAGCGAGAATTAGACACCAGACACCTGTTGGTATTCAAAATAAGCCTCTGCCGTTTTATTCATCAGCTGGGTTTTTTTACATTACAAAGTAAGTGCTTACGTGCAAATACTCATAGAACAGTAGTAGGAAGGGAGAACAGATAAGACATAGTGATGAATGCCATGTACACATCCAAGGTAAGAAAGAACAAAAAGATTAGAGTAGAGACATCTCAGATGGGGGCTCTCTGCTCCCGGAACTAGACATATATGGTCTTAAGTTTTGTGTTAAGCATCAAGCATTTCCTTTCCTGAGTCCAAGTTAGCCAATTTTTAATATAGGATATCATTATATGACACCTATAAGCTTGAGCCTTGGAATCAAGATAAATTCTATCACAATCCCCTCTTTTGATCCACGGGTCACCCAAATGTCCAAGGTATTTCCAGGCCTGCTAGCCAAAGCCTGTGGGACTTTCATTTATTGCTTCACCATGGTTCCCTTGGACTGAGAGACCACCAGAATCAGCAGAGGAGAGTTCCTTAATTTGTTAGGCGAGGTAACATCATAAAACCCTTCCAAAGTCGGAGCTGGAATGTGAGTTAAGGTACGACCAACAGTAGGTTTGTTTTTACATAGACATGAGAAAAATCTAAAGGTTAGACAAATGGCCATAATAACAAATATAGCTAATAGCAAAAAGTACAAAATTTTCTTAATTAGTAAAGTCAATGGCTGCTCTGTTCTCAAGGATTACCTTCTTATTTGCCTGGTTCTCCATAATGAGCTCTTCTAGGGCCTGTGAAGTGGCATTTAAACCCTTTGCAAGGGAACAGGCTACAGCATTAATTACTCGGGTAGATATTTATGGGGTCTATGGGTATGTAGGTACTTCCTAAAGAGTGAGATGGGGGTAGGGACAGCTATAAGACAAGATTCTATGGCGTTTTCAGTACTGAGGAGAGGGTTGAGGCAAAAGGAGGTTAAATTAAAAGCCTTTGCTATCTGCAATTATATATTTCCCTTCTATGCATTATTATCTTCTGGTCTCAAGTCAGAGTAGCATATCTGAACAGAGCATACAATGGTAAAGGATAAGAACAGCTTCATGTCGGTGGATCAGTCGGAGTGACTTGTTTACAGTGACTGGCGTGTATCCACGTGACGTTTCCTTCTAGTTTCACTGAGGTAGCCGTAGTCAAGAGCACTTGGAATGGACCGTCAAAGCGTGGTTCAAGTCCTTTCCTCACATGTCTCTTTATCACTACCCAATCACCAGGCTGCAGTTTGTGAGTTGCAGAATCAGAGTCTGGATCTGGAATAGAATCAAAGACTTGTTTATGCACCCTGCCTAATCTTTGGTGTAGGGCCTGTACATAGGCAGTCATACTACCATGCTGCATCTGGAGGGTCTGGGAAAAATAGAGGCCTGTCTTTGGGGCACATCGTAACAGTATCTCAAAAGGGGATAGGCCATGTCTAGAACCGGGTCTGAATCTCATAGAAAAGAGTGCTAGGGGAAGGCATTCAGTCCAGGGCTTTACTGTGTCTTGCATGGCTTTTGCAATCTTGTTCTTTAAGGTGCCATTTGCCCTCTATACTTTCCCACTACTCTGGGGGTGATAGGGGTATGGAAGGCCTGACTGATCCCTAAGGCTTTCATAATTTCTTGCATTATTTCCCCAGTGAAATGGCTACCTCTGTCACTTTCAATCACTTCAGGTACTCCATATCTACATACCAGTTCCTTCAGAAACTTACTTGCTGTGACCTTCATTGTAGCTTTCGACACTGGGTAGGCCTCAGGCCAACCTGAAAAGAGATCAATGCACGCCAACACATATTCATACACTCCTACCTTAGGCAGTTGAATATAGTCTATTTGCAGTCTTTGAAACGGGTAAAGTGGCCTTGGTGTGCTTACTGTCAGGGTCTTACCTGGGTTGGGAGTCTGTAGTGCAGATATGTTGCACACCCTTGCAGATAGACATAGGCCAAGGTGGTCAGGTAAGAATTCACCTGACCTGTGGGTCTGTGCACGGGGGCTGTGCAGAATGAAGTTCCAAGTCACAGCTCAGGTAAGGACTCAAACAGCAGGATCGTCAAGGAATAGCCGAGGTCAAAGGATGCCAGAGGACAGGAACAACGGAGTAGCCGAAGTCAAGGGATGCCAGAGGTCAGAGTAAACGATGTCAGAAGCCGGGGTCAATATGAAGCAGAGTAACAATAGACAGGAACACTGGTACAGAACACACACAACAGGATCAAAGACTTGACCCAGTTCACAGGGCGAGGCTGAGTTTATATACCCTGCTGATAACTGATCAGGGTCAGGTGAAGCACAGCATTTTTCAAGGTACAGCCCCCACTGCTGCAGACAAGCCAGGAAGAACAGAACTGAAATATCTTGAAAATAAACAAAGCTGCTGTGGCTCAGAGGTAGGAAGCAGGACCAGGTCTGCGAAGTTCCTCAGTTCCAATCCCCTGTTGGGCACTCCAGGGACAACCACGTCTGTATGTCGCGGTGAGAACCGTGACACTTACTTGGTGTTTTGACAGCCTGTCCTGGATTGTTTCTAGCACAAATCCTGCAAGCTTGGGTGTGTTTAGCTGCTACAACAGTAAATCCGGGTGCTACCTAATGGGTGTTTACTATGCTGTTCATGTGCATCTTGTATAGATGTGTAGGTCCATGGGCAATCTGGGCAATCGTGGGGTACAATACTCGTGGCAAACACAGTCTTTTACCTTTCCTCCACATTCTGTCATCATCAGGTTCTGCATCTTGTTTCCCCCAGAGGTCATGTTCTTCCTTGCTTGCCTGTCTTTGTAAGCTCAACAATAAATTGTAGTCAATGGCGTCATCTGTAAGAACAAATTGTAGGAAGGTATTACCTGTAGAGGGATGAACTTGAATTGCTGCTTGCTTGGCAGCTTCGTCTGCTTTGTGGTTTCTTCTTGAGATTTCATCTGTGATCTTCACGTGAGCTGCCACCTTGATGATGCCTACTTGAGTGGGTAGCAGGATAGCGTCCATAAGTGCACTCTCAGCTTCAGAGTTCTTGATTGGAGTTCCTGCTGAGGTAAGAAAATCACGAGCCCGCTATATAGGGCCAAAATCATGGGCTATACCGAAAGCATAGCGAGAGTCTGTATAAATATTAGCAGTGCCTTCAGCTCTGCCTCCTGTGCAGAGCAGTGAGGAGCGAGTGGTTCAGCTTTTATTACCTCATGTGCAGAGACTACAGCATATCCAGTGTGGAAATTATCATTCTCATCAGCATATCTGGAACTATCTACAAAAAACTCAAAATCTGCATTAGATAATGGAGAATCAATTACATGCAAAAAAACTGTTGTTTCTTGTGCCATTAGAGCTGCACAATCATAGGGTACCTGGGCGTCAGCTAACTCATCTGGTGAAAGTGAATTTACAAAAAGATCAGATGTACAAGTACCATTCCCACTATCCCCACTCCCCTCTTTTAAATGCAGGGGAAGTAATTTAGATGGATTTAACACCATGCACCTTTTCAGAGTAACATTAAGCAAGGCATATTGTCACTGGGTTATCTAAGACAATATCAGTGGCTTTGTCCAGGAGGGCAGTAACAGCCCCACTGCCCTAACACGAGGGGGCACCCCTGGCAACAGGGTCCAAACTGGTGGAGTAGTATGCTATTGGTCTTTGTTTACCATCATGGTCCTGTGCAAGGACAGATGTAGCATTTTCTGCTGCATGGGTTAATTTAAAGGGTTTGTTTTTGTTGGCGAGACAATCATACAGGGGATGCATGTAGATTGCTGTAGAAGCCAAGGTTGGCAGTATGAATCGTAGCTGGGCTAGGCTGCAGGGGTGGGGGTGGGGGAGGGGGGTGTAATATTTTGAACTGCAGTCTACCTCTGCCTAGAATTTCAGCAAGGAAAGAGTGTTTACAATACAAGTCTCCATATTATCGCAACATAGGATTAGGTCCTCGATATACTGCAATAAAATTACATTATTTGGCCTTTGCCACTCTTCAAGAATCTGTGCCATAGCCATGCTGTACATAGTGGGTGAGTTTTGTGCGCACTGTGGCAATACTGTTCGAGTGTACTGCTTGTGTTTATGTGTAAATGCAATACTGACTATCTGGATCCAGCGGAACACTGAAAAGTGCATTTGCCAAGTCAATAATAGCAAAGGTGGTGTTTGTGCCAACAAGGTGTGTGGGTTGGGAACATTAGGGGCAATGAGTTCAGTTACAGCATTAATTGCCCTCAAATCATGTACCATACGCTAGACCACAGGTTTCCCTTTCTCTTGCTTTTTCTTAATTGGGTACAATGGTGTGTTACAAGGGGAGGTGGTCTGGACAATTACCCATGCCTGCAGAAACTCTTGCACAGATCGGGAAATAGCATCTTCCTGTGCTGGGCTTAGGCGGTATTGTTTTTGATAGGGCGGTTTGGCTCCGGGCAGGAGATTCACTTTGACTGGGGACACAGAGAGTCTGCCTGTATCTATCTTCACTGTAGCCCATAAGGAATCAGGGATTAAGGACAAGTCAATGGTAGGTTCTGGCACATGGTTGGGCATAGTGAGAGTTGCCAGAACATTTTGAAAGAGATATAATTTGTTTGTCCTCTAAAGGCACAGACACTGTTACTTTTCCAGTGGGGCTATACTGGATATTACAGTATATTACTGCCTAGTAGATAAGCAGGGGCATCAGTATATTTAGCAATTATTCTAGCCCAAATGGGGCCAGCTTTTAGGGCAACAATCTGTTTTAAATCCATCCAAGTACACTGGTAAGTAGCTTGAATGGTGGATAGAGACTGGACTAGAGCTAAGGGGGCCTTTTCAACATCAAGCAGCTTCTGTATTATTGCCAGTTGTTTACTGGGTGTCCAGGGCTTATATTCTTCCCAGTATTGGATACCTGAGCTCGGCTGTCTCTTCTCATGGTATACGCTCTAAACTTTGGGTATCATGAGAGTAGTAATTGTGGAGCTAATGGCCCTACTGGGGTGTCTATGAGGGCAACAAGGGGTTCCCTTAAGTCTGGTGGACTACCCTCCTTCTTGCCCATTCTGGGACCCTGGAGGTCCAAAACATTGATAATATGGTACACCTTTTCTGGTGGTTTCTCTACAACCACATTTAGTTAATTCAACAGAAGTATCATGCCATTTTGTGGGCAACTTCTACTAAGTCATTATCTTCTAACCAACCTCTGTAATTTACCATAAATTCACTACATATATATGGGTCTAGAGTGCCCTCTGAGGGCATGCCAGCTTTCTTAAGTAACCTCTTAACATTCTTAATTGCTCCTAGTCCTTTGTGATGCTTGACAATACTCAAAGCCATAAATCCCCCTTGAGTGCTTTCAGACAGTGGCGTCGCTAGGGGGGGGCCAGAGGGGGCCATGGCCCCCCCTACATCATGCTGTGCCCCCCCTTGGGCCCCCCCAAATGCTTGCAACTAGCTGGCCATCTGCTTCCCTCAGCCTGTTACAGCCCGAGGGAATGCAGTGCTGAGGTGCTGGGGGCTGTCTGTGGCTGGAGGGTGCACTGATTGGCTCCCCGGCACAGGCTCCGCCCCCAAACGAAGCCCCGCCTCCCGCCGGTAAGCCCCGCCCCCACCGTTATACAGCAGCCCATGCTGCTGCTGAAGATGGCTGCCTGACCCCCACAGGTGACAGGTAGGCTGGGGGGGGGGTGTATACACACACATTGCCCCCATACACATACACACACTGCCCCCATACAGCCTCCCATACACACACACTGTCCCCCATACAGCCCCCCCATACACACACACTGTCCCCATACTGCCCCCCCATAGACACACACTGTCCCCCATACAGCCTCCCATACACACACTGCTTATACAGCCTCCCATACACACGCCTTCCATGCCCCCATGCACACACACTGTCCCCATACTGCCCCCATGAACACACCTGTCCCCATGCAGCCTCCCATACACACACCCCCATACACACACACATTGCCCCATGCACCCAGCCTGCCCCCATGCAATACTCCATGCACACACACTGCCCCCCCATACAGCCTCCCTTTTGCCCCACACTGTCCCCATACCTTTACACACACATTGCCCCACACACTGCCCCCTATACACACACTCTGCCCCCCCATACACATACACTCTACACACACACACTATCCCCATACACACACACTGTATGGACTCAGCAGTCTGTGTGTGTGTGTGTATGGACTCAGCAGTCTGTGTGTGTGTATGGACTCAGCAGTGTGTGTGTATGAGCTCAGCTTGGTCTGTGTGATGATGATATTCAATATATGGACTCAGTCTGTGTGTGTATGGACTCAGCAGTTTATTATTGTGTATGGACTCAGCAATCACTGTGTGTGTACTGGATCGTGCAGGCTGTGTATGGACTCAGCAGAGTCTGTGTGTGTACGGACTCAGCAGAGTCTGTGTGTGTGTACGGACTCAGCAGAGTCTGTGTGTGTGTACGGACTCAGCAGAGTCTGTGTGTGTGTACGGACTCAGCAGAGTATGTGTGTGTGTTTACGGACTCAGCAGTGTCTGTGTGTGTGTACGAACTCAGCAGAGTCTGTGTGTGTGTACGGACTCAACAGAGTCTGTGTGTGTGTACGGACTCAGCAGAGTCTGTGTGTGTGTACGGACTCAGTAGTCTGTGTGTGTACGGACTCAACAGAGTCTGTGTGTGTGTATGGACTCAGCAGTCTGTGTGTGTGTGTATGGACTCAGCAGTCTGTGTGTGTGTGTGTGTGTGTGTATGGACTCAACAGTCTGTGTGTGTATGTATAGCAATCTGTGTGTGTATGGACTCAGCAGTCTGTGTGTGTGTGTGTGTATGGACTCAGCAGTCTGTGTGTGTGTATGGACTCAGCAGTCTGTGTGTGTGTATGGACTCAGCAGTCTGTGTGTATGGACTCAGCAGGTCTGTGTGTGTGTGTGTGTGTGGACTCAGCAGTTTGTGTGTGTGTGGACTCAGCAGTTTGTGTGTGTGT
>OW240912.1:62878911-62923806 GCA_933207985.1 Pelobates cultripes
GGGCAATAAAGAGATGGGGAGAAAGAGAGGGAAGAATGAGACACAGGGGGAGACAGAGAGGGAAGAATGAGACACGGGGAGAAAGAGGGGGAATAGAGAGATGGGGAGGGGGAGAAAGAGACAGAGAGGGAAGAATGAGACACAGGGGGAATAGAGAGATGGGGAGGGGGGAGACAGAGAGGGAAGAATGAGACACGGGTAGAAAGAGGGGGAATAGAGAGTTGGGGGAGGGGGGAGAAAGAGAGGGAAGAATGCCCCCCTCCCCTGTCCGCAGGCACCGTGCGGGCAGGGGAGGAAGAGAGGACCTGGGAGCTCACCCTGCAGCTCCTCTGGGTTGGAGAGACCACCCTCCAGGCCCCATTCTTGCGCGAGCACAGAGCGTTGCCGCGGTTACCATGGCAACGTTACTGCTCTTGCGAGAGTCAACTCTAGCCCTGGAGCTACAGGTCTAGTGTTCACTCTCAGCACTGTGACCCCCAGGGATTCCTGGTGGTCGCAGTGGTGAGAGTGAACTCTAGCCCCATAAACACACTGCCCACACACACACACTATACACATTCACACACTGCCCCCATACACACCATACACATTTACACACATTGCCTCACACACACACATACACTGCCCACCCATATACACACAGACCCCCATACACAGCCCCCCATGCTAACATTGCCACACACATACACAGCCCCCTCATACACACATTGCCCCACACACCCTACACATTCACACACTACACCCCCACACATACACTGAACCTTTCACACACATTTCACCACTGCTCCTATTCCCTACTACAACCCCATATCCCAGCAGACCCCAGGTAAGTTGTCAAACTGTTCTTAAACGGTTTGACTATTTACTCTGGAGCAGTAGTGGTTATTGTGCATGGATTATTTCTTTAAATAATCTACAAGTGCCCCAGTAGCCAGCCAGCCAACCCACAGGCTGGCCAGTAGCCAGCAAGTTAGCCAGCCCACAGGCCAGTAGCCAGCCCACAGGCCTACAGCAAGCCACAGGCTTACATCCAGCAAGCCCACAGCCTGCCAGTCGCAGCCAGCAAGCCACAACCTGCCAGCCGCAGTCAGCAAGCCCACAGCCTGCCGGCAGTAGCCAGCAAGCCCACAGCCTGCCAGCCGCAGCAAGCAAGCCCACAGACTGCCAGCCAGCAACAGTAATTAAGGTAAGAAGAGCCAACTTGGCCTAGGTATCAGCGAGCTATGTTGTGTTGCTATATTGTGAATAGAAACCAGAGTGTTGGAGAGACCACCCTCCAGGCCCCATTAGACTCCATTGTAGTCTCTAATGGGGCCTGGAGGGGATTCTTTCTAACACACTCTCTAAAGGACACTGAGATAGCCCCCGCTAGAAAGACCCCCCCCTCCATGGCCCATTAGCCCTCAATTGTAGTCTCTGCTGGGGCCTCGAAGGGCTTATTGCCCTTTTGTTCCTTGTGTCTAAAGATTGTGTAGGGTGTGGCTGGAGGCGGGACAAGGGTGGCGCTTGCTGCCGAGTATGGGTGGGGCCTGTAAGGGGGCCCTTGATTTATTTTGCCCGGGGGCCCTGAGGGTTCTCAGTCCGCCCCTGGCACTGAGTATATTTGCAAAGCAAGAAACATTTCATAGTGAATACGCATGATGGGAGTTGTCCTCCACATAATTAGTAGCTTGAAGTAATGAAGATTTGAGTAAGCAAGCATTAGTTCATTAATAAAAGATAATGTAGAAAAATAGCTGAAAGATATACTTAAGGTTAATATGAGTAGTCCTCCAATAGTTTAGGGATATGATCCACTTGTAAAGTAAGTGAGTTTCCATTCTCCAGTAATTCTCTATGACATGAAGCATACTTGTCTTAGTCCAGAAGGCTAGGACGACTTCAGAGTTTGTAGAGCCGGTGTGTCCCCGGAGCCGGCGTACATATTCGGAAGCAGAACCCACATTGCCAGAGCCTGTGGAGAGGTAAGTCTGGCGGAAGTAGCTCCCAGTAGCTGAGCCTGTGGAGCCCGAGGAGGCAGCTCACACACAATCACCAAGCACCCTCTCTCTGGCCCAGTCTCCCTAAATACCGTGATGTGTCAGAGGGGGTCGGGGTCCCGCTCCGCCCAGCGGAGTGCCGAACCCAGAAGTGTTACCCCATGACAACCACCTGCAGAACCACTCCTTTATTGGGGGTGTCTTGCTAATTGCCTATAATTTCCACCTGTTGTCTATCCCATTTGCACAACATCATGTGAAATTGATTGTCACTCAGTGTTGCTTCCTAAGTGGACAGTTTGATTTCACAGAAGTGTGATTGACTTCGAGTTACATTGTGTTGTTTAAGTGTTCCTTTTATTTTTTTTGAGCAGTGTATATACTGTATATACTATATACTTTGTTAAATGTTGATTTTGTTTATTTTATATTTAATATGATTTTCAATAAGTTATCTTTGATTTTTGATTGTATGCATTTTTCTCTATGTGTCCCTCTGAAATGCGATAATTTAAGGTAAATAGTTACAAAGACAAAGCAAGTGCACTTCTAAAAAGGGTCCTCCAAATTTTACACATGCCATAATTGCTAATGCTACAGGTTTGACTTGCCAAAAAGCACTAAACTGCTGATCCACTAGATGGCACTGTGACAAAATTGAAAAAAACTTCCACCCACACTACATGGAACACAAACATAATTAAACAACTTTGGATGAGATTTTACACATACCCTTTAGAATCAAGATTTTTTTTTTTATTACAGTTTAATAGTAAAACATATGCTAAAGAATGTTGTGCCGTTGTTCCTTTACAGACTAATTTTCAAATTAATGCAGTGCTTTTTATTTCTGCAAATAGATGGTGAAATGCAATTCAGCTGCCTATGTGGTTGTCACAGTCTTATTATATTTTACTTAATAAAATAAATGTAAATCACTTTGTAGCTTTCAGCGTCTGCATCATGGACTTTCTGGTTAGTGGCTTATTTTCACAGTTTTTTTATTGTCACATAGATTGCAGTCAGAATAATGCAATATTCGGTATAACAGTTTGATGGATGGCTAGAAAGTTTGTTCCACTACAATTTCAAAAAACAAAAAAACAAAAAACAATTACCCCATGGTACAAATGAGATATTGAGATTATCTTAAATGAACTTTGAAAGGGCCTTGTAAGTCCCCCATGCCACTCATACATTGTCTTCCACATAGCTACTAAAGCCACTTCCTCAAGGTCATCGTGACCTTGCAGCTCATAAGAACGAATGGAGGGCCATTATTTTGTATGAGAAGCATATGGATGTGCATGCGGATCAGTCACCAATGCCAATTTGGATGCGCATCAGTCACCAATGCTTCTCCATGGGCAGTATTGACTTGGGCCATCAGCTTGAGAGCCAGGTGACGTTTTGGGAGGAGAAACGGATGGCAGTGCCAAAGGAGTAAAAAGTTGAATAACTCAGGTTTTTACTCCAATTTGGTGGGGGGGTGGGGGAGGGTGGCACCTAAAACTTATCATATACTATTACACGATAGTGTTAGAAATACAGTTTTCAATTCCTAACACTATAGTGTCCTTTAAAGATGAAATCTGCATATAGTTGCACTTTTTTTATTTTGTTTTTGGTCAGGGGAACTTCATGCATCACAAAATATAAAAGATGTGTAAATTGTTATAAAGCTCCTACTGTCTATTTAAATTGATGTGATTACACATTATTATTGGTTCTTTCTCCTGGTATTTATTTCTGAAAGAATGAAAAAAAAAATTCTGACACTATCCTATACACTATACATAAAAAGTCTTTAACATTTATTTATTTTTATTACAAATGACAAAGCCAAAAAGTAAAATTGGAGGGAGAGTGCAGTAATTTGAGAGTGCAGAAAGAACACTTTTAGGTACACTGCGGTGTTATTGGAATATGTACTTTTGGAATATGTACTTACACATAACTTTTTTGTCTTTAATAGTACATATTACCTCCAGCTCAGGGGCACAGCTATGGGCACAGCTTGTGCCCCCAGCTATGCCAATCTATACCTGGGCTGGTGGGAGGAAACCATTCTAGATCCCATTATTAGAACTAGGTATCAAACATGTATCTACAGTTGGCATAGGTATATCGATGACGTCCTGGTATTCTGGTTGGGCTCTGTTAAGCAATTCGAAGAATTGGTTGAACTCCTCAATGTGAACTCTATTGGCCTCCAATTAACCCATGTAATTGACTCTGAACATCTAGTCTTTTTGGATCTCAACATTAAGATCCTACCCGATGGAACCATCGAAACCGAGCTTTATCGGAAACCGACAGCGACGAATAGTCTGTTAAATTGGGAAAGCCACCATCCCACCAAACTTAAATCTGGCATCCCATACGGACAATATTTGAGGGCTAAACGCAACTGCTCCAATGATGCAACATTCCATCTTGAAGCTCTAAAGCTGCGAACCATGTTTAAACAAAAAGGTTACCCGAACAGAATATTGAAAAGAGCTTACCAACAAGCCTCTGCTATAAATAGGAGCGAGAGTCTACATGCCAACAGACAAGTCTCGGACTCCAATATCATTCGATGTATTGGGACATATGACCAATACTGGGAACCAATTCTACACATTATGTCTCACAATTGGCCAATCCTCAATTATGACAAAGACCTTAAGGACAACATCACTAAGTTCCCCAACATTACTGCACGTAGGGCTAAGAACCTCCGCGACCATCTTGTTCATAGCCATTTAGAACCCAGCCGCAATCCAACTTGGCTAACCCCTGTTGCTGGTGTATATCAATGTGGCCATTGTAAGGCCTGCAAACATATTAAGCCTTCCAAAACCGTTTTGAGCACTCGTACAAAAAAAGAATATAACATTAAACAACTCATCAATTGTAACTCGACAAAGGTGATCTATCTCATAACCTGCAGTTGCAATATTCAGTATATCGGTAAAACTTACCAACAATTCAGAAGAAGGATCCTCCAACACATTTGCTCAATCTCCAATCTGAATGTCTCTACCCCACTATCCAATCATGTGAGACTCCATCATGGGGGTAATTCTAGTCATCTGACATTTCAGGCTATAGAAAGAATAACTTTAAATTCTCGGAAAGGCAATTTCAATAAAATACTGTTAATGAAAGAATCCAGATGGATCTATCATTTCCAAACCCTGACCCCTCATGGGCTTAATGAGGAGTTCAATTTCACCCCATTTATTCATAAGTAACTCCATTTTTATTTATTTTTCATCTTTAGCTTATGAATAATGATTTAACTGTTAGATCAAGTTGATCTAGCGCTGCAATATTACAGCTCTATATAATTTAATATCACGACCGCAGGATCAAGTTGATCTAATGCTACAACATTATAGTTCCATCATGACTGCAGGACTTTCTGATATGTACGTTTATATTCACATACACCTGTAGTTCTCAATCTCGATGGGTGTGTTCCTTACAATATATATAATATATATCTTTATTCTTATCACCTAATGTTCCTCCAATTTGGAGACTCCAATTTGGAGACTAGTTTGTTAGGGTATAATTGATCTTGCCGCCTCTGAACCATATCGGTACTTTTATTACTTCAGTACTATTTCTATGGGCATTTTCTCCAATTTGGAGACTAGTTTGTTAGGTTATAATTGATCTTGCCGTCTCTGAACTATATCGTTGCTTTTATTTTTATGGGTTGTCATATATTTGCAGTATTTTTCTCCTCTGTTCACTACTATTATTTTAATCTTATGGTTACATCTTCCATTTATCATCTTTCTATTTTCTTAATTATTATTTATGGTTTCTGTATACTCTTCTGTTATAACCTGTTGACCATTGCTTTACGTATCTTATTATGGTTCCCTCTGTCGGCACAATCTTGAACAGAGTAAGGTTTATAATTATCCTCTATGTATTCTCTTTTTTAAATCACATACAACAATCGATATGTATTTATACATCATTCTCGGTTTTATTCACTATTTTTCTTTGTATCAGTTTTTTCCTGTCCATGAAGTGATCAACTCATCATTTCTTGAAGGGTTTAGGGTTAATATCCCTCGTTATGTTGAATAAACACACCTCCCCTTTTTTTCTGACGTCATATCTTGCCATCCAATCCGAACATATTGCTTCCAACCAATCAGTTACCTCTTCTTCTTATTTAAACCCGGCTTTTTCTCCCGACCGGTTCCCCTCTGACGAGCTTGGCGGGCGAAACGCGCGCGTCAGGGGCTACACGGCTTTTCTATGCCGTTGTTTTCTTATCATAGATTATTTCTTATTATTATTTATTATTTCCTCTGATTTGTGTTTATTTCGATACTAGTGGGGTGAGCGTTAGGTGCCCTCGAAGGCACGGGGGCGGAGTGTCAGCCGTAGCGCTAGCATTACTAGTCAGTGTTAGATATATATATATAATTTTTTTGCTATCTTTTAGCTCAGTGTTACTCAGTACCCTTTTGCTCTTTACTCAGGGCTGTACCCTTAACATTTTAATGCACTACTTTTTTGCAGTATCCATCTATTTTTTCTTTTCTTTATTATTTTCTATTTTCACTTGATTCACTATCTCTTTTACTTCTCTTATCATATTTTTCAATTACGTCCTTGGCTGTTATACTATTGATTCAATACAGCATTACATTCTTCTGCTATATTTTTAGGGCTGCACCCGTACTATTTAAAGATACACACCTCTAAACCATCCACCGATACGGCTGAGAATTCTCATCTACCGATACATTTAGATACACTTTGTTATACCTCTGTTACAGTTTCAGGCTGATACCCTTGATTACTTCAATATACATATCTTTTATCATATCGGCTGATACTGTTGAGAACTCTCATTTGCCAACACACTGCGATATATATTGTACGTACCAGCCTTCCAACACGCTACTCAGGCTGCCCTATTCTATTTTAGTCATTACCAGTATTTCTTTACTATCTTGTTTGTAACTGGCATCTGTAACTTTTTTCTCCCCCCCCCCCCTTCTTTTTTTCCTTTTGCGCAGACGTGCGCTAGGATTAGTTCAATGCTCTACCACCAAATCAGAGTTTATTCTGTATATATCATTATAATTTTGGTTTTCATCCTTATTATATTCAGAGTCTAGCTCATATATACACTAAGATCTCTGTGTTATTTCTAGATTTTTGTGTTATCTTTAACTTATTATTACCAATAAACTTGTTTTTTATTTTTTGGACCCTGTGGTCCCTTTTAAATGAGCCTAAATTCTACACACTTTGTGTTGTAGTCTCAGGCCCTGACTAATCCTCTCCCTACCTTAAAGGTACACACTTCCTTTGTTTTGCATCCATTTTCACTAGGGGTTATCCCCCTTTCACTGTGTACCTTGGCTGTTTCTAGACAAAGTTTTCTACTGCGGTGTTATTGGGCTAGTAAACATTAACAGCCTCTTAAGTTGTTCTGTCTTTAAGGGAACACTATAGTGGTAATAATATAAATGTGTGTGTTCCGAACGTAAATGTTCCCTGTTGGCTGTTTCAGTGATCAGCCTGCCACCACAGGGAGTTGTTTTACTTATCTTTTCTCATCAGTCACTGTGGCTGGCTTTGCCTCTATGGCTTAGATCAAGATTGATGTTTTCTGCTAATACAATAATTTCCTGTATTGAAACATTGGACAGTTAGTGCACATGCGCAGCAAAAAGCTATGCTGTGCCTTTTGGATGGTCTCTCCAAGTTTTGCTATTTCTGTGAATGTGCCTCTAGTGGTAATCTGAGTGACAGCCACTAGAGGCACTTAAAGGACCACTCTAGGCACCCAGACCACTTCAGCTTAATGAAGTGGTCTGGGTGCCCGGTCCAGCTAGGGTTAACCCATTTTTTAATAAACATAGCAGAGAAACTGCTATGTTTGTGAATGGGTTAAGCCTTCCCCCTAATCCTCTAGTGGCTGTCTCATTGACAGCCACTAGAGGCGCTTGCGTGCTTCTCACTGTGATTTTCACAGTGAGAGCACGCCAGCGTCCATAGGAAAGCATTATGAATGCTTTCCTATGTGACCAGCTGAATGCGCGCGCAGCTCTTGCCGCGCGTGCGCATTCAGCCGACGGGGAGGAGAAGAGGAGGATCGGAGGAGGAGAGCTTCCCGCCCAGCGCTGGAAAAAGGTAAGTTTTAACCCCTTTCCCCTTTCCAGAGCCGGGCGGGAGGGGGACCCTGAGGGTGGGGGCACCCTCAGGGCACTATAGTGCCAGGAAAACGAGTATGTTTTCCTGGCACTATAGTGGTCCTTTAAACCTAGAAAAAAATATTGCCGATTTTCATAATAGCAATGCTTTCAGTTGCAGGGTTAAAATGTTAGGATGGGGACATGGCACCCAGACCCCTTCATTGACATGAAGTGGTCTGGGTGTCTATAGTGTGCCTTTAAAACAATCTTTCCATAAACTATTTTACTACAACAACCCCATCAGGGTAATAGCATTTTCATTTGTCCAAGCTATATAGTATGTTTGGGGGTTTTACGGCTTGGAGAGCTGACCATTTCTCATTATGGATGTGAATATCTTGGAGTTGTGTCATCATATTTAAACCTTATTGACAGCAACTAATAAAAAGGCCACTGAGAGCATGTGGTTTCAGCAAAAAAGAAAAATCTGCGACGTGTTGAATAGTTTTGAACTTCCTACTGCAGAATGGAATGAGGAAAAGGTTAATGGAACTCTCTGATGCCCAAGCAAAGGTTAGGTAGAAAAAATATTCAGTTCTTTCACAAATAAAAACACAGCTGAAATGATTTAAAAATGTAACACAAAGTATGGACAGTTTCTAGAGTGCCCTTTGACAGTGCTTTGTGAATCTACCAAAGAATTAAACTGTATATAAATCTAAAACACCAATAAATATCTTAGTTATACATAATTTAAAATACATAGGTAAAGATTTTACCTAGACTTATGTATTTCCGTCTTTCATAATTGCTTTCCCATTAATGAAATTTATCTTAGTTTAAAGGAATTTTATAGGCACCAAAATAACTTTAGCTTAATGAATCAGTTTTGGTGTATACATTATGCCCCTGAAGTCTCACTCAATTCTCTGCCATTTAGGAGGTAAATCACATTGTTTATGCAGCTCTAGTCACACCTCCCTGCATGTGACTTGCACATCCTTCCTAAACACTTCCTAATGTTTAAACTACCTTAACTGCACATTATGTTTTATTTAGACTTACTTATCTCCTGTCTTCCATAACCTACGGGAGCCTTCTGTGTGTTTAAAATTCACTTTACAGAGCAGGAGATAAAAAAGTTTAAAGCAAGTTAACATCTGACTGAACGTATTATTATTTATCCATGCATGCTGTGTCAGTCACAGCCAGGGGAGGTGTGCCTAGGTTTGCATAAACAGAAATAAATGAGATTTAACTCCTAAGTGGCAGAAAATCGAACATTGAGACTGCAGGGACATGATCTATGCACACAAGATCCTACAGTAACCCTTTAAAGACACCATTATTTAAAAAAAACCAGAGTGATAAAAAAAGAAAAAGAAAAGCATAGTCCAACTCTTAACAACAATTTATCAATGAAATATAGCCTGGAACCAAATACAGTTTCATACAGAAACAGCATTTAATTTTTTTTCTATTAAACACGGGATCCCTTACCATGTATAAAACATTAATTATCACAGTTAATTATCACTAAACAGCAGCAGTTACTAAACTTAGAATTGTAGAAAATTGCATTTCAGATGGCAAAGTTCATGCTAAAATAGTCCATTTTGTCTATAGCTGAGTTGGAGAATATTTCCAGATGAGCTATTTTAGTTTAATTTTTGGAATTCATATTTCAAATATTTATAATCCAGAGTTTACTAAATAACCATGCCTTTTTGTGATGAGTTGACAGCACAAATGAACTGCAATCTTCAGGCTAAAATAACATATTGGAAAATGTAGACTGACAATGGTATTCACTAATGTGAGAAATCAAAATGAATTCAAGGTTAATTTTACATTTAAGGCCAAAATAGCAGGACTGCAAGCAAAACTGATTAACTTTTTTTCCAGTTCAGCTATTGTTTACCTTGAATTTGAAATCCAATTTGAATTCACTTTGAATTATTATTATTATTATTGGAATTTATATAGCGCCAGCTTATTCTGCAGTGCTTTACAATAAGAGGGGAATGAGACAATAACAAAATGTAACAGGAACAATAGGTAGTTGAGGATCCTGCTTAAACGAGCTTACAGTCTAGAGGAGGGGGGTATAAAAACACAATAGGAAGGATATTGAGGGAGACAGCAAATAGACATGGTGGGAAAGTAGCAGAACTGGAGGTGAGAGTAGAGTGTGGCACTTTAGGAGAGAGCGAGATGTAGGTTTGAGAGATAGAAGTTACTCTTGGAGGCTGTAAAGCATTCCTAAAAAGATGAGTTTTGAGAGACTTTTTAAAGAATTGAAGACTAGGGGGGAGTCTGACAGGAGGAGGCTGTTCCAAAGGAAAGGAGCTGCCTGTGAGAAGTCCTGCAGGCGTGAATTTGCAGTAAGGGTGCCAGCATCAGACAGGAGAAGGTTACCATTAGAGTGGAGAGACCGAGAGGGGGCATACCTATGAATCAGTGAGGAAATGTAAGAGAGGCAAGAGTTCGTTGGAACTTTATAGGTAAGGGTTAGTATTTTAAATTGACACCTGTAGGGTACAGGAAGTCAGTGTAAGGATCGACAGAGGGGTGAGGTGTGAAAGGAGCGACAGGAGAGAAAGATCAGCCTGGCAGCAGCATTCATTACAGATTGTAGGGGGGCACATGGCTTCTGGGGAGAGCAATTAGGAGAGAATTATAGTAATTGATGAGAGAAATTACTAGAGCATGAACAAGCTCCTTGGCAGCATCTTGCATAAGAAGGTGGAATCGACAGGTTTTAGCAACAAACTGGACATGAGGCGCAAAGGTGAGGTCAGGATTCAAAATGACACCAAGACAGCGAGCTTGAAAGGATGGGGTGAGGCAGGTATCAACAACCTGCAGGGAGAGTGAAAGAGGAGGATCAATGTTATGAGGAGGAAAAATAAGAAACTCAGATTTTGAAAGATTGATTTTCAGAAAACGGGAGTAAATCCAGTCAGAGATAGAAGAAAAGCAATTGGTGACATGTTGTAGGACAGCAGGGGAGAGGTCAGGGGAGGAGAGATATATCTGGGTGTCATCAGCCTACAGGTGGTAGTGTAATCCAAATGAATTAATGAGTTTGCCAAGAGAGGCAGTATAGAGAGAGAACAAAACGGGACCAAGAACTGAACCTTGAGGGACTCCGACTGAGACAGGAAGAGGAGAGGAGGTGTCATTGGAAAAAGAGACACTGAAAGAGCATTAGGAGAGATAGAAAGAGAACCATGAGAGGACTGTGTCACAGAAACCAAGAGATTGAAGAGTTAGGTCATGATCAACAGTGTCAAAGGCAGCAGAGAGGTCAAGAAGAAATTGTATGGAGCAGTGGCCTTTGGATTTAACTGCAATTAGATCATTTGTAACTCGAATCAGAGCAGTCTCTGTGGAGTGGAGGGGGCTGAATCAAGACTGAAGAGGGTCTAGGAATTGAGGAAGCAAGTCAGATAGGTAAAGACAAGCCTTTCCAAAATCTTTGAGGAAAAAGAGAGCAGGGATATGGGACGATAGTTGGAAGGGAAAGTTGGGTCAAGAGATGGCTTTTTTCAGGACATATGTTTAAGGGGAGCTGGGACAAACCCAGAAGAAAGAGAGCAGTTGAAGATGTGTGTTAAGGAAGGCACAAGACAAGGGTAGAATTCTCACTTTAGTGCAGGGGTAGGCAATCTTTAGCATTCCAGACGTTGTGGAAGCCATAATGCCAGTAAAGCATGATGGGAGATCTAGTCCATAACATTTGGAGTGATGATGGTTGCCTACCCCTGGAAGTAGCCCAGGTTGTTACATTTCAAGCCTGCTAATTTTTATTCCAACTCAAGAGTCAACTCACCCACTAAGTGTTTAGTTAACAAACTTTGTGGTTTTGAAGTTCTACATTGTATTGATATATGTATTGAGTCACAAAATGAGGTATTTCACAGCAGCTGTCAGGAAAATGCCATCCCAGGTTTTCGCCCTGACTTGAATATTGCTAATAATTGATAACATCTGCGCAGAGGCATACTGATATCAACACCAAAATATCTCAGAGATCCTTTGAAAACAAATATATTCCGTCTGCCACACAGAGCCTGTTCTGTTAGCTTTTTTTTTTCTCATTCATATCCAGTGATTCTTGTACATTTTTTGCTGAGCTTCCCATAATCAGCTGCTTCATAGATAATGTTTACAGGAGCAGACATGTGGTCCTTTAGTGAAAACAGACATATTGGACAGATTTTTCATGGTCGTTCCTCTCTCACTTAAGGCAAAGTGATTTAACCATGTTGAAAAATATATGGGATCAAATGACAACTGCTGAGGATTAATGCTTTAGATCTGTCCTGGCAGTGCCGAGAAATTGTAATTGCTATTAAACCCTCTCTTGTTTGACACCTTATACCGCACTTATCTTTAAAGGAGAAGTGTAGAATATCCATTAAAAGACCTTCTCCCATTTACTGAGCAGAATGTGGCACTTAATGAATAGCAAAACAATCAGTGGGGCTCATGTGAAAACCCCAGCAGTTGTCCAGATGGGTTTCCTGATCTCAGATCAAGAAAATCCCTGGAGGTATAAAGAATAATATAGGCAAAACAGAAGAGTTTATGGGATCTTTAATAGATAGTTACTTGGAGATATGGTCACAAAGTGGCATAATACAGAGGTCAGGGAGGGATTTTACATTACAGTGTAAGAAAATGGAAGTAATACATGTGAGGAGTGCAGCAGTGAAACAGTTAAAAAAGCTTTGTAAGAACCACAACCACACTTATTCCTTAAAGGGTCTCTGAAACCTTCTATGGTCTATGCATATTTTGCAAAGACCCCCAATGGTGACATTGCCGCTTGGTGTGCAGAGGCCTGGGGATGTTGCGGAGGTGAGCTATAGTTACCTGATGGCGTATCTAAACATTCTGTTAACTTTTGTCAAGTGGAGGGAGTTTGTTTTATGCATTTTAGTAGAAAAAAAATCTTGAAAATAAAAGAAAGGTAGAATGGATTAGAGGTGAGGAAGAGAGATACAGATTGAAGCAAGGAATGTTTAGGGTGAAAAAGGTACTGAAGTGAGTATAGTGGGAACATAATGCAACTGAGGTGTTCTGGAGACATCATAATTTGACATCATCGGATTTGGAAAAATAGCTGACTTGCAAAAATTTGTGAGGACAAAGGTTAAGTGGTTTATGAATGTCTCCAGAACCTCGAGATGGGCTTATTAGTATTATGTTACTTTTATATTACATTATTTTTTTAGGGTTTTGGCCAATGATGAACACAAGCTTTAAATACAATGCAGTGTTTACTTAATGGAGAAGCAGACAATGACGAAAGACCAAATTGAGAACTTGAGACAGACATTGAGTACTGGTCTGGAAGGTTTCTCTTTAAACAATAGTGCAATGCCTCCCGGCAAAACACTGAGACAGAAAAGTAAGAGGAAAACGTACACATAATCAACAAAAGATACGTCACAGCCCAACAAACAGTTATGAGCACTGACCCCAAAAACAAAGACATATAGTACAAGCATTTTGCATATAAGCAATCTAAATAACTAAAGAGAATAGTATGACATGCAATTTTTAGAAGCAGCTAAGTATTAATGCCAAAAAAAAAAAATACTTCCAAATGGATAAATATTTGATCTATACCCAACGGTACAGAAGATATTTAAAGTTCACAATATAGGTTCTGTAGTCTCTAGACAGGATGAATATTCTGGATATAACTAGGACATCTCCTTGTTATATTAGTGGTGATAAAGGGCCACTAGACTCACCCAGGCCACTTCATCTGAATGAAATGGACTGGGTACAGTGGTCCTTTCATTTTAATTATTCAAGGTAAAACACAACTCCAATGGCTGTTACACTGACAGGCACTGGAGGCGCTTGAGCTACAACGTCCGAAAATTTGGATGAATTTCAGCAATTCGGACATTAGGGTTAGGGAATTGCCAAAGTCCAGAATTCACAAATTGCCGAATTTCCGAATTGCCAAAGTCCCGAATTTCTGAAGTGCCGAACCGAACCGCACTGAAGTGCTGAATTGCCGAAGTCCTGAATTTCGGAAGTGCTGAAGTGCCAAATTGCAGAAGTCACGAATTTCGGAAGTGACAAACCAAATGTTTTGCCCATGCACATCCCTACTAGGCTCTCACCTACCATGTGCATCAGGTCCCCAATGTTCCTATGAGGAACATTGGAATGGACATTGGCAGAGGAGACCATGCCTCCTCCATGATGTTGCAGGAGGCGAAGAGGTAAGTAGCACAGAGGAAGTCCTAGCACTGGAAAAGGGTAAGTAAAAATCATTATTTTATTATTTTTATAGCATAAAGGAGGGTGGGGGGGACCTCTTCAACTATGGACAGGGATACTAAAGCATTAGGAATATGGGTTTGTATTCCTAATGCTTTAGTGTTCCTTTTAAGTATTATGACTACAAGGCTGTTAACTACATTCTTATGTGGAAGCAATCATCATTTTATTATTTTCCCCTGGATGGTGATACATTGTACAAACATTTTGCTATTTGTTGCAAACACTTAATACTCTGATGCATGCTATTGGAACTCAGGTAAAAGGTTTCAAGCTATACTGTGAGTAATTTAAACCTCCTGTGAATTTGATTCTACTTAAAAAAAATTAAACTATCAATAAATCTTACATATATTTTACAAAATAACAAATTATCTGGTGACCATTTTGCAAGACAATAATAATAGTATTAATTCACAGGTTTTTCAACAGCGTTTTACTTTTTCAAACTTCAGTTAAAAACTACATAACATTCTCTGTTCAATCTGTAACTTTACCTTCAATGACCAACAAATGTTTTTTTCAGGTTTTTTTTAATTTACTTTTGTGAAATTGAAAAATATTAGGTCAGTGTTTAAAATACATTTTATTTAAAATGTCAGAAATCATTAAGACAAAATAATCTTTTTTTTGTCTTAAATAATTATTTATATGAGGGCTGTGCACCTCACTTGTAAATGACAAAGATTGGTACAGAGTGCCCTATTCAGTATTTAGTGACATTTTTATAAACTGTTAATAATGTTTGTAAATTATTACTGCAATAATCCTACAGACTTTTGTTGAATGTGGTATTAGAGCCCTGAGTGCCATGATCTATTTATCCCTTTTACAGTAGAACAATCTAAATCAGATTTTACATTTAAAACAAGATTATGTCTAAAACATACATCCATGTGCCACTAGATCACTCACAGTGGGTACATTAATATCTTTGTGGTTTAGAAAAAATATATATTTATTTAGTGCAAGAAGATCAGTTTTTCACTCGATTCACATTATAGTTTATTGTAGGGATTTAGTAGTTTGAAAGTACCTCTGCGGTTTTACATCTCTATAACCCAGTTTCCAAATTACTTTTCTTTAGGTACCATGAATAATAAACTACAATACCATTATAATTCCCTTTGCAAATCTTACATGGCCTTTTGCTCACTTAATAAAGTGCGTTCTTATTTAAAATCTTCCAATGTATCTGCAGTAAACCACATTTTTCCAGGAATTATTAATTATAAGTTTTAGAAAAAAGCAAATAGTGAGATAAAACAAATCACACATTATAGTATAGATGCCACAACCAAAACTATATACGGAGGGTACCCATCTAGGTTGCCCACTTTCTCTGCTGTTCTTTGTTCTTACCCGCGTAGCACTCATAGAAACGTTATGCCAAAATACAGACATTATGTGGAGTGCAGGCATTCCTTTATTATAGAATAGAAACCTATGCAGCTGCCTTTCACTTTTATGTCACCTCATCAGAGGTCTCCGAACTGAACATTAAGGCAGTGTTCTAGACTATTGAAGATGAGTTACTCCAAATCATACATTTTGGATGTGTCTTGGAGTGAGTGGTGTGCTGCCCTAATCCATTGTTCCAAATTCAGGATTAAAGGGCTACGACAAACCAAAACAATGTTTTAATAAAACACCGTTTTGCGGACAGTAATCCTTTGTTATTCTGCCTCCCCCAAACTTAAAGAAATACTATAGGCACTCTGACCACTTCATTTCAATGCAGTATTCTAGGTACTATGCCATGTGGCCCCCCATTTTAACCCTGCAGCTGGAGACATAGCTTTTCTGCAGGAAAGAGAATGTTTTATTATCAGGGTATGGCAGCCTAGAGATGCTTCCACGAACTAGTGTAGTAAAACTCTATTATTTTTATCAGATGTTCTCAGCTAGAGAGACCATCTAATTTGATATTCATGCGCACTAGCCCCCTCCCAATGCTTTCCTATGGGAAAGGATTGGATCGACTGAGATTCTCAATCTCAATTATCTTAGCTAGGAGGCAGGCGCAGCCACTGACAGAGCAGCACAGCACGGGATACAACGTAAGTTAACTCTTGTGGAGTTCACTATTAACCCTTGTAGGACGGATAAAAGTTAACTATAGTGCCCTAATCATCTAAATGGTGACTACGGCAACATAGCAGTAGGAATACACATCTGTATTGCTAACTATAGAATTCCCTTAAAAACGAAAAAGCAAAACTTCTAATTATCTTACCATGAAAACTGAATGTTTTAATTGGAACCACACATAAAAGAACAACAACAACAAAAAAACACAATACAAACTCAGATACAGAGTAGAAATAAATTAAATTAAAGTGAAAAGGTGCATACAATAATAAATACAATAATACATTACATTACTCAACTTCAAGCAGAGAGATGGTCCAGGAGAGGGGGCTACAGACTTTCCCTAACAGAAAGGCAGGGAACAGAATTTCCCCAGGGCTCAGGTCAAGAAAAATGTCAGGAATCTGAGAAATAATAATAGGAAAGGAACCAGGGTTTATATGAATGTGCAGAATACAGAAATAAATTAGTGTTATATTCAGGATAAGGTCATGAGGGTTCATCTTAGTGAAACTTAAAGAAACATTGTAGCATTATAAAAATGTTATCTGATTGAAGTTGTTATAGTGGCAATAAAATGTCCCCCTTTGTCCAGTCTCCCAACTGTATTTAGATTTTTTTTTGTTATAGGGTTAGAAAGCAGGGAATCACACTCCCTGGCTTTCTTACCCACTCACACCTTGATGTCAGTACGCATAGCGCGCCGAAGTCGATTTATATGGGCTTTTTCTCTTAATGCATGCGCAGGACTCACAGGAACAGCTGAGCTACGTTACATATACCATTAGCGCATTCTCTCCCCATTCATTGCCCAGTAGCAGAAGTAGTCTATTGTCTCCCTCATCCCCCACCCTCTATAAGTAGCCCAGGCTACCTGTCCCTATTAATAGTAAATAGAAATCCTCCCCCTATTTGTACAGCAATTAGTGCAGTAAATAGCAGGTGAGGTTTGGATGTTCTACAAAATCGACAAGGTTGGTGAGCTTGTGAATGCACACCCACATGCATGCAAAATGTGCTGTTCAGAGCCTTCCATAGAGAAACATTGCATTCATTGTTTCTCTGTGATCAGCTTTTGATTGGCGGATTTTGACAAGTGACGTGCATACACCTATGGGAAGCATTGGATTAGATATCAGATATGATGATGTGAAAAGGGGCAGTGCTCAATGCTGCAAGGAGTAAAAGTGAGTAAAATAATGTTTTTAATTTTTTTACAGTGCTTATGGTAGTGGGGGCCTGAAAATAATTAGGGACATTAAGGTTGTAGTTTGTCCTTAAAAATAATACAATTGGCACAAAAGAATTACCGTATTATTAAAAAAATGTTATTAACGTAGTAAAGTGTTCCTTTAATTTCTGGTTGTTCTCACAAACAAATGGTTTATAAATTGTTCCTTGATAGTGTTATTGATCCTACAATCTTTCTGAGATAAATTAATTTGAAATATTATGCTATGAAAGAGCTAACATGGTGCCAACATGTTGTATATTCTGTTTGTAGACCTGCATTAATTATAAAGGAAAATGTGGTCTAATCAGCAACATCTACGTGATAATACATTATGTATAAGAGACATCCGTAGACTTATTGACCTTTGTCTTAAACTCTATAGAAGCCATAAAATAAGATCTGCCTGTACTTTGTAACAGAGAGAATGCTGGCACAGTGTCCCTTTAAATGTCCACAGAAGCCTGTAGAAGAGATATCATCAACTTAGATTTTCCCACTGTCTGTATTCACATCATACAATACAGTCTTTCTCAGGCTTAGCAGCATGAACGTGTGGTCACAAAAATCTGCACGATGTTATGGCACCAGTATGGACTAAAATATCCAAAGGAATATCTGTAGTAAATTAAGTAAATTAAGGAATGCATAGAATTCAGGTCTGTTTGATATAGATATGTGTATCTAATAATAAATGCAGACATGTAATTAGATTATACAATTGTATTTATTTAGTCATAATAGCATTATGCTGGCATGTGGGTGATCTGCATGCCCAAAAATCACTATGGTATGTTCCAAAATAATATTTCCTCTTAAGTGGTTTATGTTTCACTACTATTAATTATTGTATGGAAAGGGCTATTATATGGTCTCCAATATTTTATAACCCCCCCACCCCCCCAAATTGTTATCTTAAAGAAAAATGAGCATATGATTAAAAAATGCACTTTCCTGTACAAAAGCCCAATTTAGTTATTTGTTTATTTATTTCTTCAATAAGAATTCTGCTTTCGTTTGCATTTTTACTTTTTTATATTTTTTTAAAAATATATATTTTACCATTAAAAGGGTTAAACAATTCCTCATGTTAGAGAAAATGGTTTAGTAATTCATTCATTCTAAATATCATCTGGAATTCAAATTCTGATTGACAGACATATTTTACCAAAGGTTCACTATTGAATAACTGAATTATTAAAGTCAAATGCTTTAACAATTGATCAATTGCTCCATTTAAAGAATTTTGACTTAAGCACTTAAAAACTACCAATAGGAATATATTAATAAATAATGTATGAAACCATTTCTCTATTTTATTTTGTAGTATCAGCTATTTCTAACTGGATGACTGCTCACTTCCTTAAACTCAGCTTGTCCAAAACAGAACTTCTGGTCTTTCCTCCCTCAAGTGTTGCTACTCTTGTTTCTGTCTTCCTCCACATTAATGGCACCACCATCAGCTCCGTCTCGATGGCTTGCTGCCTAGGTGATCTCTTTGACTCCAACCTCTCCCTCATCCTCACCCCTCATATCTAGTCGATCACCAAATCCTGCCGCTTCCATCTTAGAAACATAGACCATACTTAACGCCGGATGTGGCTAAGGTGCTGGTCCCTGCTGTTGTCCTCTCTTGCCTTGACTACTGCAATCCACTTCTCAGTGATCTTACGTGGTCCCAACTTGCCACGTTACAGTCTATAATAAATGCAGCAGCGAGGCTCATCTTCATGTCTGCCCACACCTCCCACGCCTCACCCCTCTGTCAGTCCCTGCATTGGCTTCCTGTGAGATATATGGCTCAATTTATATTGCTTACATATCTCTACACAATATTGATCCAACCTATCTATCCTCACTAATACACATGTATGTCCCATCTAGGCCCCTACGCTGTGCCGAAGACCTACATCTATCATCTGTTTGTACTCGCACCTCTGATGCTCGCCTTCAAAAATTCTCTAGGGCTGCACCACTCCTGTTGAACTCCCTTCCCTGCTCCATTAGATGCTCAACCAATCTCCACTCATTCAAAAAAATCCTTAAAAACTCACTTCAGGAAAGCGTTTTTAAACTGTTTATAGCTCCCCCTCAGCCCCCCACCCCCAAGCCAATTGCATCCCGATTGCTCTCCTGCAATGGTCATCAAAACACTAAGTCTTCAGTGAATACTATTCTACCAACTAACTTGTCTACTCCAACCCTACCTTGTTTCACTTTACCCCACTCCCTCCAGCATGTTAGCTAATTGAGCAGGGCCCCCAACCCCTCTATTCCTGTGCGTCCAACTTCTCTGGTTACAATTACTTGTTTGTTAGTCCACCTATTGTACAGCACTGCAGAATTTGTTGATGTTATATAAATAATAATAATATTAAGTATAAAGTATTAAGTATTAAGTATAAAATCTTTGGATATGTGCATTAGAATTTTGTGTAGGCACCCTGTTCCTTGTCAAGTAGATTCCAGAAACCACCAGAGGAGCTCAGGGAATGGAGTTACAGGAATGCAAGAAAGCTTTAATTGCTTCACCTGTGGACATTGAGAGGATATTATGACATGTGAAACATTGAGGGGCTTGGGAAGTTAACAGCATTACTTTTTTTATAGGCGAGGTTGTCCATTTTGTTTGCAGCTCTTTGGGAAATTAAATGAGAAGATTTTAGCAGTAAATTTGTCAATGCTGGGTGATGAGGCTGGTCTAAGCTTGGGTGGATATTCAGGAGTCACTGGACATTGCACTAAACTTGTACAATTCCATCCTTGAAGGCCAGTTGCTTCTCCTCCTACCTCTATCTACTGTGCAAATAGATGGGGCGGTCTTTTGACATTGCATGGTTGATTGGAGCAATTGACTGGTTCTATTCTGTTTTCTCACTTGAGGTGGTAACGTATATATAATAAATTAGCAATGGGTCTACCTATATCATAGTATGTTCTAACTTCCTCTGCTATGTATGGAAAGACTTGTGCTCAAACCGACAATAATAATGTTTAACAATCCCTAAATGCAAGTGCCAAGGTGTGACCCATTCCCCTAAGACTAGAAATATCTATTATCTTCCCTTGGATAATAAAGGAAATGTTGTGAGTGGCTGACCCTTTTCCTGTTCAAGCAGAGCTCAATGTAGATGCAAGAACATATGTGTAACAGTTAATTACTAGTGCTATCTGCACAAATGTAGTAATCTATATGCATCTATTTTTTCAGCTTACTATTGAGTCACTAAACAAAGTCTTATTTTTGGAATATATTAATATAATTTTCCTGGCACATCCATACTATTTTGGATGATATTATTGTCTCTTGCTAACATAGTAATATCAAATGCAAAAGCAGAATATCATTATGTCTGAGAAAAAACATATGCTTGACACCAAGAACACTTCAAAATGCATTTCTCATAAAATAGCTAACTAAATGGACAGATAGCACAGCGTACATTTACCACTTTTTATTTTCAATTAATAACATTTTATTATATTTTGGAATGCAGTAAGTAAGAAAATGCATTGTTATAAGCTGGTAACTAAAATTTTATCCGACTGGAATATTTAATGTTTAATTTTCAAAGTTAGTCGTTAATATATACAGGAAATAAATCTCTCAGTTAATGACACGGAGCTTGTTAAAAATTCATTACGTAATTTACACGCTAAATATGTGAGTTTGAGAACTAACACCATGCATCGTGTACCATTTATATAAACTTCTAAACTTTTCATAATATTTGACCTGAAATCCTACGCAAATAATATTTCTTAAATGATGTGATAAAATGGTATAACCAAAGGAGCCATCAAATATAAAAGCAAAGTACTCACAACAACAATTATATTAATAATATTCGTAATAATGATACTAGCAGTATAATTAATAATGTATATTTGTCTGAGAGGCTTTTTAAGTTCTTGAAATAGGGCTTTTTTTAGTAATAAATTCAGCCTGATAATGGATGGTATTGTTGTTACAGAGTGCAAAGACTTGTCTCGGATTGGGTTACATTTCCTTTGGAATAAGTTACGATCCTTTTTCACAGATTGAAAATAATGTGAGGCACATTCCCAGACATCCCTAGAGACGACACGAGTGTCCTACCCCTTAAATAAAAATTACATCTGCCTGATTCCTAGCAGTTAATTTTATTATTCATGGCAAAATGGTCCTCTTTCTTGATGTTCCTTTATTTGGCAACCAAAACCTAAACCCAAGCCAACAGCTGAAATTTCACATGTTAAACCCTCTCCCAAGAAGAACTCGGGGGAGCAAGATGGAAACCTAAACAGTGTTTTGTGCAGCCAAATGATGAAAGGATTCCTCCATGTAGATGGTTGGGTTGAGCTTGGTTTGCAATGACCTGATTTCTGGTATTTAAAATAAAAATCCAAGAGATGTCGTATTTGCGTGTCTCTCCTCCATTAACTACAAAGAATAAACAACCATAAAATGTTAAAAAAACATGTAGGAGGTACAGTGATCAAGATTAATCTGGCAATATCTAAAATAAGGACATTGACCCTGTAGAAAAAAAATGTAGTTATGGAAATACAACTTGTTGACCTTAAAAGGCTATTCTAAGCTCAACAACCACTACAATCTACTGTAGTGGTAATGGTTCCAGTATCCCCCTAGCACATCCCTGTTCCTGTGTCAAACAGGTCTGACCCCTTGCTCAGCATATTGTAATTGCATAGGTTATACGTCTACGTTAGCAATAATGTCCAACTTTGATTGGCATTCATGCCAGCTGATGTGCTCAAACAAGGAACTCTGTCCAAGTATGGATGGAATTGATATTGCTAATGTGAATGTGTAACTTCTGCAATAGCAACATGTGGAGACAGCGACTAGAGCACTGGGGCCCAAGCGACCCTCAGTTTGTGTCAAACCACTCAAAAGGGTTTTACAAAGAACCAGGAAACGGAGTCAGAGAAATGCTGGCACCATAAACAACAGCAACCTGCAGTTGTTATGGTGCATACTGAGTCCTTTTATTCTGACTAATCTATCTTCAGTGCCCACATTTAATCATTACATATGGGCAGCATCATGCATACTAACAAAAAAAAGTCCAAAAAGACAGATCTGTTATTTTCTAAATTTCCACCTAAAAACTACAATTTCAAAATGACATACACATAAATTACAGAAACGCTTTACCTGTAGCAATAGTTTCACCAATCTTCCAAGTTCTCCTTATTGTTTTACTTCATTGGTCACTGAACTATCTAAAACCTACCCCCTTGCGTTCCGAATAAATCTGCAGAAGATGTTTCAGAATTTAAAACATACATAGCTGCAAAACTGTAATGGAATTTTCATAACAACAAATGTAATGCTTTCATTATGTACTGTATGTTACCCGCTCTGCCAGGATATACCAACATTCAGTGGAGATGTGCAACATTTTTGTGCTAATGGCAAATTGTAGAAAGTGGGACATTCACCACTGAAATCAGAAATCAGCAGGATGTTTAAAAAGACTGTAGTTGTTTTTTTTTGTTTTTTTTTGGTAATTGCTTTATTTTTATGAATTTTCTGTCTCACAGAGTGTGGCAGAAATAAATAAAATTCAGCATAAGATGATTTATTTTATCAATACAATCTGCACCAGAACTCACACAATTGTGGAAGTATGTAGTAGTCATAGCAAAAAATGGGAGATCCTACATATCTCATTGGCTATGCAGCAGTTGCCCAACTTGACACACTATTCCCAAGTTTTTTGTCAACATTTATTCCCAAATACTTAAGATATTTCCTTCGACACAATTTGGAGTATAATTTCTGAATGTATCTTTGCTGACAAATTCCATAACTTTGCATTTTTCTTTATGGATAACCATCTGCAATAGTTTGGCCCAGTCTCCCTATTAGTCCAAATGTCTATACTGACAGAAATTTCCTGTTCGGATTCAGGTAGTTTACCTAATTTTGTGTTACCTGCAAATACTTAATTCTACCTTTCTGTACACACTGAAGACTTATTTACAAAATATAAGTAGGCCCGGGACAGATCTAATGAGTGCTTAATTTATCTCTTCAGTTTGTAGAGTAATCGGTGGAGCCAAACTGATTGCTTTAGTAAAATAGATTAAATCTTCTGCAAGATACTAATCAGTATTTCGCCTCAAAGAATACAAATAAAAGGTTATGACATGGCCTGTCCTTTATAAACTGTGTTAATGGGAAATGTTGTGCACAATATTGTTACTTTTTACCCTTTGAATAATTAGGAAATTTCAAATAAATAGGTGGGAGATTGAGTTCCTTTTATTATATTTTGGAATTACATCTGACAAAATAAAAAAATCACATTCAAATTATTGAGTCTCCAATTACCAGCCTAAGTTCCCTAAGTATCTGCCAGTATATATGATCTACCCTGTCATAGTTTTTTTTTCCAGTTTAGATTTAATAGGCCTTCCAAATGATTCAATACTGTTAGCAAAAACCTTTCAAATGATTTATCTACAAAGAAATCTACAGTTTAATTACAACTTTTGCAGATAAGTCATTTAAAAATTCTAACAGTATTGAATAAGTTGCAAAGCATATTAAATCAAGGCCTAAATGTGTTAAAATACAATTATAATTTAAAGCAAAAATACTTTAAATTGCCTTTTACTACAGCAAATCTTCAGTAGCTCAGTTGTCATCTTATAAAAAATAAAATACACTTGTGGATCAACAGTATAAAAGAACGGGCTTCAGTGAACTTGATGGACTTTAGACTTTTTTTTCCAACCTAGACTGTTATGGGCATATGCAAATATTACAAGTTTTTAGAATGAGAAGTATTTTTTAAACTGTGTATTTTATCTTTAAGAGATTTTGCAAACTGACAAGTTGTTAGAAATAGAACATATTGTTTTTCATACAATGCTTCTTTTATAAATGACCTTTTTATCCACATTCAGTAGCTATGGTGTCTAGACTTTAGGACTCCATCTTGTCCTAGGTTAGTGGAATTCTCCATGTCAGGGAATTTCCCTTTGCCATGTGTAGTCTTAACTTTTTGTCTAAACATAGATAAAATGTTACAATGTGAAATGACCAAGTCATGACCTTGTATCTTTGCAAAGTCAAGGTAGGTCCTAACATGAACCAATTGAAAATCCAAGGTATAAGTATTTGTACTTAATATTAGGACACAAGGAGAGATTTTGGAGACAGAGAAACTATGTAACTAGATTTAGATATATTTGCTATTTGCTGAAGTATGAGATGTCTGGATGACTCTTAATAACTTTGTTCATGTTCAGGTGAGTGCAGCCAGCCCCCTGTTTTCTCATGTATATATATATATTGGTAGTCTAGCCAACCCCTTTGTTTTGCACCCTTCCCTGGCACATGTGCCTCATCCCAGGGCCCTATTTAGCCTCGTACTGCAGAGAACTCCAAATGGAATTTTCCCCCAAGTAAGTAACTCATGAAGCAGACATTATGCTGTTTGAGTAGGACCTGCCAAAGATGGGATACATTGACATTGTGGCAGGCTTATGCAATGTATGGTCATATACTGTAACTAAACCCCAATTAACAATCTATCAACACCGAAGTTGTTGCTTAGTGGATAAACATCAATGTAATTTTCTCTTTTTTTTATTACATCTACGATTCAGAGATGTATGTGCTAGTAAATGCTTCTTTGTAAAATTAGCTTATCTAACTTAGGCCTCAATTTAATATTGTTAGATAGACTTTCCAAATGAATTATTTAATATTCTGTACAATATTTTAGTTTTGTAAAGTTTTGATATTTTTTATATATATATTTTTGATATTTTAATAATTTGAAAAAAAGTTTTTTAAAAGTTTATAAAAATATTAATATCGTTTGGAAAACCTATCCAACAGTAGTAAATCGAGGCCTTAAAGAGAGACTCTAAGAACCATAACAACTTCATATAAGTGCAAAAGTGATGATGTATAAATCACCTTGCACTCATTTGCAGGTCTGAGAGTGACTTAGAACGAATGCAATTCTAAGATGCCCACATCTACGTGCTGAGCTCTCTCTCTTCATGTGAGAAAGTTTATCCAGAGTGCATTTCACTGTTTAGTGAACTGGAAATTTGTTTTTAATATCCAATAATATTAAATAGAGCTGCGGACCGCAATTTAACTTTGTCTAAGGGCAAAAAGATAGCAGCCATGTTTTAGGGGCTATCAATATACAGAGGAGTTCTACTCATCCTAATGATAAGTGGGGCTGCCTCTGGGGACAAACTACTTATCCCACGGTGTGCAATGGTTTATTGGATTACAGTCTCTGATGAGGGATGTGGCCGCCTGCTGTTGCCAACAGATCAACTAAATAGTACATTAAAGAAAATTGCAAAGTGAGCTTTTAATTTTACATCCTTTTTTTGCATTATTTTGAATGAAATATCTATGCTTTAAATAATGAGGTCATTCGACCCATAGTTTGCCTTTAAATCTCATCACCTGTGGAAATGTTCAAAGTACTTTCTCTCAACACTTTGTGTTCTAATTTATGAAGGAATTTAGAAATAAACCCAGCGCTAAGTGACAGTTTATATAATCCAGTAAACTATGTTAAAGGTTCCCTGTTCCAGGATTAAATATAACACAAATTAGAGATGATGGAATGGGTTTTCATTATTCGTTCCAAACAGGGTGGTCCATGACTTCGAATCTGTTTGCTAATGGCCAGCTCCTCCAAACAAAGGCATAAATTAATAATAAAATCCTTTTTTTTTTAAACTGCATTTTTTTTCTGCAGTCTAATACAAGATATACAATATATACCAAGTATGTTAAGATAAATATCACATAAAACATAGTGATACGAAAGGAATTGGGAACGTGTCTTATGAGAGTTTAAATCCAGCTTTTTCCTTAAAGGACCACTACAGGCATCCAGACCACTTCAGCTCAATGAAGTGGTCTGGGTGCCAGGTCCCCCTAGTTTTAACCCTGCAGCTGAAAACATAGCAGTTTGTGTAAATATACACACACACACATACACACTGCATTATATACATACACACACTGCATTTACACAAACACACACAGCCTCTAGTGGCTGTTTCCCTGACAGCCATCTACACTGAATGAATCACACTTATTTGACGCAGGACGTCCTTGTGGAGTCCAATGTCAAAAAAGATCCCCATAGGAAAGGATTTAGTAATGCTTTTCTATGGGCCGGTTTCAATGCGCACGCGCCTCTGGCCGCGCAAGTGCATTCGGCTCCACTCGGAAGCTGACGTTGACGGATGAGGAGAGGTCACAAGTCCTGAGAGAGCCTGTCACTGGATTAAGGTAAGCAAATAAATGGTTAAATAACCATTTACTTGCCTCGGAATGGGGGTGACTAGGGCGCTATAGCATTAGGAATACATATTTGTATTCCTAACACTATAGTGTTACTTTAAGTTGCTGATCTCAGCTAAGAGTTAATGCTTTAAACTCTCTATAACATCAAATTTGCACAAATGCAGAGTTGTTAAATACTAAGTTAAAAATATATATATATTTTGGTTTTTCTTCTTTTAAGCCCTGTGTATCCTAATTGTTATCTCCTACCTCCTCCTTCCAGGCACTTTATTTATATTTTCTATTTGCTTCCTTGTGCTGCATCTCAATATTTGGGTGCAGCCATTTTGTTTGTTTCTGTCTATGATGTTTGCATCATGTCACTGATGGATTGATTGGCAACTGAAACAGAACTTTGCTTAAGCTCCACACGTTTTCTCAGTTTGCCTGCTATACATTTGGAAAATTGTCCTTTTTTTCCCCCCATATGTGTTTTATAATAACTGAAGCACTCAGGAAATTTTAAAAAAAATAGATTCAGTCACAGGGAGCTACATAGAAACAGATTAGACAAAGGATATATGTGGTGACAGAGACACTTTAAGATTGTTCATGTCATATTTTTGCATTGTAGTTCCATATAATGCAGATACAATTCACTCTATCCTGATTAATGTATAATTTATCTCTGCAGTTTTGCTTTCTAGTTGTAATTAAATTATATTGTGGAGGGAAAAAAAAGCATATCCAATATAAGAGTGAACAGTATTAGTAGATTTTAAAGAAAATGTGCATTATTATTTCAGTTCCCAAGAGCACTCGGATTGTATAATCATAATATATTTATATTGAAAATCTCCAGATGTTCATTCTTGTAATCTTAGCATTTTCAATATATATTTTCAGAGGAGACTGCCAACTTCGGACTCATGACTTTATGATTATTCAGAAGCGTCTTCCACTCGGGAGGGGGGGATATTCGTGTCTCTGTTTTAGTTTTATCTTCATGGGCAAAAACAAAAAACAAAAAAAACTTTGTTTTTCTTTCTGTCCATGATCATAAAGTCTGGACTGTGTGGAAGAATAAATGGAGGCTTTTGATGTGAAAACGAAAAAACGACAAGAACTCATTCAAGTGCTTGGAATGTATAATTTTGTTGCTATAGATAATAGATGAGTGATTGAGTCACCAAGTCAGCTTGGCTGAGTGTTTTGAGTCAGTGGTCTCCACAAAACACAAGGAGACATTATAAGATCCAACATTCTATGCGTGTAGGTGGCTGGAACACACAGTCATTACAATATTTGTCTTCTCTGGTAGAGTTACATTAAAGAAGACACTTGTTTGAAATAAATTATACAATAACAATAAAAGGCATGTTTCTGCATTCAGTGTATAGATGATGTAAGGTAAACAGGGCAGTTTAAGGTGGATTTATTACACCATTATGAATATTTGTATATATACATTTCTGACGTAAATCATAGCAAGTCTAACAAATAGATATTTTACATCCGATTTCTCAATAATAGAATAACTGTTTTTAATGGATTTGCAAATAAGATTTCCCTTAAACAAAAGAAATGTGTCTCAAGACAATTCAATATTCAGCTCTTCACAATGCAAAGAACATATTCGAAAATTCTTATTAGAAGTAGTTCACCTATAGGTTTTTTTTTTTTTATATAATACGTCTTGATAAAGAAATGAAATCTGAAATGAAACATTTTTTGTTGTCTGTATATTGTAATGTGAGTTTCATTTTAGATGACTAAATATCATACCTGAAGCCTAATTGCTTTAGTCAGGAGTCTCTAGACACCTACTTACTGGGCTTTGGAGGAAAATTCTTGCTCTGCTTGGTCTAGTTCCTGTGATTTGTAGTCATTCTGCTCAATGACTCTTGTAGCTTATATTGAATACCTCTCTGGCAATTGACTCTTCTAGCCTGTAATTAGCAACTCTCTTGCAATTCTCTTGTCAATTCACCATAATTCCCTTTTTTTTACTTTTTCAATAAACTTGTTAAAATTTGACAGGGCATAATAATGGTCAGATCATACATGTGGAACCGTCATTTAGGAACACTGAAAATTATTGAATAGATTTAGAAGAATCCGAGTTGAGATAAATTGCAATTCTTTCGTTTTCCGATTTTAACTTAACAAATGTAAACATTTTACGTTTGTTTCATCTTGTTAAGAAAAAAAATATTAAAAGTTTTTTTGAATCTAACATTTGTTTATTATACAATAAAAGACATGCTTAAAGGCTGACAAACAGCAGAGACCACCAGATATACTTACGGAAATAATATAAACTTTTTAACATGGTCTGTTTACAATTCCTTGTGATTATTTTTTTCTATCCCTTGATATAGTATATATATATATATATATGCCTGGAGTAGACTCAATGCTATTGTAAATATCTTGTTAAATATAGGCACTGTGGGGAAAGGGGATTCTATGACTCAGTTTTAAATGAAACATTTATTTTTAACATAAAAATATTTGTAAGAAATATAAAGTATAGGAACTCTAAAAATAAAAAAAGTAAAAAGAAAAACAAATGTAAAAGGTAGATTACAGCGCTACGGAATCTGATGGTGCTATATAAATAATAAAATAATAATGATAATACCGTATATACTCGAGTATATTCGGCACATTTTTTGTACTAAAAAAGTCCCACTCAGCTTATACTCGAGTCAGTGTCTGTATTATGGCAACTTACATTGCCATAATACAGACCAGGACCGCCGGGCTCATTACAAGCCCGGCGGTCCTGGTGGGGGCCGGAGCGAGCTGTTACTTTCCTTTACAGCAGCTCCGGTCAGCTCCTGTCAGCTCCGCGCAGCTCCCCCGTTCAGCTCCCAATGTAAGTCTCGCGAGACCCGCAGCTCCCCCGTTCAGCTCCCAATGTAAGTCTTGCGAGTCTCAGCTCTGTGCAACTCCCCTGTTCAGCTCCCAATGTAAGTCTCGCGAGGTAAGTAACAGCTCGCTCCCAGCCCCCCCCCGCATAGTACACACAACTGGACCACCAGGGATTTACATAGCCCCCCCCCCTCCTTGGCCAGGCAACAAGCAGGGAGGGGGGACAAAAAATAAACAATGAAATATTAAAATAATCAAAATAATATTAAAATAAAAAAATCTAAATAATATTAAAATGAAATAAAAATCTAAATAATATTAAAATAAAATACAAATTAAAATAATATTAAAAATAATAAAAATGCCCTCCCCCACCCATGTTACACACACTACACAAACACACACACTCTGCATTCACACAAACACACACACACTCTGCATTATACACACACACACACTGCATTATATACATACACACACTGCATTCACACAAACACACACACTCTGCATTCATTATATACACACACTACACACAAACACACACACTCTGCATTCATTATATACATAAAATACACACAAACATACATACACACACTACATTCATTATATACACACACAAACACACACACACACTACATTCATTATATACACACACTATAAATAAATATTACATTAATGTAAATTTATTGGGATCTAATTTTATTTAGAAATTTACCAGTAGCTGCTGCATTTCCCACCCCAGGCTTATACTCGAGTCAATATGTTTTCCCAGTTTTTTTTGTTAAAATTAGGGGCCTCGGCTTATATTCGGGCCGACTTATACTCGAGTATATACGGTAATTACAAACCCTACCATGCACTATAATCTCTTAATGCTGGGGTGGTCTAATATTTCTGTCCAGCTGTTGTTGGCTACCATTCCGCATTAGCTGGTAGAGAATAGTGTGGTTTGTAGACCAACATCGGCTACAGCCTTAATCAACGTCTTGCTGTACTGACCAATAAGGTATTTCCTTTATATTTTATAAGTTGTATGGTTATCTAATCACATGTTCTGATCACGTAGCCACATCTCCACGGTGGAGCTTCTTCCATCCATCAGCTAAATGGAGTTAGCCACATCTGGAATTTATAGAGAGTTTGTATACATTTCAGTTGTCTTCGTAGTCAGGCACTTTGATTCTAGGTCATTTCTTACTACATACAAAATGTGACAAAACAACAGGTGATAAACTGTGCCAAAAAGTACAAGTGAACCCAGTGTTAAAAATAACCAAATGGTGCAGTATGTACATATATATATATATATATATATATATATATACACACACTTTCAAAATTGAATGAATAACAATTCAGCTTTCAAATTCAATTTAATTGGCATATGGTCTAATATGGCCTACAGCCTTTTGGTCTCCTTGAGATTAACATGGGTCAAAGTTTGGAGCATAGCTGTTACCTGGACTGATATGTTCAGAATAATCCACTAAACATCCTTTCATGGATTTCTATAAGTATTTGATAGGTATTGGGCCTGACTAAATAGGTCATATGATGGCTTTCGTATTAAAAAAAATAAGCATTTTATAATTTTTTTATCATTATGATTTTTATTATCTTCTACATACAATTTACATTTTCTTCTACATTTTCACATTTAGATACTAGTAGACTAGTGAAAAATCCTATAATGCATATATGTACTTAATAAAAAATACACATTTTTAAACCAGAAACCAACTATAATAAAGAACATATGGCTGTATCAAAGGTAAAAAAATAAAAAATAAAAAATAAAAAAAATTAAAAATAAATGTATTGTTAGCTTCTAAATTGTTCTGAAATGAAATCTGCAATTATTTATTGAGGATAGTTGAAAAACTCACAAAATAAATCATAATTCTTGTCTCAAATTTTGATGTTCCCACCTGGTTTTGTCCCAAACGCATCCTGTATTTGGAAACGTCTCCTTGTTCTTGTGCCTTTGTTCATTACCCCAGCTGTTACAGTATGTAATCTAGACTACACTGCCGGCATAGATCTGTTTTATTGCTTATGCATTCACAAATAGATCTCTTGCTTTTAAGGACAAATTCTCAAAAAAAGACTGAAGGAAATTATTTCCAGCCATTGATGGTTACAATTTCAAGTTTAAAAATTGTCTGAGAAGCTGGCAAAAGTCATTCACAAATACCGTATTTTTCGCTCCATAAGACGCACTTTTTTCCCCTCAAAAGTGAGGGGAAATGTCTGTGCGTCTTATGGAGCGAATGTGAAGATTTACTTACCTGTCTCGGAGCGTGGGCCGCCTTCACAGCGCGCTCCGCGGTCCAGGAACTTCTATTTCAGGTTCCGGTTTCCGGCGGGACTGAAAGGAAGTGCACACTCAGTGTGCACACTTCCTTTCAGTCCCGCCGGAAACCGTAACCTGAAATAGAAGTTCCTGGACCGCGGAGCGCGCTGTGAAGCCGGCCCACGCTCCAAGACAGGTAAGTAATTATGGGACAAGGGGAGGGGGAGCCACTATGGGACAAGGGGAGGGGAGGAGACACTATGGGACAAGGGGAGGGGGACACTATGGGAGAAAGGGAGGGGAGACACTATGGGAGAAGGGGAGGGGGGACACTATGGGAGAAAGGGAGGGGAGACACTATGGGACAAGGGGAGGGGGGGACACTATGGGACAAGGGGAGGGGGGACACTATGGGACAAGGGGAGGGGGAGACACTATGGGACAAGGGCAGGGGGGGACACTATGGGAGGGAAAGTGCACTATGGGACAATGGGAGGGGAGGACACTATGGGATCAGAACACTAATGGACAAGGGGAGGAGGGGTTAAAGAACACTATGGGACAGGGTAGGAGGGGTTAACAATCACTATGGGACAGGGGAGTAGGGGTTAACAATCACTATGGGACAGGGGAGGAGGGGTTAACAGTCACTATGGGACAGGGGAGGAGGGGGGTTAAAGATCATTATGGGACAGGGGAGAAAAAAAATATTCTGAACAAACTGTCCCATAGTAAGAAACACTATGGAACAGTTTGTTCAGAATATTTTTTTTTCTGGGTTTCCTCCTCTAAAAACTAGGTGCGTCTTATGGTGAGGTGCGTCTTATGGAGCGAAAAATACGGTAGATCTCTTGCTTTTAAGGACAAATTCTCAAAAAAAGACTGAAGGAAATTATTTCCAGCCATTGATGGTTACAATTTCAAGTTTAAAAATTGTCTGAGAAGCTGGCAAAAGTCATTTTGCTCTTCAACAGAATAAATCCACTTAGAACAGTACTGGCATGTCAGTAACAGGTTTTAATTGTCTTTTACCCAGTAGACAGCCACACTTGAGTTCTTTGAAGTTGGGGAACAAAGTGCTCGTCATGAAAATATATGCATTGTGTGTCTTTACAAGCCATATGGCTGTCACTTGTCTTCATGGGATTTTCAGAATACTTGAGTATAGATGTAATTAAAGTTATTCTTCTCTACAAAACGTGTCTACGACCACACTTAGTATTTACATTTAGTATGCCACCTAGTGCAAAAAAAAATCCATCCTTACCACTCTCTGATCTAATGCAAGTTTTAGTTTTGGCTTCAACTGTTGGAGCACCTCTGTTGACATTCTGAAATCACTAATGTGTAACATAGGAGGGGTATAGTGTGAGGAAGGGTATAGTTTAAAGCAGGCTTCCCCAAACTCTGACCCTCCAGATGTTGCTGAACTACAACTCCTATGATTCTATGAATGAAATAGGCTGAGCATCATGGGAGTTGTAGTTCAGCAACATCTGGAGGGCCAGAGTTTGGGGAAGCCTGCTTTAAAGTTAGGACATACTGTATAGTTAAACATTGAGAAGCCAGAGATCAAATCAGAGTGCAGGAAAGTAATTACTAAAAGAGAACTCCAGGTATCGCTTCAAAGGCAGTTCTGAAACATATGAGCAATCAGTAGACCTTTTTGACATTTTTGAGGTGTACATATGATGTTCGGGAGACAGAGAACTTCCAGCAGCTCCTCACTGCCATTAATGAAGCATGATAACTCGACCATGTGCCCTGAGTCTGACTGATATAGGTCATGAGGATTATCAGTTGGTTTCCATGAAACCCTAAATCTCATAGACCTTTATTAGACAACAAACAAGAGAGCATACAGCACGGTTCTCCCAAAAACTCATGCTCGCCAACGAGGGTGACTCCAGCCTTATATATCTGTTTGAGAGTCTGTCTCTTCCCTCTTCTCTGTTCTGTAGGGTTGAGCAAAACAGAGAAAACACGACTATAAGGAGAAACAGGAGTATCAGTAGAGCGAGAGAGAGAGAAAGAAAGAAAGAAGAGAACTATATATACTAAACCCCACCATAATGAATCAACTTATATCACCTGCATCTGTCATGTGACTTGGAGATAGGAGTACTCAACTCAGACGTAGAGAAAACGGTTTTATATTCTATGCATATTTTTATTTATTTATTTATTACTGGTAATTATAAAGCCCCAACATATTCTGTAGCGCTGTGCAATTGGGAAAAATACAATAAAATAACAGACTGATACAACAGGTAGAGGGCACGGCCCGTGAGCTTACAATCTAAAGGTTAAACTGGGGAGACGAGACAAAAGGTAGTAGAGTAATTTGTACGTGATGGCAGAGAGTGTTAATGGTATAACTGCAGCAGCTGATAATATGTGAAGGTAATGAAGAGGTGATTGGCTGTGGTTCCAAACAGCTGGAAGAGCAAGATATATAGGTACAAGGAACCAGGGTGGGAAGGAGAAGGGGCGGGCTAGAGCGTTGAGCCAAGTAAAATTAAATGGGCTTGTTGCAGGGGTGGATGAAGTAGATAAACATAGTTATTTAAAGGAATGTATGGCTAGGAGTGGCAAGGGAGCAGGAGGGGGGCTGTGGAAGGAGGGAATATTTGAGCAGACTGGCCATTTGTCTAATACAATTACAATATTTGCCAACCAAAATACCATCAGCCAGATTATTAATAATTGCATGTAACTGCAAGTACAAAATTATACAGTAGTAAACTACAGGTACAATTAGCAACATTGTTATAGTAAATTAATAATGTAGTAAATAAGATGAAGGAAATCCGGTAGAATCTCAGTCTGTACCTTTAAGCTGCAGTCTTCAAATTAAATGGACTTGTTGTAGGGGTGGATGTTAAACTGGCCCTTTAAGCTATACATTTTAACTTCTCTGAAATTTTATTTTCAATATAAAAAGGACTCTAAAGTTGGACGATCCCTGCTCGTTGGTCTTGATAAATTAGGTTTTTCTGAGTTTCATACAATGTTATAGTGTTATATTCTGGGAAGATTATGGCCTCTTATCCACTCCTAAGCAAGTTCAAGAATGGTTTCCTGAATACGGGACAAATCTATTATCATCCATAAACAACAAAAGAGAGAATCATGGAACTCAAAAATAGGTGAGTGACACAGATACACTTTATTTCCACACAAAGAACTGCAATGTTGTGTCACCTAAATGGGCCTTTGTCAAGCCATGATGACACTATATGCATGTTCATTGTTAAAAGCAATGCAAATAGTAAAATGCTCCATTGAGCAAGGTTCTGTTTAAGATGCCAATCAAATTTACCCACAATCCATCAGTATAACCAATCCCACCAAAGGGACAACTGTGGACATCATTGACAGAGAAGAACAAAATGGCTGTGGCCAGATGTTGAGATCCGGCACAAGGAAGAGAAGATAAATAATATAAATAAAGTTGAGTGAGGGAGCTTAATCTTTAGGAAAAACTGAAAGAAATAAAAATGAAAGTATTGCTTTAAGCACAATGCATAAACTAAATATTAATGCATATCATGCCTGAAACAAACCATGACATCTTCACATGCATATATAAGTGTCACTTTAAGAGCAATGTTCCATTTACAGAGGGAATAAATAAAGTCTAAGCCTTGAAAAGATATTATGATAGCTTGCAAGCCACTAATGAAAATATGTGCCTGCAATTTTAATTTGGTGGAAAAAAATACTTTTGAAAATAGATTAGTCACTTGAAGAATTCTTCAAATTGTAATTAATAGTATGCCTGCATGTATGGGTGGATGCCTCAAATAACATACTTCGTAACATTATTCATTCCTGTGAATGTTTTATGCCTACTAGAAAGTGAATTATTTTGATACACCATAATATACTTGAATTCTATAAAACTAATGCCGGAAGTATTAAGTTCTGCATAACATTCTAAGATCTAACTGTCTTTTATCCATACTGTTAAACCAATAACAACGAAATATAATGCTCTTTAAGCTTTTATAGTTTATAGCTATGCAATATTGGACTTCCCGTGTTTTTCTTTTGGACAAACAATAAAATTTGATATTTTCTTTAGCATTGCTTTTGGCATTTAGAGGCCTCTGGGATTCACAAGGTTTCTGCTGTGAGAGAATATAGAAATGACATCCCTTACCAAAATTAAAAAAGAACCATCATAATGTTATAGAACCTTTCTCATGTGTTTAAAGGTACAATTATATTTTTGTCAATTCATTGAGCTTCCCAACTACCTAGAAAATATGAAGACAATTAGATCATATTTATTTATAATCATCTCATGGGACTTTGGGATTATGACAGGAATGGTACCCATAATGACCACAATTCGAAGTCCTACCACTTTTTAAAAAGCAGTTATAGGTTGATAGTGCATGGAATGCAACACTTAGTTAACATATATTTGGCTAGGTGGGCTTGACCATACTTAGAACATACAGAGGCTGCTCTGACATGCAGAGTACTCCACAAGGCACACAAATGAACATATCTACAGTAAAGGAAAAAAGAAAACTCCTAGAGTAGTAAAGTTGATTATAGCAATATATTAATGTTTAAGGTTGCACTCACAAAGTTAAACTTATTTAAGCACAAAAAATGAATGTCTAACAGTCTGCACTTATTGTATATTCTTATTCTTTCCTACATGTCCATTTCCGTGTTGTGGACCCCATCCCATCTTTAAATATTTGATACACCTTCAATCAATATACTTTTGTGAGTACCACCTTAAACATTAGTATATTGCTATAATCAACTTTACTACGCTGTGAGTTTTATTTTTTATTTTACTGTAGATACTTTCTATATAGTTTGTTACGTGAGGACTGGGAGGAGTCCTGTTACGTTTTCTACAGTTTAAAAGAATATTGTATAAGTAAAATAATTCTATACATACACACTGTGTGTCTTTCCATGTGATTCTAAGGATGAAAAAAATCTATATTGTGCACAAAGGAACATGGGTGATGACGTTTGTACCATGGGCGTCCGGAGGGGGAGGGCAAGGGGGGGCACTTGCCCCCCCCTGGATTTTTCAGCTTGTTCTGATATTTTTCGTGTGAAATTTAAAATAAACTGCGATACCGGCGCCGGCCAGTAGGTGGCGATGTGTATGGAGAGAGACAGGGATAGGAAACTGCATCTTATCCCTGCTTCTCTCTGCTGATTGAAACCGCAGGGGAACAACACATGCAGCCAGAGACTGCCTGCAGATCAGGTAAGTGAGGGATGGGGGGGAGGGTTTGAGATAGCCTGTAGATTTTTTTGGTGGGGCAGCAGCCTAAAGGGAGTGGGGGGGCATCCTAGAAGTAGGGAGGGCAGCAGCCTATAGGGGAGTGAGGCTGGGGGCAGCAGCCTGGAGAGTGAGGGGGCATCCTATAGATTAGGGGGAGGCTGGAGCAGCCTATGCCTATAGATTAGGGAGTGAGGGCCAGCTATAGGGTTATAGGGAGTGAGGGGGACATCCTATAGATTAGGGGAGACAGCAGCCTATAGATTAGGGGCAGCAGCCTATAGATTAGGGGTGAGTCCTATAGATTAGGGGAGTGAGGGGGGAAGTCTATAGATTAGGGGAGTGAGGCTGGGGGGGCAGCAGCCTATAGATTAGGGGAGGAGTGAGGCTGGGGGGGCAGCATGGGGTGTTTGTGTGTGCATGTTTGTTCGGGTCCTGTTAGTGTCCTGTTTGTGTGCTGTGTGTGGGTGTTTTGTGTTTGTCAGGGTGCTGTTTGTGTGTGAGTGTGCTGTTTGTGTGTGGGTGCTGTGTGGGTGTTGTGTGTGGGTTTTGTGTGTTTGTGAGGATGCTGTTAGTGTGCTGGGTGTGTGTGGGTGTTGTATGTGTGTGGGTGCTGTGTGTGCGAGGGTGAAGTATGTGTGTGGGTGCTGTTTGTGGGCTGTGTGTGCTGTGTGTAGGTACTGTGGGTGTGTGTGTGCTGTATGTTTGGGTGGAGTGGGGGCAGATTAGTTAATATCCCAGTCCTGCTGCCTTCCCTGGTGGTTCAGTGTAGAGTGAACTCTAGCCCGGGTTCTCTGCTGCCTCCCTCCATGCTGCTGTGGACCGGTGAGGTAGAACTTTGATCTCCCCACCGGCCCATGGAGGCTTAGACCAGAGCCGCCGCTTGGATAGCGTCGGCTCTACATGAGCCGACCGGGGAGATCCAGAGATCTCCCCTGCCGGTCTCAATCCATTGGCGTGCCGCGGGGATTAGGGTGTGCCCAGGCACACCCGACACACCCCGTGCGCATGCCTATGGAAGTGAGGGATGGGGGAGACAGCCTACATGAAGAGTCAGCAAGGAGCAGGAAGGTAAAGTAAGAAAAGGAGAAGGAACAGAAATGAGCAGGAAGGGACATCAAGGAGCAGCAAGGAGCTGGAAGGGACAGCAAGGAGCACAAAAGGTAAAGTAGGAGAAGGAGCACAAAGGAACAGAAATTAACAGGAAGGGTCAGCAAGGAGCTGGAAGGTAAAGCAGCACAAAGGTAAAGTAGAAGGAGCAGAAAGGGTCAGAAATGAGCTGGAAGGGGCAGAAGGAGCACAAACATAAAGTAGGAGAATGAGCAGGAAGGGCCTGCAAGGAGCAGGAAGGAGCACAAAGGGACAGCAAGGAGGACAAAGGTAAAGGAGCAGAAAGAATCAGAAGGAGCACAAAGGTAAAGTAGGAGAAAGAGCAGAAAGGGACAGCAAGGAGCACAAAGGTAAAGTAGAAAAGGGATCAGAATGAGAAAGGAGCAGAAGGGCGCAAAATAAGCAGAAAGGTAAAAGAGCAGAAGGGGCCAAGGATAGAAAACAGTGTCAGAAGAAAAAAAAAGACTGTCAAATGAAGGAGAGGAAAAGGAGATTGGAGCAGGAAGGACAAATGAAATGAACCCTCCACTTTATTCTGGACACCATATCATAAGGCTTTGGTACCTGGGCCAGGCAGGGAAACGCTGGACCTTCTCATCTCCAAAGGTAAAAAAAATATCAGTATTAATGTGTTCACTTTTATTTACTGAGTGTCAGGAAGCACAGAGTGCCGTTGGGTAGGGGTGTTGCTGATTGGCTAGAGCGGTCAGCTGGCACTCTAAGCCAATCAGTAGCTCCCCATTCATAAAAAAGTAAAAATATTTTATGAACCGGGAACTAGCGATTGGCTTAGAGCGTCAACTGACCACTCTAGCCAATCAGCGGCACCCATGCCTGACGCCAATCTGCACTTCCTGACACTCTGTTTCAGAAGCCAAATACCACTGAGCGACCTGGAGCTGGAGGAAGCCTTTGGGGTTAAACCATTTGAGAGCAATTTAACCCCTTAAAGGAAAGCGAGCACCCAGGGGCTTCCTGGCATAGCATTTTCATTTAGGTAAAGTTGTTATGGTGACCAGAATGGTCCTTTAATTTGCTTAAAGGAACACTATAGTGTCAGGAATACAAACATATATTCCTGACACCATAGTTGTGAAAACGCTCTTCACCTTGGCTTTATGTGATAATGGCTATGCCCCTTCCCTTTCATGACACTTTTTTAAAAAGGTACCAAGCATGGATGTCATTACAATTATGCCCCCCCCCCTGGAAAAATTCCTGCGGACGCCCATGGTTTGTACAGCTATTTTGAGGTAGACAGGTATAATTTATGAACCAGAGTGTCATGATTATGAGCAAAATTAAACCTTAAAAGAGGAGAACATCAGGATGGAATGAAAGTAAGTTTATGTATGAATTTAGTAAATACACAAATAAGACAATCAAATCAAAAAATAAACCAAACATTAAAACAGTAATATATGGCTATTGCACAGGAATTGTACAGATGGCAGAACATGCTTGACTATTGTACTGTTTAAGCCCTTAAGGACACATGACGTGTGGCATGTCATGATTCCCTTTTATTCCTGAAGTTTGGTCCTTAAGGGGTTAAAAAATATATTTAATTTAAAGGGAAAATATTTAGCCTCAAATAATCAAGTATTTATTTCTATTGTACAATAGATGAGCTGCAGCCCTGTACATGTTTTTCCGTGTCCTGTTTCTGTCTGCCAAGCTCTATTGTTACAGGCCATATTTAAATCCATTCATGTAAGTGATATACAGCCCTGTATGATAACATATAAACATAATAGCTTCCAGATTCTAGGAAATACTTGGAGTAGCAATAGCAAAATGTATTCTTCCCTGCTAACTTATTTCATAGTATTTTTATTATTAATATAAGATTAGCAAATGCGCTGATAGGATTTTTTTTGTTTTTCTATATTTCTACTGAGCCAATGTTCAAAAACCTTAATGGCCTTTACATTTCATGATGCTTTTTAATATAAATATGTCCGTCTTTCAATTTTTTTTTTCATGTGGTTATTTGTTCTTTTCACTATCATTACATCATTACATCGTTGTCCATTTTACAAATGTTATTAATGTATCTTTTTCTCTGTAGATCATAGATCTAATTTAAAAAAGAAAAAAAAATAAAGCCAGCTGGGTATCAGATAACTGCTTATCCCTCTGAAACTCTAACAGTTAAGGCCTGCTGCAGACACCTGTGCCATGTGCAGAGACATAGACAGACCCATCTTGCTACAGATATGTGCTGCTGCTTACTAACATTTGTTCATGTAAGATTATCTGTTTGTACATTTGTGTGTGTCTGTGTGTTTATACATATATATTTTTAAGTAGAGAATGTAGCCAAAAGAGAGGTTCTCCCGAAAGCTTGTCATTAAAAAATTCTGTCAGTCCAATGAAAAAAGTATTACAACATACAAATTTTATCTGTTTTTTTTACATCTATATTTTATATGTATATATATATATATATATATATATATATAAAATTGTATCTGAAAATATATATATATATATATATATATATATATATTATTATTATTTAATTTTTTTTTTGCAGATAAAATTTGTACCTTGTAATACTTTTTTTATTGGACTGATCTGCAATTGTATCTGCAAAAAATAAATAAAAATAATAATAATAATAATATATATATATATATATTATATTTATTTTTTTGCAAATAATATATATATATATATATATTTTTTTTTTTTTTGCAGATACAATTTTATTAAACAAGGAACATATGCACTATAGTTTAATTGTTTATATAAGACATTCAGACTTGAAAGTCTTCTTAGAGTAGGTGGAAATATTTACAGTTCCAACTTATCTAAATCCCCAAAGGCACCATTGTTCTGTGTTCAAAAAAGATCTAGCTTTGTAATATACAGCACTTGAGTAAACAGTTGTGACCAGCTCCCTGGAGCATCAGATGAACCAGGAAACCAAACAGTGAATTAAAAAAAAAAAAAACACAGAACACACTTTCAGCAAATAGATTCCATGTTTGGAAACCAGAAACTGGCTAAAACAAACTGTTTACTGGGTCTTTTTATTTATTTGTTTGCTTTTTTTAGGCTGCATTAATGTCATTTTTGATGCCCTCCATATGTGCCTTAAATTCCTCCATCTCCATTTCCCTCACTTCCACCAACTTAAAATGTTTGGTGCGCATCAGTGTATCACAGCCATCGTATCAACACCACCATAAGAAAATTACAAACTAATAAATCTTTAAGCAAGTGCAAGTGTGTTCAGTTTACTTACATAAATAAAATATGTTATTTTTTATTTTTTTGTCATGAAATGTCCTAAAATGTTACGACATATTCCAGGCTTCTAAACATGTCTCCAACCACACTTAAAACAAAAGTGTTCCCCTTTCGTCATTGCAATACTTGGAAGTATGTCAATGTTTGCAGGGCACTCAAAAGGTTAGCCAGTAATATATATAATCATAGATGGTTAACATTTGGCACTGCAGCTGTCATGTTATATGCTTTACATGATGATAATCCAGTTTTTTGACTAGTTGACAATCCTGGGAAGCACCGTGCACATCAGCTGTGTTAGATGCTAGTTGTCATTGATCTAATCTATCTTAATAGCTATCCCACTTCCAATGAGACAAAACAGCAAGTCCAGTCCTTCAGCTGGCTAGTATTGAAACCAATACTACATCAATGTTTTCATCTGGCTCCAATATTATTATTTAAGAATAATGATAATCCAATTACTGCATCCCTTTTATATCTGCCAAGTTTATTGTTAAAGAACTACAAGAATATGTAATGAAATTGTAAGAGAGAAAACATTCTATATTTATATTTTATATTTTATATATTTATTAAATTAGTTATTTAGTTATAAAATATTTTACCAGAAAGGATACATTGAGATTCCTCACACCATTCCATAAATTTTTTGCAGTGTGGCATGGTGCATTATCCTGCTGAAAGAGGCCACTGCCATCAGGGAACAGGTCTGCCTTCTTCTCATTGTGCATCCTACTGCCATCCTATCCCAGGTAAAGGATGCACACGCACCTGGCCATCTATCTGCTCTAAAAGAAAATGTGATTCATCAGACCAGGAACCTTCTTCCATTGCTCCATGGCTCAGTTCTGATGCTTATGTCCCCAGTGAAGACACTTTTGAGGCACTGTGTGTTCTGACACCTTTCTATCATGGCCAGCATTACGTTTTTCAGCAATTTGAGCTAAGTACTGTGTGACAGAACCATCCGTCTGACTATTGTGGTGGATTCGTCTGTTTCCTGCACTTTCGTGTAAATGGCTGTTTCCTATAGCCCAGCCATACGAATGACTGTTTTTCACCGAACAAAGCTACCAAACTGATGGCCACCCAGGAGAGAAGTGTGCTGCTGGTTAACCTATCGATCCCAATTAGAACGTTGTGGTTAACCGCAGACACTTCTCAATTAAACCGAATTCAGGGTGGCCGTCGTTCGTATGTCAACCACGACGCAGCGGCCATTTTAAAACACACGAAAGCCCAGCGGTGTTTGGCTCTATTTTCATGGAACTAAAAACGGACACTTTTTCTGCCGAACACCGCTGAATCAACGGGATGCCTGGCTGCCTCTACGAAAACGTACAAACACCGGCTGTTCGGGAGTTTTGAAACACACGAAAGGACTTAACCCAGATAGCCCTCCCATGGAGTCAATCGCATACCGAAAGACTGTAAGAACTTTGACTCCATGGCGATTGAACTATGTGTGTGGGATCTGAGCGCTATTCGCCAATAATATGCACTCAGATCCAGGCTATCTGGGGATATGTGATGTGAATAAGAAATGTTTGGTTATTTTCAAATTATGTATTTTTATGTATTTTCTGGTTTTGTATCTAAGATGGCGATTTGTCTTTGTCCTGGAGATAATTTAATTACTTCTCAATTATCTCCAGGGCAGAGGGGAGGAAACCATACTGCATTGTGGGAAAAGCTTGTAACTGTATGTCTGAAATGTCCCCATGTCTGTCTGTAATTCCAGTCTCCCATTTGGTCCCCTAGGGGAGTGTCCACCAAGTGGGAGACCTGCATAAATACGGGCAGGTAGCCCACAGTAAAGCCAGATCCTGTTTGACCCTCAATGCGGAGCTTCTGTCTCGTTATTGGGGGGATTTCTTCTTTGCGCCTAGAGACTGCTGATTGGAACCGAAAGCCGCTTGGTGGATATCGTTGTTCGGCGGCCCGCAGCAGTTCGTAGATTTCCGTTCGGCAGTTTGGAGCTCTTCACGGATCACGGTCGGGAGATTGACGCTTCCCCTGGTTATGGTCCATGGATTACAGTTTATGCGAATGGATTACTGATATTGCGAAAGGGGAAGGTGAACTAAACGGCGGTTTCTCTTAAAGACACCAGGGGTGTCTTAACATACCGCTTCTGTGTGATTGGAGCAGATGAGATAGCTTTCGCTCCTCATGACACTGATGCTGGTTCACCAGTTGTCATTCTTTGAACCACTTTTGGTAGGTACTAAACACTGCATAGTGGAAACACCCCACAAGACTGTCTGATCAACGTATAGAGCAATACTTTTAGATCCAATGCAAGAGTATATCCCTGCTTATTCTTACGATACCTCTACTCTTCTTATATTCCACCTTTGCCTTGAGAACTTTTTCCCTTTTTTTATTTGTCTTCCCTCATCTCCTAGATTTAAAAAAAATGTTTATTATTATAATTATTAATATTATTGGAAATTTGTAGATAGATATCCATCTTGCTCGATGACCTCAGTATTTTTCAGGAGAAATACTTTCCTACCACTAACTAGGTCTACCTGATGTTCCGGCAGGATAAGTTTTTTTTTTCTTTTGTTAAACATAGTTTTTTGGTTTATGTCATCGTGATTGCATATTGCAAACCTACTTCCACATCATGTGTTTTGTATTTTGCTCCAGATATGGTGCAAGCCTTCAGTTTTAATTATGTGTTAATTGATGCATTTGTAATCTTGGCCATTTTAATTCATGCTCATGGATCTTCATTGTTGAATGTTTCAAATGATTTTGAAACTTGTGGCTAACAGTGGTCCTCTATCATTGTGTTATGTTTACATTCATCTAAGAGTAACTTTTATGTATCACCACTCTGTTTGTCTTGATATTGTCTGCAAGATATAGAGATGGTCACTTATCTAAGAATCAGCCATCAAATGTGTTACATTGATTTGTTACAGAAGTAATTTTATGTTTCAGCCAACCACAGAGCAGGAGACAAATAGCAAAATGTTTTGTTCACCAATGGGTAACATTAAAAAATTCAAGGTTTAGGACACTA